>JAVIAB010000051.1:55016827-55719327 GCA_032433765.1 Megaustenia siamemsis
TTGTGTCTTTTAAGATGCCAAAAACATTTCACATGTCTTGTCTTAATTGTATTTAACAGTTCTCTTTTTATTTTCAGTTGTTTTAAATGTTCATCGTTTGTTTTCTTTTCTTTCCATCCAATTCTACCTATTCTTCTATAAATCCACATTTCAAAGGCTTCAATTTTCTGTTCTGTTTTCTTGTCTAATGTCTATGTTTCTGCACTATACAGGAATATTCTCTAGGCTATTTTCAATATTATTGACTTTTGCAAAGGAGTCTGCAAAGTGATTTGCTGCCTGCTTACCTGTTAGGATGTTTCCATCATTCTTCAGTGTAATTTTGGTGTTCCTTTCTGTACTCTCATCATTAAACTATTCTACAAGGTTTCCCACTTTTCTTGTGTTTCATTCAAGATTCAATGACTTTGTTGTTTTCTCTTCCCAGCTTCTCCGTCTGACTTGTAGCTTAGTACATTGAAATTTGGCTTTAGCACATACAGAGAGTGCGCCAATACACGATATAAGACATGGCTTTAGCGCATACAGAGAGTGTGCCAATACACGATATAAGACATGGCTTTAGCGCATAGAGAGAGTGCGCCAATACACGATATAAGACATGGCTTTAGCGCATACAGAGAGTGCGCCAATACACGATATAAGACATGGCTTTAGCGCATACAGAGTGCGCCAATACACGATATAAGACATGGCTTTAGCGCATACAGAGAGTGCGCCAATACACGATATAAGACATGGCTTTAGCGCATACAGAGAGTGCGCCAATACACGATATAAGACATGGCTTTAGCGCATACAGAGAGTGCGCCAATATACGATATAAGACATAGCTTTAGCGCATAGAGAGAGTGCGCCAATACACGATATAAGACATGGCTTTAGCGCATGCAGAGAGTGCGCCAATACACGATATAAGACATGGCTTTAGCGCATACAGAGAGTGCGCCAATACACGATATAAGACATGGCTTTAGCGCATGCAGAGAGTGCGCCAATACACGATATAAGACATGGCTTTAGCGCATGCAGAGAGTGCGCCAATACACGATATAAGACATGGCTTTAGCGCATACAGAGAGTGCGCCAATACACGATATAAGATATGGCTTTAGCGCATACAGAGAGTGCGCCAATACACGATATAAGACATGGCTTTAGCGCATACAGAGAGTGTGCCAATACACGATATAAGACATGGCTTTAGCGCATAGAGAGAGTGCGCCAATACACGATATAAGACATGGCTTTAGCGCATACAGAGAGTGCGCCAATACACGATATAAGACATGGCTTTAGCGCATACAGAGTGCGCCAATACACGATATAAGACATGGCTTTAGCGCATACAGAGAGTGCGCCAATACACGATATAAGACATGGCTTTAGCGCATACAGAGAGTGCGCCAATACACGATATAAGACATGGCTTTAGCGCATACAGAGAGTGCGCCAATATACGATATAAGACATAGCTTTAGCGCATAGAGAGAGTGCGCCAATACACGATATAAGACATGGCTTTAGCGCATGCAGAGAGTGCGCCAATACACGATATAAGACATGGCTTTAGCGCATACAGAGAGTGCGCCAATACACGATATAAGACATGGCTTTAGCGCATGCAGAGAGTGCGCCAATACACGATATAAGACATGGCTTTAGCGCATGCAGAGAGTGCGCCAATACACGATATAAGACATGGCTTTAGCGCATACAGAGAGTGCGCCAATACACGATATAAGATATGGCTTTAGCGCATACAGAGAGTGCGCCAATACACGATATAAGACATGGCTTTAGCGCATACAGAGAGTGCGCCAATACACGATATAAGACATGGCTTTAGCGCATACAGAGAGTGCGCCAATACACGATATAAGACATGGCTTTAGCGCATAAAGAGAGTGCGCCAATACACGATATAAGACATGGCTTTAGCGCATACAGAGAGTGCGCCAATACACGATATAAGACATGGCTTTAGCGTATACAGAGAGTGCGCCAATACACGATATAAGACATGGCTTAGCGCATACAGAGAGTGCGCCAATACACGATATAAGACATGGCTTTAGCGCATACAGAGAGTGCGCCAATACACGATATAAGACATGGCTTTAGCGCATACAGAGAGTGCGCCAATACACGATATAAGACATGGCTTTAGCGCATACAGAGAGTGCGCCAATACACGATATAAGACATGGCTTTAGCGCATACAACGAGTGCGCCAATACACGATATAAGACATGGCTTTAGCGCATACAGAGAGTGCGCCAATACACGATATATAAGACATGGCTTTAGCGCATACAGAGAGTGCGCCAATACACGATATAAGACATGGCTTTAGCGCATACAGAGAGTGCGCCAATACACGATATAAGACATGGCTTTAGCGCATACAGAGAGTGCGCCAATACACGATATAAGACATGGCTTTAGCGCATACAGAGAGTGCGCCAATACACGATATAAGACATGGCTTTAGCGCATAAAGAGAGTGCGCCAATACACGATATAAGACATGGCTTTAGCGCATACAACGAGTGCGCCAATACACGATATAAGATATGGCTTTAGCGCATACAGAGAGTGCGCCAATACACGATATAAGACATGGCTTTAGCGCATACAGAGAGTGCGCCAATACACGATATAAGACATAGTAACATGTCTTTGTCTGCTTTTCTTCCTTATTTGCCTTTCAGAGTCGAGGAGAGATTAGTTTTGCGGTCTTTTGATATTCTGTTGGTCTCTCCTGCTGTCATGTTTCTTTCTTTTCTTCTATTATTCCATCAATCTATCTTATTCGTGGTCGGTCCTTGAGTTTCGTGTCCTCCCAGTATTAAATGAAGGAATTATTATACTGTCTTTTTTTGTTTTGTTTTTCTGCCTTATGACGCGGGCCAAACTATTGTATATGTTATATCTTTGTGTATGCTATAGTGGCAGTTATTCCTAGCTTTTTCATTAGATTCTCATTTCTGATATTATCTCTCAGATTTCCGCTCGACGTTGAAAGGCAAATGATGAAAGAAATAAGATCTCTCGTGCTATTTTCTGTTATGCATATGCATCTAACGCGTTTTGTTTCGATAGTGGTAATTTTCTGATTGTTCTTGAGTCTAGCGCCCTGGCCAGGCACTGGTAGCACAACGTTGGAATACAAATTGAAGAAACAAATTACGAACACTAAGTACGTTTATCATTTGCCGACATGAATGAACTTATCCGTGAAGATGATAGTAGTATGGCTGTTTATCCTCTGAGTTGAAGCTTAATAAAACCATCCAATTTATGAACGATGCTTGCGACAGCAATTAGTTGAGGACACACTGTGAACCTGTTCTTATGGAGGCTCTGCAATCGCTGAAACAACCTACGACACAGAGCTCCAAAACTAAGCCCTGCCACCTGTCAGTCATCTCAAAGTTAGATCCGCCTGATGGCGCTGTTGTATCGAGAACTTGATCCTTGACATTGCGAAAGGGTCAATATTTCCCCTTGTTCTAAAGTTGTTGTCTCTGTCAAAGATTGTGTCACGTTGTATCCTAATGAACCAACGGGTTCTTGCAGTCCTGGGTGTTTCTATAGCGGTTATGAGAGATAACATTCAATATTATTTCTGAAGCTTTCCTTTTGCCGTAATAATAACTTGTACCAATAATAAAAAAAATTATACGGAACACACATGTAGTGACACGTGTGAGTTTGTAGGTGAGAGAAAGAGATAGAGTAAGAGAGATAGAGAATGTTAACACTTTAATACAAATTATTAATGACCATTATTCTGCATCTTTTTTATCTTTTCTTTATCATCTTCAACATTGTGTTCTTTTTTCTTCATCTTCATCATGTTCGTGTTTTTTTTCTTTCCATATTTCGTTCTGACACGTCCGTAATGATAGTTCTGGAGTGGGCAGCAGTGAGCTCAAAGTTCTGAACGTGCATTAAACTCTTCGTAGATGCTGGATACTGTTGCTTCTTTATCTATTATATGTTAGATCTACAACAGATGTTGAAACGACACCATTGTCACGATTACTTGCACCAACCTTGTATCTGCTGTGTAATGGACAGATTAGCGAATGAGATGACCTGGGCCGTGCTTGAACAGTCGATGACTGGCACAAACATGCGATCTGAGAATCGTACTTCCATTTTGATTTGGAAGTTATCATCAAGTACCGGGCCTGCTGGCGTAGGTGATCATGTCTCTCCACAACATTCGATCTCGACAGTTATTTATAATTTCTGTTATAATTTCTAATGTGTTTTTTCCTAATATTGGAAATTAGCTCTCTTTTTGCTTTGGTCTCTTTCAGAACATGTTCATTACTCTTCTTAGCTGTCCATGGTATTCTCAACATTCTTCTGTAAAACCACATTTCTACAGACTCCAGCGATTTTCTTGTTTGTTGTCCTATTGTCCATGATTCACAACCTTATGTTAAGACTGGCTCTACATAAATTTAAGAACTATTTTTCTTGTTTCTATTGTCAAAAATGGATTGCCTAGCATTTTTTGAAAAGCTGCTTTTGCCTGAGCCATTTTGCATCTCACCTCTGTTGTACATCTTCAGTCTCAGGTTAACAAATTTCCCAAATATATAAATTCATTTACATGTTTTAATATTGTTCCACTTGTATTTATTTTGCACTGAGGTGATGTCTTTTTCTTTGTTGTTACCATTACTTCTGTCTTTTTGCCATTAAGGCTGAGTCCTTTATTTTTGCTTGCTTTCACTATAATGTCCCTCATTGCTTGTAACTCACTATCACTCTTAGCGATTAAGACTGTATCATCAGCATAAGTAAAGTAAAGAGCCCCGTCACGCCGAGTGGCGTATAGGGAATATGGTGTTAGTGACCATACATTAAGCACAATAAGCCTTATGAGTCATATGACTAAGATATTACTAAGAATCATCATGCGAAGAGTACGAAACAAAATCAGTCCAGAAGTTAGCGATGAACAGTGTGGTTTTGTTAGAGATAAAGGAACAAGCAATGCCATTTATATCATAAGATCTTTAGTAGAAAAAGCCATAGAGGTGAAAACAGATCTATACCTATGTTTCATAGATTACACCAAGGCATTTGACAAAGTAAAGCACCAAGAAATAATCAACATTTTAGAAAGCATAAACGTAGACAGCAAAGATCTAAGAATAATAAAGAACATGTACTGGCAACAAACAGCGGCCATAAGAACTGGAAACCAATTGGGAATGTTTCAACAAATAAAACAGGGTGTTAGACAAGGTTGTGTACTATCACCAGATTTATTTAATATTTATAGTGAGGTTATTTTAAGATCCATAAGGGGCATGCCTGAAATAACAATTGGAGGTCATAATATAAATAATCTAACGTATGCTGATGATAAAGTCTTAATCGCTAAGAGTGAAAATGAGTTACAAGAAATGTTGGACATTATAGTGAAAGAAAGCAAAAATAAAGGACTCAGCCTTAATAGCAAGAAGACGGAGGTAATGGTAACAACAAAGAAAAAGACATCACCTCAGGGCAAAATAAAGACACGTGGAACAATATTAAAACAGGTAAATGAATTTAAATATTTGGGAACTTTGTTAACCTGAGACGGAAAAGGTACAAAAAAGGTGAGATGCAGAATGGCTCAGGCAAAAGCAGCTTTCCAAAAAATGAGGAAGATACTTACCAATGCATTTTTGACAATAGAAAAAAGAAAAAAAGAGTTCTTAAATGTTACGTAGAGCCATGAAGAGTAATGAAGATGTTCTGAGAGAGGTCAAAGCAAAAAGAGAGCTAATTTCCAACATTAGGAAGAAACAATCATCATTTTTTGGCCATGTAATGAGAAAAGAACAACTAGAATATATTGTAACAACTGGAAAAATTGAGGGACGAAGAGATAGAGGGAAGCAAAGAGAGAAAATAACAGACAGCTTAAGAGAATGGCTTGGCAGAAGGTCAACAACAGAGATGATAAACAGCTGCCGAAATCGAAAGTTGTGAAGAGACATGATCACCCAGACCACTAGGCCCGGTACTTGATGATGATGATGATGATGGCCATACATTTTACAGACCTTCGGCACCTGATTTTTGGGATAATGTGGTCTGTATTACGCCTGTGCCGCTTAACTTTCCCAGAAAAAAATTCCGGTACCTATTAAAGGCTGGGTGAACCGGAGCCATCCGTTAGGATCGAACCATACCTCTTGTCCTTTGTAGTCCAGTTCACTAACCACTGAGCTATCGCGGCTCCCGTATCATCAGCATACCTTAGATTATTTATAATATGACCTCCAATTTTTTTTTTTCCCAGGCATGCCCCTTACGGATCTTAAAATAATCTCACTATAAATATTAAACAAATCTGGTGACAGCACACAACCTTGTCTAACACCCTGTTTTATTTGTTGAAACATTCCCAATTGGTTTCCAGTTCTTATGGCCGCTGTTTGTTGCCAGTACATGCTCTTTATTATTCTTAGATCTTTGCTGTCTACGTTTATGTTTTCTAAAATGTTGATTATTTCTGGTGCTTTACTTTGTCAATAGCTTTGGTATAATAAATGAAACATAGGTGTAGATCTGTTTTCACCTCTATGGCTCTTTCTACTTATGATATATATGGCATTGGTTGTTCCTTTACCTCTAACAAAACCACACTGTTCATCGCTAATTTCTGGACTGATTTTGTTTCGCACTCTTCTCATGATGTTTCTTAGTAATTATCTTAGTCATGTGACTCATAAGGCTTATTGTGCGATTTTCATCGCATTCAATCGCGCTAGATTTCTTTGGTAGGGCTATGAATATTGATTTGAGCATGTCGTCTGGTATATATCCGCTGTTGTAGATATCATTCAATATTTTTGTTATTAATTCTATTCCAAAATCACCCATGGCTTCAATCTCTTCTTTAGTTATATTATCTGGTCCAGGAGCTTTGCCTGCTTTCATATTGCGCAAGCGTCTTCCACTTCTTCTCTGAGTATTTCTGGTCCTTCTCCATTATCCTTAATATTTACTTCCGTTCGTTCATCATTTTAAAGATATTTAAGGTATACTGTCCATCCATTATGCTTTCTTGTTCAATCAACAGTTCTCCTTCCTTTGATTTTAAACATCCAGTTTTTATTGCGTTTTTCTTCCTGTTAATTAATACATTTGTTTACTTATGGCTTTGGCATCACTTTTTTTGTTGAATTTAAATCTCTTTGCATCTCTCTTTTAGCCATGCTTCTTTTGCTTCATTGCATTTTATAACAATTTCTTTATTTAATCTCTTATACACATCTCTATTTTCTTTATTTCTTCTTCTTGAATCCATTAGCTGCAAAATGTTATCTGTCATCAATTTCTTTCTTGAGTTTGTCCTCACTGGTGGTATGAACTCTTTTGATGTTTGTTGCATTGATTCTTTTAGCATTTCCCACTGTTTATCAATGCTTTGTATCTTCTCTATGGCATTGTACCGGTTCTGAATTGTGATTTATATTTGTCTTGGAGCTTCATGTTTGATTTTAGTAAATCTAAATTTAACTTGATGTTAACTGAGGCTCGTTTAGTTGTTTTTAATTTTACTCTAAGCTTTCCCACAACTGGTACATGGTCACTATTGCAATATGCCCTTGGTCTAGTTTTCACACACACCAGACTGTTTCTAAATCTATTGCTTATCATTGTGTAATCAATTTGATTACGTGCGTTGTCTCCTGGGCTTTTCCATGTCCACAGACGTCTTGGATGTTGCTTAAACCAGGTGTTTCCTATCATCATGTTGTGTGTTCTTGCTCAGTCAATAGGTTTCTCACCTCTTTCATTCCTCTCGCCTATGCCATAATGACCAACTACTTTCTCTACTCTTTTCTTTCCTACTTTTGCGTTTAAATCCCCTAGAACTATGGCGTTTTCATGTGGTTTGCATTAAAATTGATTTGAAAGTAGCTTTTACAATTGCTTTTACCACTTCATAAACCCTTCACTAAATTCTCTGGTCGTAAATTTCCATTCTATACAACTCTAATCCTTAAAGGCATTTCGATACAATCCTATCCACTGAAATATTAATTTGTAATTTCAACTGCAAACATCAGCCAAGAAATGAAGAGAATGAAACTGAAAACATCAGCCAAGAAATGAAATGAATGAAACTGAAAACATCAACCAAAAAATGAAGAGAAATGAAACTGAAAACATCAACCAAAAAATGAAGAGAATGAAACTGAAAACATCAGCCAAGAAATGAAGAGAAATGACATTGAAAACCTCAGCCAAGAAATGAAGAGAACTGAAACTGAAAACATCAGCCAAGAAATGAAAGGAAATGAAACTTAAAACATCAGCCAAGAAATGAAGAGAATGAAACTGAAAACATCAGCAAAGAAATGAGGAGAAATGAAACTGAAAACATCAACCAAAAAATGAAGAGAATGAAACTGAAAACATCAGCCAAGAAATGAAGAGAATGAAATTGAACATCTTGGGACTATGTGAAATGAAATGGAAAGGAGCAGGATTATTACAACGCGACAGTGGAAATGTAATTTACTCTGGGAGAACCAGACACGAAACAGGAGTAGGCATCATGTTAGATACAGAAAGAAGCAAAACAGTGAAAGGATTTTGGCCAGTATCGGGTAGAATTCTGCTAGTAAAATTGAGAAGTAGACCAAATGATATGAACATAATTCAAGCTTATACGCCAAGTAATAACGAAGAAGAAGACATTGACACTTTGAACAATGAGCTAGAGATGACCATAGAACAGTGAAAATCTAAAGAAATAACTATTACATTAGGGGATTTCAATGCAAAGGTAGGAACAGCTAAAGTGCGAAATGTGACTTGGGGACATGGCCTTGGAGAGACGAATGACAGAGGGGATAGATTGGGCAAAGAAGCATTAAATGATTATAAGTAACATCTTGTTCAAACTACACCTGAGGGAACTATGGACATGGCAAAGCCCAGACAAAACAGTACACAATCAAATTGATTTTATACTGATGCATAGAAGATTCTTCTTCTACTTCTGCGATCTTGGCTCATTCAGTGTAGGATTCCGGACTTTCTTATGAAGGCAGCTGTTTAAGTGATACAGAGAAGATTAAGGAATGGGCTAACATCTGTTAAAACAAGGCCAGGAGCAGATTGCAATAGTGACCATGTACCACGTCAGACCAAACTAAAAAAAGAACACTCGTTATTTTCTCTAGCAGTTTTTCATATATTACTCATAAGTCCCTGCTTTTATTTTGTTTTCCTGCTTAAAATTAGTCACAAGAGCTTCATAGTCTTTCAACACAACATAAACGCTTCTGCAACAAGAAGCCACCCAAAGGGTACATAAATGTTCTTCAAGTGTTTATGCCAATTGAACACTTCTTCAAAACCAACTCAGAATGGTATAATCGGCGCCTTTGATGATTAGACACTGGGTCTACATAGTCAGCTTTTCTAAGTTCGACAAATCGAGATCCCACGAGTGGTGCAACTTTGTCTTTACTATTCATCTGGGTAAGGGGAAGTATATGGATTTATAGCACATTTGAAAGGTGCGACCAGTGGCCACAGTAGGTCAAATAACAGGTACATTAACTTACTTTTACAATAAATTAGTAATTATAATTACAGACGTTTCTATTACATAAAATACGAGTCCTGCACTCTAATACTTCAATTATTTATGTGACAGTATCTCGAAACCGCTAAAACCCTAAACATTTACCAGAACGCCTTCCAGACCGTTCCGTCTGAAAAAAAAAAAAAAAAAAAAAAAAAGGAATCATGGCGTGGTGTAGGTTTGACCTGAGCGGAATTTGCTCGGTACTCAAAATGATTAGGGCATTAAAAATAAATGAGTAATAATAAATATAAAATGGCAGACTGGGGTGCAATACTTACCCCGGACACTGATAATAACTATTTAACCTGCGTAACTATAGCCTAGCTTTCAATCTTCACAAGGATTCTTTCACGTGCTTAACTTGAACGCGGAATCTACAAAAGGAGTCTCTATTCCAGTTTTATAATTACCGCTGTGACAGACACGCATTCCATCCTGCAAACCCAATAGTTAAATTATTGAAATAGTTTTGACTCAGCTTTGACTCTATCACAACTAAAACATAAATTTAAAGGATACAGTAAAAGTCAACATAATAAATGTTAACATTTGACATCATAGTACAATTGTGCATTGTACTTTGAGCTTAACTCGCCTCAGAAGAACGTTCGAACTCTGAATTTATTCGAAATCCGAATAAACTTTTTTGTCAGCTATAATAAATTGAGCATGAATTAATCCGTTCACATTAATCCCCTAACGGTACCATTTTTTACACATTTAAAAATCAAATACACCTAAAGTAGGGTAAAGATAGTACAAATAAATGCTCTAAATAATAAACTAAGAATGAAAACAATAAATAAAATACGTTAAGTGATCTTGTATAATAAAATGAAAACTGTTTTTATCGTAACTTCGTGATGTGTAGAAAGGATAAAGAGCTCACGTGACACCTGGCGACACCTATATAAAGTAGCAACCATCAATATATGCAGAATAATAAACAAAGAAGTTGAACTTATAGAAGAAATGACAAAGAAGAAAATTAAAATACTAGGATTAGGACACCAGAATAAAAGAAACAGATAAAGAAAACACACATGAACTACACGACAATATTCTCAGGAGTCGATAACACAAAAGACCAACACACGGAGTAGACTTTATCATCGACCCAGAACACTCAAAGAATATTATAGAAATAAAATACTACTAGAAGACGACCGAAAAACAACTTACATACAGATTATGTACCATGTAACAACAATGAAAAACACAGCGAGGAAGTATATGACACACTAAATAAAATTGTCAATCACACTGGTGAAAGCAACGACATGCAAGTGACGGGGGATTTTAAGGGAAGGTTTGGGAAACGCAACAGTGTAAACAAAGATATCCTGGGACCATTTAGCGATAAGACAGCTGAAATAAATAAAAATGGAAGCAGACTGCTGTAATTATGTAATCAAAATGATTTGTTTATCACCATCACATTCTTCAAACACTGAGAGTTGCAATTATACACCTGGTACAAGTGGAATGACACAACATGTAGAAGCCAGATAGATTTTATACTAGCAAGAAAACAGAAAAAAGAACAGAGCAACTGACAGCAGAACTCTCCCTAATAACACAGATAACACGGACCCATAAAATGGTTATGATTACACTAAGACAGCAAAAAACAAAGAGAAGATAAGCAAACAAACAAAAGAAGCAAAAAGAGCAGACAATAAAAATAAAACAACTAAAAGATCAAGAATCAAGAAAACCATAGAAGAAAAACTAATAGAGAAATTTAAGAAACTCCCTAACGAAGTATGCAGAGTAGAAAAAGAGTGGAATCAGTTTAAGAAAACAGTAATCAACATCTATAAAACAGCATGTGGAACGAAACTAAGGACAAAGGAAAGGAAAAAAGAACACCCCGTGGGGTAACGAAGCAATCAGAGAATCCATTAAAGAAAAGAAACAAACTGTTTAAAAATTGGCGGAAGAATAAGATCCAAGAAGAATATGAAAGATATGCTTTAGTTCGATAAAAAGTTAAATTTTTATTAAAGAAGCTAAGCAAAATAAATGGACAGAATTTGGACAAAATATGAGCAGGGACTTCAAGACTGCCACAAGAGATTTCCACAAAGCAGTAATAGCAACAAGAACGAAAAAGAAAACCACGGCCCTACTAAGCCCATACACCACGACAAAGACCGAGAGCCAATATGAAATAACCAACAAATGCAACAGAGATGGAAATAATATTTTGATGACCTCTTAAACATGGCATCATCTACCTATAATACAACAAAAACCACGCAAGAATGCACAAACATTTAAACCAACATCATGAAAGAGGAAATCAAAGAAGCAATAAAACATGCACTAAGAAATAAAGCACCGGGGATAGATAACATACCAATAGAATTAATAGCACCAGCTGAAGAAACAGGAGTTACATGGCTGCACAGAATATTCAATGCAGCATGGTACCAACAAAAAGCCCCAGAAGACTGACAACAGGCAATCATCGTACCAATATGGAAAAAAGAAAGGTAGCAAGAGAGACTGAAATCATTGCTTCTAAGCCATGTAGGGAAGTTATACGCCAAAATTGTGGGAAAAAAAGGCTGACATCAATAATAGAACTACAGTTAAGCGATTATCAAAAAGGGTTCCGAAAAAAAAAGAGGATGTACTGACGATCTATTCATCTTAAAAAAAAAACTAGCAGAAAAGACGACAGAAAACAATCAAAATTTGTACATAGCTTTCATTGACCAGGAAAAGGCATTCGACCGAGTAAACAGAGAACAACTTTGGGAGATACTAACAGCATACTGAGTAAGCCAAAATCTAACGAACTTAATTAAAAGTCTCTACCACAACAGCAGCAGGTTGCACAGACCACTTCGAATTAAGATCAGGTGTAAGACAGGGGTGCGTACTATCCCCCCTACTGTTTATTACAAACATGGACTATATATGAAAGTTAGCCAATCCGTCAGAGACAGAGGGGATCAACGAGCTTCTATTTGTAGACGATCAGGCCCTAATACACGAAAAAATAGAAGACCTACAAGACCACTTAAATAGGCTCAACGGCACAGGTACAGAATACAACATGAAAATCACCATCAACAAAACAGAAGTTATGAAAATCGCAAAAGAGATACAGAACATCAAAATAACTACAGAAGGCAGATAACTAAAACAAGTACAGGAATTCAAATACCTAGGAAGTTTGGAGACAAACGACAATTCACAAGCAGAAGAGATAGACTCAAGATGCATCAAAGCTTGTTAAATCATTGGACAGCTATCACCACTATTATCCAACAAGGAAATAACTCTGGAGGCATAACGAGCACTCTACAATACAATCTTCATCCCAACCTTGTGCTACCTATACCAGAACTGGACTCTAGACTCAAGCGCAAAAAGGAAAATAACCATTACCGAGATGAAATGTGTGAGACAAATGACAAGATACAGTCTGAGAGATAAGATCACAAATAAAGAACTGAGAAAAGAGCTAGGAATAATTTCCGCTATAGAGCACATAAAGAAACAATAGATACAATGGTCTGGCCACGTAATCAGGTAGAAAGATCAAAGCACTACACAACGAGCCTTCAATAAGCGTTGCGAAAACACCAAACCTAAAGGCCGACCAAAAAAAGATGAATGATGGAATATTAGAAACACTTGAAAAAACATAACAGCAGCAGAGGCCAACAGAAGAGCAAAAGACTGAAAAAAATAAATTACCTCGACGCTGAAAGACAAATAAGGAAGAAGAGAAAGAAAGATCAAGGAGGACATCAACTTTCATTCTTTGATTCAGTAAGACCTGAACTGTTTTTGGGATCTTTGTGCAATAATTTCCTTTGCAGATTATGGTGAAGCTGTTGTGAGTTTTTAAAAATTGTTTTTTTAATTATTATTTTTTAAATAGAACATGTCAATATCCGAAGTCACGTTATTATTTTCAAATCGCTGGTTTACGAAATCGTCAGCAGGGTGGTCAATTCAAAGGTCGCCGATGACCGAATGCGGCGCTTAGGGCAGAAGTCATAGTTGTCCATGTCTGACAGTCAGATGCAGCCTGTTTTAGTTCTTGGTTGTGTCTGAGACCCATTGCTGAGCTCTCTTTGATGATTGTTCTTCCCGGGGTTTCTTTCGGTCTTCCTCATTTTATTTTGCCTTCTGGTCTACATATAAGAGGCTGGTGAGGTAGTCTTCTAACGTCCAATCTGAGAAACCTGCATAAATGGCATTAAATCCTCTGAAAGTCTCAGAGATCCGTTTCCGTGCTGCACTGAGCGGATTCCTGTGTAATTAAACAATATATTGTAATACCAAAGGGTAGTGTGCTAGTACTATATTGATGATGATGTAGGCAGGAACAAGGAGGGATTTAAATACAATTGTTAATACTAACCAGTAATAATCAAACATAGCCAGCAACAATCAAACATAACCAGCAATAATCAAACATAGCCAGCAACAATCAAACATAACCAGTATTAATCAAACATAGCCAGCAACAATCAAACATAACCAGTAATTATAAAATATGACCAAAGAAAGTCAAACATTGCTAGTAACGATTAAAGGCAAGCAATAATGATCAAGTACCAATGATCAAGTGATCAGTGCCACGTGTTAAGGCACAAAGATCAAAACACAACACAAGGAGCCTTCAATAAACGTTGCGAGAACAGCAGACCCAACGGCTGACAACAAAAAAAGATGGATTGATTGAATATTGGACACACTAGGAAACATAGCAGCAGCAGAGGCGAACAGAAGAGCAAAATATGGCAAATTATATGCCCCCTCGACGTTGAAAGACAAATGAGGAAGGAAAGAAGTGACGAGGAGTTATGTTCCTTGCGGCTGTTGGAAAGAAAGAGAAAAGTTGCTGTTTGAAAGAGTAATCTACTTCCATAAACACACAAAATAACTGTACCTCAGAAGTTCTCTCTCTGTCTCTCTCACTCTCTCTCTCTCTCTCTCTCTCTCTCTCTCTCTCTCTCTCTTTCTCTGAGCAATACTTTTTGCCCCTTAGCACAACTGCTTGCGGGTTTTGGTTTACTTTCTCTCTTTCCTAGATCCGCAACATGTCGACAGCTCTCATGCTTCACGATAAGTTTGATTTTTCGCGTCAGTCGTCGATACTACAACATTCCTCTCAGGTTTCGTTGCTTCTACGGTCTCTTATGATGCTGTAGTTAATTAATAGACTAGGATTATTATAAATATTCAGTCACATCAGCAATAAAGCGAAAAAATGCGTTGAAAATACACGAGCGTGTAGCAATAAATGACCTGACCGTAGAGTACATTTGAACGGAATTATATTTGATATTTTTCTTCACTACGTTCAGAAGAAGATGCATTGTTCGAACTCGAGATCATAATTCTTTCAACTGATCGTTCGAACTCTTGAACGTTGGAAACTTTGTCATTCAAATTACGAGGTTTCACTCTCTCCTTACCAACGACACCCGAGATGTCCATTTATTTGACAAACGTATCGACATTGCAAGGGAAATAATTACATTAATACGCGTCGAATTTAAGAGGAGCAGAGTTATTGTTACGTGCGACGTTTGCCCTCTCGAATGCTGACTAGAGACAAATAATAATACATGAATATTATTATAGGGGGGAACTTCCGAGGCGATAATCAGCAAATCAATTCCGGGGAAGATGTAAGTTTACAGCACTCAAAAAAAATAATCAATAACAGAAAAAAAAAACAAAGAACAATATCAGGTCCTAAGCAGGATCGAACCCGTACTCCTGGGCACTGCGCCTTACCACAAAAAGCCAAACGTTAGGGAACACTGCCAACTCGGCTAACTAAAAAAAACTAGCTATCATTGGCTATTGGACATTAGACAAGAAAACAGAACAGAGAATTGATTCCTTTGAAATGTGGATATATAGAAGAATAGGTAGAATTGGATGGAAGGAAAAGAAAACAAACGATGAAGTCTTAAAACAACTAAAAATGAAAAGAGAACTACTAAGCACAATTCAAACAAGACAAATGCTATTTTTGGGCCATGTTAAAAGACACAACAGCCTACTAAAAGTAATCATGGAGGGGAAAATACAAGGTAAAAGAGGCAGAGGCAGGCCAAGATTAACATGGACGAGTAACATCAAAAGATGGACAAATCAGCCTATGACAACCTGCACCATCAAAGCAAGAGACAGAGCAATATGGACCTCCATTGTAGCCAACCTTCGTTGCGGAGACGGCACTCGATGATGATGATGATTGGCGATGTCTTTCACGCAGGTCTTCTCATGATTATAGCATAGGGCTGCGATCACAGTTCGGGAATAAATTGTGTATCTGTATTTTTCCTATTAAGACTAGTATCTCCCGGATAGAGTAGGATTGAATACCTGTGTTGCTGACAAACATTTAGAACGAAACAGCACGAATAGTAGTGTCAAGGAGTACGGATTCAATCCTGCTTAGGACCATATATTGTTCTTTTTTTTAATTTTTGTCTTTTTTCTGATGTTGATCATTTTGTCATTTTTTCCGAGTGATGCAAACATACCTCTTCCTCTGAATTGATTCGCTGATTATCGCCTCGGAAGTTTCCCTCTATAATAATATTCATTTATTATTATTTGTCTCCAGTCTAAACCACTGGAAACTACTATTCGTGCTGTTTCGTTTTAAAAGTTTTTCATGTGTTGTTTCAAAAGGTTATTGAGTTATTTGCGGGTCATCATCATTGCACTCCGAACATGTCCATAGGTGCACAGATCCCCTCCTCAGCAAGTCCAGCAGTGTCCAGCGACTGACGACTCCAGTTTTATGTTGGATGATAAGTCTTCTTACACGGCCACTAAGTTTCTCATTTCTGGCTATGCCCAACTTAACTCCCATTTCCATCATCCAAAAAAGTGACGTGGATCTGTGTATGTCGAAGTCCTGTGCTCTTCCTACATATCGGAGGGGATTGATGATGTCCGCCCGATCCATTGGTTGCCCGTCCGCAACGACAGCGCATCTAGCCAACCTGTCCGCTCTTTCACTTCCCCGTACTCCCGCATGTCCAGGGACTGCTGTCTGGATTTCTCCAACGACTCAATCCATTGCATGCGTACAGAGCCTGCTTCCACTTTTTTTATCATGCTCATCGATCACTCAGTATACATGCGTGGGTGTAGTCTTGTGACTCTAACCATTTGAATGCCTTGGTCATTGCCATCACCTCCATTGTCATACTACTCGTGGTCATGACGTATGCACCACTGTCTTCGTAGACTATTCTGCCTGCCGAGCGTGCTGTAAATGTCCATGCACTTCTTTGGTGTCGTCTTACAGATCCGTCTGTATAGATGACTGCATCTTTCTCATCGGTGTTATCGCAGATGAGACCTTTGACCTCAGCATTAACTACGACCGGGTTCTGTTCCCTACGTTTCCTGTCGAGTGTGACAATACACGAGAAAGTCCCCTTGAACGACGTAGGCACAGGTATCCACTCCTCACCAACGCTGATATTGGTAAGCCCACAGACCTGTTTGATGACATTTTCTGCTCGGCCCACCCATGATTTGCCTCTTTTTAGCCTGGCACCTTTCTCTGTGTTGAGCACGTGGTGCAATGGATGCTCTTTATCTGTACTAATCTTCAGGTAGGCTCGTGCTCTCCAGATCTTGATTCTGTTATCCATGGTTGGAAAGTCAAGAAGATGCCTCATTGCTACACAGGGAGTGTCCCTTGTACATGCCAAGATAATGCGCATGGCTTCATTTTGTATTTTCTCCAGCCTATCAATTTGAGTCGTACTGACAGTAAGAATTGCCAGGGCATACTCGATTGGTGCGAGGACTAATCCCTGGAACAGAAGAGTAAGTAGCCTCTGCTTGATGTTGGCAGCTGCCATGACCATCAAGGCGGCTAATCCTTTGCGGGATTTTGATATCACATGGTCGACGTGGTCCCGAAAACACAGGCTGCGATCAAACTTAACTCCGAGGTATGTCATCAACTTGTCCCTGGTCACCTCATCAGCTCCCATTCGTACTACCGGTGTGGTCGTATTAACGAAATGATTGTTAAGGGAGAACCATAAAACTTATGCTTTATTAGGATTAACCAAGGCACCTGAAACCCCACACCAGGAAGAAATGCGATCGAGTTCGTCTTGCATTGTGGAGGCGATTCCCCGTCTGTCTCTTCCCTGTCGATATACCAGAATATCATCAGCAAAAGTCATAGTTCTTCCCCTCCCATCCAGCTATTGTGCCGTGATCGTTATTGTGTACACGTTAAATAGAACTGGTGACAATGGTGAGCTTTGTGGCAACCCTGGACAAATGGATGTTGGCTCGGAAGACCAACTCCCACATCTGAGTATCACCTTCCTCTGAAACAGTGCCGCGGCGATACATTTAATGAGGAAGGGGTGCACTGCCAGTTTGAGGAGCATATGTATGAGATATTCAAATGGTACCCTGTTGTATGCATCCTCCAGATCTATAGCAGCAGCACATGTCTCATCTCGTCTGTGGAAGCCTTCGAAGACGCCATAGGCAAAGACTGCCGCATTGAGCCATGTCTCTTTGTTATATCTATAACCTCCGAGTGTGAGTGGGAATGCGCGTTTCTGTTCAAGGTGACAGGTGAGGACACGGGCAATTATTTTCTCCAGCAGCTTGCCCGCAGTGTTCAACATTGTGATGAATCTGTAGGCACTGATCTGAGAATGGTCTTTGTTTGGCTTCGGTAGCGGTAGTAAGTAGCTGTGTAGCCACTCCTCCTTGATCTGACCACTCCGAATGCTGGCATTATACTCATTGGCCAGTTTTGTCAAGTCGTCGTCAGCTAAATCGCCTATGTCATCGTACCGAATACCATCTGGACCAGGAGCAGTGTTGTGTGACCTTTTAAGTGTCGTGCGAATGGTATCGGTTGTGATTGCGAGATCTACTTCCAGCACTACATCCTTACACAATTTTGACAGCGATCCCCGTATCCTCATTCTTACAGCATCATTTCTTTGGTCCCTCTGCTCAATTGAGCGGGCAAGCAGGGCCTTCCCTTTGCTCTCATCAGATTTGTGCCATATCCGGCCTGTGCTCTGAAAGTCTGGTATTCCTCTTTGTCGTGTTGTGCTAGGTCTTCTCCCTGATTGTTGGTTACGACGTTACCCCACTGATTTCCTCTAGCATTAAAGTCTCCGCAGAAAATGACGTTCTTTTCATCGAACTCGAAGAGATTCTGCCAATGTTCTGTGTTCACCTTCCCATTACAGACACACACATATACAATTACGAAATGAACTGGGGTCTGCACCCTAACCTCATGTACCCGCAATTCTGCATTGTCCCACGCAGACATATCAACCTCAGCTGCCACCATATTGTGTTCAAAAGGTTATTGGTTATGAAAGGCCTCGGTATCACTGCAAACGAATCAAAATCCATAACTGCTCAACCGCCCGTGCCAGCGGAATCATCCGAATTACTAACTCATCTCCCAAACAAAGAAAGGTAACTGTAGTCCCCATCGTAGCAGTCTCAACATACGCCAAAAGACATAAGGCGAAACCGCGCAGAAAGTGAACACAGCCAACTGTTCCCTGTCATACGATAGCATCATTCGTCGAGAAACGATTGGAATATTGAAACATGATCAATACGGATGAGACACACAGCTCACGGTGTGCACAGAGCACTTAACTCAGTAGCTCCTGCAAATAACCGGACTTGGAATATGAGGAAACTACAACAAAGAACACTTTTCATATATAGTCTTCAATGGTTCCTGCCGCCTATCCACCATACACCGGAAGTTCGTTCAAAAGGTTATGCACATCAAATGATAGGACACAGTAATCAACAATAATGTCTTACAGTGTGCCAAACTCCCAACCATCATGGCAACACTCGGGAGTCGGAGACTAAGGTGGCTGGGTCATTTAAGAAGAATGGTAAACAACTGTACTCCCAAATAAATATTGTATGGCGAACTTAGGGATGGAAAGAGACCAGCGGGCAGGCCAATACTTACATGGCTTCCTTAAGTGAATTCTCTATCAGTGAAAGAAACTGGGAGGATCTGGCTGCAGATATAGCACATGGACAACAAAAATCTAAAAAAATGGCACAGCGACTTTCGAGGCAGTGTTGATATCATATTTAGAGGACCAAAAGCGCAGGAGAACGGAGAAGAGGCCAGGCACCACAAATACATCTTCATTCTCTGACGAATGTGTCTGACCAATATTGGCAGATTCAGCCACGTGAGAAGCTGTTCAGCAAAGCAAAATTCAGCATAAAACACGAACATTTTTACCAAGCTACTGACTTATCATGATTGCTTTCTGCCAACCGTCTGTCAAGACGCCAAAGGCCATATATATATCATCATCATCATCAAGTACCGGGCCTGCTGGCGTAGGTGATCATGTCTCTCCACAACTTTCGATCTCGGCAGCTATTTATCATTTCTGTTGTTGACCTTCTGCCAAGCCATTCTCTTAAGCTGTCTGTTATTTTTTCTCTTTGCTTCCCTCTATCTCTTCGTCCTTCAATTTTTACAGTTGTTACAATATATTCCAGTTGTCCTCTTCTCATTACATGGCCAAAAAATGATGATTGTCTCTTCCTAATATTGGAAATTAGTTCTCTTTTTGCTTTGACCTCTCTCAGAATATCTTCATTACTCTTTATAGCTGTCCATGGTACTCTCAACATTCTTCTCTAAAACCACATTTCTACAGACTCCAGTGATTTTCTTGTCTGTTGTCCTATTGTCCATGATTCACATCTATATGTTAAGACTGGCTCTACGTAACATTTAAGATCTCTTTTTCTAGTTTATATTGTCAAAAATGGATTGCATAGTATCTTCCTCATTTTTTGGAAAGCTGCGTTTTCCTGAGCCATTCTGCATCTCACATCTTTTGTATATCTTCCGTCTGAGAACAAAGTTCCCAAATATTTAAATTCAGTTACCTGTTTTAATATTGTTCCACTTGTCTTTATTTTGCACTGAGGTGATGTCTTTTTCTTTGTTGTCACCATTACCTCAGTCTTTTTGCTATTAAGGCTGAGTCCTTTATTTTTGCTTTCTTTCACTATAATGTCCAACATTTCTTGTGACTCATTTTCACTTTTAGCGATTAAGACTGTATAATCAGCATACCTTAGATTATTTATGTTATGACCTCCAATTGTTATTCCAGGCATGTCCCTTATGGATCTTAAAATAATCTCATTATAAATATTAAACAAAAAATGGTGACAGCACACAACCTTGTCTAACACCCTGTTTTATTTGTTGAAACATTCCCAATTGGTTTCCAGTTCTTATGGCCGCTGTTTGTTGCCAGTACATGTTCTTTATTATTCTTAGATCTTTGCTGTCGACGTTTATGCTTTTTAAAATGTTGCTTATTTCTTGGTGCTTTACTTTGTCAAATGCCTTGGTGTAATCTATGAAACATAGGTATAGGTCTGTTTTCACCTCTATGGCTCTTTCTACTAAAGATCTTATGATATAAATGGCATTACTTGTTCCTTTATCTCTAACAAAACCACACTGTTCATCGCTAACTTCTGGACTGATTTTGTTTCGCACTCTTCGCATGATGATGCTTAGTAATATCTTAGTCATATGACTCATAAGGCTTATTGTGCGATGATCATCGCATTCAATCGCACCCGATTTCTTTGGTAGGGCTATGAATATTGATTTGAGCATGTCGTCTGGTATATATCCGCTGTTGTAGATATCATTCAATATTTTTGTTATTAATTCTATTCCAAAATCACCCATGGCTTCAATCTCTTCTTTAGTTATATTATCTGATCCAGGAGCTTTACCTGCTTTCATATTGCGCAAGCGTCTTCCACTTCTTCTCTGAGTATTTCTGGTCCTTCTCCATTATCCTTAATATTTACTTCCGTTCGTTCATCATTATAAAGATCTTTAATGTATTCTGTCCCTTTATTTCCCTTATGTTTTCTTGATCAATCAACAGTTCTCCTTCCTTTGATTTTAAACATCCAGTTTTTTTATTGCATTTTTCTTCCTGTTAATTCTTCAATTTGTTTGTATATAGCTTTGGCATCTCCTTTTTGTTGTATTTCAATCTCTTTGCATCTCTCTTTTAGCCATGCTTCTTTTGCTTCATTGCATTTTACTACAATTTATTTATTTAATCTCTTATACACATCTTTATTTTCTTTATTTCTTCTTCTTGTATCCATTAGCTGCAAAATGTAATCTGTCATCCATTTCTTTCTTGAATTTGTCCTCACTGGTGGTATGAATTCTTTTGATGTTTGTTGCATTGATTCTATTAGCATTTCCCACTGTACATCAATGCTTTGTATCTTCTCTATTGCATTGTACCGGTTCTGAATTGTGATTTTATATTTGTCTTGGAGCTTCTTGTCTGATTTTAGTAAATCTAAATTTAACTTGATGTTAACTGAGGCTCGTTTTGTTGTTTTTAATTTTACTCTAAGCTTTATCACAACTGGTACATGAGCACTATTGCAATCTGCCCCTGGTCTAGTTTTCACACACACCAGACTGTTTCTAAATCTATTGCTTATCATTATATAATCAATTTGATTACGTGCGTTGTCTCCTGGGCTTTTCCATGTCCACAGACGTCTTGGATGTTGCTTAAACCAGGTGTTTCCTATCATCATGTTGTGTGTTCTTACCCTGTCAATAAGTTTCTCACCTCTTTCTTTCCTCTCGCCTAAGCCATAATGACCAACTACTTCCTCAACTCTTTCTTTTCCTACTTCTATTGTTATGGCGATTCATGATTGTACAAAGAAGTTACGACGGTGGTTTTCACCATATTTTATAATGTTATAAGATTCACCGTATGTTCCATGTATTGAATATATATATATATATATATATATATATATATATATATATATATATATATATTCAATAATGTTTGCTTTACAGTTGTCTGTAGCTATATAACTGCTATGGGGGAAAAAAAACAAATATTTAAACTACAAATAAAGAAATGCCCTTAGCTATTTCATACAGCAGATCTTTGTTTAGGAAAGTAACATAGCATAGGATTATTTAAAAAAAAAAACAAGCCAGTATTGAAACTTTTGCGCTGAAAACACTTAAAATAAAACAAAGAATCACCCATGACACCTGTTCAGATGCAGTTTTTCAAAATAATTATTTTAACCTTACAGTGCCAGGTCTTTACTGGGTTCAGTTGTGATAAAATAAAAATTAAGGTCATTATGCAACTTTTGATAACCTCATTGATAAACATTAACAAATGTAATATATAAGGTAAAAATTCAACATGGATAAAATATTGATATAACAAATTGTGCCAAACGAGCAAAGTGCAAGTATGCCCTCAATGTGTAGTATCTGAAATGAAGTAGGCCTACTGAATAGACACGTGTAGAGTTATTGGACATTTATTTGGAGGACAAACAAATACAGCAGTAAACAATTTCATAAGCCAAAAGGTATTTTGAACCAGGATAACACCTGTCTCATCAATATAGCAACGTGTCTTCAGACAAGTGTCTTAAGTGAATTTGTCTACGTGGTATCTCTTCTTCTTTCCTTCCTCATTTGCCTTTCAACATCAAGGGAAGATATAATTTGCGGTCTATTGCTCTTCTATTCGCCTCTGCTGCTGTTATGTTTCCTAGTGTTTCTAATATTCTGTCAATCCATCTGTTTCATGCTCGGTTCTTGGGTCGTGTGTTCTCGCAACATTTATTGGAGCCTTGTCATGTGGCCAAATAATTGTATCTGTTGTTTATTTATATATTTTATGGCGGATGTTATTCCTAGCTTTTCTCGGTTCTTCATTTCTAATCTTATCTCTCGAGCTGTTTCTTTGGTCTAACTAATCTCAGTGGGTGTTATTTTTCTTATTGTTCTCGCATCTAGGGTCCAGGACTGGCATTGGTAGCACAACGTTGGGATGAAGATTGTATTGTAGAGTGCCAGTTTTGCATCTAGAGTTATTTACTTGTTGGACAATAGAGGTGATAGCTGCCCAAAGATTTGACAAGCTTTGTTGCATCTTAAGTTTATTTCTAGTGTTTGTGAATTGTCGTTAAACTTCCTAGGTATTTAAATTCCTCTACTTGTTTTAGTTGTCTCCGTTTATAGTTATGTTCATGTTCTGTTTCCCTTTTGTGGTATTCATGACTTCTGTTTTGTTGATGTTGATTTACATATTGTATTTTGTGCCTGTGCTGTTGAGTCTATTTTAGTGTTCTTGTTGGTCTTCTATTTTTCATGTATTAGTACCTGATCGTCTACAAATAGAAGCTCGTTGATCTCCTCTGCCTAAGATGGGTTGGCTAACTTGCATATATCGTCACTTCCTCCGATGTTGATGAATTTTCTCGTTTCCACTCTCGTAAATCAGATTGGACACAGTCTTTTGGTGCCTCAGGGGCTCTCGACTTATACATACAGGTCACTTTATGAGAGATCGTAACTCCCCATTCGCCGGGTACCTCGTTCCAACTTAACTCCTGCTGAATTTCGAGCCCTTTCCAACCTCCGAAGTCAGGAAGATATCGTCATTAAACAGCTGATAAGGAAGTGGTGGTCTGGCGTAAGGACCTATACATCCAAGAAGGCGCCAAACAATTATCTGACACCACCTTCTATAAACCTTGCCCCAATGATTCCACAACTCGCAACAATGAGAAGGTTCGCTCAACCATCAATCAGTTTATCGACGATATATCCCTCCCTCCTAGCGCGTCCAAGCTCTTCATCCCAGACAGTGCTCTAAGCAAACCTTCTTTCTACATGCTTCCTAAGATTCACAAGCCCAATAGTTCTGGTCGTCCCATTGTTTCAGCATGTAGTTGTCCCACGGAACATATATCCGACTATCTTGACAGCATTTTCCAACCCATAGTGACATCTCTTCGCACCTATGTCAAGGACACGAACCATGCCCTCGCTATTTTCTCTTCTCTTTGCCTTACCCCAGAACGCCTGTACTGACTTATCGTCCTCGACGCATGCTCTCTGTATACCTCTATCCCTCATGCTGATGGCCTAATAGCTCTTCAATTCTTTCTCGACCAAAGAAAACATTCATCTGTAGATACTTCTACTTTCCTCCGCCTCATTGAACTTGTTCTCAAACTTAATACTTTCCAATTTAATGGTCAGTTCTATGACCAAGTCAGTTGTGTAGCTATGGGAACCAAGATGGGTCCTAGTTATGCTTGCCTGTTCATGGGTTACCTTGAACATAAAATACTGAACTCGTACCATGGCCCCCTTCCCCTTAAATACCTCCGGTACATCGATGACGGTTTTGGACTGACTGACTTGCCGGAAGATGACATCTCCAGGTTCATCGACTACATGGACAACTTTCACAAATCCATCAAGATTACATCTCATATCTCTACCTCGTCACTTTTCTTGATCTGGTCGCCTCCCTTGGTACCTCCAGCCTCCACACTTCCGTCTTCTATAAACCCACAGACGCCCACTGTTATCTTCTCTACACCTCGTCTCATCAATCTCACTGCAGAGATTCCATTCCATATTCTCAATTATTACGACTTCGTCATATCTGCCATGATGATCAAGATTTTCTCCAATAGGCCCACCTGATGTTAAGTTTCTTTAGGCGTCGTCTCTATCCTGACTCGGTTCTCCAATCTGCCTTTCAACGAGCTCTCCCGACATTTCCCGGCCTGTGTCACTCACCCAAACCACCCGCTGTTCCTCTGAAAGGACCATATTTACCCTCACCTACCACTCTCACAACTTGGATGCAATGAGGATCCTTAACCTGTATCGCTCCATTCACCACTCAGATCCCACTACCCGTCTACATTTAAGTGATCCTCCTTTGGTCGCCTTCAAACGCGACAGGAGTCTGAGAGACATTCTTGTAACGAGCCGCCTCCCCCGCTCAAACCACAAACACTTTGGTACTGTTCGTCGTGCACGTCGAATTTGCAGAACTTGTGACCACGTACTTTGCACCGATTCGGTCTTGTTCCCTAATAGGCGGTTCGACAACAAGGAGGGGTTTACTTGTGTGTCACGGATTATCATCTACGCCATAATATGTATGCATTGCCAGATGACGTATGTGGGTGTGTCAGGACGACGATTGAGTGACGGATTTTGTGAGCATCTTCGCGATGTTGAGCAAAAAACTGGCAGCCCGGTGTCTGCCCATTTCAACTCCCCTGGCCATAGTGGTAAACCTGACATGCAAGTTACTGGCATTGTCTCGTGTCACTCCAGCAATCGCAGCCGGTTCGCCCTTGAGAATCATCTCATTGCCCAGTCGATACACATAACACACCTACCACACATTTCTTACCCCCATGAGCTACCGAACCTATACATGTATGTATATTTGTTTGCATATGTATTTGCACATTTGTACACCTTCATTTTTTCTTGTGTGTGCTTTGTTGTAATATATACAGATTTATGCTTGCAAGCACGTATGATTATGCACACATGCTTTTTTTTACACACCTGTTCGTTGTACACACAGTTAGATATACGCAATTTATACATATCCTGTACCCACCTCTCCATATTTTTAGAACCTTTCCTTTTTCTCACCTGACTGTCTGGTCAGTGAGATATATAGTTGGTCATCCCGCCCACATATTTTAGTTCATTCAGAAGCTGACCAAGCTCTGGACCGCAGGGAAGTGACCTTTTTTTTTATTTCCTTTCTTCAGTATCTAGCATATTATCGCCTTGTAGTTAGATTTGTGTATATATCCTATATATATATATATATATATATATATATATATATATATATATATATATATATATATATATATATATATATATATATATATATATATATTTGTGTTGTTGTTTGTTGTTCCAGCTGAAGGCCTACTTGGCCGAAACATTGACTTTTGTTTTGTTGATTACCATGTAAAGCTGTTACCATACCACTTTTTTCTTCTTTTAAAAAAAAAAAATTGCCATTATCATCAGTTTTACATCAGCTTCACATCTCTATGCATCTTGGTGCATCTTGTTGCATTAATTATGACTCTAATATAAGCAGTATTTGTTTATGTTAATGTTTTCATAAAACGTTAGTACACACCAAACTCAACAAATTCGAATTTTAACAAAAACTGTATTTTCACAATAACATTTGAACAAAACAATGTGAAGCCCAAATGGGGAAAATTTAACTCAGACAGCATTTTAATCAGATAAGCTATAACATATAACATCTACATACACATCGTTAAAGTGCATACACTAGATGATAATGTGACTTTGTGTCTCACTATCTTAGTCTCTCAATTAATACCATCTCCCCCCCCCCCAACCACCACCACCCAAACAATTAAATAAACCTATATAGCTTATGTATATATATATATAGACAGGCAGGCAGCCAGGCAGGCAGGCAGACAGACAGACAGACAGACAGACAGACAGATTTTTAAAA
Organism: Megaustenia siamemsis; assembly: GCA_032433765.1. Lineage (NCBI taxonomy): Eukaryota > Metazoa > Mollusca > Gastropoda > Stylommatophora > Ariophantidae > Megaustenia > Megaustenia siamemsis. The sequence goes on from JAVIAB010000051.1 coordinate 55,043,894, forward strand.
ATTGCAATTTAATGTAGGAATACTAAAGTGGAAGTAAACTATGAAAGGATAAATGAAAAGTGTGGAGGCAAGGCTCCTGACAGCTACAGAGCTGAGAGGTGCCAGTGACTCATAGTTCATGACTTGTACTAGGTGAACCAGAACCATCCAGACCCTACTCCACCTCTTTGCGGTGCCTCTAGACTAACCAGTCTAGTCTGGCCAAGCAATTTGAGATCCAAGAGGGAAAGCAAGACTCAAAATGCTGTGCTGAAAAGTCAGATGTGTTGGGCCAAAGTCCACAAATATTACAATTCCACTGCAAAACAACATCATGCATCTAAATCATCCATGCTCAATTAACATCCTTTTAAGGACAGATGACAATGAGAACTATCAATTCCTTTAGAGGTTATTAGGTGAATGTCAGAAAGAAAGAAAGATATGAAAAAGGTAACAAATTAATTTACAATGGATATAATGTACAAGATGGGAGCTGCGATAGCTCAGTGGTTAGTGAACTGGACTACAAAGGACAAGGGGTAGGGTTCGATCCCAACCGACGGCTTCCGGGTTCACCCAGCCTTTAATGGGTACCGGATTTTTTTTCTGGGAAAGTGAAGAGGCACGGGCATAATACCGACCACATTATCCCAAAAATTATGTGCCGAAGGTCGGTAAAATTTATGGTCTTTTACTTTTTTTAAAATAATGTACAAGGTTGAATATATAATATAGTCTAATTTAGCACAGTCTGAGCATATGGTTGTGAATCATGGACAATAGGACAATATACAAGAAAATCACTGGTGGCTGTATAAATGTGGTTTTACAGAAGAATGTTGCGAATACCATGGACAGCCAAGAAGAAAAATGTTCTGAAAGAAGCCAAAGTAAAGAGAGAGTTAATTTCCAATATAGGAAGAAACAATCATAACTTTTTGGCCGTATAATCATGTAAATGAGAAGGGAACAGCTGGAATATATTGTGACAGCTGTGAAAATTTGACTGGCGAAGAGATAGAGGGAAGCAAAGAGAAAAAATACCAGACAGCTTTAGAGAATGGCTTGGCAGAAGGTCAACAACAGAAATGATAAATAACTGTCGAGATCGAAAGTTGTGGAGAGATATGATCACATACCCCAGCAGGCTCGGTACTTGATGATGATGATGATACATCAAAAAAAAGATAGAAAGTACTGTAGTAAGATGCTGTGTTTCTGGAAGGAAACACTGAGAGCAACAGAATGAGAATCACAAAATATTTTAATGCCATAACTTCCTTACTAGTGGCCATGTCCCTCTGCTGTTGATCCAAGGCATAGAGATAAAGAGCAAGAGCTTGACCAAATCCATAATACTTCATGTCAATCAAGCAGTAAAAACCAGCTATACCCTTTTGGGAGCATGACCATGGAGAAGGTCTCTCTATTCATCCATATTTGACTTTTCTTCTTTTTATCAAAAGCAGTGAGTCTCTGTGGTTTTTCTTATCCATATGTAAATTCTGTCCACTGTTATTTCAACAAAATCTGTTATCACAGATTTTATCCCATTTCTGGATATCTGCTGGAAGGATTATTAGATGAGCAGCAATTTGGATTTAGGAAAATAGCGGGACAAAAGAAGCCATATTCTGCATGAGAACATTAATCGAAAAATACACAGAAGTAAACAAACCAATATATGCCTGCTTCATAGACTACACCAAAGCTTTTGATAGAGTACACCACAAACAACTTATAGAATGCCTAAAAGAGATACATCTAGATGACATGGATATACGACTAATATGCAATCTATACTGGGAGCAAACAGCAATAATAAAATATAACAAAGAGTTCTCTACACCCATTGATATAAAAAGAGGAGTAAGACAAGGATGCTTCCTATCACCAAGCTTGTTAAATCTATACACTGAGCAAATCTTTAAAAACATCATAGAGATGCCAGGCCTACAAATTAATGGAAAGATAATCAATAACCTAAGATATGCTGACGATACTGTACTACTAGCAGAAAATCCTAAAGACCTACAACAATTACTTAATGAAATAAACACGACAAGCAAAAAATATGGACTAGATATGAATATCAAAAAGACTAAAACTATGATCATAAACAAAGAAAATACTCAAAACCTACAAGTGGATATCAAAATTGAAGGAATAGACCTTGAGACAGTTCAGAACTATAACTACCTTGGACATACTATAACCAGTGATGGAAAATGTACAACTGAAATAAACAAAAGAATAGGAATGGCAAAAAGTAATTTTAATGTCATGAAGGACATACTAACATCAAAACAAATAACACCAGAGCTAAAACTAAGAATAGCAAAATGTTACATCTTCTCAATATTCCTATATGGTGCTGAAACATGGACATTAGACAAGAAAACAGAACAGAGAATTGAAGCCTTCGAAATGTGGATATATAGAAGAATAGGTAGAATTGGATGGAAGGAAAAGAAAACAAACGACAAAGTCTTAAAACAACTAAAAATGAAAAGAGAACTTCTGAACACAATTAGAACAAGACAAATGCGATTCTTAGGCCATGTTAAAAGACACAACAGCTTACTGAAAGTGATCCTGGAGGGGAAAATACAAGGTAAAAGAGGCAGAGGCAGACCAAGATTAACATGGACGAGTAACATCAAAAGATGGACAAATCAACCGATGACAACCTGCACCATCAAAGCAAGAGATAGAGCAAAATGGCGCTCCATGGTAGCCAACCTTCGTTGCGGAGACGGCACTCAACGATGATGATGATGATGCTGGAAGGATTACCAGGCTAGAGAATAATAGGCCACATACCCAATTCAGTCACTATGAGGTGTTTGTATATGGATTTTTATTTCACTTTCTTAGAAATAACTTTTTGACCCCACCCTGATTTTAACCTGCCTGATTTAGAGAACATCAATGATTTTTTTTAACCATTTAGCCACCATTTTCTTGTTTAAATATGTAACATAATGAAGCAGAAGTGTTACTTAGAACATGGTAACAATAACAATTAAATAATATAAGATCAAACTGAAGTGGTATGAAAGTAAGAAACATATTTCAATAAAACTATATCTATTGACCTTTCGAGCCGTAACCGGCCCATAGGGCGTAGACCAAGATACACCTTCTCCTATATGAATTTTTGTTCTAGCAGTTTTCTTTTAAAGATATTTTATTAAATCTCGCCATCTGTCTCTGTTCTGTGCAAGCAGTTCTATCTCATTGAGGGAGCCGATTCCTGCTGCTCTTGCCTCTCTCATCAATGTTCTTCTCAGTGTCTCCCTGGGTCTTCCTCTTTTTCTTTTACCTGTTGTTTCCCATATGAGGGCTTGCTTTGCTATTCGATTATTATCTCTTCTCATTACATGTCCAACGTATGACCATCGTCTTTTCTTTATTACTGAAGATATTAGTGGTTGATTGGCGATTTCTCTAATTTCCTCGTTTGTTTTGAATTCGTTCCATTCTATACCAAGTATTTTCCTTAGACATTTATTTTCGAATGCGTTCAACTTTGTTTCTATATCTCTTGTTGTTTTCCAGCTTTCACACGCATACGTAAGGGTTGATAGTACATTTGATTTGAATAGCCTAAGTTTTGTGTTTGTGCTAATGAGTTTTGATTTCCACAACTTTTCAAGGCTTCTGAAAGACATTGCTGCTTTAGCCAGTCTGATTCTAATTTCTTTGCTCGTATCCCCTTCTCGATCAATGTGACTTCCAAGATAGATAAAGTGATCGATCTCTTCTACTGGTTTGTTTTCCATGTATATTTTGTCACTTGTTGGAATTAAACTTTTCATGACTTTAGTCTTTTCATGATTGACCTCAAGCCCAATTTTGCTGGCTATTGATGATAGTTCATTTGTGTTTTCCTGCATCGTTTTTATCTGACTGCTGATGAGAACTATGTCATCAGCAAAGTCGAGGTCCTCCAAATGGTCTCCTTGTATCCATTCGATGCCTTTATTACCAGTGCAGCATTTCTTCATTATGAAGTCCATAACAATTCCAAATAACAAGGGCGATAAAATACATCCTTGTTTAACCCCAGTTTCTATTGGGAAACATTCGCTCAGTCCTTCCTCTGTTCGAACTGCACATGTGTAACCATCATACATGTCTTTGATAATATTTATGATTTTTGATGGTAAACCATATTGCTTCAGAATTTTCCACAAAGAATCTCTATGAATACTATCAAATGCTTTTTTGAAGTCGATGAAGTTAAGTACAAAAGGTTTTTGCTTTTCAATATGTTCCTCCAATATAAGTCGTAGAGTGAAAATGTGGTCAAGACAGCTTCTCCCTTTTCTAAACCCAGCCTGTTCTTCACGCATTACTGTATCTATTGAATCCTTTATTCTATTTAGGATGATTTTACAGAATAACTTTGAGGCAACTGACAAAAGTGTCACGCCTCTCCAGTTGTTACAATCTCTAAGATTGCCCTTTTTTGGGATCTTAACAATGATTCCTTTTTTCCATTTATGAGGCGTCTTCTCTGTTTTCCAAATGATGTTGAACATTTTTTGGAGATGTATTAAATTATGGCTATCAATTGCCTTGAGGATCTCAGCTGTTAACTTATCCTCTCCAGCAGCCTTGTTATTGGTCATTAGCTTTAAGGTGGTTTCTATTTCACTCAAGGTGAAGTCATCTAAATTTACATCTAATTCTGCTGCTGGTGTTTCAGCTTCAAAATCTATTAAACTGTGAGGTAGTGGACGGTTAAGAATTTCTTTGAAGTGTTCTGCCCAACGGGCTTTTATGTCTGCGCTTGTTGTTAGCATTAATCCATATTTGTCTAGAATTGGTGTTCCACTGGATGTATAGGTGTTTGTCAGCATCTTTTGTACTGTATAGAGAGTTCTGCTGTCTCCTGTAATTGCAGCTGTCTCTGCTTTCTCTGCCAAGTTGTCTATATAAGCTCTTGTATCTCTTCTTGCCGAACTTTTCACTTTGTTGTCTAATTCTTTGTATGTTGCTTTTGCCAGAACCTTTCCAAGATCTGTCTTTACATTAGTCACGGCTCTCTTTGCTTCTCTTCTTTCTTTGATGTATTTCCATGTGGTGTCTGAGATCCAAGCTCGTTTTTCCATTTTCTTCAGTCCGGCACTTGCTTCTGCTGCTGTCATTAGTATTTTGCTCTGTGAGTCCCACATTTCATTGATATCTAAGTCTATTTCACCGAGTGCTGAATAACAATTACTTAGCTCTATGTTAAACTTTTCCTTTATGGCTTCATCTTTCAGTTTATGACTATCAATTTTATGTGTAATTGACCTCTTCTGTTGGTTTCTAAATTTTAATCTTATTTTCCCAATGCACAGGTTGTGGTCACTATTAACATCAGCACCTCTGTAAGCTCTTACATCTATTAATGATGATCTGAATTGTTGTTTAATACATAGGTGGTCAATTTGATTTGATGTTCTATCGTCAGGAGATATCCATGTTGTTTTGTGAATATTTTTGTGTGGAAATAATGTCCCACCTATAACTAAATTTTCTATTAAACATAATTCTATTAATCTTTCTCCATTCTGACTTGTTGTATTACAGCCTTCTCTCCCCATCACATGTTCCACTCCTGCGTTATCTTGTCCTACTTTGGCGTTGAAGTCTCCCATTACAATTAAAAGATCGTGTTTTGGTATTTTGTTTATAAGTTGTTGCAGTTGGTTATAAAAATCATCCTTAACTTCATCATCAGCTTCGTTAGTAGGCGCATAACATTGAATAATTGAAAGTCTTCCATGTTTTGTTTTGTATCGTGTTCGTATCAGACGGCTGTTTACCGGTTCCCATTCTAATAAACTTCTTGCAGCTTTGTCTGTCATCATTATGCCTACTCCTTCACGGTGTTTTCCATCTTCCCTTCCAGAAAAAAACTACTATTTTATTATCAATAGATCTCCTACCTGTTCCAAGCCAGCGCATTTCGCTTAATCCTAAAATATCTAGATCGTATCTGTCCATCTCGCTCGCGACCTGTGCATGTTTCGTCGGAGCGGCCATTGTTCGCACATTCCAGAATCCTATTTTTGTTGTTGTTTTGGGGCCGAAAAAACTATCATTATTATCTACTGCTAATTTACACATTCTGTATCAGGTCTACGTTTCATTAACAACATCGTTTTTACGATAGCGGCTTGTTAAACCTCTGATCAACGGTTCAATACCAAGCCGGAGAAAAATAATTCCTCCATTTTGGAAACAACCGGAAGACAACGGAAAAAACTATATACACTTTATTATATGCTATATACATGCTATATACATACTATATACTAAACAATTCAAACAAGACAAATGTGATTTTTGGGCCATGTTAAAAGACACAACAGCCTACTAAAAGTAATCCTAGAGGGGAAAATACAAGGTAAAAGAGGCAGAGGCAGACCAAGACTAACATGGACGAGTAACATCAAAAGATGGACAAACCAGCCTATGACAACCTGCACCATCAAAGCAAGAGACAGAGCGGAATGGCGCTCCATGGTAGCCAACCTTCGTTGCGGAGACGGGACTCGATGATGATGACACATTATTAGTCAGAAGCTATTATAACTCATGGTGTGACCTAGAGGAATGGTGAAAACATTGAAAAATTAATCAAAACAGTAGCATAGAAATTATACAGGTTGAGAAAACAATAACATTTTAAAAATACATAAATTTTATAATCAATTTATATGACCTGCCAACAAAAATCACTTGCAGTCAAGTTTATAATTAACCACTTTAACTGCATATCTCTCTCTCTCTCTCTCTCTCTCTCTCTCTCTCTCTCTCTCTCCTTCTCATCATTAAACCTTTTTGGGGTTGATGGAGCAAGGATGTCTGCAATCAGCAATCACTACCTCTCTGTCTCTCTTTCTGTGTCTGTTTTTCAGAGTTGAATTATTTACTCAATTTGATAAATAGACATAATGCTATCCATCTTTCTTAAGTGCGAGTTCTTATTTATGCTGTACTGACTAAGTGTGCCCTTGCCATGCCCTGGATGGGAATCCCACATAATTGATAATGTAAAGGTAAAGGTGAAGGTGAAGGTGAAGGTAAAGGTAAAGGTAAAGGTAAAGGTGAAGGTAAAGGTGAAGGTTGAGTACAAGACTTGAATCAGCATCTTAGCATGTGAGTTTTCACCCATATGTGCTCGGCCACCTATCCAGAAGTGATCGGAGACTTCTAGATAGTGTCGCTTCAAGCATTGAAACTCATGATGCAAGGCAGCATTCCTCACCTCCCCAGAGTACTACCCTGGTATCCATTTCCGCCAGCGGCTGGGTCAACCATTGGGGTATTATTATTTCTAACCATGAGACAACTCAAACTGCTTCCAGCGGAAATCGAACACGGGTTGTTTGAACATTGGTAGCCTAATCGGGTGGTTTTTCCAACCAGGCTAAAGGCCCCACAAATAGTGATAACGGCATAACAATTAAACTATGTAGTACTAATCTCAGTTAAATGAAACAGTTAATATAACAGAAGGAACAAGTGATTGATATTCACAATTAAATGATGTGCCTGGGACATTTGTTTTCAATTAGATGATGCTGTACACTTTAATCATAGCTTAACACAAGATTCACATTGAGTAAGATGGTTTTCCTTGCTTCAATGATGTAGAAGATCTGCAATTCGCATTTAATAAATTGGTGATCTTTACTTAAATGATGGGTGATGGAGTTTCCCTGACATTTGCATTGAATAGACTGGCATAGCCTGAAATAATGATATTGATCTTGAGACTGGTAGGAATATCTGTTTTCAAATAAATTATGTGAAATGTGGTAAAATTACATGAGATACCTTTGTCTGATACAGATATTTTAGATAAGCTGGTCCTGTATTTGAGACTGATTGCATCATTTATATTCAACAAACCAGTGTTTAGTGTTTCAATGATGAGATGCACCTCATGTTTTATATTCAATAACTGATATTCTGTGCTTTGATAATATGACTCATTTGAGATTAGCTATAAACATTTTATAAAACACCTCCCCTCCTCCGCCAACCACCCACCAAAATAACATTAAACACTGTACAATTTTAAAAATGTGACTGGTACAGTAATTTTAAGCAGTGTATTATTATTTCAAAATTTATAGCATAAAAACATTTTAATCATACATATATTCAATCCAAAATTTATAGCATAAATATATTTTAAATCATACATATATTCAATCCAAAATTTATAGCATAAATATATTTTAAATCATACATATATTCAATCCAAAATTTATAGCATAAATACATTTTTAATTATACATATATTCAATCCAAAATTTATAGCATAAATACATTTTTAATCATACATATATTCAATCCAAAATTTATAGCATAAATACATTTTTAATCATACATATATTCAATCCAAAATTTCAAAGTAGGCAGAAGTAAAAACCTAATGATCCCTGCTGATGTGGATTAATTAAATACTAATTATGTTGTCATTAAAAAGAAAAGAAATAAGAGAAAGCCCCTGCCACACCACATGACATACAGGGAATATGTTTACACTTTTTATTGACCTTCATTCTATCTTTTTTGGGGCAAAGTGCCTGGAATTATATCAGTGCTGTCTTTCTTTCCAAGAAAAATCTGGTACTCATTTAAGGCTGGGTGATTGAAATCATTGATTATAATTGAATCTGATCTCTTTTTCTTAATAGTTCAGTTCACTGAACTACCTCAGTTCTCATTAGACTTGTGGTAAAACTTTATGTCTTCTGAACTACCTCAGCCCCCATTAGACTTGTGGTAAAACTTTATGACTTCTGAACTACCTCAGCCCCCATTAGACTTGTGGTAAAACTTTATGACTTCTGAATTACCTCAGCTCCCATTAGACTTGTGGTAAAACTTTATGACTTCTGAATTACCTCAGCCCCCATTAGACTTTTGGTAAAACTTTATGACTTCTGAACTACCTCAGCCCCCATTAGACTTGTGGTAAAACTTTATGACTTCTGAACTACCTCAGCTCCCATTAGACTTGTGGTAAAACTTTATGACTTCTGAACTACCTCAGCCCCCATTAGACTTGTGGTAAAACTTTATGACTTCTGAACTACCTCAGCTCCCATTAGACTTGTGGTAAAACTTTATGACTTCTGAACTACCTCAGCCCCCATTAGACTTGTGGTAAAACTTTATGTCTTCTGAATTGAACTACCTCAGCTCCCATTAGACTTGTGGTAAAAGTTTGTCTTCTACACAGCTCAAAGATTTAAGATCAGCTTGTCAAAGAAGGAACATTATTACTGACTGTTCATAATGAAACAAGAACTTTCAATATAAAGTTCAATTCTTTAGTTTCTTTACAAGCATTTGCTGCAATAATAAAATGTTTTGATCATGATCTTTTCCCATTTTTTCCTTTTGTTCACCAGTTTCTGTGTGTGTTCAAACATTTTCCCTGCCCAGCCTCTGATGTCATCAATTCATTCATCTCTTTATCTATCTTCAAACATTTCACTGTTCCCTGTAGTATGATCTTGTGACATGATGCCAAAACAATGTCATTTATGTATTATTTTTTTTTTTATTTATTTATTTTTTTTTTTTTGCAGCGACATAAGAAGATCTTTCTTGTTGACTTATATTAATTGTAATGATTTTATGAAGTTCCTTGTTTGGAACATGATCTCCTCTATTTTAGTTGCCTAAGATTTTATAGAAACACCTGATTTCCATGGCTCATATTTTCTTTCATAATTCTGAATTTAGGGTCAATGTTTCAATATGAATTTCAAAATGGTCAGCAGCAATAGTATAATCTTGTATTTTAGATTGATTGATCTGTCTTGGCAATTAATTTTATTCTTGTTAATGCAGTTATTGTCTACACTTATTTGTAGTGTTTATTTGTATTTTGAGGCCATCATTATTAATGCTGTACTCTAGGTATTTGAATTGCACATTTTCTAAAGGTTGTCCTTGTATCTATGCTGATCCTCATGTGATATTCCAAGGAGGCTTGGTTATTTTCTTCATTTCTAAAGTCATTTCTTCTTTTTTCTCTTCTATTCTACCTATATCATTGGTAAAATGAAGTTTCTGTCCTTCAATGCTCACTGCACAAGTGTGATCTTCAAAAGACTCTCTCGTTATTTGTTCTAGAAAAATGTTGTAATGTTAGGTGATAGTAGGCGTCGTTGCAGAGCTTCAATTGATGATTGGAACCATTTTCATAATACCACATTGGCAAAAATGCACCGCTTACTTTGAATGAAATTGTTGTAAAAGTTTATATACAATATCAAGTAATTTGATAGAATTATTTGTAAATGTAATATAGATTTTAAAACATTTCTGGCAGAAAAATACCATAGAAACAAAAACCATTATTAAAATAGCCAAAATAATTATCATAATGCACTCTCGGCTTCAAATGGTGCTGACAGCAAAAATGTTGATGGTTCCAGTTTTTTTGCATTCATTTACTCATGATTTAAGGTGAAAGGCATTGGATTTCATGTTCCTCCATAACCCTCAATCATGTGTACAGTGCAACAGTTCTACTGATGATCTTTTCCCATGACATGCCATCAAACCATCCAGCATTTGTTGCCATCGTCTACCTCTATCTCTCTGGCCTTCCAAATTTTCTTATTTTAACTAATTATTCCAACTTGTTTCTTCTCTACACATGACCCACAAATCTGGACAGTATTTTCATAATTAATTTTATAATCTTTGTCTCTTTATCTGCCTTTTTTTTAGTACCACCTCATCAGATTTTTTAGTTATCCACAGTATTTTTTGCATGAGAATGAAAAAGAATAATGTTTCAAGCAAACAAATACAAAAGTTGCTACACAGATTTGAAAAATAATATTTTGCCATTCAGGCTTCCAGAAGCAAGAAGTTGGTAACCAGGATGGAAAGCCACACTTGTAACAACTTCATTGTGACCTCTGAGGCAATCAATGTAAGTACCTTTACGAAGGTCAAACATATAGATCATTCGATCTTCAGATCCTGAAGCTAAATAGTTTCCACATGGACTGAAAGCTATCTGACAAGTATAGGAATTATTAACATGGCCTTGTAGAGCTTGCACATTTGATTTAGCCCGTAGGTCCCATAATTTAATTGGATTTGTTGGAGCAGCTGTTGCAATCACATTGTATGCTTCTGATTGTTGAGAGGCAAAACAAGAACCTTCGTTTATGATAACACAATGTGCAGGCCTAGTGTGACAGTCTGAGAACACATGAGCCAGAATGGATTTGTTTACATCGTAGACTTCTATGTTACGACCAGATGTTGTGCACATCACTAGATGTGAGTAAAACATATTAACAGCTGCTGTAGCTGTGAATAAACAGCTGGATGTTTGCCAGCTGGCTACAAGTTTGTAACGATTTCGAGATTCATAACGTTTGATTTCATCTCTATCAGGTGTAACATAATAGTTATATAGTAACAATTCATTTCCATGTGTCATCAAAATAAATTTATCCAAATAGAAAAACTGTGCATGTTTAATATCCTTATTGAAAGATGTACTGTCTCTTGAATTATGGGACTCTATTCTAGAACTGTTACAATCTAACATCTGTAATTTTTTCTTAGATGTTGATGAAGTGATCCCTTTAGGCATTAATGAAGAGCTGATCTTGTCAGAGTGCTTTTCTTTCATGGTTCCAGTACGGTGAGTTAATGCCAAAATTGGGTCACCACCAGTCTTGTTCCACAACAAAGCTGTCTTGTCATTAGATGATGTAAGCAAGTAGCCATTATTACTGCTCCAGAACAGAGAATTCACAGCATTATTATGACCAACAAAGCATGTTGAAACATGCTTGCTGTAAGGAGATTTCAGTGATATCGCACATTTATTAGATAGAGCACAGCCCAATGCCCCGCCATCATCTGAAAAACGAAGGTTAAATACAGAACTTCCCTGATGATCAACTTCAAAAGTATCACAATAGTCTAATGGTGGACCTTTGCTTGTATCATATTCAGTGTTCATCATTTTGCTCAATGCAACTTTAATGTTCTCTTGTTTAGGCTTGGATTGATCTTTAATATTCAAAAGTTTTCTTTTGTTTAGTTCTGGCTTAAACATTGTTGCACTTGCTGTTTGAGCATATCCTGAGGACACTATTTTACTCTTGAAAGTTAGAGGTTGATTCATGATACTAGATAACTTATTTTTTCCTGTTGCCACATCTCCTTTTGTAACTGTGTCTGATGGAATATGAGGCAACATTTCAGTCATTAACGGTGAGGTTTTCAATACTGTACACACAGGAATAATACTAAGAGTGTTATCTTCCACTTCCAGGCGTGTTTCAGATTCGCTTGGATCTGTTTGACATTCTTTTTCAACAAGTTCTAAATGTACCACTTCGATCTTTCTTTCAAACATTGTTCCAACAACAGCTAAAATTTTAGATGGGTTTATTTGACATGTTGCAGCATATGCAAGTGGTCCAATAGTTTTAGAAGAACAAAATGATTGGCTGGGAACTGGTTTCTGCAAATTTAAAACATTCACAATCTCATAAGTTCTAGAATTAATTTGAAGTATGGCACTTGATGTTATAACACAGATCTGTGGGGGCTTTTCCAGAAGAATATCATTAATACCAGAGCTTTTGTTAGCAGTCTGATTAGATGATGTATAGTCTTTAGCAAAATACACATATTCAACTGACAAGACAGATTCACTGAGTTCAATAATGACAGGATTATCTAAACTCTGCTGTTTACCATGCTTTTGACCTATAACTGGCCCTGCTGACATAGTGCTGTTATTACTTTGTCCTGCAACGTTTTCACATTGCCTTTGTAAAGCTAATATAATGTTAGTGTTTGATAGTTGCCTGAAATCGTTTCCATCTGTTAAATCAAATACTTTCAAACAACCATCTGCAGTACCAACAGCAACTTGTGGACTTACCAAGTTCATACTTAAGCTAATCAATGGTGATGAGGAGATTACTTTTGATCTATACAGTAATGATAAATCATGAACATCCCAGACACAAAAGCTGCGATCATCAGACAAAGAAACTAAAGTAGCAGAGTAGTGTGGGCAAAATGCCAACTTCGTTATCAGTCCTCTGTGAGCAACCATTGGTGGCAAACGAGCTATATTATCCGTCTTATAAAGAAATATTTTAAAATCCACACTTGCAGCAACAATGGTATTATTGTTATTCATACAGAGTGACCTAACCTCTCCTGGCACTAAACAGAAAATTTGATTAGAAATGTGTCCATCACTCCCTCTTAGCAAATCCCATAGCAAAATCTTCTCACAACATGCAGACAACAAATACTTCATACGATCGTTGCTAAACGACAGAGCACTAATTTCTTTTGAATGTCCTGCTAACTCAACTGCAAAGTCTTTTACTTTCACTTTCACCATCGTAGTAGTAGAACTAGTTGCTTCTGATATTCTCCAAAGTCCTATGGTTGTTTTAGTCAGAGGTAAAGCCAGCCATTGCCTGCCGACACAAGGATCCAATCTTCCAGGATTAACATGCAGCGGAAGAGAATGTTCATGAGTGACAATCATTGTTATGCTTGGTTCAGTTGAAATGTATACTTCTATAAAAAGTCTCTCACAACATTGGTTGTCAACCACGCCAAATAATTTGTGAGAGTAGCTTCCCCTTCCTCCACCATCAAATGGCTTCAAATATTAGTACCGGGCATTTTTGTAATGGTTGCTGCTAAAGCTATGAATAGCGTCGTTCCCTTGTGAATGTAACTGTGACTCTAGTACAATTACTTCGGAATATTTGCTAAGGAGGTTCTCAACGTATGGTAAACAAAGAAAGCTCTTGTGACCATCACCAGTAACTTGTCAAGACAAGATCTCACCAACCTCGAGACGTCTAATTCTTTATTTGAAATATTTTTTTAGGATTTTAAAGAAAAAAGAGCTATACTATATTATATAGGAGCAGTTCTGTTATGATTAAAATGAAAATCAAACTAAAGAGAAACAAGCAAACGTCTAATTCATCAACAAATCCACTAGATATAACAGCTTTAAATCAAAAAGATATTAAAGATACCTATACAATACAAGTAAAGAGCACATACCAAAAGCTGCTAGAAGAAGGAATTGAACAATGCAGAAAAGAAAATCCTGATGAAAAAGTAACAACCGAATGGCAATGCATAAAGAAAAGCATACAAGAATCCTGCGACACCTTACCCAAAAGAGGAAAGAACAAAAAAAACAAAAATGGATAACTAACACGATCTTAGAAAAAATGGAAGAAAGGAGATAAGCGAAGAACACTGCCCAATACAATAATATAGATAATGAGATATGCAAAATGTGCAAAAAGGCAAAAGAGAAATAAGACTGGCTCAGCCAAAAATGTATTGAAATAGAAACTATGGAAAGCAAACATGACTTATGAGGAATGCACACAGAATTAATGAAAACGACTAATAAAAATAAAAAAAAGCCACAGAAGGTGGATGCATTACAGACAAAAAAGGAAAAATGATAACAGACAATAAAGATATTATAGATAGATGGCAGGAATATATAACAGAACTATTTCATGTTCAAAGGGACAAGAAACCAGTTATAAAATGTACATCATGCTATAAAATCTTAAAATCTGAGGTGGAAAAAGCTATAAAAATAATGAAAAAGGGAAAAGCAGCAGGACCTGGCAGCATACAGATAGAGATGATACAGGCACGAGAAGTTTTGGCATTGAGTGATTACAGACAAATGCAACGACATAAACCATACAGGATACATACCAAATGAACTAAAAACATCAACTTTCATAGCATTGCCTAAAAAGAATGGTGCAGTTGAATGCAGTGACTTTAGAACGATAAGCCTAATGAGCCATGTTACAAAAATCTTGCTAAAAGTTATACAAGGAAGGATTCAGAATAAAATCAATACTGAATTAGATAAGCAGCAATTTGGATTTAGGAAAAATAGCGGGACAAAAGAAGCCATATTCTGCATGAGAACATTAATCGAAAAGTACACAGAAGTAAACAAACCAATATATGCCTGCTTCATAGATTACACCAACGCTTTTGATAGAGTACACCACAAACAAAATATAGAATGCTTAAAGGAGATACATCTAGATGACATGGGCATACGATTAATATGTAATCTATACAGGGAGCAAACAGCAATAATAAAATATAACAAGGAGAACTCTACACCCATTGATTTAAAAAAAAAATGAGTAAGACAAGGATGCATCCTATCACCAAGCTTGTTCAATCTATACAATGAGCAAATCTTGAAAAACACCATAGAGATGCCAGACCTAAACATTAATGGAAAGATAATCAATAACCTAAGATATGCTGACGATACTGTACTACCAGCAGAAAACCCTAAAGATCTACAATAATTTACTTAATGAAATAAACATGACAAGCAAAAAATATGGACTAGATATGAATATCAAAAAAACTAAATCTATGATCATAAACAAAGAAAATACTCAAAACCTACAAGTGGATATCAAAATTGAAGGAATAGACCTGGAGACAGTTCAGAACTACAACTACCTTGGACATACTATAAACAGTGATGGAAAATGTACAATTGAAATAAACAAAAAAATAGGAATGGCAAAAAGTAATTTTAATGTCATGAAGAACATACTAACATCAAAACAAATAACACCAGGGCTAAAACTAAGAATAGTAAAATGTTACATCTTCTCAATATTCCTATATGGTGCAGAAACATGGACATTAGACAAGAAACAGAACAGAGAATTGAAGCCTTTGAAATGTAGATATATAGAAGAATAGGTAGAATTGGATGGAATGAAAAGAAAAAAAACGATGAAGTCTTAAAACAACTAAAAAGAAAAAGAAAACTAATAAGGACAATTCAAACAAGACAAATGCGATTTTTGGGCCATGTTAAAAGACACAGCAGCCTACTAAAAGTAATCCTGGAGGGAAAATACAAGGTAAAAGAGGCAGAGGCAGACCAAGACTAACCTGGACGAGTAACATCAAAAGATGGACAAATCAGCCTATGACAACCTGCACCATCAAAGCAAGAGACAGAGCAGAATGGCGCTCCATGGTAGCCAACCTTCGTTGCGGAGACGGCACTCGATGATGATGAGTTCTGTTATATGATAGTGAATCGTGGACAATTGTATAAAGGACATGGCAATCGTTGGAGGCCACAAATTGTGATTAAAAATAAGAACGTTGAGAATACAAAGGACAGCTGTTGTTGCGGTTCGTTCATAACGAGAGAAGAAGATCACACACTTAATCCATTTGTTAGATGTGAGTATATTACGGCTAAAGATCTAAAAAGATGCTCTAAAAAATAGGCAAGAACGAAAATAATCACCAGGTCAGGAGGAAACAATTACATTTGTGTTTGTCATGTATGAAGAAGTGAGCCGCTGGAACCTAACGTCTGACACAGTTGGAAGTTGGGAGGAAGATGACATCGAGAAAAAACTGTAAGGGAAAAATAGTTGTTCAGAGACACAATTAAGTCTACCTACTCTAGCAGACCACGATAGCTCAGTGGTTAGTGAACTGGACTACAAAGGACAAGGGGTAGGGTTCGATTCCAATCGACGGCCTCCCGTTCACCCAGCCTTAAATGGGTACCGGATTTTTTTCTGGGAAAATAAAGCGGCACGGGCGTAATATTGACCACATTACCCCAAAAATCATGCACCGAAGGTCTGTAAAATTTATGGTCACTAACACCATATTCCCTGTACCCCACCTGGCGTGACGGGGGTACTTTACTTTTTTTTTTTTTTTTTACGCTAGCAGACACGGTACTTGATGATGGTCTCAACGCGTTGTACACTGCATCTGAACATGGGCGCACTTTCCAGCATCTATTGGAAATAAATAAATAGAACTGTTTCAGCGTAAGATAACAATTTCATTAGTTTCCTCTTAAGTTAAAAATAAATTAAATCTTTTTCAGCGATATGATTTTGCTACGCGCTTAGACGATTAGGTCAGCATGAGTCAGGAACAAGGTGGTGTCTTTGAGGTCATCACATATTCCCCATAGTTTATCGTGTAGTTTTGTTTTTATCAGCCATATGTTTGTTCTTATGGTGTTTAGATCGATGCATCTGTATAGGATATGCTCTGTAGTCCGTATGCTTCACAATCGTATAATTGCTGTGTCACTGAGTCCTGTCTTGTGTCAGTACTCTCTGTGGCCACATTGAACTGTTGTTCTGAAGATTTTATCTGTTCATGTTGCCAGGCCTTGTTTAATTAAGCTGCCATGTTCTGGCTCACACGTTTCATATCTATCTCGATTCTGTTTATTTTGTTTTTTCATTTGCGGAAATGCACAATGTGCTGCTGTCCACTGTAGAACGAGTCTAGAATCAAGGGTAACTCATATAAATGTTGGTGCATCCGTTTGAGATATTGCAAGACTTCCCAGTTTTATTGATTTTTTTTTCTTTTTTCTTTTTTTTTTTGTGCGGAGAGAGTGAGAAAATTGTCGCTGTGGCTTGTGTGTGAAGAGAGTGAGAAAATTGTTTTTATTGTTTGTGTGGAGAGAGTGAGAAAATTGCCGCTGTTATTTGTGTGTTGTTATTTTTAGACCCCAGGTCTTTGGTCAGTTCTTTACCTTCTGCGCTGTTTTTTTTTTAAATAAGAGGATGTAATGATGTGTTCAGTGACCCTCCAGATTAAATAAGAGGATGTAATGATGTGTTCAGTGACCCTCCAGATGTCAAGATCGCCTGCACGTAAACTATTCTAAACGTGTCGGTGGTAGCATTTGGTGACGTCATTGATGTATACTAGGAAGTTTGCTCGTACTATCAAACTTTCCTAAAGAACTTCCATAGATGGCGATGATGTAAGTGACATGCTTAGATCATTGTCTTCACTTTGGTGGTTCTTTGGAATAGTTAGCCTTTCATCCAGGAAAACATGACTTCTACTTGTAGGGTTTCCAGCATCAGTCCTTAGTTCCGTACAGTGTCCAAGGCGTCGGAGAAATGAAAGAAATTGGCTATGAATTACTCTTCTCCTAAAAAAAAAACATTTTCGATGGATTCTTTGAGATATACCAGTTAATCCGATGTACTTCTGTTCTGCCTACATTATGTTTGTTTTTGAGGCCAGGAGTGAGTTGGTTTCGATGTAGCAGATGAGCCTTCTGTTCATCATTCTCTGCATCAAATGTCTTCATCAATTGAAGAGACTGATGTACTTGTAATTTTGGGGTTTTGTTTTATCCTTTCCTGGTTTCAGAACAGGATATGCATGAGCCTCCTTCTAGGTTGATGGAACCTGCCCTTAGTACAAACTTTGGTTGAAGAAACTGGGGAGAAATTGTTTGGCAATGGGTCCCAGGTGTTTGAGGAATTCGTATAAAATGCCGTCAGGTCCTGGAACCTTTCTGTCCTTAAAGTTTAGTGTCTTCATCTAGCTTCTGTGGACTGAACCCTGATGTTATGCACTTCGCTAAGGCTCTTGTTGGTTATAGTTTTTGAAGAAATTTGGTTTGAGTTTTTACTTCTTTCTGGAGAAATGTGCATTTTGCTTACTGTCTGGTAAGCTTTGATCAGTAGGTTCGCTGCTGTCTCATCGGTAATGAAGTCGAACTAACGCTATTTTTTTTATGCTGTCCTATTTAAGCGTTTGGTTTGGTTCCATAGATTTGTGTTTGTCTTTCTTAAGGTTATGTTTGGCTGATTTTTAGTGCTAATTCTTTAAAATGCCTTTCTTTTTTTTCCTTGTGCCTTTGTTTTGTTGCGCAGGATGACGTTTTCATATGTGGAATTATGTCCCATGTTTTCTCTGGTTAAACTCGGTCAGGAGTTCTTCGAGTTTTGGGATCCAAATGGATTGAGAGCACCTTCCGTCTGCCACTTGAGATACTTCTTTCTACTGCATAGAGAAGAGTCTTTCTCAAAATTTGAAACTTAGGGCTATTTTTGCAATTTTGATTTTCTTCAGATTGCTGTTGATTTGTGAAATAAAGAGTTTCAAGTTTGCTTTCTTGTATTTACAACAGAGAAGGAAGTTGATTTCTTGCGGAATGTTGAGTGTTTTCAACGTGATGAGTGTTGATCTGCGATAATTTCCTCCTAGAACTGGAATACCATTCGACTTGCGATCTTCTCTTATAAAAAAAAAAATTTGATATGGTTCGATCTGGACTGCTTGTGGTACCCAAAGACCTGGAGTAATATGTAAGATAATCTTCAGATTTGTTGAGAATGACAAGGCTATTTTCTATAAATAATATAATATATAATCGGTTTTACAGCAGCTCCGCATTTGTGGGCATCTGGATGCATCCTGGTGCCTTTACACATATTCTCTATAACAAAGTTTTCCACTTAATTACTTTTTTGCATTTAGGTCTTAGTTCTTCCTAATCCAACCCCCCCCCCCCCCCAATGTCTTCCATACCTCCCAAAATTGGGGCATGACGTGTTGAAGTTTTCAACGATTATCCCGCTTTTTTTTTCTTTGGCTTGATGCGTTTCTATTGAATGTCTATGTTAGAGAGTGAATAGATATCATAAACGTCGAGGCCTTTGTTAATGGTTTACAGGCTAATAGTTTTGTTTTCTGTGTTTTGTAGTTAGGATCACTGAGTTTCCCAGACTGGGATCTGGTTTCTGATAATGGTTAGGACTCCTCCCTTGGATCCGTCTTCTCTGAATATATCATAGCTCCTAATGGAGAAACCGTGCGCACTAGGGAAAGGGTTTCCAGAATGCAGCACATATTAAAGTTCGTGTTCTTTTGTGATTTATCTTATAAATATAGTTCTAGTTTTGTGTGTTTAACCCCCTCACATGCGTCCCATGTATGACCTGCATTTTTCTCGGCCATTTCTGAGGAATGAGTTTTGATTTATGGTTCTGGTCTTGCTATGTAGGAAATTTTGATCCTGGGAAACGGCGCCATTTTTGTTTAATCATGGCCCAAATGAATGACTCCATAATGGTCTAGTAGAGCCTATTATATATCAGTCAAATCTACGATGATGAAAAACCAGAGCTAAACAATTAAAACAAAGACACAGGACCACCAATAAGGCAGAGTGAAGTGGGGGAGGAAATTAAACACATAAAAAAAGCCAAAGCTCCAGGTCCCGACAATATAACAATCGAAGAGGTAAATGCATTAGGAGAGTCGGGGGCACAAGTCATAAAAAAAAACTACTTAATGACATTTATAACACTGGACACATACTCGAAGATCTACTAATATCAATTTTTGTAGCCATACCGAAGAAGTCAGGCGCCACTGATTGTGAAGACCATCACACTATTAGTCTCATGAACCATATGACGAAAACATTACTAAGAATTATCATGAGACGTGTAAGAACAAAATAAAACCAGAAATAAGTGAGGAACAATGTGGATTTGTGGAAGGCAAGGGCACCAATAATACAATATACATCCTGAGAACATTCATAGAAAGAGCCATTGAGGTAAATAAAGATCTATATATGTGCTTTACAGACCACAGAAAAGCATTTGACAAATAAAGCATGTGGAAATAATCAATATGCTGGAGAAATTAAACATTGATGGCAAGGATCTGCGAGTCATAAAAAACATGTAAGGGCAACGAATAGCAGCCATATGAATTAACAATCAAACAGGACAGTACCAATATATAAGACGGGGAGTCAGACAAGGAAGGCTGTGTTCTTTCGCCGGATTTGTTTTCACTTTACAGCGAAAATATTTTGAGTTCAATAGTAGATACAAAAAGAATTGAATTCAACAGTCACAACATAAACAATTTGCGATATGCGGATGTAACAGTCCTAATAGCAGAGACAGGGAATGAACTACAAGAAATGATAGACATAATAGAAAAAGAAAGCAACAAGAAAGGTCTCAGTCGGAATAGCAAGAAAACAGACGTAATGGTAATATCGAAGAAATAATAACCATCATTCAGTATAAAAATAAACAGGACAAATCTTAAACAAATGCAGCGCTTCAAATACTTGGGCACAATAATAACATCATATGGAAGATGCACCACAGAAATAACAAGCAGAATGGCTCAGGCCAAAATAGCTAACATTTGAGTTGAAAATTTCTATTTTTGGATTTAACCTAATTTCTTTGAATTTCAATGTTTCCCAGTGCAATGAAAGCTCCTCTTGCTTTTGATATCCTTATTTTGGTATCATTTTCTGTTCCTCCCTCTTTAACTATATTACTGCCCAGATATATGTAAGATTGTATGTCTAGTAGAGGTATTTCTCCTAGTTGTATTTGGTTATTGCCAACTGTATTAATTCTCATAATGTTGGTCTTATCTCTATTAATATTTACTTTTTCTCTCTTTGACTTGTCCATGTTTGTGAAGTTTTTTCGGCTTATTTTTTACAGTATGGGATAGCCAGTCCCATGCCCAACTCTTCTTTCTCGCCTCTTACGAACATGCCCGGTAGGGTACAGCGCCGTTATTCTTTACTCCCATTTCGGGCCCCGGCAGCGCACGGGCGTTTTATTTGTATACTACCACATTAATAACTTTATTTTAACTTTAGTTAGCCGAGCTGGCAGTGTTCCCTAGCGTTTGGCTTTTCGTGGCAAGGCGCTATGCCAAGGAGTACGTGTTCGATCCTGTTTCGGACCATATATTGTTCTTTGTTTTTTTTTTCTGTTGTTGATTGTTTGTCATTTTTTCCGAGTGCTGTAAACATACCTCTTCCTCTGAATTGATTCGCTGATTATCGCGTCGAAAGTTTCACTGTATAATAATATTCATGTATTATTATTTGTCTCCATACTCCACGTCGCAAGTTGGAAGAGTCCTCATTCTTACTGATGGAGAAGCCGTAAACTGCGAGTCAAACCACTTCTTTATTTGTTTGAATCTGTACTGGCTAGTGTCAGGGTGGCATTGAACCAAACACTCCGTATTTATAGCCAGGGATCTATCACTACGTTATTAACGTTCTTCCTTTACACACAGGGATACCAACAATTTGACAAGAAAATGATCAATGTATAGTGTTAGAGTAACAAACAACACAAGAAGAGATAGAATACCAAATGAAACAACAACAACTGAAATGGTTTGGCCTCCTGGTCAGAATGAACCCTTACCAACCACCATCAAGGGCGTTCTTCTCGAGAATGCATGGAAAAAGACCAAGCGGAAGACCCAGAAGAAGATGGATCGATGCAGTAACAGAGACATGTAACAACAAAGGAAAATCACTAATTCAGACAGTTCGAGCAGCTCAAGAATGACAAATGATATAACCACGACACCTTTTCGGTACCAGTGAGAAAAAAAAGAAAGAAGAAGTATAGTGATAGAATGATCGAGAATTAAATAAATTACTAGACAAAGTGAGCTCTCCATAATAAAACCACCATACCCAGCGGGGCAATGTAGGTTGTCTGTGTCTGGAGTAGAGTCAGAATGGCGGTTGTGACGTTCGAAACAAATTATGGCGTAATGTAAACAGATTTATTTATTGCTGCTCCTTTCTGGTTTTTTTTTTTCTTTCCTTTTCAAATGTGGCGTCCCTAAGAATGGTGTGCCCCGAGCCACAGTTCCACACGAAACGGCACTACACTGCACATATCACTAACGTGAGACGAGCAACTCTTTGAAACACTAGTAAATTGAACATGCTAGATTTAGAATGACAAAAATAGAGTGGCATGGAGAAAAAATGCAAATAAATAGTAAATAGGCACAACATGAATTGAAAAGTAGTAAATGATACAAATGTTGTATATACATACCGATACATACATATATATAGATACAAATATTATATATATTATAACAAGAGAGAGAGAGAGAGAGAGAGAGAGGGGAGAGGGAGAACTGAAAGTGAGAGATCCTTGATCTTTTATAGACGTAGGAGGAACAAGTTCAGACAAATCCAGGCACCGACGGATAGGAATGTTCTGCCAGCATTTAACTGTTTGCCAAATCAAACCGAATTGTGTGCTTAAAAGTAGGTGGAAATCCTGAAACTTGTTATGTTGCGACAACTACATGATATGTTCGTGAAAGGTGAGTAGATTGTTCCCATTCATTAAGATCTATTTGTTATTCTAGTTCATTTTTTATTTGTATACTACCACATTAATATATGTTTGCTATTTTGTATCAAAATGTCGCCTGTGTTGCTCTCACTGAAAGTAAAATAAAAGCATAATGGTGGGATAACATGTATATGTATTGTAGTTGTGATACAATTATAAATACACTATTTTAAATTTAAGTTAGGCAACCAAGCGTACATCATGATTTATTTAGATAAAGTCGCTTAAAGGAGAGACTAGGAAGGTACCGATGGATATTTAATTTCTGTAGTCTGGTAGTGTGGCTGTAGTATTAGTAGTTGAGTTCTACAGTAGATATTCGGATTATTATTATCAGTTACTTAATTACATAAAAATACTAATTGTATAACTTGCCACAAAAATAATGGATAATTACAATGTGCGTAGAGACAGTTTTATTTTTACTGAAATATATTTTAAGTAATCGTCGACTCAGAAATGATAAAGTGCTGGGATGAAAACAGAATAACAGACCCGCAGCGAATAAATAATTTTTGGCCCGAGAGAATGTTGCTCATTTACGTCTAACGTCAACTTTATGCATTTTGTTATGTAGCGTTTGTAATCTTTCAATCTGTAGTTAATTCTAGCATTAGCAGATATATTTGAGAACTAATGGATAGGCTAGTTCACTGAATCCCTAAATGGAAATGCAGTTTTATTTAAGTAACTTAGTAAAAAGTAAGTCAGTTCGAAGGTTCTTGCAGAAGTGAAAAGCACTCAAACAGCACTGTTAAATCGCAGGCGATGGACTCCGGTGTTTGAGTCCGGTCCACGTCTGTTAGAAACAGAATCAAACTGAATGCCAAGCAATCTTTGCGAATGAGTGATTTTAGAAGAAAACAGCGAGGACCTGCTTGGAGTACCAAGTCAAGGTCAGACAGAGATTCCAGAGAAACGCAAAATGGTTATGGAGAACAGGCACATCAACAGAAAGCACAACGACCCTCACAATCACAACGCATAAAATCATCTTATTCACTTGTGAGTTTAAACTAACCTATATACTTTTTTCCATACGATAATAATATATTTACAACAATTACAAATAAACTGTGGATGTTGGGCTACTTTAGCAGTATTAGCTTAACTTACCCTGTACCCTGATTAACGAGACCTACATGTGAGTCACGTTTTTACGAGACCCAGAGTAAAAATTACTACCACACTTAATTGTTAAATTTGGAGTTTAAGAAAATAACATTTTCTTTGAAACTTTGGTACACAACTGTGTGTTTACACTAGAGTAGGAGAGGCACAGGAATCTGATCCAGTAGTCATTTCTTGGCTTATGTTTGATTTATGGCACGAATTTCGACTGCATAGCGCCTTGACTACCAAGATAGTGTAACAAAGTTCATGTTCTCTTGATCGCTGCAGAAATAGCATTTGGGGACTGATTAATTTCGGCTCTCCATTGCAATTTTCTGCGTTAAAGTCAAAATTATGTTCTACTTAACAAATCTGCGCAGATGAAGCGAAGTCGTACGCACAGTAATATTCCTTTTTGACAAGTCAAGTGTTGTGAATGCGACCTTCCACTGTCTAGAGTTGATCTGCAGTTTACGTCAACACATTGAGTGCTGTTCAATGACCGTCGTTGGAATTGCTTGATGCAAGTTATTTACATGTTACAACTCATTAATGTGGACTGCTCCGTCAAAGTCAGCTGCACTTTTTTCTCTTTAGGGAATTTGCACCGTGTTTCATTCGTTGTAGGCTGCATTCACTACATGAATTGGGAATCTATGGGCGCAGCCATTGTTGTGTGTGCTACGTCTTCATAATAGCACATCGTATATCCCTAGACCGGCCATATGCTAATCTTATGGTCTGTTTGATGTGCGACGGGGATAATCTCACGACTGTGTTTTATATGTTCAGAATTGGAGTAAAAATTGATGTCCTAACATCATCAAGCGCTATACATTTTAACAAATATGACGATCATCATCTTCAGGAGCACATGAACTTCTGATAAATATGGTGGATAGGCGGCAGGAACCATTGAAGGCTATGTATGAAAAGTGTTCCTTGTTGCAGTTTCCTCATATTCCAAGTCCGGCTTGTTGCAGGAGCTACTGAGTTAAGTGCTCTGTGCACTCCATGAGCTGTATGTTTCATCAGTTTTGATCATGTTCTGATATTCCAATTGTTTACGATGAATGATGATATCGTATGACAAGGAACAGTTGGCTGTGTTCACTTTCTGTGCAGTTTCACCTTGTGTCTTTTGGCGTGTGCTGAAACTGCTATGATGAGGACTACAGTTACCTTTCTTTGTTTGGGAGATGAGTTAGTAATTCGGATGATTCCACTGGCATGGGCGGTTGAGCAATTATGGATTTTAATTCGTTTGTAGTGATACTGGGGCCTTCCATAACCATAACAAACAGCCCCTTTTGTACAATAGCGAAGTACTGCGACATGTTTTTTTTTAACAGCGTGGATGTTGGTGTCTGATGCAATATCAAGGGAAGCATCCAACGCTCAGGGGAGTCAAAAATGTACTAATTAAGTTATTATTAATTAATTTTTTTTAATGAGGGTTGTGGGGGGGGGGGAAATGTTTGCCAACTGTCAATATCCAAGAATTTGTGTTTTGAGTTGGTAATTTATACAACAGTATCTTGACCTAGGGTTAAGCCACTTCAGTGCTCTAGAACTGTAGACTAACAATAAACTTTATTATATTCAAGTAGTTGCAAATTTGCTATCATAGTTAAGAATAAAATAAATAATAATTATTATAATAGATTGAGTAAATTCCTGATATTTTTGTTGTTTAAAGAAATAAATTAAAAAAAAAAGTAAAAATGCTCATATGCATGTGATTTTAAGTTTAAAATATTGTAACATGGTTAGATGTGCTGCTATCCATTTCTCTTTAACTTTTATATATTTTGGTTATTTGGTTATGGAAGGCCCCGGTATCACTGCAAACAAATTAAAATCCATAATAACTTTTAAATAAAAGTATTCAAAGCCCTTCAAGTTACAGTTAGTTTGATGCACTTATAATCATAAAAATTGAATTTATATACAATTTTGCCACTGATTTCAGAATCAAAGCAAATCTAAGTTTTGAAAAAATCCACATCAATCAATATTGAAAGCACAAACCACGACCGGTAAATTCCAGTCAGACATATCCTAGGTTTAGCAGTAAAGTACTGGTTAATATTAAACCCCAATTGTCACTTCACAAAACAAAAAATCAACAGTACCTATCAGATACTATATTTCTTGTAAGGCTTCGTTAGTGATTCAGTATATTGGAGAAAGGTTAGGAAAGAGTTAATAATAATGTTATTGATTTAATAATTGGTTCTATGTATCTATCTATTGTCCTTTCAAGCTGATGACAGCACAAATTCTAGATGCTTGTGTCTGATGATCTTTCAACTGTCAGACCTTGCACAGGACTTAAATTTTATCTCGCCACACTGCTCTGTTCTTGGTGAGTTGTTCAATCTCAGAAAAGGAGCTGATGCCTGCTGTTGTTGACTCTCATTTTAATGTTCTTTTTTGTGTTTTCTCTTGATTGGTTTCTTTTTTTTTTTACCCTCTGGTTGCCATTTGAAGGCCTACTTTGAGATTCTTTTGTTGTCTCTTCTTATGACATGACCAATATATGACCACCTTATCTTGATTATAATTTATATTTTTAATTGCTTTATCATATCTCTTATTTCTGCACTAGTCTTGAACTCATTCCTTGGTATACAAAGTATTTGCCTCAGGCATTTGTTTTCAAATGCATCCAGTGTATTTTATATTTCTTTACTTGTTTTCCAATGCATAAGTAAGGGTGGATATTACATTTGGTTTCAAAATCCAGAGCTTTGTTTTTGTACTTAGTAATTTTAAATTCCATATTTTATCAAGGTTTCTGAAAGTCATCGCTGCCTTTGCTATTATGATTTTAATTTATTTTTGTGTGTGTCTCCTAATTGATCTATACAGCTTCCAATTAATTAGTTGTTACTCTCATAATCTTTGAAAAAAAGATATTCAGATTCTTACAATATATAAAGTATATATTATCTTAATGTAGGGGACTATATTAGCTCTGTCTCTAGTGACCTGGATTACTAAGAACAAAGCGTTGGCTTCAATCCTGATCGATAGTTCAAGTTTCACCCATCCTTAAATGGATATTAGATTTTTCTGGTAAAGTAGGGTGACTTAGCTGACCACATCATCCATAAAATGTGTTGTTGGTCATTGAAAAATATGGGCACTAACAAAATATTCCCCATATGTCTTAAGAGAGAATCCAAAGGGAATCCTTTTATCTTACTGCAGAAGCACAAATAACATGGAAATTGTAATTTTATTATCTTAATGACTTCCTGTTCAATGACTGCACCAATGTCTTATTTGATGTCAGTCCAGATAGTTGGAGATTAAATTAGCATGAGCCAACTGAGGTCGGTTATGCTAGCAAAATATTTTGTAAAATACTAGAGAAGAGATCAGACCAATGATTGAACCACAACTATCAGTTGGCTTCCACAGTGTGTGTCTATCCAGTGCCATTGTCTTCATTGTATCTTTTTATCCACTGCTATTTAACTGGTACTTTTTAATAATTCTATGTTAGTGATTTTGTTCTGTCATTTCCATCCTTTTATCTTGCACATGCAACCATTAATGAAGGTCTGTATCTTCGTGATTGTCATTTTTGTTATTCTCAATGTTCACACAGCCATATAATCGGACTGATTTAACATTGGAGTTGAACATTTTTATTTTTGTATTTATTGTAATTTCCTTGGATTTCCTGTCCTAGAGCGACAAAGGTTCCTCTTGCTTTTTGTATCCTTATTTTGGTATCATTCTCTGTTTCTCCTTCTGTGTCTATATTGTTTACATATGTAAGATTGTAAGATTATATATATGTAAGATTAGAGATATTTCTCTTATTGTTATTTCGTTCTTGCCAACTGCATTAAATTCTCATAATTTTGGTCTAATCTCTATTTATTTTAAGTCCCAGCTGTTGTGATCTCTCATCAAGTATGCTCATTTTATCTTGCATCTGTTAATGGTTGTGTGATAGGAGAGCTATATCATCAAGTCGCTTGGTCAGTGACCACTGGATTCCATTTCTGTTGTTTTGAGTTATTTTCATAATCCAATCTATGGCAAACAGAAATAGAGATAGAAGGCATCCCTCCTTGCCTTACTCCTGTTCTTATTTCAAATGCTTATGTAAACTGTCCTTCATGCACAACACTACATTTCATTCCTTTATACACTGTTTTTATCTGGTTAATAAACTTTATGGGGATTTCGTAATGAATCAGCAACTTCTAAAGCATTCCTTTGTATAAACTATCAAATCTTTTTGTAATCTATGAATTCAATACAAAGTGGAGACTGTAGTTCCAAGCTTTGTTCTACTATTATACCTCTAACGAAGTCCCTAGAGACTAGGAACTGAATTTTGCCTGTTAATCCATTTTTCCCTGGCAGCTGCGTGTACAGGGGTCCCTCGGCGCTCAGGCAGATAACTCCATCTTAGGAGGTACTCATATTTTTTCCGTCCATGAGTAATTGACGTTTCAAGCCGGGCCTCGCTGCTGAGACCAGAGGTGGTTGCCGCAGAGAGAAATCATAAATAAAAATCTCAACTGGTGCAGCCAGGATTTGAACCCACAACCTCTCTGTCTTAAGGTTGGCGTCTTGCCTCGAGAACAACCAGCCCCCCAGGCAGCTATTTGATCAGTGCATGATCTGTTTTTCCTGAAACCAGCTTATTCAAATCTCAAATGTTTCTCAATGGCCTCTTTTAGTCTCTCCAGAATGATTCTGCTTAGTATTTTTCCTGGCACTGATTATAGCATAATTCCCCTATAATTTGTACACTCCTGTAAACTTCCTTTCTTTGATAGTTTGATCATATAGCTTTCTTTCTAGTTTTAGGTATTTCTTTCCTCTCCCATATTTTATCTAGTAGATTATGTAACATCTTGATAGAGGGATTAATAATAATAATCCTTTGATGGCTTATAAAGGAATTTCGTCTGGTCTTGTGGCTTTACAAGTTTTTAATAGCTTGATGGCTTTCATTATTATTTTTCCTTGCTTGGCTTTCCACGGTTAAGATGCAACTTTTCCTCTGCTGGTAGATTATCTGGAGGGTTATTTGGGCCAGGTCTGTTCAAGAGTTCTTCAAAGTGCTCTTTCCATTGCTTGATTTGTTCCCTTAGATTACTAAGCAGATTTCCTTTCTTATCTTTAATAAAGGCATTGATCTGTTTATATGTTCCACTTAATTTCTTTGTGCTGTTGTACAGTTCTTTATATTTCTATTGTTTGCCACCTTCTCTGCCTCTTTAGCTAGTTTATATATTTCCTCTTATCCTTTTTAATGCATATTCTCACTTCTTTGTTCACTTCTGTGTAGGTTTCCTGCACCTTTTCCTTAGTACCTATCATTTTGTTTTTATTTATATCTACTTTTTTGTTCTTTCTTTCTTTCATTTTCTTCAGGGACTTTGCTGTCATCCATGCCTTATTCTGGCGTTCTCTTTTTCCCAGAGTTTCTTCACGACTCCTTCCATATATCATTATATGTTTCAGATGGTCTTCTATATTTAATGTATTTTCTATTTGTTGAAAGACTTGGTCTTTGTTTGATACTGTGACTGTAGATTTATCTTTAATTCCTTGCTATTTAAGATACCCTACATTGAAATACTGTCTACCTTTATGTATTGTAGTAAATTTATCAGTTTAAGTTTGGCTAGCAGAAGATGATGATTCGAAGCCACATTTACTCCTCTATATACTTTTATATCATATAAAAATTATTTAAACTTTTTATTAATACATATGTGGTCAATTTGATTCTCTGTTCTATGATCTGGTGACACCTATGTAGTTTTATGTATTCTTTTATGTTGAAATATTGTTCCTCCTCTGCTCATTTGATTAAGAACACAGTTCACGAAAATCTCTCCATTTTCATTAATTTCTCCATGTCCATGTTTTTCCATGATCTCTTCTACGCCTCTGTTCCTATATTTTTGCATTTAGATCAAGATTGTATCTTTGGCTAGTCTTCCATCCATCTGACATTGCATCTGTTTATAGAATTCATCTTTAACTAAATCATCCTTTTCACAGGTTGGGGTGTAGCATTGGATAATAGTATTTTTATTTTGTTTTTTGTTGTTTTAAAATGTTCTTATTAGTCTTGGCCCTACTGCTTCCCATTCTAGCAGCGTTTTCTGTGCTTCCCTTAATAACATTATAGCCACCTCTTCACTATGTTGTGCCTCAGGTCCCTGTATTCATGATAAAATCATCTTTCCTGTGTTGTTTAGTTTATCCTTTCTGCTCCTAACCATGATTGTTCCGCACATTCCTAGAATATCTATTTTGTAGTTTGTCATTTCTGCTGCTTCTCATGCAGTTTTTCCTTGCTCATTTAGAGTACATACATATCAGGTGCAAAGTCTGGAGGATTTTCTATTCAAAATTTGAGTCGTCGATCAAGATTCCTTGCCCAGAATGCATCATATATCTCATAGACAGAGAACCCTTATCTTTTAATGAGAAACTAATGAGATTTAAAATAAATCAGAGCTGTATAAAAACCATCATCATCATCATGTGCCTTACCGGTTGGCGTAGGTGATCATGTCTCTCCACAATCTTCTATCTACAGTGCATCGTATCAGTTCTTTTGTTGACTGTTTTCCATGCCATGACACCAAGCTATCCAGTATTTTCTATCTTTGTCGTCCGCGATCTCTTTTTCCTTTTATTTTGCCAGTTGTATCCAAGTATTCCAACTTTCCTCTTCTCATAATGTGCCCGAAAAATGTTGATTGCTTCTTTATGATGTTTTTTAAGAGCTCCCTTTTTGTGTTGGCCTCCTTGAGAACTTCCTCATTGGTCTTTTTAGCTGTCCAGGGAACTTTCAACATTCTTCTGAGAAATCCCATCTCTGTGGTCTCCAATTGTCTTTTCATTTGTTTGTCTACTGTCCATGATTCGCTTTCATAGGTCAGAATTGGTTCTATATAGCACCGATGAACTCTCTTTCTCATTTTTATTGACATAGATTTGATGCATAAGATATTTTTCATTTTCTGAAATGCTATTTTGGCCTGAGCTATTCTGCTTTTTATTTCTGTGGTGCATCTTCCATCTAATGTTATTATTGTGCCCAAGTATTTGACGCGTTGCACTTTTTTCAGATTTGTCTTGTTTATTTTTATGCTGCATGATGGTGATGATTGTTTCTTCGATATAACCATTACTTCTGTTTTCTTGCTATTGAGACTGAGACCTTTCTTGTTGCTTTCTTTTACTATTATGTCTATCATTTCTTGTAGTTCGTTCTCTGTCTCTGCTATTAAGACTGTGTCATCCGCATATCGCAAATTATTTATGTTGTGACCATTGACTTTAATTCCTTTGTTGTCTACTATTGATCTCATAATATATTCGCTGTAAAGTGAAAACAAATCCAGTGATAGAACACATCCTTGTCTGACTCCTTGTTTTATATATTGGAATTGTCCTTTTTGGTTGTTAATTCGTATAGCTGCTGTTTGTTGCCAGTACATGTTTTTTATGATTTTCAGATCCTTGCTATCAATGTTTAATTTCTCCAGCATATTGATTATTTCCACATGCTTTACTTTGTCAAATGCTTTTGTGTAGTCTATAAAGCACATATATAGATCTTTCTTCACCTCTATAGATCTTTCTATCAATGTTCTTAAGATGTATATTGCATTATTGGTGCCCTTTCCTTCCACAAATCCACATTGTTCCTCACTTATTTCTGGTTTTATTTTGTTCTATACATGTCTCATGATTATTCTTAGTAATATTTTAGTCATGTGGCTCATGAGACTAATAGTGCGGTGGTCTTCACAATCAGTGGCTCCTGACTTCTTCGGTATGGCTACAAAGATAGATTTTAGTAGATCTTCGGGTATGTGTCCAGTGTTATATATGTCATTGAGTAATTTTGTTATGACTTGTACTCCCAGCTCTCCTAATGCATTTATCTCTTCGATTGTTATATTGTCAGGACCTGGAGCTTTGCCTCTTTTCAAAATATAAATGGTATAAAAACCATCTTTGCACTAAAACGATTGATAAGAAAAATGGAATATGATCAAAAACTAGGACCAACTGTTTGAACCAACAGTTTGTCATGAAGGAAAATAAAGACGTATAAGAGAAAAACTACCATTTGAATATATAATTTCAAATAAAATAGTACCGTTAATTTAAAATGTGAAGTAATATTTGTCTTTGTGTATGTATATTGATAAATAATAGATACTTAGATTTTGAATTAGTGCTCTGAAAAGCACACACCAAAACATGTCCTCATTAAAAAAACATTTATTTTTTATGGTTTTTCTTGCCATGGAGTTTTCTCATTTATTTGCTAGTTATGTTGTGTTTACATTGACAGAATCAACAGAGCCAAAAGCAAGGAGGATTTGATAGTGTTAGAAAAATAGTCCAGGAAGAGGGCCGCACTGCTCGCAATCTTGTGCAATACAATGTCCCAGTGTCTGAGTCTGTGGCTGAAAATTCATGCACCATGGGTATATAACATGTCTTGATGCTCCTGTTTGTTATGTTTTTGCACATTTTCTTTTTATGCAGATCATATTATTAATATAGCTAATCTTAGTGTTTTCCTACAGCCACAGTTTATTAGTTGGGTTGTACATTTAATGGGTTATACTTGTATTTACAAGTTATTATTTCAGATCACTTGACAATAGAGTGGCATTTACTAAATCTGCCTGTCTGGTTCAAAACTGATTACTCTAAAAGCAAATATAATTTTATAATAATTTCTACCTAAAGTTGCAGTGCTTCGCATTATCTTTCACACATTTCCAAACCTTTGATTGTGACATTTTGCAGTCCTGTTCATGTGCCAAATTAATTACCAAAACATAGCACATTATAAAGGATTTAAGAATTTCCTCAAAATATTTTTGTTGAAAATTTTATAAGAAAAAAAGGAGAAAATAAAATCAGAGATTAACTATCATTAAGAACAAACGCTGGATTTGAATCCAGGACCTTCCTGTCCAGAATTCACCTCTAAACCACCCAGCCCCCCCACCATAAACCTTTCTGCCTAATATTCTGAACAGCAGACATCTAGGTCATATCATGTTGATATTATGAAATATTATTTTTGTACTGTGAGGTTTAATTTTGTTTATTAACAGTTATTTTGTAATAAATGTAGAACAAACAAAAAAGAATTTTGTAAAATGAAGCCAAAATTGAAGTCACATTTGAAGTTAATTGCAAAAAAGGTGAGCATTAAATTTAAACCAAATTGAGACAAATAAAATAAGATATAGTTGGAAGCAATTGTTAGGATGTTAATTCATCACGTGTGCTGTGTCGTCCACAATAAAGATAGCTAGTAAATCCAAATAGGCCAGAGAAAATTTTTGTACAGAAAATGTGTGTCAGAAAAAGACTATATTTAAAAAAAACTTGATTAATATGATCAAATGAAGATCTTAGAACAGGTTAATTTGACCTCAGATGATACTTTCGCAAAGCAGGTTTCAGAGATCATGTGATTGTATTCTGTTCTTTCCTTTTTACCCTTTATTGCTGCTTTAGCCATCAACAAAAGCTCTCCAATCCTTTATGTTCTTTGCTGTCTATTCTAATTGTTTCCAGGTGTAATTTATCTTTGAGATCTCAGACTGAAGATTTCATTTCCATATATTCTTAGGTATTACCTGTGAGTTCTATGTACGAGCATGTCTTGTAATACCTATAGTTGGCTTTAGAAGTGTGTGACCTACTGAAACAGGGAGGTAATAAGGACATGAAAAGACGGGTAATTCGGTAGAGGTCAAGGGGAGACAAAGGGTTGATAAGAAAATGGGAGGTAAGGGGGAAACTCATGGTCCACATGATGGGTGGAAAGTCTGAATAAGTCATGAGGCACAAGGACTGTAAGCAATGTGAGAACGAGGGTAGATGTAAAATGAGTTGCGATTGGCGGGAAAAGAAGAGCTGAGAAAGAAAATAGGTGGGCAGAATCATTCGATGTAAAGCGATGGTTCAATGCGGGCGACTGTGCGTGTTGTACAGCCGATACCATGAACAGAAGTTGAGTTAGAAAAATTTCGAGAACAGTAGTTAGTTGGTCTCTGGCTGTTGAGATTGTGAGACATAAATTCCTGTAGCAGTGTTAGAATAAGGAGTGTACTGTGACATTATGATAAGGTGGCCGTGGTAGGCTTAGGATAAGTCATGAAGAGACATTATTAAGAAGCTAGTAGCTTTGACCATTTGGAGAGACTTGTGTTATTGTGAGTGTCTCACTAATGTAGGCTTAATATAAGTCATGAAGAGGCATTATTCAGAAGTAGTAGTTCAACCATTGAAGAGACTTGTTATTATGAGTGTTCTCACTAGTGTAGGCTTAGGATAAGTCATGAAGAGACATTATTAAGAAGCTAGTAGCTTTAACCCATTGAAGAGACTTGTGTTATTGTGAGTGCTCTCACTGGTGTAGGTTTAGTATAAGTCATGAAGAGACATTATTACGAAGCTAGTGGTTTTGACCATGTGGAGAGACTTGTGTTATTGTGAGTGTTCTCCCGAATGTTAGGCATTATGTCGATCATGAGGGACATGATTAATGTAGTGAACAGCTACAGCCAATTGCAGACAATTGTTAGGTTGTGAGCAACCTCGCCAAATTAATCTTCCAGGGGACTAGAATGCTAGTGCCAGCATTCTGATATTGTAGTGTTAGAGAGAGAGATAGGAGAAAGATGAGAGTCAACCACCATGCGTGTGGCTATTGTACTTGTGAACTGTATGGGAGGCAGTCCTTGTGTGCAATAAACGTTAAATGTGTGTTTTCAATGGTGTTGGTGCCTGATTTGTTAATGCTAGCTGTGTTGTCTAGTCCTAGTGAGGAACGGACGCTGGGGTGTCAGTAACCAACGGGCATAACAGCGCGGAGTACAACAGAATGATCAACAGGCAGAAGTGACATCCACTGGCAGCTAGTCAATCGAGGCGACAGTCTGGGCAGCAACTGGCCATACCAGGCAGGGTAACTTGAAGGGTCCGCGTATCAAGGCAGTTCGGCACATCCATGTCAGTGCAAGTGGCTGGCATCCAAGGTGGCTGGTTGAGGCAACTCGAGGGCTCAGATCTCAATGAGCTTTCTGTCGACATAGTATCAGCTTTAAGTTGAGTGAGGGCTCAGATCACAATGAGCTTTCTGTCGATATAGTATCAGCTTCAAGTTGAGTGAGGGCTCAGATCTCAATGAGCTTTCTGTCGACATAGTATCAGCTTTAAGTTGAGTGAGGGCTCAGATCTCAATGAGCTTTCTGTCGACATAGTATCAGCTTTAAGTTGAGTGAGGGCTCAGATCTCAATGAGCTTTCTGTCGACATAGTATCAGCTTTAAGTTGAGTGAGGGCTCAGATCTCAATGAGCTTTCTGTCGACATAGTATCAGCTTTAAGTTGAGTGAGGGCTCAGATAACAATGAGCTTTCTGTCGACATAGTATCAGCTTTAAGTTGAGTGAGGACTCAGATCACAATGAGCTTTCTGTCGACATAGTATCAGCTTTAAGTTGAGTGAGGGCTCAGATAACAATGAGCTTTCTGTCGACATAGTATCAGCTTCAAGTTGAGTGAGGGCTCAGATAACAATGAGCTTTCTGTCGATATAGTATCAGCTTCAAGTTGAGTGAGGGCTCAGATCTCAATGAGCTTTCTGTCGACATAGTATCAGCTTCAAGTTGAGTGAGGGCTCAGATCACAACGAGCTTTCTGTCGATATAGTCTCAGCTTCAAGTCGAGTGGAAGGCTCAGATTGCAAAGAGCTTTCTGTGACGTGTTCCAGCTTCAAGGAGAGGGAAGGCGCAGATCTCAGCGAGCTTCTGCTTACATCTCAACTGTCCGGTGTACAAGGGCTCATATACTTATGAGCCTTCGCAGCGGTCAATGGACGCCCAGTACAAGACAACGAGTGAAGGGGAGAAAGAGCTCGTTACAATTTGTGCCTCGTGTTGTGTAAGACATCGTTACAATTGGTGTCTGGGAAGCAACCACGTTACACTACATCCCCACCACTTTTCTTATTATTTCTTCAGCTGTGGGTTGATTTGTTCTTTGAAATAAGAAAAAAGACAGTAGGCGTCTGACCCCGGTCTTTGCAACAATCTTTCCTGTTAGTTGTCCTCTGTGAACTATTCTGCATGTTATTCCTTACAGTGATTTATT
Organism: Megaustenia siamemsis; assembly: GCA_032433765.1. Lineage (NCBI taxonomy): Eukaryota > Metazoa > Mollusca > Gastropoda > Stylommatophora > Ariophantidae > Megaustenia > Megaustenia siamemsis. The sequence goes on from JAVIAB010000051.1 coordinate 55,080,262, forward strand.
AAATTTAAATTGTTGACTACCTTAATTGGTGTCTAAACACTGTGTCTAAATGTTTTTCATATTTCTTTCTATATACTATAAAATTCTTTTTCATTGAATATATATGCCATGGGGATCCAGGTAGCCACACAGGGGAAAGAATGTATAATTTTGGGTTGTCACATTTCATGGACTAATATCATATATCATTGTTGAGTTAAAGGCTCAAGGTTTAACTTTTGATAACAGCAACAATGATAAAATTTATTTCAATGTGATACATCTTTATTAGCAATGTGAAAAGAAATGTGCACCTTAGAATGAATTAAATTATTACAGTGGTCCTTTATATTGTTAGGTGGGGAAAATTAACCCTGAAAAAAAAAATGGTGTAATTTTTCTAATTTTTTTTTTCTTAGACAACAGACGTTCTTTTGGTTTTTAGGACACCCTTGCTATTCTCATTTGGTCATAACTATTGAATTTGAGGGCAGCCTTGAATATAGTTGCCAGTTTTAATGCACATCAGTACAGTTTGTTTTCCTTGATGATGTAGTGAACTTTATTTACATTACTCTTCAGTTCTGAATACATCACGCTCCTCCAGCCAACAGAAACGTTCATCTTCAAGGTCCCAATCACACTGCACACCACCTCCTGGGTCACGCATTCGGCATAGATCTCTTTCTGACATGACACAATCACCCAGATCAGACAAAAAGAATGATCTAAGGGCTCGGTATTGGAAATATATGTTTGATAATTTCCAGCGAGCTGTGGACTCAATTTACCAGACTTGTGAGCAAGATGAGAGTGTTGTAGAGTGTAAGGTGAGTAGAGGCCAAATCTCATGTTCTAACTGGTGTTTTAGTTTTAATTTTTTAGTCTCTAAACTATTTCTCACTTATCTATTATTGTCCTCCATTTAATTTTGTATTGACCTCTATTTAAATCATCACATAGTTACAAATGCTTGTTCTGTTATGTAGTATTGTTTTTACTTTAAAGCTTCTGATTTCCATATTGGTACTTTTATTACAATTAAAACAAATTATTATTAAAACAAATCTTCAAAGCTTCTTATCGACATAAATGAGGTCCTCATCTCACAAAGTTTGAAGACTATTATTTAATATATATTGGTTTCAGCATTTCACTTTTGCTTGTAACTGTCATTTTAAATTCTTTCAAAGCTAGCTTGTTTACTTTGTCATTCCCTTGGTTCAGTTTATATTCAGAACAATCTATCTATTGACCTTTTGAGCTGGCCCATGGAGCATAGACCCAGATACTCTTTCTCTTATCTAAATTGTTATTCTAGCAGTTTTCAATCCTTGTAAAGATCTTTTATCAAATCTTGCCGTTTGTCTCTGTTCTGTGCAAGCAACTCTATCTTATTGAGGGAGCCGATTCCTGCTGCTCTTGCCTCTGTGATCAATGTTCTTGTCAGTGTCTCTCTGGGTCTGCCTCTTTTCCTCTTACCTGTTGTTTCCCACATGAGGGCTTGCTTTGCTGTACAGTTATTATCTCTCCTCATCACATGTCCAACATATGACCATCATCTTTTCTTGATCAATGAAGATATTAGTGGTTGATTGGTGATTTCTCTAATTGGTGTTAAACAATGGCAAAATGTCAAATTTTCAAGAATTTGTCTTGATGCAGTAATTTTTACTATGGTATCGTAATCTTGGGTTAATTGCCCAAACCAAACTTCATTCATAGACCAGAGCGTTGTCCTGTGAGCACCACTTTGTTCTGTGATTTTTTTATGCAATTTTGCTGCCGAACACTACACATTCATCATTGTGATTTAATGTTTTGATATTAGGAAGTGATCATGATGCTTGAGCAGAGTACAAAGGACTTCAAGGCACTCATTGAAACATTGAACATGATGAAAGCCTATGAAGACTCTGCCAAGGAGGGTGATAGGCCAGCTGCTGTGGCATGGGAAGTCCGAAAGATGTCCCCTAATAAATATGCACCAACATCTCCAGTTTCTGGACAACAGTGAGTAAAACCTCAACTCTTGCCTTTTTAATTACCACACACTTTTTTTCACCGCTAGCTTTTGGATTCATTAGGATGAAGGCTCACACTGCACTCTGAGCAAAACCAGAAGTACTCAATCTGTCTTGCCAGACAATGGATATGCATACTGATGAATCACATGATGCACTTGATTCACTTGCCTCATGTTTAGTCTAAAATTCTCACGGCCTGAAAGTCTTGGATAAATTTAGCCCCCCCCCCAATAAGTTGGCAGTCAGGGACACTGGTATTATTCCCCTGTCCTTGATTGGGACCTCCAGCACTGGAACTTGGAGGTCAGCTATCCACTCTTTCAGTGCAACCAATCTATATATGACTAAGGCAATAAATCAACACCAGTTCCTAAACCCTTGAGGGTCAATACCTCTTTCATTATGTGAACAGTCCCAGACCTTGTCTATAGTTGTGCCTGTAGTTTTCAGAAATGGTAACTTACCAGTCATTGTGAGGACACACAAAGAAAATATTTAGTCTTAGTGTGTATTTGTTAAAAATAAAGTGCCTACTTCTTACTAACATTTTCTGCTGAAAATTAATTTTGTTGTTGTTGTGAAAATGAAAAAAAAACATTCAGACATTAAACACCTTTCACACGGAATTCTGCACTAAATTTTGTTAGACCATGCTATAAAATGTATGCTAAATTGGTGAAATGTTCTTCACATCTTAGGAATAAGTTTTACTTTATTGCTCACACATTTAACCCATTGTTAATGTACGTCAGAAATAAAAAGCCGAATCGCTCAGGCCAAAATAGCATTTCAGAAAATGAAAAATATCTTATGCAACAAATCTATGTCAATAAAAATGAGAAAGAGAGTTCATTGGTGCTATATAGAACCAATTCTGACCTATGGAAGCAAATCATGGACAGTAGACAAACAAATGAAAAGACAATTAGAGGCCACAGAGATGGGATTTCTCAGAAGAATGCTGAAAGTTCCCTGGACAGCTAAAAAGACCAATGAGGAAGTTCTCAAAGAGGCCAACACAAAAAGGGAGCTCTTAAAAAACATCAGAAAGAAGCAATCAACATTTTTCGGGCACATCATGAGAAGAGGAAAGTTGGAATACTTGGTTACAACTGGCAAAATAAAAGGAAAGACAGATCGCGGGCGACAAAGAGAGAAAATACTGGATAGCTTGGTGTCATGGCATGGAAAACAGTCAACAACAGAACTGATACGATGCACTGTAGATGGAAGATTGTGGAGGGACATGATCACCTACGCCAACTGGTATGGCACATGATAATGATGAATGTATGTCAGCAGTAAATGCTTATTGGCTTTATTAGAAACACATCTTAAAGACAGTGTGGGGTAAAGTTAAATGATTCTTTAGACATGTTAAAATATCAAATAGAATTTTGGAAGAGGAGGGAGTAATGGATGCAGGATGAGTTCATGTTTCATAAATGCCACAATTTTCTGTCATTAATTAGGCCAGCTGCAAACCTGGAAAAGACAGGAAACAGTTGGGCTGATAAAGTTAAAGGTGTCAGAATGATAAGTTTTTCCTCCAATCTTGGCGCTGGTGAAGCTACCACAGATGTGAAAGTAAAATCAACTGAAGAGTGTGGTCCTGCTGTTACATCTTCAGGTACTCCAGGAAGTCATTTTTATTGGTCCTTTTTATATTTTTGCTCCATTTCTTGAAGTGTTGAAATAACTTGTAGTCTTATTAACTGCTAGTGTGATAAGTTGAATCAAATCCCTTAATCTTGTCAGATTCCGTACTCTTCAAACTAAATGCTGTGAAATGGCTATTTCATATTCTATAGTCCCTTCGAACCGAAGACGGCACATAGGGCAGAACTACAATCTCAAAAACAGAAACCTTGCGTGCCAAAATGGCACATATTGCAGAGATCACTGCTTCTAAAATCTATGGTTCTGTTTCCATAACAATGCTTTCTATAATGACAGCTTATCAAGCCATCGATCAACCTCCTTAGTCGCCTCTTACGACATGCCTGGAAGGTCACAGTGTCACTATTCTTTACTTCCCACATAATGAGGTCCTGGTAACACACGGGGTCAAATAGAATACCCTAATATTTAATATTAGGGTATTCTATTTGACTATTGAACCATAATTCAGAAAGAGTGGTCATTATGGCTTAGGCGAGAGGAATGAAAGAGGTGAGAAACTTATTGACTGGGCAAGAACACACAACATAATAGGAAACACCTGATTCAAGCAACATCCAAGACATCTGTAGACATGGATAAGCCCAGGAGACAACGTACCGAATCAAATTGATTACATAATGATAAGCAATAGATTTAGAAACAGTCTGGTGTGTGTGAAAACTAGACCAGGGGCAGATTACAATAGTGATCATGTACCAGTTGTTGGAAAGCTTAGAGTAAAATTAAAAACAACAAAACGAGCCTCAGTTAACATCAAGTTAAATTTAGATTTACTAAAATCAGACAAGAAGCTACAAGACAAATATAAAATCACAATTCAGAACCGGTACAATGGAATAGAGACGATACAAAGCATTGATGAACGGTGGGAAATGCTAAAAGAATCAATGCAACAAACATCAAAAGAGTTCATACCACCAGTGAGGACAAATTCAAGAAAGAAATGGATGACAGGTGACATTTTGCAGCTAATGGATACAAGAAGAAGAAATAAAAGAAAATAAAAATGAGTATACGAGACTAAATAAAGAAATTTTAGTAAAATGCAATGAAGCAAAAGAAGCATGGCTAAAAGAGAGATGCAAAGAAATTGAAATGTAACAAAAAGGAGATGCTAAAGCATATATACAAACAAATTGAAGAATTAACAGGAAGAAAAATGCAAAAAAAACAGGATGTTTAAGATCAAAGGAAGGAGAACTGTTGATTGAACAAGAAAGCATAAGGGACCGATGGACAGAATACATTAAAGATCTTTATAATGATGAACGAACGGAAGTAAATAATAAAGATAATGGAGAAGGACCAGAAATACTCAGAGAAAAAGTGGAAGACACCTTGCGCACTATGAAAGCAGGAAAAGCTCCTGGACCAGATAATATAACTAAAGAAGAGATTGAAGCCATGGGTGATTTTGGAATAGAATTAATAACAAAAATATTGAATGATATCTACAACAGCGGATATATACCAGATAACCTGCTCAAATCAATATTCATAGCCCTACCAAAGAAATTGGGTGCGATTGAATGCGATAATCATCGCACAATAAGCCTTTTGAGTCATATGACTAAGATATTACTAAGAATCATCATGCGAAGAGTGTGAAACAAAATCAGTCCAGAAATTAGCGATGAACAGTGTGGTTTTGTTGGAGGTAAAGGAACGAGCAATGCCATATATATCATAAGATCTTTAGTAGAAAGAGCCATAGAGGTGAAAACAGATCTATACCTATGTTTCGTAGATTATACCAAAGCATTTGACAAAGTAAAGCACCAAGAAATAATCAAAATTTTAGAAAGCATAAACGTAGACAGCAAAGATCTAAGAATAATAAAGAACATGTACTGGCAACAAACAGTGGCCATAAGAACTGGAAACCAGTTGGGAATGTTTCAACAAATAAAACAGGGTGTTAGACAAGGTTGTGTGCTGTCACCAGATTTGTTTAATATTTATAGTGAGATTATTTTAAGATCCATAAGGGGCATGTCTGGAATAACAATTGGAGGTCATAATATAAATAATTTAAGGTATGCTGTTGATACACTCCTTATCGCTAAGAGTGAAAATGAGTTACAAGAAATGTTGGACATTATAGTGAAAGAAAGCAAAAATAAAGGACTCAGCCTTAATGGCAAAAAGACAGAGGTAATGGTAACAACAAAGAAAAAGACATCACCTCAGTGCTAAATAAAGACAAGTGGAACAATAAATTAAAACATGTAAATGAATTTAAATATTTGGGAACTTTGTAAACCTCAGATGGAAGATGTACAAAAGAGGTGAGATGCAGAATGGCTCAGGCAAAGGCAGTTTCCAAAAAATGAGGAAGATACTATGTAATCCATTTTTGACAATAGAAACAAGAAAGAGAGTTCTTAAATTTTTTGTAGAGCCAGTCTTAACATATGGATGCGAATCATAGACAATAGGACAACAGACAAGAAAATCACTGGAGTCTGTAGAAATCTGGTCTTACAGAAGAATGTTGAGAATACCATGGAGTAATGAAAATGTTCTGAAAGAGGTCAAAGCAAAAAAGAGAGCTAATTTCCAATATTAGGAAGAAACAATCATCATTTTTTGGTCATGTAATGAGAAGAGAACAACTGTAACAACTGGAAAAACTGAGGGACGAAGAGATAGAGGGAAGCAAAGAGAAAAAATAACAGACAGCTTAAGAGAAGGGCTTGGCAGAAGGTCAACAACAGAAATGATAAGTAACTGTCAAGACCGAAAGTTGTGGAGAGACATGATCACCTACGCCAGCAGGCCCGGTACTTGATGATGATGATGATGATATTTTTCATGGCATTAAAATTACTTTTTGCCATTCCTATTCTTTTGTTTTTTTCAGTTATACATTTTCCATCACTGGTTATAGTATGTCCAAGGTAGTTGTAGCACTGAACTGTCTCCAGTTTCACTGACTCACAGAAATTAGTAAACTGTACTGCGGTAAAAAGGGAGCCGCGATAGCTCAGCGGTTAGTGAACTGGGCTACAAAGGACAAGAGGTAGAGTTCGATCCCAACCGACGACTTCCGGGTCACCCAGCCTTTAGTGGTTACCGGATTTTTTTCTGGGAAATTAAAGCGGCACAGGCATAATACCGACCACATTACCCCAAAAATCATGTGCTGAAGGTCTGTAAAATTTATGGTCACTAACACCATATTCCGTATACGCCACTTGGCGTGATGGGGACACTTTATTAATTTTTTTTTTTTACTGCAGTAAAAACAAATATAGATTCAAAATGTTTAAATATCGTGAATTAAGTGGATCAGAATATAAATTATATGGTCCAGGTGTAATTTTTCCAGAAGTGGTGGGCTAGACAAACATTCTGGTCAGACTTCTGGGATAAAATTCCGTATTTGATGTCATCACTGCATGAAGCTAAGGTAGAGGTTTTAAATGGTAGGTCAGATGTGTATTGGATGTGTTGCCATTACTATTTATAATTTCTCAATTTAAAAACAAATGGCTGGGGCTGCCAGAAAAGAAAGAAACAACTAATAACTTTGAATCTCTCTTGACACCCAAAGTGGTAAACAAAGAAAGAAGAGAAAACTCTCATATCCTGTAAGATTTCCTGCTCCATTTGAGTACAATGTCTTATATATACCCGCAATTGAGATAACATCATCATGCGCCATACCAACATGTCCTTCCACAGTCTTCTATCTACAGTGCATTGTATCAGTTCTGTTGTTGACTGTTTTCCCATGCCTTGACACCAACTATCCAGTATTTTCTCTCTTTGTTGTCTGCGATCTCTCTTTCCTTTTATTTTGCCAGTTGTAACCAAGTATTCCAACTTTCCTCTTCTCATGATGTGCCTGAAAAATGTTGATTGTCTCTTTCAGATTTGTCCTGTTTATTTTTATGCTGCATGCTGGTGTTGATTGTTTCTTCGATATGACCATTACTTCTGTTTTCTTACCCTTCAGACTGAGACCTTTCTTGTTTTACTTGCTTTCTTTTACTATTATGTCTAACATTTCTTATAGTTCATTCTCTGTCTCTGCTTTTAAGACTGTGTCATCCGCATATCGCAAATTATTTATGTTGTGACCGTTGACTTCAATTCCTTTAATTCAGATAACAGAGAGCAAAAATTGCAGATTGCATACATTAGAGGAAGTGAACTAAGCTGACCAAGACCATGTTTAACTTCAGCCTGGCAGTCTTAGAAATAGACTATAAAGTGTGACTGATTGAGTTAAGATTGAAGAGGGAAGGCAAATATTATCCCAACAATATGCCATGATAAGGTTGAATGTATTAAAAGTCAAAAGTTGTGATAATGCAGTTTGACTGTAAATTGCAACTCAATATAAAACATTTTCTTTCCAGGATAATAGAATAAATATATCACTTAATCAGTAGCAAAAATTGCATAATCCATGTAAGTATTTTGCTTTTTTAATAATGATGAATTTATAATAATATTTATAATAATAATTTTGTTTTGTCAAATTTATATCCCGTTACTGAAAAGTTCTTTCTTACATTATCCTGTTTGGTTTCATTAAAGATATTGATGAAGAAGGCTGGGAAACTGTACAGAGAGGAAGATTGCGAGCCAGACAATCACCATGTCAAAAGTCAACAGAAAACTTAACTGTTAATGTGAAAAGTGCAAAACGGAACTTAATGCGGTCACTTTCTGTGCCTGACCAAGCCAATATCAAAGGACTAAAAGACAAGCAGCCGACACCTTCTCAGAAAACTCTGCGTGCCGTTTCAGACAGATATTTGCCAGCATCTGAATATGGAAGAACTCACAGCAGGGAGAGTGAGAAGGAGAACATTCCAGTGAATTTAGGAGACAGTTCTGAAAGCCTCCTGTCCAGCACAAACACTGCCTCTGACTCTTCTACCACATTGACATACAGTAGCTCAGTCACTCCTGCCAAATTCATGATTCCCTCTCTTATTGCATCTCCTGACAAAAGCATAAAGGACTCACTGGATTTAGATTTGGAAAAAGTAAGTAGTCTCATTCCAAATTCATCTCTGTTTCTACAAATATTAATTTATACTATGGTCATTTATTAGTAAGCTTAACCCTAGATTATGATACCTATCTGTGGCTGACATGTTTACGATACCATAGTAAAAATTACTACCACTTAAATGTAACATTAGGAGCTCTAAAAATAGTATTTTCTTTGAGATTTTGACACACAGCTGTGTGTTTACACTAGGTGAGACAAGGGGACTTGGATTTCCTGGCTCACTTTGATTTAGTACTTGAATTTGACCACATGGATCAGATGTGTTAAAATGTCTATTGGTATGATGGTCACTGTAGGTCCGTTAGTATGTTCAGCTACCTCATAGCACTATTTCCCAAGTCACAAAGGTTTTTTTTAAGAGTCAACAAACTGAATTTTGTATGTTAATCTGTTTTTTCCTGGCAGCCGTGTTTACAGGGTTCCCTCACTGCACAGGTAGATAACTCCGACTTTGGAGGTACTCATATTTTTTCTGTCAATGAGTATTTGACCTTGTAACCCAGTCTTGCTGTTGAGATCAGAGGTGATTGCTGCAAAGAGAAATCACAAATAAATATCCCAACTGGCGCACCAATTAAAAAAAAACTCATAACCTCTCTGTCTCGAGACTGGTGCCTTACCTTGGGACCAACCAGTCCTCTAAAGGAATTGTTAAATGTTAGCTGATGACTGAATAAAATTTTCCTTGTCATGGTAAAAAAAAAAAGAAAAAACAACCAATTTCTTGAAAATTTACACATTTTTTGTTTACATTATGTGATCATGTCTCAAGAAATTTAAAAATTCCCACCTTAATAGAAACAAATCCAACATTCAGGGGTCACTGGAAGTAGTAATTAGGGAAGTACACAGAAAGGGGGGGGGGGGTGTTTGGCTTTGACAACTGTCAAATTTTCTAGAATTTGTGTTTTGATGCAGTCATTTTTATGATGGTACCGTAATCTAGGGTTAAAAACATTTTGAGTTTTTCAATTTCTTTGTTACAATAATAAAAATGTTACTATTATTAAATGAAGATCATTTTGTATAACATGTAGCCAGTTTAGTAAACAGATTTAGTTCTTCTCTTCTTCTTCTTTCCTTCCTCATCTGCCTTTCAGCGTAGAAACTTATAACGCATAACTTGCGGTCTTTTGCTCTTCTGTTCGTGTAACGGATAATGCTTTTTAATGTTTTATTAATGTTGTTCTATCACCATGATTTAAACATCAATGACTTGCTCTATCATTGTGATGCTCTTTCAACGTAACTGGAACGTTCTCTATTATTGGGGTTGACATCCATTCTTTCAGTTCTTGCCATCGCTTATTAATCACTTTGACACATCCCACACATGTAACAGTTCCGTCACGTTAAAGGGTCGCCCGGCTTTCCTATCAGCTGTTACTGCGCTGCTCGCTTAACTTCCACGTGCTGACCTCTTTCTCCGGGCTAACTGGAAGCTCGCTTCAGCCTTGACCTGGCTAGTAGCCGTAGTACTTCTGTCTTTGTTGTTATTGTTATTATTACTGCGTTATGCTTATTGTGCCGGGACAACTTCACTGGTGTTGAGATTCTCCCTATATGGATTACGCTAGGCAAGATATTGCAACTGTTAAACACATAACACACACGCTAGGTGTAAGAATTTCGCTGGCTTTTAATTCCGCCCACTATCGGGGCGCCAACACTGCACCCGCGACATAGCATATCAATCGCACTTGAATAATGCGTACTCATTCTACTTCTCTAGCCCACAGCCCTATCACTTGCCGCTGGGGCTCTAGGTTCATCCACGCTCGCAACTAATTTGTTTGTGAACTGCTCCCATCGAACAGTTCCCTTACTTTGGCTCAGCATCTCCGCATAACGTGACTTTCTGCCGGTCTAATTTCTCTCAAGTGCTCTATATCCTCTTGTTTCCTAGCACACAAATATTCTACGTTTATTGGGCTATGGCATCCCCTATGGGCCGACCAAAACTTGGTCGCCCGTCACTACCTAAGTGTGACTTTCTGCTGGTCTAGTTTCTCTCAAGTGCTCCCGATCCTTTGTGTTTTTCCCTTGAATCTGGACCCTCTTGTCCAATCATAATTACTTCCTCTCCTCCTTAACCAATCTTCTTCAACTGCCCACTCTTTTCCTGATCGTAACTTTCGCGTCTCCCACGTGAACTTCATATCCTCGTGAACTTCGTCTCACTGTCTCGTTGTCTTTTTTCCTCATGACCTTGTCTTATCGTTTCTTTGTTTACTCACAGACTTTTCCACTCCTCTCCCTTCTACATTTTGCTCTTCTGTTCGCCTCTGCTGCTGTTATGTTTCCTAGTGCTTTGAATATTCTGTCGATCCATTTTTTTTGTGGTCTACCCTTGTGTCTGGTCTTCTCGCAACGTTAATTGAAGGTTCGTTGTTTTGTATTTTGATCACTTTGCCTTGTCACGTGGCCAAACCATTTTATCTGTTGTTTCTTTATATATTCTATGGCAGAGGTTATTCCTAACTGTTTTCTCAGTTCTTCATTTCTTATCTTGTCTCAGGCTGTTTTCTGCCATTCGTCGAACACATTTCAACTCCGTAGATGTTATTATTCTTGTTGTTCTTGCATCTAGGGTCCAGGACTGGCATTGGTAGCACAATGTTGGGATGAAGATTGTATTGTAGAGTGCCCGTTTTGCCTCTAGATTTATTTCCTTGTTGGATGATAGTGGTGATCGCTGTCCAATGATTTAAAAAGCTTTGATGCATCTTGAGTCTATCTCTTCTGTTTGTGAATTGTCATTTGTCTCCAAACTTCCTAGGTATTTGAATTCCTCTACTTGTTTTAATTGTCTGCCTTCTATAGTTATGTTGATGTTCTGTTTCTCTTTTGCAACATTCATGACTTCTGTTCTGTTGATGTTGATTTCCATGTTGTATTTTGTGCCTGTGCTAAGTTTATTTAAGTGTTCTTGTAGGTCTACTATTTTTTTCATGTATTTAGCCTGATCGTCTGCAAATAAAAACTCATTGATCTCCTCTGTCTTTTATGGGTTGGCTAACTTGCATATAAATTCGATGTATGTAATAAACAGTAGGGGGGAGAGTACACACCTCTGTCTTACACCTGATCAAACTTCGAAGTGGTCTGTGTAAACCTGCTACTTTTCTGACACTGCAGCTGCTGTTGATGTAGAGACTTTTAATTAGGTTGGTTAGATGTTAGCTTACTCCATATGTTGTTAGTAACTCCCACAGTTGTTCTCTATATACTCTGTCGAATGCTTTTTCCTGACAATGAAAGCTATGTATAAATTTTGATTGTGTTCTGTCGTTTTTTCTGTAAGCTGTTTTAAGGTGAATAGAGATTTAGTACATCCTCTGGGTTTTTTTTTTTCCGAACCCCATTTGAGAATCGCTTAACTGTAGATCTATTATTGGTGCCAGCCTTTTTTCCACAACTTCGGCATATAACTTTCCTACATGGCTGAGAAGATATACACCTCTATATTGATTGCAGTTATTGAGTTATTTGTAGGTCATCATCATTGCACTCCGAACATGTCTATAGGTGCTCAGATCCCCTCCTCAACAAGTCCCGCAGTATCCAGCGACTGATGACTCCAGTTCTGTGTTGGTTGATTAGTCTTCTTACACGCCCACTAAGTTTAAGATGGCTGTGCCCATCTTAACTCCCCTCCCTTTTCACCCGAAGGAGTGATATTGACTCATTGTTGTCGAAGCTCTGTGCCTATTGATTGCAGTCTCTTTTGCTACTTTTCTTTTTTCATATTGGTATGACGATTGCCTGTTGCCAGTCATCAGGGGCTTTTTTTTTTAACTATGCTGCACTGAATATTCTGTGCAGCTATGTTACTCCTCTTTCTCCTGCTATTGCTATTATTTCTACTGGTATGTTATCTATCTCTGGTGCTTTATTTCTTCGATTTCCTTTTTCATGATGTTTTGTTTCAGTATTTGTGCATTCTTGCATGGTTTTTGTTGCCTTTTTGGTAGTTGTTGTTATGTTTAATAGGTCTTCAAAATATTCTTTCCACCTCTGTTGCCTATGTAGGTTATTTGATATTGGCTGTCTATCTTTGTCACTTATGAGCTCAGTAGGATTTTTTTTTTTCTCACTCTTGTGGCTTTTACTGCTTTGTAGAATTCTGTTGTGGCTGTCTTGAAGTCCCTGCTCATATTTTGTCTGAATTCTGTCCATTTCTTTGGCTTAGCTTCTTTGATCAAAATTGTAACTCTTTTTCGAGCTAAGGCATATTTTTCAGGGGTCACCGGAAGTAGTAATTAGGAAAGTACACAGGGGGGGGGGGTGTTGTGACAGATTTAGTTAATTTCCAGAAATGTGCTAATCATTTTGCTGACGCAGAAGAGCTTGGCATGCTTGACTCAGAAGCAGACAGCGTGTTTCAAATGATAGTCGGCCCTTTGGAGTTTTCCAGGAAGCTATTTCATGACTATGTTGCTATTTATACAGTGAAAGAGTTCAGAGAATTCCGGCAAGTGACAAAATTTTGGGAAAGCATTACAGTTTTCAAAATACGAGGGTTTAAACTTTGGTAACTATATTTGTCTCAAAGTTTTTAATTTAATTAATGTGATCTAATTAAAGAAGCATGGTTATTTGAATTCAGCATCCATTTAAATGTCAGTGTGTAAAATTTGAAAAAAATATGACATGGTGATTTTTAAATATAAGTAAATTAGGGGACCAAAAATCGCTTATATTTCAAAGCAGAACTGTGTGTTTCTGGTATGATATAAATTAACTTAAAAGTGAATAACTTTATTTCTTATCTCTATTTGTCGTACAGATTTTTAATGTATATTTGAATTTGTAATTTCAAGCGCTGTCCAGCCATCATAAATATTAAGTTATTGGAAACTATGATGAAAATGATATCAAACTACCCATAAAATGGGTACTGCTAATAAGAGTAATCAATGTCAAGGCACTCATCAACATTGAGTAGGGATAGACATAAATATATATGCTGGGGCCGTGGTAAATTGACAATAGATCATTATCTAGTTGCATGTTCTTTGCAGAATATTGCTCTTATCACAGCACATCTTGTCTCTAGTCAGATCTCCCACTTCTTTTGTTATCAAGTTCAAGGTCTTTTTGATATTGGTCTACTCCCGTCTCAACTTCCTGGAACCATGCCTACTTTTATTGTTCTTTCTAGACCGAGCTGTCTTTTGATGTGATTGTAATATTTTTATTTCCTCATTAAGCTATTTTATAAGAATGCTATTTTCAACATTCAGGTCTTTTATTACGTCTGAATTTCTGTTTTTCCTTGCCCATGGTATTCTAATAAATTTTCTATAGTATTTTTCTTTCGAATCAACAAATTTTCTTCTTTAATTTTTGTAAAGTTGTCTGTGATTCGCAACCAAATGTTGCTATTGGATATATACATTTCTCTGTAGTTTTACTTTTTCCACCTTGTTGATATTGTGCCATGCTTCATGATATTACATTTTTGTATTGCTATTGCTAGTCTTCTTTTAATTTTCTGCTGGCATTTTCTTTTGTTGATTATTACAGATTCTAGATATTCATTACTTGTTATAATTTTAAGTTCTTCATTTGTAATGGTGATTTTAATGAAACAGTAGACAGTTGATAGATAAAACTTAGGTAAGCAATAGTCCATAAATTATCAATTTTCTCAGCTGAAAGAAGAAAGTTTGCTTACCAAATGTTGCTTAGTTTACTGGTTACACATATTCCTGATCCATCTTCATTAGTTATCCATCGATAACAAATAATATCTAATATGTAAAGATTAATGAGTGTTTTTGGCCTGGACAAAATTGAAGCCTGTTTAACATAATGAGAAATATGCAGCCATAATTTATATCATCATCATCAAGTACCGGGCCTGCTGGCGTAGGTGATTATGTCTCTCCACAACTTTCGATCTCAGCAGCTATTTATCATTTCTGTTGTTGACCTTCTGCCAAGCCATTCTCTTAAGCTGTCTGTTATTTTTTCTCTTTGCTTCCCTCTATCTCTTCGTCCCTCAATTTTTCCAGTTGTTACAATATATTCCAGTTCTCTTCTCATTACATGGCCAAAAAAATGATGATTGTTTCTTCCTAAAATTGGAAATTAGCTCTCTTTTTTGCTTTGACCTCTCTCATAACATCTTCATTACTCTTCCTATCTGTCCATGGTACTCTCAACATTCTTCTGTAAAACCACATTTCTACAGTGCCCTGCTGCCTTGCAGGTATGCTCGGGAGAGTAAAAGGGTAAGGGAGGGTACCCCGAAGTAAAACAACCCCACTGCCTTGTGGATGAGACTTTATAGTCAAAGGCTAGCGGAGCCAACCGTAAACAAACCAATGGAAGGTAACAGAAAACCCCCGTTGTAACTTCTTTGTACAATCACGAATCACCACAACAATAGAAATAACGACAACAACGTTAAGGGGGATTCCAATGGAAAACCCTCGTTCGATAGGGGACATCATGTGCTACAGGTGATACTCGATCGTCATCAAGCTACTGTAAGCAAAATAAAGATAAAACAAACTCTAAAGATAGGTAATTTGAATGTGAGAACACTCATGCGGAAGGGTAAACTAGAAAACATCATACAAGAAATGAAAAGAATGGGTTTACAATTACTAGGACATTGTGAAATGAGATACACCGGATCAGGGAGATGTATTCTGATAAACATAAAATAATCTATTCTGGAGGTACTGAACACCAAAGAGGAGTAGGTATCATCTTGGATGCAGAAAGAGCAAGAACAATGAAAGGCTTTTACCCAATATCTGACAGAGTCCTTTTAGTGAAATTGAATGGAAAGCCAATAGACATAAATCTTATACAAATTTATGCACCAACAGCAGACAGTCTAGAGGAAACAATTGATGAATTTTACAACGAGTTAAATGAGGCACTTCATAAATGCAAACCACATAATTTATATAGTAATTTTGAAAAATCTATTGAAATATTTCACTCTCATAAGACACTATTTATTATTACGGGACATTACGTTTAATATTTTTAAGAATTAAATAAAAGTTGTTTCATTCACTGTAACAAGTAATAAATTGTCATCATTATTAAATAAGTTTTTCTTCCCTACATGAGCAGGATATAGACCTAGTTCTGGATGAAGAGTTCCAGCTAAGCAGTCAATTAGAGAGGGCACAAGAGTCAGCCCTGGCATATGCTGTTCAGGAGGAGGAAAGTTGGCTGAAAGAATTGGCAAGGGAGCAGAGCACTCAGGTTGATGAAGACATGGACAACGTCAGTGACTTAGGGGTTTGTGACATTTCATTCTTACATTTTTAAAAAAAAAAAAAAATATAAATTTCCTAGGTTGACATAAAGATTTATAAATGTTGTGTTTATATAAAGTATACATGTGAGGAATGTGATGTTAGTCTCCATAGTTTCCGTGATGCATATAAGCATATTAGTGGGCACTATAACATCATGTCATACCACCCTACGCTCCTGGAGAAAATTTTCATAGGTTGGGTGAACCAAGAAGCAGTGACAGAATGAAAAAAATAAACTTAACAACCATTTGATCAGCAAACAAGTCATCCATGAATGTAAATTTGGTTAGTTCAACTCAAGATTTTTAAAAGCCAATCTGCTTCACAAACCAGAAGGTGTTTTTTTTCTCTACCTAAACTAACAATAAGTCACATTATTGCTTTGCAAGGATGTTAAAATAAAATAAATCATTCTACAATTTATTTTTTCACAAAGTTAATCATTTTACTGGTGTGTATCAATATTTTTTTTTAACACAATGATCTCTTAGCTTTTTTTTTTGGCCTTCAGAAACCCTGTACCTGATCTCTTCTAGGGAATAATTCTAAATTTTAAATCATCCTACACATCCATTAACTGTTGAAAATTAATATCAAGTGACCCATAAATGACCTTATCTTCTGCATTCTAAATTAGCAAAAAGTCCAGTTTCTAGATACCTTAATAGAAATATGAATTTTAATATTTATAATGTTTTCTATGGCTACCACAAGAAAAGGTTCTGTTGGTCTGATTTGAACACCTTGTGGCAACTGAGAAATTAGCTTTCTTTTTACTTTGGTCTCTTTTAGAACATCTTCATTACTCCTTTTCTCAATCCATAGTATTCTCAATATTCTTCTGTAAAACCACATTTCTGTGGCATCCAACAAGAATTTATTTTCTTATTTCCTTTGAAAAAAGATGAATTGCATATCTTTCTCGTTCTAATTCTTGCACATGGAGATATAAAAGAAGTGACATAAATAACATTTTAAAAAGAAATAAAGTCAAAGGTGAAAGAAAAAAATGAAAGAGAAAAGAGGCAAGACACTTTGACGTAACAATTCCTTCTTCATTCTGCAGCCAGATTTGCCATTGCAATATTAGCAAAAATAGCCATGAGAGAAGCTTGTTCATTCTCTCCATCTCTCTCTCTCTCTCTCTCTCTCTCTCTCCCTCCCTTTCTCTCTTTCCCTCCATCCATCCATGCAACCTATAAACCCTGAGGGTCGTTGAGCCACTATTGACACACTTAGTTGACCTGCTACATGTATCTCTTCTCAGTCATTCTTTGCAATTCTGCAAAATTGAGGCCTGTCTATGATGTTATCTTCCTATCTTTTTCTCTGTCTACCTCTCCTTCTCCCTCTTTTCACAATTCTTTATTAAAGGATCTTTTGCCTGGCCAGATCATGGGAAGATGTGATCAGACCATTTCATTTTGTGCTTCTTTATATTAGTCAAAAGATTATCCTGTATTTTGATTTTTTGTATCCTTTTGTGAACTTTTTAATTCATGATGCAATCTAAATAATACATACCAGAAACATTACAATAACATTTCATCTGTGTAGAAAAAAATTGATATAACATGTATCAGCCTGATTTTGGAGTCAAGAGTGATGTTATCTTTTCAAATAGGTTTTAGCACTGCCGTGGCTACTGTAGTTTGCCCTATTCCAGCTGAAATTTCAGGTTCAGAGCTGTCACTGCTGACAGTTGATCCTAAATATCTAAATTTGTCAACTGTTTTTTTTGTTCTTGTCAATTTATTTTAGTTTTTGCAATAACGCCCCTAGGTTTATTGATCAGTAGTTTTTTTTTTCTCATAAGATGTTTTATCTAGCTGTTGTATGTTGCACATATTAATTTTTTTTTTCGCATAATTATTTCTCATTACTAGATCTAAAAAAAAAGTAAGTAAAGTACCCCCCGTCACGCCAAGTGGCGGCGTATAGGGAAATATGGTGTTAGTGACCCTATATTTTACAGACCTTCAGCACATGATTTTTGGGGTAATGTGGTCGGTATTACGCCCGTGCTGCTTTACTTTCCCAGAAAAAATCCGGTACCCATTTAAGGCTGGGTGAACCCGGAGCCGTCGGTTGGGATCGAACCCTACCTCTTGTCCGTAGTAGTCCAGTTCACTAACCACTGAGCTATCGCGGCTCCCACTAATTTTTAGGGAATTAGTAAAACCCAGGTGTCCTCGCCAGGGTACGAACCCCGGCTGTTGCCGTGGTAAGCCAACCGCCTATCGATTGCGCTAACCGGACACCCCATTACTAGATCTAGATACTCAATATTGTTGATGAATTTCTGAACTGAAATAAAATAATTGTATCCAGGGGGAAAAAAAAATGTACACATGAAATGTTACTACAATGTAACAGTTGATGTGGTTTAATTTAAAATAAAAATAAAGAGCTTATAATTTGTTGCAGAATACAAGCAGCTCACTTGAAACGTCACAGACTGTAATCACAGACTGGGACTCATTGGTTGCTTTTCATGAAGGTATGCAAGCTGCCAAAAAATTGTTTCAGATCATTTTCAATACTCTAGGGCCAGACCATCATTTAGTGTGATTGCTTCCTTTAGTGTTTTAAAGGTTTTGTCAGTTGGTAATACATAGATTGTTTCATAAAGTATTTTACAGATTTCTTCCTATAGTATTTATTCATTGTATCCATCAATTTTTGTGAATAACCTCATTTGTTATTTTATAGATTACCATCATCACTATTTTATAGATTACCATCATCACTATTTTATAGATTACCTTCATCGCTATTTTATAGATTACCTTCATCACTATTTTATAGATTACCATCATCACTATTTTATAGCTTACCCTCAACACTATTTTATAGATTACTGTCATCACTATTTTATAGATTACCGTCTTCACTATTTTATAGATTACTGTCATCACTATTTTATAGATTACCATCATCACTATTCTATGGGTGGTGTTAGATTGTTAATGGATTTTCTTCATGGGTACAGCAGTGGTAAGTGAATTGGTTTATTGTGGCCAAGAGGTCTGGTTTATGATCTGCACAGACTGGTTTATAGGGTCACCTATCCGAAGCAAGCAATTTTTTTTGTGGTGGGGGGGAAGAAAGAAAAAAACATGGGTTTGGTGCTGACCACATTATCCAAAATTTGCCAATGGCATTTTTAAAAAAAATGGACGCAAACACTATATTATCTGTATACTATAGACATATCAGATTTCCTCCTTTTCTTCTTCCTTGAATTTCTGTAGATTGTCAGCATTAATATTTTACTGATTGCCTCCATCAGCATTTTGTTGATTGTCATCATCATTAATGTGTATATTGCGTCCATCAATATTTATATGTAAGAATTTAAGAAAACAAGAATTTGCACACATTTTTCTACCTCTGGATTCTGAATCATAGAAGTTTTCTGAAGATAATCTTTTCAAGCTCATGATGAATAACAACAGTTGTATATGTCCTCCAGTATTAGTATTCTACTTTATACTTTGTGTTTATTGTCCATTTTATATTATGATAATTGACATATCTGCTTTTGCCATCAGCCGAAATGAAGCAGAGTAGCACAATGTCATGGGGTGATCTCGTTGATGCAGAGGAAGCAAGGACACCAGGACATGGAGTACATATGCATGAAAAACTGTCTTCCCCATCTAGGAAAAGGTATTTCTGGTGATTTTTAATGTATCGTAGGTGTTTGAAGAAAGTTTTTGGATGAAATAGCCAGGATAATTTGTGTTTACCTTGTAAAATGATTACAAGAAAATTGATACTGAAGTTACCCAAGTAACAAAATTTTGGTTAAGCTTAACTGATTCAAATACATAAGAAAATGTCAAACCCACCATGGAGAATTTATATATTGCTGTGTTAGGCATTGGATTACTTCAGTTACATTTCAATTACATTTGGATTCAATTACATCAGTGAATCCATTGATGTTACATAAACTCTGGAAAAATATCCTTGTCAAAGCATTTTCAATTAAAAAAAAATTGCAATCAGTTGGTGTTTATCTCTCTATATTATTGTATCAGTCTATTCCTTTATTATTTAATGTACAATTAACACTTGGGAAACCAAGCTAGCCGAGCATACTGCCGAGTTTACAGCGTCCGTCTGAATAAACGAAGTAGCATGTCCGGTCCCAGCAGTCAATTTCAGGTCATAAATCAACCTGAGACAGGAAATCTGAGTTCCCTCTGTGTGTAATTGGGAAACACACATTTGTGTATCAAAGTTCAAAGAAAATACTATTTTCAGTGATCCTAATAATTCAATTAAGACTGTATCATCAGCATACCTTAGATTATTTATATTATGACCTCCAATTGTTATTCCAGGCATGTCCCTTATGGATCTTAAAACAATCTCACTATAAATATTAAACAAATCTGGTGACAGCAAGCAAACTTGTCTAACACCCTGTTTTATTTTTTAATTAATCCATTTTTGACAATAGAAACAAGAAAAAGAGTTCTTAAATGTTATGTAGAGCCAGTCTTAACATATGGATGCAAATCATGGACAATAGGACAACAGACAAGAAAATCACTGGAGTCTATAGAAATGTGGTTTTACAGAAGAATGTTGAGAGTACCATGGACAGCTAAGAAGAGTAATGAAGATGTTTTGAGAGAGGTCAAAGCAAAAAAGAGCTAATTTCTAATATTAGAAAGAAACAATCATCATTTTTTGGCCATGTAATGAGAAGAGAACAACTGGAATATATTGTAACAACTGGAAAAATTGAGGGACGAAGAGATAGAGGGAAGCAAAGAGAAAAATTAAGAGAATGGCTTGGCAGAAGGTCAACAACAGAAATGATAAATAGCTGCAGAGATCGAAAGTTGTGGAGAGACATAATCACCTACGCCAGTAGGCCCGGTACTTGATGATGATGATGAATATTACAATTAAGTGATACTATTTTGTTCTATGGAATGTAACGAAGTTCACCACAGGTAGGTATCGTAATTAAGGGTAAAATAAATTTTTGATTAAACCACTTTCAGTCTTCAACCATCATTGATACTTATCAGCTACAGTCCATGTGGAAGCTGTGATGGTTGAATGGTTAGTGTGCTTGCCATTACTGACCAGGAGGTTCTGGTTTCAGTTCCCTGTGTTCTATTCCCAGATGTGGCAAATTATTTTTTTGGGCTGAGATAGCCTTGGGGTTAACCCAGCCTCTGAAAATGGGAACCAGAGATTTTTTTCTTGAGAGAGTAAAGCACCCTGGCTTGAAACCAACTACATCACCCATAATCTGGGCAGATGAATATTTAATACTATGGAAACTTTTTCCATAGAAGAAAAGGAGAGAAGGCTGTAATACAACAAGTCAGAATGGAGAAAGATTAATAGAATTATGTTTAATAGAAAATTTAGTTATAGGTGGGACATTATTTCCACATAAAAATATCCACAAAACAACATGGATATCTCCTGATGATAGAACATCAAATCAAATTGACCACCTATGTATTAAACAACAATTCAGATCATCATTAATAGATGTAAGAGCATACAGAGGTGCTGATGTTAATAGTGACCACAACCTGTGCATTGGGAAAATAAGATTAAAATTTAGAAACCAACAGAAGAGGTCAATTACACATAAAATTGATAGTCATAAACTGAAAGATGAAGCAATAAAGGAAAAGTTTAACATAGAGCTAAGTAATTGTTATTCAGCACTTGGTGAAATAGACTTAGATATCAATGAAATGTGGGACTCACAGAGCAAAATACTAATGACAGCAGCAGAAGCAAGTGCTGGACTGAAGAAAATGGAAAAAACGAGCTTGGATCTCAGACACCACATGGAAATACATCAAAGAAAGAAGAGAAGCGAAGAGAGCCATGACTAATGTAAAGACAGATCTTGGAAAGGTCCTGGCAAAAGCAACATACAAAGAATTAGACAACAAAGTGAAAAGTTCGGCAAGAAGAGATACAAGAGCTTATATAGACAACTTGGCAGAGAAAGCAGAGACAGCTGCAATTACAGGAGACAGCAGAACTCTTTATACTGTACAAAAGATGCTGACAAACACCTATACATCCAGTGGAACACCAATTCTAGACAAATCTGGATTAATGCTAACAACAAGCGCAGACATAAAAGCCCGTTGGGCGGAACACTTCAAAGAAATTCTTAACCGTCCACTACCTCACAGTTTAATAGATTTTGAAGCTGAAACACCAGCAGCAGAATTAGATGTAAATTTAGATGACTTCACCTTGAGTGAAATAGAAACCACCTTAAAACTAATGACCAATAACAAGGCTGCTGGAGAGGATAAGTTAACAGCTGAGATCCTCAAGGCAATTGATAGCCATAATTTAATACATCTCCAAAAAATGTTCAACATCATTTGGAAAACAGAGAAGACGCCTCATAAATGGAAAAAAGGAATCATTGTTAAGATCCCAAAAAAGGGCAATCTTAGAGATTGTAACAATTGGAGAGGCGTGACACTTTTGTCAGTTGCCTCAAAATTATTCTGTAAAATCATCCTAAATAGAATAAAGGATTCAATAGATACAGTAATGCGTGAAGAACAGGCTGGGTTTAGAAAAGGGAGAAGCTGTCTTGACCACATTTTCACTCTACGACTTATATTGGAGGAACACATTGAAAAGCAAAAACCTTTTGTACTTAACTTCATCGACTTCAAAAAAGCATTTGATAGTATTCATAGAGATTCTTTGTGGAAAATTCTGAAGCAATATGGCTTACCATCAAAAATCATAAATATTATCAAAGACATGTATGATGGTTACACATGTGCAGTTCGAACAGAGGAAGGACTGAGCGAATGTTTCCCAATAGAAACTGGGGTTAAACAAGGATGTATTTTATCGCCCTTGTTATTTGGAATTGTTATGGACTTCATAATGAGGAAATGCTGCACTGGTAATAAAGGCATCGAATGGATACAAGGAGACCATTTGGAGGACCTGGACTTTGCTGATGACATAGTTCTTATCAGCAATCAGATAAAAACGATGCAGGAAAACACAAATGAACTATCATCAATAGCCAGCAAAATTGGGCTTGAGGTCAATCATGAAAAGACTAAAGTCATGAAAAGTTTAATTCCAACAAGTGACAAAATATACATGGAAAACAAACCAGTAGAAGAGATCGATCACTTCATCTATCTTGGAAGTCACATTGATCGAGAAGGGGATACGAGCAAAGAAATTAGAATCAGACTGGCTAAAGCAGCAATGTCTTTCAGAAGCCTTGAAAAGTTGTGGAAATCAAAACTCATTAGCACAAAAACAAAACTTAGGCTATTCAAATCAAATGTACTATCAACCCTTACGTATGCGTGTGAAAGCTGGAAAACAACAAGAGATATAGAAACAAAGTTGAACGCATTCGAAAATAAATGTCTAAGGAAAATACTTGGTATAGAATGGAACGAATTCAAAACAAACGAGGAAATTAGAGAAATCGCCAATCAACCACTAATATCTTCAGTAATAAAGAAAAGACGATGGTCATACGTTGGACATGTGATGAGAAGAGATAATAATCGAATAGCAAAGCAAGCCCTCATATGGGAAACAACAGGTAAAAGAAAAAGAGGAAGACCCAGGGAGACACTGAGAAGAACATTGATGAGAGAGGCAAGAGCAGCAGGAATCGGCTCCCTCAATGAGATAGAACTGCTTGCACAGAACAGAGACAGATGGCGAGATTTGATAAAATATCTTTAAAAGAAAACTGCTAGAACAAAAATTCATATAGGAGAAGGTGTATCTTGGTCTACGCCCTATGGGCCGGTTACGGCTCGAAAGGTCAATAGATAGATAGATAGAAACTTTTTCTCCCATATGCCTTAAGGCATGAATGAATTCCTAACCTACATTCCGTGTCACCTTATTGACCACCCTATAATTCGATTCCTCTCTGTGGGTCATCTTTTCACGATACCGTCATAAAAATTACTACCTCTTAAATGTTACATTTGGAGTTCGAAAATAGTAATTTCTTTGAACTTTTGCTACACATCTGTGTGTTTACCCAAGCAGACACATTGGAATCGGATGCTGTAATAATTTCCTGGGTTACATTAGATTTATGGTCTGAAATTTGATCGCGCCTATGTCATAGCTGGAGCCGCGATAGCTCAGTGGTTATTGAACTGGACTACCACGGACAAGGGGTAGGGTTCAATCCCAACCGACGGCTTCCGGGTTCACCCAGCCTTAAATGGGTACCGGATTTTTTTCTGGGAAAGTAAAGCAGCACGGGCGTAATACTGACCACATTATCCCAAAAATCATGTACTGAAGGTCTGTAAAATATAGGGTCACTAACACCATATTTCCCTATACGCCACTTGGCGTGACGGGGGTACTTTACTTTTTACTTTTACTATGTCATGGCTACTATGTTGTCTGTTCACACGGTCATCGTAAGTCCATCAATCCAGCTGTATGTTCAGCTCCCTGAAAGCATTGACACTTTCATGTTACTATGGTTTCTTTGATGTTTGTCCACAGCAAACTATCAAATATCAAGAATTTGTAATTTGAGGCAGTAATTTTTTACGACAGTCGTAATGTAGGGTGAAACGTTAAACAACCAAACAAATGATAAATTCCAGTACTAGAGAAGAGTGGATGAATGGATGGGCCATGGAAAAAACAGAGAGATATTTTTAGAGGCATGTTAAAGCCAAACCCCTATGATGTTAACAACCTAAAAAGAAGAAACCAAACGTCCATTTTCAGATGACAATCTGTTTATGTACAACAACAACATCAATAGAATACAATGAAACCAAATTCTGGTATGTCTGCTCTATGAACATCACATGAAACAGTAGAATATCACCTGCTTGACTGTCCAAAGCTCACTAATATCAGAGCAACTCTACTTCCTCCAAGATCTGATAAATGGAATACCTTGTATGGAACTACAAGGGAAGTCAGAAATACCTGCAGATATTACATGGCATTGGGTTGAAACACACAGGCTGCTGGATCCATAACAACAACAACATTCCATATGCCTAAGTGCAGTATAACTTGACACATTAAAAGGTCATAGTTATCTTACATGACATATTAAGGCCTCATAGATGTATAACTTGACATAGTTGTGTAGTACAATGTATTAAAACTTTACAGCTGCATAACTTTAAATTGTTGCCTAGCTTAATATACTAATATCTCATTTTTTAAATTTGACGTATACAAATTATTTCCTTCTTGAAAAACGATTTAGCAGAAAAATAATGTTTCCACAAATGTCTGTTCCAAGTAGTTTCATTGTTGTCCAAAGTGACTTCACTATATTTTTTTTATTTCGCAGATCACCTACTGAATCAAGAAGGCGCCATGAAGAAAAACAGGCCAAGGCTCAAGAACTTCGAGAAAAACTAATGCAAGAAAAAGCTGAGCGCTTACGGGACTTGTCTAAAAAGGTAAATTATGTAAATATCAGATCATTTGATCTGTCAATCAGTTATTGATTAGTGCCCTTTATCAAAGTCTTCTTCTTCCTTTCAACTCCCTGTGGAGTTTAGTGTCTTCAACAAACACTTTCCAAGCCGTCAAATTTCTTTTCATTCTTTTAAGACTGTTCCATGTCTTCCCCGTCCTCTTCATCTTTCCATCAATCTGTTTTCTCCAAGTGTATTTTAGTCTCCCTCTTTGTCTTCTCCCCTAGGGATTCCAAAAAAGGGCTTTGTGTGTAATACTCACAGTTGACCTCCACAGTGTTTTAGAATTTTATTACAGCTCTTATATCTACATTTTCATTTTGGCAATGACATGATATGTGTACCTGTGTTGCTGTATTATTTATTTTTATCTTTAGCGTTTCTTATGGTTTTTGTAATTTGCTTAGCTGAATTGACAGGAAACTCCTACTGTTATTTGTTGGATGAGCTTCATATTCTTTACGTTTGACCTTTGGTTGATAACAGAAATGGCAGAATAATATTGTATTTATGAATTACTTTCTGGCCAGTGAGGCACAGTGCTCTGGTAACTCAAGCTAGGTGTATATAAATGTCTGATCACACCTGAAGATAAGTGCAGAAAAAGATCCTTCATTGCACCAAAAGCTCAACACAGGAATAGGTGACATGCTAAAAAGAGGCAAATCATGGATTGGCTGCACAGGTGTCATCAAACTAATCTGTGGGCTTACCTTTATCAACACTGGCGAATACTGGCGCCTACATCATTCAGGAGCATATTTTGTGTATTGTCACACTCGACAGGAAATTCAGGGAGCAGAATCAAGTCATGGTCAATGCGGAGGTCAACACCTCATCAGGGACTACACCGATGAGCAAGATGCAGTCATCTATTCAGATGGATCCGTAATATGACACCAAATGAGTACAAGGACATTTACAGCATGCTTTGCAGGCAGAACAGTGAAAGAAGATAGTGGTGCATACATTATGACCATGCATGACGAGGGAGGTGATGGCAGTGACCAGGGCATTTATTTGGTTGGAGTCACAAGACTACACCCACACCTGTATACTAAGTGATTCGATGAGCATGATAAGAAAAGTGGAGGCAGGGATTTGAATTATTTCAGAAGTCAATGTTACTTAGAGTCACTTTTGTCTATGTCCCTGGACTCTCAGGATTACGGATAAATGAAAGAGGGGATAGGTTGGCTAGCTGTTCTGTCATCTAAGACGGTTAACCAGGATTGGGTGGACATCATCAATGCTCTCCGAGATGTGGGAAGGGTACAGGACTTTGACAACCATGAGTCCATATCACTCCTTTGGATGAAAGAGATGGGAGTTAAGATGGACACAGGCAGATCTGCAGAAGCCTGACACAAGCAATGGCTGGAGTAAATTTGTTGTTTCGAATCCAGCTGCTTGTGAGCTGACACCTTTCAGCCCAGAGCTGGAGTCAGTGCAGAGGTGACAAATCTGCAGTGTTATCTTTTAGTTCATCCCAGGTTTCATTATTGTTGAGGATAACAAAGTAGCAGGTTAAGTGATCATATCAGATGGACAACCAGTGAATAGGGCAGATATCTTTGAAAGAAGTGAAACTACATTGCTATCTAGACTGCACGAACTGGGAATGAAGACTGGCATTGTGAGAGCAGAACATTATTCTAGATGACTCAATGGAAGTATCAACCAACATTGAACTGTCACAGTTAGTCTCTGTGTGCATTCTGAACAGCTTGAAAAGAAATTCTGAGCACTCATGAGGTGTCTTGAGTGCAATGATAATGTTCCTGGTATAACATATTTCATTGACTTGCAATCAGTTTATTGTCTTTATTAAAACCAATGAGCTTCTTCATTATCTGAACAAATCAGTGAGATGGACTCCACTTTATCAAATTGCTTTGAACAACTAATAATAATTGTAAATTTTTGCTAATAATTCATTTAACCCTACATTACGATGTCAATCTGATTCACTTGTTTACTGCAGTAAAAATGGTTAAAAATCATTTAATTGTACCATTAGTAGCTCTAAAAATAGTGTTTTCTTTGAACTATTTGACACACATCTATGTGTTTACACTAGGACAGATACAGGGAACTTGATTTTATTGTCTCAGGTTGATTTATGACCTGAATTTGACCTCAGAGGTTGAACATGTTACAATGTCTCTCGGTACAGGCGTCATAAGTGCGTCAGCATGTTTGGCTACTTCATAGCTATTATTCACTCATGTTTCTTGAGTTACAAAGGTTTGTTTGATGTCGATTGACACCTGAGGAAATTTCCCTGACGATGAAAAAAAATGGAAAAATCTACCAGTTTCTTGAAAATTTGTCTCAAAATGATGTGGTAATTTTTACTATGATGTCGTAACCTAGGGTTAATTTGACATTTTAATGACTTCAAGTTGAATCATTGTCATACATTGAAGCAAGAAACAAGCATTAGATTCTGTGCCGTAGAATATTAGTTTTGATAAACAGTACCAGTGTCTTTGATGTTTTATTTAAATAGTTTATCTTTTGTTTTGAAACTCTTGATATTTTTTGTAGGTGGAAGAGGTGAGGGCATACAAGGAAGAACTAATGAGACAAAGCAAGACACTCCTGGAACACAAGCTTCAACGGGCAGAAGAGAAACGACAACTGCAGCTGAAACTGAAGGCAAGAAAAGCACACGAGGAAGAAGCAAAGGTTGGAATGTGATATTAATAATAATCATGTGACACAGGACATAAGTTGAGTGATACAATTTCCTTTGATCGTCCTGACTAACAAAGCTCATAACTTGTCTATTTATTATTAATGTTCAATTTTTAGACTGTACAAATATAAAAGAATGGAGTGAATGTTGTCAGTTTTAAGATCCTATTATTTTAAAAACATTTTTATAGTTCATTGTTATCATTGCTTCATGAAGATTATATTTTTAAAAATGTTTACTATTCCCTATATTGTGAATCCCATACTAGCTTTCAAATGTAAGCAATATGTATACACCGCATGGAAAAATATGTTTATGCTCTTATGTATATAAAAATGATGTGAAAGCATTTAGTTCTTTATGGCGTTATATCACTCATAGCATGTTTGCTCAGCATCTGCTTCATCATTGTGGAGAAAGCAATTTGTTTCACCCTTTTGTTTTAAGCTGCATTTTTTTGGGAGCATCTCTCTGCATCTTTGTGAGTCAATTGTTTTTCCTTTTTTTTTTTTTTAAATTGCTTTAATCGGTGTTAAAGCCAGGCTCCTTGTTTCATTCATGGCCAGGCAAACGAGATAGCTTTTATCAACAGTCTAGAAGCACAGAACAAGCGCCATGACATCATGTCAAAGCATCAGGAGTCAGAAGCTCGGCTACATGACTTAATGGTATGCATGACTGTGCATCTGTGCTTACGTAGTTTTGGAAGTCAACACGTTGTGCAAATCAGTGCATGGATGAGTTTTGAGTTTTTTTTTTTTTTCTGTGCTCAAAGTTGTATTATTACATAGGTTAATACTTCATGTTAGCATCTCATGGATGCAGCAATAGGAACCCTTCTGTATGTATACAAATAAAATAATGAGTGATGTATTTTGCAATTAGATGTGTGTAGATTTTTAACTTAGCCTTCTTAGCTCAGTGTGAAGTGTTGTCCATTCATTTCTCATTTAGCTTAAGTCTCTCTCTATCTCCTCCCTCCCATATTTGTGAGCTTAAGTGTATAGTTTTAAGCTTTAGTAGATAGTACTAAAAGAAGTTTAAATAATCATATAATATGATTATAAAGAGTTTATTGTTGCAAAATTAAATATATTTAATCATATGGTCTAATTTTGTGTAAGTAATGTTGAAACTTGAATTCAGGAATGTGTTATACACTTCTATTATTGCATTTATGTGATAGTTGGGTTCATTTTATAATGTGTCTAAGATTACAAGCAGAATCTCACTTCAGTGTTTGAATTGTGCCAGAATTATATTGTTTAAGATATTCCAATTCTTGTGATATTTTAGATCAAACACTGCATTACTTTATTTTGCAAAATGAATGTTCGTTAGTGCAGAAGTTTATTAATACAATGCATCCATTGATATTTGGTATTGTTCGTTATTTATGTATAAAATGTAAATTTACCTATCACATCATTTGGATATGAGGAATGATGAATGTTAATGCCCATCTTTTTCTATGATCAATATGGCCATGCTAGGTCACTCATCTTTTCACTGAGAAAATATCCAGTTCTAATTTTCAAAGATTGGGTGAACCTATAAGTTGTGCTGTTAAAAAAAATTAATCGCGTGACATCTGGAGTCCTACCTCAAACCATGTAGTGTAGTCAGCAGATAAATTTAATAACCATGTGTATAAATAAATGGGGGCAGTTGGGCTTCCATTATTTGAAATGTAGAAGGCTAGCCTGCCAGAAATTAAATAATAATAACTTTAATTAAAATTTGTTGTGTTTTTCTTAGTGGATTTACAATTGTCTTTACAGCTGATTACTGATCAGTTTGTCATTGCCCCTGCTGTTTGTTCATTGGAGATTAGTTCTTTCAACTTGTAGTGTGTGCTATAATTTTCTTACTGTGTCTGGAGTGCCTTCTGACAATGTCCACTTAGGCTTTATTTTGTTTGTTTGTTCAATGATGTTTCAAATGCAGCACTAGAATTACATCAGTGTACTATGTATAATGTACCACAAAGATGACCATCAAATATAGTTTGATTTTCTTTCATTATATTCATACAAAATATTTAATTTAACATAACAAATATACTGTAATATAAAGAAATACACAATACATGGAGCAGGTCTAAGTTTTAACACACCAGTCTTCACTAGATGTAGGCTTGAGCATTATAGAAAAAGTGTTCTTTCCAATAAGATTTCTATTTATGAACAAACAATGAGTAATTTTAATAAGCAAATGCCAGTCATTGAAACTAAATTTAACAAAACAGGAAGCGGGAAATTACATTTTTTTTTAATGTTAAAAAACCCTTAATTTTTATCTACTTTTTCTATGTATATGTTGTATTGTATTGTATGCTTAGTTTGCTTCATTTCATTGCAGAGTTTAATGTTTTGTGTGTGTGCTTATTTATACAGTTGTTAGGAGATAGCTACCAATTTTTTTTTGCCTTTTGCTTGCCATCATGATCACACCATTTTGTTATTTTCCTTTATAGGATAATTATAACCAATTCTGTAGTTGCCTTTAGTAAATGACATTTTAGAAAAAAACATTTTTATAAAATTGAAATAAATATATTGTGGGTTATGATTTTTATCTCTTGCTTTTTCAAAAATGTTATTACAGGAAGAGCGTCAGCGGAAGTTGGAAGAAAAACAAGCAAAAGAAGCAGCAGTGGAGGAGCGGAGGAAGGCTTTAGAAGCAGATCGCAAAGCTAGACTCCTTGAGATGCAAGAAAAGAGAAAGCTTCGTGATGCTAGAATAGAGCAGCAGCAAATAGAGAAGGAGAAAGAACGTCTGCAGGCTGTCAGAGCAAAAGGAAAGTAAGTTATTTTATTCTGCATCATTGAAATTAAAAGGGAAAATGTGTTTAAAACTTGCATCGATTCATTTTGTAATTTGAACAATTGTTCTAAATATTATTTGAGGGGTATGAAGTAATATACACTCAAAACTCTCAAAATAGTGTCTTGAATTAAAGGAAATTATTGATTTATACTGTTTCCTGCATGTATAATTGTCAGTCATTGAATATTTTCATTATGTTATGGTGAGGTGTGTGTTATTTTTTTCTCTATCTTTTCTTTTGTGTTGTAAAATCATAAGATGATGCCATCAATTGTTTACATATTAGGCTCTTCTCTTCATAAAATGAGATGTTAAAAAACTGCCTTTAAGATCTTTGAGAACTACCAGATCTGTACACAATATCTTCCTTTATGTGTTAGGACCTTTCATTACTTTTTTTGTTAACTTTTTAGTGGTTTTAAGTCATATGAAGAAGCAGTGGTAGCTAAGTGGTTATTGCACTCACACCTGATCAGAATGGTCTATGTTCAGTTCCCAGATGTGGTGAATTTTTAAATATTCTTTCAGAATTCATCCAACCTCAGAAAATGGGTACAAGAAATTTTTCTGGGAAAGTAGAATGACCTTGAATAATACCTGCCACAGCACCCCACAAAATATCCCGTTGCTCATTGAAAAATATGAACACAACTCCATATTTCTTAAATTCCATAAACACATGGAATGAACCCTTATTCACTTATCATTTAGACTTTCCATTGTACTTTATCTCTGTCATATTTTGCTCAGCATCTACTAATTTATAGAATCTACACATCAACCAATAAAATAGACCTGCTGAAACTAAGTCAAACAAAATCAGCAATCAAGAAATGTGCAAAAGCAACAGCAGTAGAAGTAGGTGCACACAGTGATAAAATGCAGATGGAGCTGGATAGAAAAGATCCTTAAACAATCACAAGTATCATGAAGAGACAGGACAAAGGAGTGGCAGACAAGAACAGTCTGGCAGGGGACAGTGAATAAAGAGATACATTGTGTGGGTTAGACACCCTGATAAGGATAGATGCACACCAGAAGTGAAGAGAATTTTTTTATTGTCCTAGAAGATGACACAAGGTGTTCTGGCCACTGACTGTTTTATAGGTCAGTGACCAACGAAAAACAAAAGAAGATAATTGCTTTGTTGCTTGCAATAGATGTTAAGAATGGCTTTTGAAAAAAAATTATGTTTCCATTAGCTGTGTGTTTAATTAGCATTGTCTACACAAGGGATACAGCTCTCCGAATATGTGTTGTTGTAATGGAATGACCTTCAGGGCTTCCAAATAGCAAAGTATTGATATTTGCCATGTTCAGTCCATAATTGGCTTAATAGATAATAATCTTGCAAAATGTTTGACTCTCAGTGCAGCTAGCCACAAACGCACATGGGGGATGGGACCAGCCTTTGTCAGTGCAGGTAACTGCTTTTAGACTACTGTGCCCTGTTCTAAGGTGCAACAGGATCACCTATTTGTTTCCTTGAAATAATGATACTTGCCTTCAAGTGGATGAATCATTCTTATAGCCTTGATAAGGGTAATCTTTTCTTGGAATGTGATTGTTTGTACTTCTGTTCTTATGTTGCTCCCTCCTTTGCAATATAATTCTTTCATTTCTGAGTATGCCAGAGTGTGATGGTATCCATTGTAACACTGTTCACTTTTGGTTCTCTTTCATGTTTGTTCAGGACACATTCTTTTAGCTGAAATGACCTAAGTCACTATGATGCAAATGCCCCCCCCCCCCCCCCCCCCCCGACAAACAAATCTAGTGTTTCTAACCCACACTTAGGACTGCTGTGTACACAGCTATCATTAACCCTTCCCTCTATAAAAATATTGAATATTTATTTATATAATGCCGTCATCGTCTATTTCATTTCATCTTGCTAATTTGCTAAAATAACAATTGCCGCCTTATAGCCCAGTATTTATGATTTTCACTTTAATAGCACAGCGAATGCAAAAACATAGACCTAATTCAAGTGCACATTTCACAAAATTGAAGTGCTCTGAAACGTGACTTTCACTTTTACTCACAGAAATTATTAACTTGTATTGTTACATAAAAAAATACAGATTCAAAATGTTAGTATGAGAGATTAAATGTAATAAAGTAAGTGGATTGTAATACAAATAATATAGTTCAGGTGTAATTTTTGTAGTGAGCTAGACAAACGTCCAGGTCAGACTTTGTGGGAGGGAATTCCTATTTTAACATCAGGACTGCATACAACTAAGGTAGAGGTTTTAAAGAACAAGTGTTCAGATGTGCTTTATACAAGAATTTTTTTTTAGGCTCTGGAGTTTGTTATTGTTGATGGCTTGTAGAAAAGAGTTTTTTGTAACAACCACTTATGGTTTGTTCTCTTCGCTACCTCTTCCTTCTTGTGTTGACCCTTTAATCCAAATGATTTATTTATTGTCCAAATTTCACTTCAATACAACTTCATTGATTCTATTTAATACTGCAAATTAATATAGAATAGTTTGATTAAAACTGTATTTTTGTTGTTAATGTGGTCTAATTGGCCAGATCTTTTTTATGTTTCAGAGAAAGGGAAGAACGGATGGCTGCATTAAATGCTATGCAAGAAGCCCAAAAACAAGAGCTTCAGAAGAAAATCCAGCAGAAGGTATTTCAGTTTCAGGTTAAAATAGATATCATGACTGTTGAAGTTTTTATGCAATGGTTGGATTCAAAATAAATTATTTCTTAATTTTCCATCATAATGACTTATTTTGCTGAACTTTATGGCACAAATTTCAAATGATTATTCTGTAGTAGTCCTGATTTATAAAGAATTGTTGGAATAGTTCTGCAGAAAAATAAAGGAATTGTAGTTGAAATATGGACTTAAAATCTCTATGGCTGATTTGCTGGAATAAATTTTTGTTGTTTAAACAACTTAAAACCAATGCTTATGATGTTTTGAAAGTATTATGTAACAGTATTTTCATATTCATCATCATTGAGTGCCGTCTCCGCAACGAAGGTTGGCTACCATGGAGCGCCATTTTGCTCTATCTCTTGCTTTGATGGTGCAGGTTGTCATCGGTTGATTT
Source organism: Megaustenia siamemsis (assembly GCA_032433765.1). Classification (NCBI taxonomy): domain Eukaryota; kingdom Metazoa; phylum Mollusca; class Gastropoda; order Stylommatophora; family Ariophantidae; genus Megaustenia; species Megaustenia siamemsis. Next base: position 55,114,349 of record JAVIAB010000051.1, read on the forward strand.
GTCCATCTTTTGATGTTACTCGTCCATGTTAATCTTGGTCTGCCTCTGCCTCTTTTACCTTGTATTTTCCCCTCCAGGATCACTTTCAGTAGGCTGTTGTGTCTTTTAACATGGCCTAAGAATCGCATTTGTCTTGTTCTAATTATGTTCAGAAGTTCTCTTTTCATTTTTAGTTGTTTTAAGACTTTGTCATTTGTTTTCTTTTCCTTCCATCCAATTCTACCTATTCTTCTATATATCCACATTTCAAAGGCTTCAATTCTCTGTTCTGTTTTCTTGTCTAATGTCCATGTTTCAGCACCATATAGGAATATTGAGAAGATGTAACATTTTGCTATTCTTAGTTTTAGCTCTGGTGTTATTTGTTTTGATGTTAGTATGTCCTTCATGACATTAAAATTACTTTTTGCCATTCCTATTCTTTTGTTTATTTCAGTTGTACATTTTCCATCACTGGTTATAGTATGTCCAAGGTAGTTATAGTTCTGAACTGTCTCAAGGTCTATTCCTTCAATTTTGATATCCACTTGTGGGTTTTGAGTATTTTCTTTGTTTATGATCATAGTTTTAGTCTTTTTGATATTCATATCTAGTCCATATTTTTTGCTTGTCGTGTTTATTTCATTAAGTAATTGTTGTAGGTCTTTAGGATTTTCTGCTAGTAGTACAGTATCGTCAGCATATCTTAGGTTATTGATTATCTTTCCATTAATTTGTAGGCCTGGCATCTCTATGATGTTTTTAAAGATTTGCTCAGTGTATAGATTGAACAAGCTTGGTGATAGGATGCATCCTTGTCTTACTCCTCTTTTTATATCAATGGGTGTAGAGAACTCTTTGTTATATTTTATTATTGCTGTTTGCTCCCAGTATAGATTGCATATTAGTCGTATATCCATGTCATCTAGATGTATCTCTTTTAGGCATTCTATAAGTTGTTTGTGGTGTATTCTATCAAAAGCTTTGGTGTAGTCTTCATATTATACAACATTATCTCTTCAATTTAATTTACATTGTAACAGTTGTATACCGAGGTTTGAGCATTGCTAGATAGTTCCTAGTTTCAGGGCAGATAACTTTGTCCAAACCAGAGAAAACAATTGTGGAATTTAAGAGTTGTTAAACCAACTTATTTGTTTAACTTACCTGATATGGTTATGTTCATTTAACCATGTTGTTAGCTTATGATGTAGCTATTTGTTAGTACTCATGACCATATGTGACATGGCACACATTTTTATTTTAAGCTAAAAACTGTATTAGGATATTTATGAAACAATATAATGATTGAGATTGTGGTGTAACAAGTTTTATATCTTTAAATGGCACAAGTCTCTATGGTGCAGTCTAGGTTAAATTTAAATTGAGTTCCCTGTTGATAGACAGCTAATGTCATATGATTGATATTCACACTTCAGCAAATATCTATTTATATGTAGGGCTTAACTATAAAAAAACAATAAAATTTATACAAGAAACGACATTGCAGGTACAGGCAATACTTCAGGCGAACAATAGATAGATAAGATAGATAGATGGATGGACAAACAGATAGACACTGTGTCAACAATCTCAATTCTGTGCAAACTAGGATACATTTGTGATTAATTATTTTGTTCTAATTCTATTTTACAGCAAGATGAAACTACTCAGCGTCATGAAGAACACTTACAGCACATTCGAGACCGTGCCTTTGAAATGAGTATTATGAGACATTCAACAGAAGACCATAATGATGCTCCAAAGTTGACACCTTATGATAGAAATAAGTTGTGCATTATCTGTAATGTATTGGTGAGTGATAAATTCATATAATTTCAAGAAGGAAAATAAATATCTATTATGAAAACCAAATAATAACAAATATTGCATATTGGGAGAAACTCTGAGTTCTGAAACAAACATAAATTACATAAAAACCTGTGTACCTGTAACTTACAATATTTTAAGAGAGACTGGAGTAATTTGAACATCAGTCAGGGGAGGAAAAAAAAACAATATGACAAATGACACGTATTACCATACCATTCAATTTATTTGTGAAACCAGCCTTGCTGCTGTCTGTGTGTACCCATATCTGACCCATTGTCTTTCCTGTCATGAATTTCTCCACACTCATCAGCTATTTCATTGTCGTGCACACTAGCACCTCCCAGATAGCACTCCCAGGCCAACTCACTTGAGTCAGCTAGGGGCTGTTTCTACCTCTGCCCCAGAGAGTGCCTGTCAGCCCATAATAACTTATCTTGTGAGTCTGTTACCAAGACCGCATGATCAACTGATAACATTCAATTGTCCTGATGTTGAACTTACATGGACAAAGAAAGAGGGTCTGGCCAAAAAGTATATTGGAAAGATAGTAGAAAAGTTTAAGTAAAAATTATTAGGAGAAAACTTAAGTGGATCAGCAGAGACTGTGGATTGATAGAAGGTCACGGTATATGTAAATAAAAGGGACATGTTTAGAACAGAGAGGCAAAAAAATATATTGAAGAAAAAAATGTATAAAAAAATAAGAATGTAAAATACTGATATGAAAAATATTTCATTTAACGTAAGTGTCACTGCATCTATAGCCTAGAAATCATGTAATATTAGGTAATTATTTATAGATTTGTCGAGTAATTATTTCAGAATTTATCTATCTATCGTTTGTTCACCCGAAGTATTGTCTATATCTGCAATGTCGTTTTCTGTACAAATTTTAGTCTTTTGTAATTCTTGCAGTGGCCCATATAGTTTTGTCTGTAATGTTGTATCTATGGGCCAATGGATTTTCCTCAGTCTACTATATTCAGTGCAGTTTTGAAGTATGTGTTCAGCAGTCTGGGGCTCCTGTCCACATGTACAAGTAGTTGAGGTGCCGATCTTGAATTTTGTATACATGTGACTATGGAGTAGATTGTGTCCTGTTCTGAGGCGTATAATGATAACTTGTTCATATCTATTAATATTATGAAAGGCATCCTGATTTGGGGCTTGTGGTCCTCTGATTGATTTGATTATCTGTTTCTTATGATGGCATGTAACCTGTGTTTCTAGTTGTGTGCCTGTTGAACCTTCCTTTGCCAACTGATCTGCTTTCTCATTTCCTGGTATTCCACAGTGAGATGGGATCCACTGCAGGGCAACCCTATGGTGCTTGCAGAGTTCAGTTAATAAGGTCTGCAGATGTGGTAATTTTCTGGATTGTAGTGCCTGGAGTACTGATCTTGCATCTGTCAAAAACACTACAGACTGCAGGCTAAGATTACTGTTCAGCAGTTTTTCTATTGCCAACTTTATTGCTTGTATTTCTGTATCATAATTGTGACAATATTTCACTGTTGCTATTTTATTCATATTCTGAGTGTTATTCGGGTACTCTATATATGCATCTGCTCCCCCATTCTTTACTGCATTCTGTGTTGATCCATCTGTGTACACAAATCCATAGGTCTTGTGGGTATTCATCATCCAGGAAACTGAGTTATTGTTTTTCGCTGTAGACTATTCTGTTCTTCTTTGTCAACTATTCCTTTCACTTCTGTCCGTATTTGAACTGATAATCCTGATTCCTCTGTCCAGGAAGTCTGTTCTGGTATGGGTAGTAGGGGGTTAACAACTTTTGGCATGTCTGGTGTTTGTCTACTAACAAGCTTGACTAGGTGAATAAAACTGCTTCTCTTAAATGCAAGATTTTGGAATCGGTCCTTCATTGGATGTTTCGGCATCCAAGCAAATTTTTCTGCTTGTATCAGCACCTTTGTGTCCCTCCGTTCTCTCAGTGCTGGTATCCTCCACAATTTCTCCATCTCCAATATTGGTGTTGACTTCATTGCTCCTGTGATGACCCTAAGTGCCTGGTTTTGCACTTTGTCCAGTTCTTGCAGTATGGTGTTTGATGCTGAGCACCATGCAGATGATCCATATTCTAAATGTGGGCGTATACTCTGTTGGTAAACTTTACTGAGTATTTTCCCATTTGCACCCCAAGTGGTTCCACACATCTTTCTTAGAATAGCCAATTTCCTCCTTGCTTTTTTGGTTGCCTTATTTATCTGCTGTTTCCAAGATAGTTTGTTATCAAATGTAACTCCAAGATACGTAGCTTGTGTGTCTTCTTTCACAGGCTCATTGTTTATGTAGATGACTCCTGCTTTTTGTTTTGGGGAGAGAGTGAAAAGTGTAGTGCTGCATTTGTCTGTATTGATGCTGATACACCATCTATTTGTCCATGAATTCATTGCATTCATAGCTCTTTGTAGCAATTTGGAGGCCACTGTTGCATACTCCTCTGTGCACCACATTACCAAGTCATCTGCATACATTGCCACTTTGATGCCATGTGGTAGTTCAGTAACTAGGTCATTGATGTAGATCAGAAAAAGTGTTGGAGATAGTACCCCCTCCCTGTGGAACACCCTGGCGCAGTAAAACCTTCTTACTCTTAAGACCATCCCATCTCTGGCTCTCCTGTTATGCAGGTATGCTTTGACCCATTTGTACATCCTGCCATTTACTCCATAATTTCTCAGTTTCTTCAAAAGCCCTTCCTTCCATACCTTATCAAATGCTTTCTTTAGGTCTATCCATGCTGCTAGTACCAGTTTCTTTTCTTGAAGCGCATCCTCAATTTCCTGGGTAAGATAGGTTGCCTGATCTTCGGTAGAGTAACACTGTCTAAAGCCTGCTTGTTGTCGGACAAGGAGATTTTCACTTTCCAGGTACCACTGCAATCTGAGATTGATTATACGTTCCATTGTTTTACACAAACAGCTTGTAAGGCTGATTGGTCTATAGCTGGATGTCGTTGAACCATCTTTTCCTGGCTTTAGTAATGGTATCATAATTGCTTCTCTCCATGCCTGTGGCACTCTACCTGTGATCCAGCAAATGTTGTAGATCTGCAGTAGTTTTGCTTTAACTGCAGTTCCCAAGTTCTTAATCATTTCACTGGACATTCCATCACTGCCTGGTGACTTTTTCATTTTTAATTTGGATATTGCCAGCTCTAATTCTCTTTGTGTAATGGGTATTTCCATGACTTCATGTGCGGTCTCTTCTTGTCTTGCATTTTGTTGTTTTAAACAGGTCTCTTGTCATTTCATAAGGCTAATTTAAATATTATTGTCATTTGCAAAGAAGTCTGCAAAATGATTTGCTTACCTGTTAGGATGTTTCCAGCCTTCTTCAGTGTAATTTTGGTGTTCCTTTCTGTGCCCTCATCATTCAGCTGTTTTACAAGCTTCCACACTTTTCTTGTCTTGTTCAAGGTTCAAGTACTCTGTTTTCACTTTCCAGCTTCTCCGTCTGGCCCATTTTAGTTTAGCCCATTGAAATTTGGCCTTAGCATGCTGATAGTTATCGTGGTGTTCCTGGCAAGGGTTATTTTCTGCTTGCTTTCGAGATATTTCCATGTCATTGTGCAGTTGTTCTAGTTCACTATGGTTTGTTGTGTTTCCGTGCCCCTCTAGGTATTGTTTCACTGGCAGCTTGTATTATTAGTCTACTGAATTCATCAACTATTTTGTTGATATCTCTGTCTGTATTTAGATCTTTAGTCAGTACACTGGTGTAATGTTGATACATTTTCCAGTCTGCCTTTTTGTAATTCCATCTGGAGAGAGTGCTGCTCTCCCTGACAGCCTCATTTTGCACCATAAAAAGACTGGCCGGTGGTCGCTGCCTCCAAGTTGTTTCCCAACAATACATGTGATATTCCAATCCAGGTCTGGTGAATGGAAAGCAAGGTCTGGTGTAGATGTGGTATGCCATGATCTGGAGTAGAATGTTGGTGGATCGGTTGTCTGGTTTAATAGTATAAGCCCATTGTCATCCTGCCAATTTTCAAGTTCTTCACCTCTCTTGTCCATATGTTCATAGCCCCAGCTCTGTGAATAGCTTTAACAGTCTCCACATACAATTATTCTTTCTTTTAATGTAACTGTGTCTAGTGCTAGTGGGCGGTCACTCGGACAGTAGTAGTTAAGTAGGTGAAAGTCTGTATTTTTCTGTCCTGAGGTGCAGTATTTGATATTCCGCCCCATCCATATACACTTCAATCTGACATGCATTGATGTTGTTCTTTACAAGTGTCAATATTCCACCCTTTTGTCTGTTTTTTTTCCGTCAGATCGGTAGCACTGGTATCCCCTAATCTTCAAGGCTATGTCGTTGTTTAGATGGGTTTCCTGCAAACAGCATATTCTTACTTGTTCTTCATGCAGATATTCTGCATATTTTCTAATTCTATCTTTTTAGTGTACCCATCTCTTTTGCTGTTAATGCCTTCAGCATTCCAGTGCATTATTTTGAGTGGTCTTATTTTGGATTGGCCAGTAACTCTATTCTCTCACCCCCTGACTCCACAGAGCGGTTGAGGAGGATATCCAGTAATAGAGGTTGGGCCATTTTGGTTTGCGGTTATAGACATACTTCCTATTGGCATGAGTGTGTGGCATCCTGATTGTTGTGGTGCGCCTTTTGGATGGTTGCCTCCAACTTCAGCACTTAAACTTGCTTACTCCAAGATATCCAGACTCAGTACAGGTTATGGTGGCCACTGTAGCATACCTACACAAGATAGGACTCAGTGGTTTTGCAGCATGTGACTGGTGAGCATCCAGACAAACTCCAAAGCATATAATACAGGACTGCAGCACTCTCAACACCCTAAGACCACAAATTTGGCCCACAAAAACAACCATGCGTGACAAACTATGGAGAACCAATGATGACCTCAAATGCATCATCATGTTCATGACTCAGTTTAGTCTAAATGCATAGCAATAGCTGATTACTGAAGAAGAAGAAGAAGACTTAAATAGTGAATCTTTGAATCATGATTTTTACAGGCTTAAATGAAGATAGCATAACACACACATGTAATGGCACACAAATCTGATAAATATTGAAGCATTATATAAGATTGATAAGTAACACTTTCCACAATTGACAGATACCCTCAGAAGTCTATCTGCTAAGTCATTTGCGTGGTAAAAAACATCAGCAAGCTTTGCGAGACAATAACTCAGGCAAAGAAATGACAAAACAAGAAATTGTAAGTATATTTTTATAAAACTAATTTCATCTTTTTAAATAAGTAGGTTGTCCTCTTTGTTAAAATGTGAAATTAGCAGTTTATCTTCTTGTCTTAATTCATTTCATTTATATATTTTCTCTGTCATTTAAAAGATTCAAACAGCACTTGTTTCTGATTGATAACTGTGATAAACTTAATGCTTTTATAATTATTTTTTTCTTTCTTTCCCTCCATTATTTTTTTTTATGATGAAAATTAAAAAAAAAAAAGGAAGAAGTGGTATAGTAACAGCTTTACGTAAGTGAGAAACAAAACAATGGTAGAATGACATTTCGACCAAAAGGCCTTTAGCAGGAACAACAAACCACAACACAAAAATATATAAAGATGTACACTGAAATCTAAATATTAAATTTCTAACTATTAGATTAGATTTCTGTGTATATCCTTATATATTTTTGTGTTGTGGTTTGTTGTTCCTGCTGAAGGCCTTTTGGCACATACGTCGTTCAACTTTTGTTTTGTTTCTCACCAATGTAAAGCTGTTACCATATCACTTTTTCCTTTTTTTTTTTTTTAACATTGTCATTATTATCATCAGCTTTATAGCAGCTTCACATTTCTATGTATCTTAATGCCTTTACCCATTATTGTTTTAAACTTTATTTAAGCTTCTGACATGTAAACAGCTTCTTTCATTGTTAAATTTCTAAAAACTACATCTCTGAAAAGTAATCTTTCTCATTTCCCTATAGGAAACATTTAACTTGAAGCATATAGTGGATGCTCCTGATAATAGCAATCATCCAAAGATGGTTACAGAAAAGGAAAGGCAAAAGTCACTGAAGAAAAGGTGCAAGAAACTGAGGCAACGGATGGTCACTAGGTAACATTAGCACACTAAATAGAGTAACAGTAGGGAGCTGTTTATTTTAATTTGACAAACTCTTATTTAGAGCCAGGTGTTTCAGTATGTTAACAAATAAACCTGACTGCTGTCTTCATAATCTTTCTATATGTGCTCCAAGAAAAGAGACCATCATTACTTATGACCTTCTTACACAGAAATAGGGTGTCAAAATATTTAATGCACTATGGTAGTGCTAGCTTCTCAGTGTTCACTTATCAGTGAGTGTTGATGAATTGTGTCACAAGTTTACAGCAAAGCTGCAAAATATGTGCCTTTTGGTCAACACATCTGTCTTTAGCCTGCTTTTTTTGGCAGTTTGTATTATTGCTTTACAGTTCTCTTAGTCATCATTTTGTACAATGGCTGTAGGCCTGTTTTTTTCTTACAGAAGAGTTTTTGGGATTACATATAATGACATGTGTAGATAAATAATTGTTATTGTTTCATTGATGTTACCGGAAAAGTGTGACTTCCATGATAATGTAAAAATATTGAAAACAATTTGTGCTGTTCTTTTGTGCTCTGTGCCATTTTGTTTTCTATCTTACAGTGTTGGTTGAGTTGTTATCTAAACATCATATCCAAATATTCACTCTGTCTCACAGAAGCACAATAGTTATACCTGAATCATTGCAACTTAGTTATAATGATAGAATGTCATTGAATAGTCAAAGATTTATGTTTGAGTTTGTAAATTTAAATCAGAAGCCCTGAAAAATGCAGCTGAAACTCTCTTGAAGGAGAAAATGAAAGAAAATATTGTACTCTTCAAAGATGTTTCTTTCAGTAATTACATCACTGAGATAAAGGAAGACATGAATGATTTAAAAGCAACATTCTACAAGCTTTGCAATACAGAAGAACTCCTGATTCAATAAATGCTGTTTTACTGCAGTGTTCCAGGAAAGGATGAAGTAGATAAGTTAGCAGAACAGGTTGATAAACTATGCCAATTTTGTTAAAGATATTTGTAGGGAACAGATATATGAACAAATGGATACAGAACATCATAATTACTAGAAAAATAATGCCTACTACCAGCTTAATATAAAGGAACAAGTAACAATTTTGAAACTTCTAACAGGCAACAACAGATTGAAATATCATTTTTCAACACCCTAAGTGTAGGGACCTCTAATGAATGTGACTGTGGCACATGCAAAATGACTACTGAGCATCTGCTACAATCAAATGTACTCATTTGATGAACAGAGTAACCTATTGTGGTCATTACCAATACTATATCTGAGCAGGCTGTATGGCAATGTCACCAACCTTGAGGTGGCCAATGCTTTCTTTGAGCTAATTAAGATTGACATCTAGATGTGTAAGCAGCAGAAGCACATATTTACAGTTATTTGTTTTTATAGAGTGGAACGAATTCAAAACAGACGAGGAAATTAGAGAAATCGCCAATCAACCACTAATATCTTCAGTAATAAAGAAAAGACGATGGTCATATGTTGGACATGTGATGAGAAGAGATAATAACCGAATAGCAAAGCAAGCCCTCATGTGGGAAACAACAGGTAAGAGAGGAAGACCCAGAGAGACACTGGGAAGAACATTGATGAGAGAGGCAAGAGCAGCAGGATTCGGCTCCCTCAATGAGATAGAGCTGCTTGCACAGAACAGAGACAAATGGCGAGATTTGATAAAATATCTTTAAAAGAATTGAAAACTGCTAGAGCAAAAATTCAGATAAGAGAAGGAGTATCTTTGTCTACGCCCTATGGGCCGGCTATGGCTCGAAAGGTCAATAGATAGATAGATAGATAGATTATAAGCATTTGTTATGTTGTTTTAAGTGTTACTCACTTGATTAAACAATTTCCACAGATTTATTAAGTGAAAACCAATATTCTTTAAACATGTCTTGTTGTTTTAATCTAATCATAGCTTAGAAGTTGTGTGTAAAATAGTACATCAGTGTAGCATCAGTACTAGATTTTACCCATTTCTCTGCCACTAGCAAATCCAGGTGAATTTTTACAACTGTGCTGTGTTGTTCTTGTAAATTAACAATGGTCTTACAAGACAAGATTTTAGTTATCAGTTCACTTCGTAAACTATAACTTATTGCTAGTGGCCTAGGCTTTGCACTCCTCTTATGTAGAGACCATAACCTAATCCCAATCATTCACTAACCAGATACACATTATCTAAAGATGTGATAAATCTCAGCCTCCACTGTGTGAGAATGACAGTAATAGCCATTGGGTGTCTGTATTGGGTTACCCAGGTTCAACAATTTGTGATGTCGGAATTGCTTTGGTCCCATTGTTTATGGGTTAATACGGAAACAACTGGTACATATTTTTGTGGTAGTAGTAGTACATGTAACTCTACCCACCACTATTTTCTGTTGTTAACAGGGGACTTGAGTATGAGGGCACCCTGGCCAATAAACAGCAGCTGGCTGAATCTGAGCACAAAGCCAAGTGAGTGTTGACTTTTGCCCTTTTTAAAATTTTTGTCTCATTCTTGATTTTTATGTGAGCCCAGATTTTTTTGTGGCAGCAATTTTTTTTCATGTTTGTTTAAGATTTCATATCTATAGGCTCATCATTATCATGTTATCATCAAAAACTCAACTCTTAATCTAGCACTTATCCTTAGTTAACTTTTTTCTCCTTGTTTATTGTCTTTTTTTTTCAGTTAAATGACAATGTTATGATTATAAAGTTAATGAGGTATTTGGCTGTAAAACTGGATGTTTATTATTGCTTCTTTCTAATAGCCATTTATTTTTTTATTGCTGCAGAAAAGAATATGAGAACGTAAAATAACAAATAATGTGGATAATTTGATTTAATAGACTTGTACGACTGTGGCTAATTTTAAGTTAACAAAAGATTTTTTTAAGCCATCACTATACATACTCTTTTCATTGTACTTCCGTTTCCAAGATGGTGGAACGAAGTTCATGTTCTCTCAATCACTGCAGGAATTGCATTTGGGGAGTGATTAATTTTGGCTCTCCAATGCGATTTTCTGTGTTAAAGTCAAAATGATGTTCCACTTAACAGATTTGCGCCGATGAAGTGGAGTCGTACACACTGCAATATTGTTTTTTGACAAGTCAAGTGTTGTGAATGCGACCTTCCACCAATTAGAGTTGATATGCGGTTTACGTCAACACATTGTGTGCTGTTCATAGGCCGTTTGACAATGAAGTGGAGTCATACACATGGCAATATTCCGTTTCGGCAAGTCACGTGTTGTGAATGCGACCTTCCACCGTCTAGAGTTGATATGCAGTTTACATCAACACATTGAGTACTGTTCATAGGCCGTTTGACGTTGGAATTGTTTGACGCAAATTATTTACATGTTACAACTCATTAATGTGTACTGCTCTTCCAAGTCAACCAAAATTGTCACTTTAGGGACTTTGCACTGTGTTTCGTTTGTTGTAGGCTGCATTCATTGGAGTAATCGGGAATATATGGGTGCAGCCATTGTTGTGTGTGCTTTCGTCATCATAATGGCTCATAGTATATCCCTAGACCGGCCGTACGCTAATGTTGAAAGGGGAAATGACAGATCTTTGTTCATGACCTTGCAGCACTGGAATGACTCTTGGAGTTTCATGTTAGTCAGGAAGGATGTTGTCTAGATTCAAGAGGGCTACTGTGGTAGACATGCTTGCTGCGTTTGCCTGATCACTAAAGGAGTACACCTCTTCATCATCTGCCCTTAAAAGGACGTTAAATGGGCGTGTCTGCATTGTGTTGTGGCTTGCAGTATATCTGTGATATTTGCGCCTTTCAGCCCAATATATCCAACTTCAGCATGATACTTTTGAGTACCGGGTTGTCTTCCCTCTTCGATCCCTACTCGCTTGGCCAGACAAGACAGGTTAGCCTTAATAGAGCCACCACGGAGAGGTGGAGCAGGGTCTGGATGGTTCTGGTCCACCGATACTGGTGCAAGCCATCAGCTGTGGTTCGCTGACAACTTTCAGCTCTGGTGCTGTGAGGTGCGCCTTCACCTCCGGGTAGACATGTGATTTTATAATTTCAATATGTGGTTTATAATTTCACAAATTCACATTGCAGGAAGATCTTATGGTCTGTTGTTTGATGTGCGATGGGGATAATCCAATAGCCTGAGTTTTCACAACACTTATAGACCAGCTGACCTCAACTGGCACTTGATGATGTCTGAACTCCCCTAACTGCCTTAATGAGTTGATGGGGACATCTCTTCACTGTATGACAGCCAACTTGTCGCGACGACTTGCGTCTTGATGACCCGTGTTGATTGATAAGTCGAGTCGACCTTGGCCTGTGCTCGATGGTTACTGCTCGAGACTGTAGCCTCGTTGGAACTCTGCCCTTGTGTGGCACCCTTGGCTGGGTGTTCGCCTAACTTAATACTCCGCGCTGTTTCGTGTTGCGACTGTTCGTTATCTGCAGACCAGCGTGCTGGCCCCTTCCAGGGGTCGTTCTTCGCTAGGCACAAACAATTACAGCTAGCGCTCGATAAAGCATTCACTGAACACCAAGTAAAAATAACACACCTGAGGTTTTATTCTCAAAAGTCTACCTCACACAACACGTTCACAATCACAATGGTATGTTAGCAGCCTCTCCCACATTGCCTGCTAACCTTGAGGCATCCCCCTGTGTTATCTACAACACCTCAGAGGTATACTGCAGCACTCTCTCAAGCCACTCTGGCCTCGCTTACCTTCCTCTAATAATTAGTTGTCTAGGAATTCCTCCCCTAGCACCCTATAGCAGCCATATTGCTAATCACGAAGCTGGCGATGTCGGTCTTGCCCAACCTCACCTCTAACGTTGTCTACTGGAGTGTCATACTCCGTATCGAGCCCTTCTTGGTTGCTAGGAACTCTGTGAATTTGTATCGCTCAGCGCCACTTACATTGCTCTGTGTCGCTGCCTGAACACCCCACTATAACGTCTATTCCTACACAAAGCCGGACTTATTGACTTCTTTCCCCTACTGTCACTTGAATGGTTGTCGCTGCTAACTGCACCACTACCCTCCACTCTATGCCCCTTATGAAGCCTAATGTTGTGGACTAACTCACGAATTGTCACTAAATTGTTTGTTGCTGCTATTTGCACATCTACATTCTATCTTCACACTTCTGATGAAGACTAAACTTGGTGAGACTACTCACGGATTGACACTACATTGTTCGGTACTGCTAACTTGCACAACTACATTCTATCTTCACACTTCTGATGAAGAGTAAACTTGGTGAGACTACTCACTGATTGACACTAACTTGTTCGTTGCTGCTAACTTGCACAACTACACTCTTAACTTCATATTTCTGATGAAGTCTACATTGTGAGACTCTCTCACTGACTGTCACTAAATGGTTGGTGCTGCTAACTTTCACAACTATCTTATTAACTACTCTAAGACACTTCTACTTATCACCTCCTGGAATAAGGTCTGTTCCCAGCAGCGACCACACACCAACTAACTTACTCTGTCACTTTTTGGTGAACTGACCCAAATCTGCTCACGGTACCGGTTGCAACACAAAACATACAACCGTCCGCACAGAGCCATCGTTAATCTCGAATGATCTTCCCAACCTTTCCTTTGTCTAACCTTTTCTCTCTTCAACCAATCAATACCCTGTTTTACATTTTTGCCTCGTTCCTACATTGTGTCTTACAATTCCTGTGAGTGTGTTCATCCTCTTTACTTCTTAACCCTACTGTCCCGTGGACCCCATGATTTTATTTTACTCAGTCCTTCTTATCTCCCCTCGATTTCTAATACCTCACTCCCATCTTATCGTACACTCTTTAATTACTGCTACCTCCCTGCTTCAATCCAACGACTTACTGTGTTTCATTTGTTTGGATTTGGAGTCAAAAATGTCCTAACATCATCAAGCACTATACATTTTTAAAAATATGACGATCATCATAATAATGATGAACTTCCGGTCAATATGGTGGATAGGTGGCAGGAACCATTGAAGGCTATGTATGAAAAGTGTTCCTTATTGCAGTTTCCTCATATTCTAAGTCCGGCTTGTTGCAGGAGCTACTGAGTTAAGTGCTCTGTGCACACCGGGAGCTGTGTGTTTCATCCGTATTTGATCGTGTTTTGAAATTCTGATTGTTTATAATGATATTGTATGACAAGGAACAGTTGGCTGTGTTCACTTTCTGTGTCGTTTCGCCTTTTGTCTTTTGGCATGTGCTGAGACTGCTATGATGGGGACTACAGCTACCTTTCTTTGTTTGGGAATTGAGTTAGTAATTCGGATGATTCCATTGGCACGGGTGGTTGAGCAATTATGGATTTTAATTTGTTTAAGTGATACTGGGGCCTTCCATAACAATAACAATAACTCTTTCCATTGCTGGAATATTGTGGATGATGCTTGTGGGCTTGTCCAGATTGGATCAGAAATGGTTATCATAATAAATAAATAAATGTCTGTTTATACATCAGCATATTTTATGGGCATGATAATTTTATTTACTAGTGTAGTCTTTATTTGTTTTCATTCTTTCTAGATTGCATAAGATTATCAAGGACATTAACAAATACTTGCAATTCCATGATTCTGGTCCATGGGCTCAGAACAAAGTGTCTGCTTTGGATAGAGCTCTTGGGGAGGTTGGACGTATCTTGGAGAAGAAGGTGGGAAGATTTAGTTCAAATTTGAAATTACAAACTTTGTATTATCTAACAGTGATGAGACACAACATATTTTTCATCATCATAATGTGCCATACCGGTTGGCGTAGGCGATCATGTCCTTCCACAATCTTCTATCTACAGTGCATCGCATCAGTTCTGTTGTTAACTGTTTTCCATGCCATGGCACCAAGAAATCCAGTATTTTCTCTCTTTGTTGTCTGCGATCTCTTTTTCCTTTTATTTTACCTGTTGTAACCAAGTATTCCAACTTTCCTCTTCTCATGATGTGCCCAAAAAATGTTGATTGCTTCTTTCTGATGTTTTTTAGGAGTTCCCTTTTTGTGTAGGCCTCTTTGAGAACTTCCTCATTGGTCTTTTTAGCTGTCCAGGGAACTTTCAACATTCTTCTGAGAAATCCCATCTCTGTGGCCTCTAATCGTCTTTTAATTTGTTTGTCTACTGTCCATGATTCGCTTCCATTCACATATTTTTATTAAACGTTAATTAACCCTAGATTGCGATACCTATCTGTGGGCGATGTGTTTACGAGACTGTAGTAAAAATTACTACCACTTAATTGTAACGTCAGTAGCTCTAAAAATAGTGTTTTGTTTGAACTTTTTGATGTAAAGCTGTGTGTTTACACTAGGACAGACACGGGGAACTCAGATTTCCTGTCTCAGGTTTATCTATGACCTGAATTTGACCTCAGGGGTTGAACATTTTGCAATATCTATATATATATATATATATCATGGGACCTTGTTACTGAACTTTTAGTTGTATCCCATGTTTTAGCACCTTTAGAGCAGTGCACAGATGATCAAAGAATAATGATGTCATCGTTATATCTCAGTAAAATATAATTCCTTAATGTTTTTTAAAATACTCCAAGAACTTAATACTGAATTTAATTAGATTAATTTTGCAATTCTATGCTATTTTCTTAAATATTCTCTTTTATAGCATATAAAATAAATTAGTATTAATCTATAATGACAAAAAAAAAAATAAATTAGTATTAATTTATAATGGCATTTTTAGAGAGCAGCTGATCTGTAACTTTGGTGTATGCGCACAATTAACCCGACCTAGGTAGCTAGTACTGTGTTATTGGAAAAAAGAATTAATGCTTTAAAAAAATAACTATGCATTGCAGAGACACCATTAAAATATAAATGATTTGCGACCTACATAGTTATTACGGATGTTATTTTAAAATCTCTGTGCAACATGTAGTTTTCTCATAATTATGTTTAAATATGTAAGCCACTCTTGTTACTGAACTTTTACCAGCAACAGTTGCGATCAATGGTGACTTATCCGAAACTTTTTTTTTCTTAACCTAAATGAACATTGTCAGCGGTGAAACCACACAGAATGATGGATGGTTAATTAAATTCTTAGTCCAGGTAGTTTTTTTATCTTGTTCGAAGAGCAAAAACAAGCAATAGCAACCAAATTTGTCGTCTTTTTTTTTTAAAATGAGTTTTAGTTTGGGAAACCACCACCACACACACATTTTTATCCCCCCCCCCCCCCAAAAAAAAAAAAAACGTCATGTGTTGCGTAATAATTTGTGTCACTAAGTGCTAGCAGAGTTATCCTCGAAGGCAGAACTAAAGTAGTCATCATTTTAAAGAAAACAAGGCCCTATGATATATAGATGTGTCTGTGTGTGTGTATATATATATATTTTTTTTTTTCTTTTTTTAAACTCAACGACTTATGTTGGTAGAACACATTGAAAAGCAAAAACCTTTTGTACTTAACTTCATTGATTTCAAAAAAGCATTTGACAGCATTCATAGAGATTCTTTGTGGAAAATTCTGAAGCAATATGGCTTACCATCAAAAATAATAAATATTATCAAAGACATGTATGATGGATACACATGTGCAGTTCATACAGAGGAAGGACTGAACGGATGTTTTCAATAGAAACTGGGGTTAAACAAGGATGTATTTTATCGCCCTTGGAATTGTATGACTTCATAATGAAGAAATGCTGCACTGGTAACAAAGGCATCGAATGGATACAAAGAGATAATTTGGAGGACCTCGACTTTGCTGATGACATAGTCCTCATCAGCAGTCAGATAAAAACAATGCAGGAAAACACATATGAACTATCATCAATAGCCAGCAAAATTGGGGTTAGGATCAATCATGAAAAGACTAAAGTCATGAAAAGCTTAATTCCAACACATGACAGAATATACATGGAAAACAAACCAGTGGAAGAGATCAATCACTTTATCTATCTTGGAAGTCACATTGATCGAGAAGGGGAAAAAAGTAAAGAAATTAGAATCAGAGTAGCTAAAGCAGCAATGTCTTTCAGAAGCCTTGATAAGTTGTGATATCAAAATTCATCAATACAAACACAAAACATAGACTATTCAAATCAAACGTACTATCAACTCTTATGTATGCATGTGAGAGCTGGAAAATAACAAGAGATATAGAAATAAAGTTGAACGCAATCGAAAATAAATGTCTAAGTAAAATACTTGGCATAGCGTGGAAAAAATTCAAAACAAATGAGGAAATGAGAGAAATCACAAATCAACCACTAATATCTTCAGTAATCAAGAAAAGACGATGGTCATATGTTGGACATGTGATGAGGAGAGGTAATAGCCGAATAACAAAGCAAGCCCTCATGTGGGAAACAACAGGTAAGAGGAAAAGAGGCAGACCCAGAGAGACACTAGAAGAACATTGATCAGAGAGGCAAGAGCAGCAGGAATTGGCTCACTCAATGAGATAGAGTTGCTTGCACAGAACAGAGACAAATGGTGAGATTTGATAAAATATCTTTATAAGGATTGAAAAGTGCTAGAATAAAAATTTAGATAAGAGAAAGAGTATCTGGGTCTATGCCCTATGGACCGGCTATGGCTCGGAAGATCAATTGATAGATAGATATATATATAATTTATTTATGTTGCTATCACATTAATTTATATTAACATTAATGTATCTAAGTTGTAGAGTATGTGGTAATTAAGAACTGCATTTTAATTTGTACACTATGAATTTGTACAAGGCATACTTATAACTTCTGTACTTGGAATACTACAAGTTGATTCTGTTGATTTTTTTCTGTTCTTCAGAATGCCAATGATCAAGGTAGCTTCAAAGTCCTTGGGGGCTTCAGTTCTTTGAGTAGAATTTTACTAACAATTGAAGATGCCACAGCAACATTGCCTTGTGTTATACCTGCCAAGTGAGTGGAATCAGCTGTAGTTGAACATGTTAAACCCTTTAGAATTGGCCATAATGTCTCCAAGAATCAGTCAGATCAGCCACAATACAATACTACAGTATCACTGAATGGATGTGATAATAATAAAATATTTGTGCTTGAAACTTTATCCCTTCAGAATAAATAACTATCCAACTTTTGAATTTGTACTGAAATAGAACATTTGAGTAGGAGGCATATATTTAACATTTTTGGTATATGACAAAAGGAGTGGCAATTCATAATCTAGGTAATCAGTTAACAAATGAAGCAAAAATGCAGAAAAATATATAAATAAAATGAAAATGTGTTTAAGTATATATGTATGAACAACATCTTAGAGAGGAAATTTAAATACTCTGGCCACATTAAAAGTCACAGTGAACCATGAAGAACAATAATGGAAGCTACGGTTCCAGAAAAATGAGACGGGCAATCCAAGAAGAAGGTAGTTTCATAACATCAAAGAGACCTTGAACTTCACAACAGAAGAGATCAGGAATGTGAGATCTAGCTAGAAACATAGCTAGATTCTTGTAGGCTGATTCTAGCTAGATTCTTGTAGGCTGAGTGTAATGAGTGCATTGTTCTGTACAAGAACCACAACTTGATATATAATGCATACACAAATGTTTCATTATTATGGGATCTAAAAAATGGGTTCTTTTTACAAGCCAATCTTTAAAAACATTTTTTTTTTAATATTAATTTTTAAAAATGTCCTTTTAAAAAAAATGTTATGGAAATCGTAGAATTTTATGCTTCTGAAAAATATATTTGTAGCTTATATAGAATCTTTGCAGTTTTGTTGAAAACCATATTGGAATGAAAAAGACATTGACAAGAAAAAAATTATGAGGATGGAAACTAATTTCTCTGCAGTCAGAAAAAAATTATTGAAGATTCATCGCTTTGAAGCTATGCAAAGATATCACTTTATAAAATTTGCATTGTTTGTAGCTAATTTTTTTATTTTCATCATCTTGTTTCGTGTAATAAAAACATATTCACAATATTGCGCTCTGTTGCAGGTCGTTGACTCTAACAACAGATGTGTACAGACTAGCATGCAAAAACAATTTTGATAACTGCCATTACATGCTGTTTAGCAACAAGGTGGGCACTTTGGTAGACCACCTGATCAACAGACTCAATGTAAGTCTGAATTCATTTGAAAGTCAAATCAATGACATATTATTTAAATCTGCAATTTTTTTTGAAATAATGTTCTATGTTTTGGTTTCTGTTACAGTTTTATTAAAATAAAGTTTGACTTACGTTGTAACATTCAAAGTGTGTGTTTACATGCATGTGAGTGTTTGTGCATGTGGTGAACTTACATATATGTAACAAATAAACTTTCTAGCACTTTTAGTATTTGAAATCTCTTTTCTTTGTCTTTGACTCGTGTTGAAAATTCTTTGAGTAAAAATATTGGTTTCCTTAGTATTGTCTTGTCCAGAAACTAAACATTCTGGTTTTGGTTATTTCTTTTAGTTTTACACCATTTAAACCGATTTTGCTGCATACCATTAAAAAGTTAATGTATTAGTTACTGATTTCCAAATCAAACATAAAAAATGTATTGCTAGTTGACAAGCAATTATAATGGTTGGTTAATTCTTTTTGGACTCTACCTTTTTTTTTGTGCTTTTTTTTTAGATTTAGATCAGAACGGACCAGATTAATTTTCAGTTTAGAAAAAATTCCATCACATGCCTTTTTTCACTTTACAATTTTACGCAATAATATAATTAAATGTGGTACATGCTGTACATCACCGGAAAGGAAAATGGTTGAAGAAAATTAAAATACAAATATATTGATGATATTGAAGGAAAAAAAATATTATTTATTATAAATAGTATTAAATATTCAACGCAGATAATTTAAAATTCAAAATATCATATTTCATGTACCTCTATTATTTCTTTACTAGAAGGGTGCTGCTATCCAAAATCCATTCTTCTTGAACTAATTTGACTAATCAAACTAATCCAAAGTTCTTAAAAATACACTTTTATTTGATGCATTTATGTCCACAAATAATGAAACTATGCACAAAAAATAGTAGGCTTCTAAGTAGTATTGAGTGTCCACAATTTGTCAGAAATAAACACATATATACATACAATTATTTGGGAACTTTGTTAACCTCAGACGGAAGATGTACAAATAAGGTGAGATGCAGAATGGCTCAGGCAAAAGCAGCTTTCTAAAAAATGAGGAAGATACTATGCAATCCATTTTTGACAATAGAAACTAGAAAAATAGTGCTTAAATGTTACGTAGAGCCAGTCTTAACATATGGATGCGAATCATGGACAATAGGACAACAGACAAGAAAATCACTGGAGTCTGTAGAAATGTGGTTTTATAGAAGAATGTTGAGAGTACCATGGACAGCTAAGAAGAGTAATGAAGATGCTCTAAAAGAGGTCAAAGCAAAAAGAGAGCTAATTTCCAATATTAAGAAGAAACAATCATCATTTTTTGGCCATGTAATGTGAAGAGAACAACTGGAATATATTGTAACAACTGGAAAAATTGAGGGACGAAGAGATAGAGGGAAGCAAAGAGAAGAAATAACCAACAGCTTAAGAGAATGGCTTAGCAGAAGGTCAAAACAGAAATAATAAATAGCTGCTGAGATCGAAAGTTGTGGAGAGACATGATCATCTACGCCAGCAGGCCCGGTACTTGATGATGATATTAAAATCTAACATGGTTATTGATGAACAGCAATCTTTCAGCAACACAGTATCTAATAAACAAGGAAGAATATAACTTATAGTGGTGAACACTTCATTATCTGATGAAAGCTACTGGGCACAAATATATTTTACCAGAGTGTTGTAATGTCAACTCTAACAACAAACAATAATATCATGGAAATGATTTGGTGTTGATAAATCATTTTTGCTAACTATAACTACTTTGTTCCGTTCACAAAGCCAGTGCTTATAACATTTCTAGTTTTAAAGGTTGATGTTAACTCAAAACCCAGGTAGATTAAACTGGAAGTAGGAACTATTCTGAAACAGTAAATTTCAAAATCAAACAATCTGACATATGAAGTTATATCTGGGTTAGAAAAGCTGACATATGTCAAAGCTTCAAACCTTTATAGACATATATAACCTGAGGTCATACAGATGTTGGGGAGGAAAATGAATGTGGCCATAATACAAGTTTTGTTAGATTGATTGTGGTAGTTAAATGATGTTAATAACTTAGAAAGTATGTTCAGTCCCTTCTTCTTTCATTTTCTTTCCTTTGTCATTTGCCTTTTAGTCTTGATGTGAGAAATAGTATGCTGTCTTTAGCTCTGCAGGCTGCTAGTGTTTCCAATATTCAGTGCATCTTTTTTCACATTTGGCCTTTTATTTAGTATTCTCATAGCATTTTTTGATGACATGTGTTGCATTTAGTTCTTTCAGTCTCTTATTACTTGGCCAAAATGTTTTATCTGTTTTCTCTTTATGTTCTCAATAGCGGATATTATTCCTAGCCATTTTTTTTTTTTTTTATTCTTCACTTCTGATCTTTTCTTTTATGCTGTGCTGTTTTCTGTCATTCGTCTAACACATTTCATTTTGGTGGTAGTTATTTGTAAATTGTTCTTGAGTTTATTGTCCAGTTCTGTAAGTAAAAAAAAAAAAGTAAAGTACTCCCGTCACGCCAAGTGGCGTATAGGGAAATATGGTGTTAGTGACCCTATATTTTACAGACCTTCAGCACATGATTTTTGGGGTAATGTGGTCAGTATTACGCCCGTGCTGCTTTACTTTCCCAGAAAAAAATCCGGTACCCATTTAAGGCTGGGTGAACCCGGAACTCCGACTAAGGAGGTTGATCGATGGCTTGACAAGCTGTCATTGTAAAAATCATTGTTATGGAAACAGAATCATAGATTTTAGAAGCAGTGATCTCTGCAATATGTGCCACTTCGGCATGCAGGGGTTTCTGTTTTTGAGATTGTAGTTCTGCCCTATGTGCCGTCTTCGGCTCGAAAGGACAATAGATAGATAGATAGAACCCAGAAGCCGTCGGTTGGGATTGAACTCTACCCCTTATCCATGGTAGTCCAGTTCACTAACCACTGAGCTATTGCGGCTCCCGTCCAGTTCTGTGGTTTGAGGATAATGCATGTAAAGTAAGAATGTCTATAAGTTTGACAATCACAATAATGTTTTGAAAATCCAAGCAGGCAAAATGGTATATAATTATTTGTGTGTAATATTGAAACTGTTATTACTGTAAAATGTGCCTAATAGCTTACTCTGTAACCAGTTTCACAATGTTGTGTAGAGATATTTAAATTACTTGCACTGACTTTTAAAATAATACAGAAGTTGCTCTGATTCTTGAATATTTATTTTGATATCAGGCCATGATGCCTGAGGATTTTGGATGCCCTGGAAGTACAACAAATTGGAACTGTGACAACAACTGTGAAACAAACAGTCTGCCCTTTGACCCTGTGTGCTCAGGCCTAATGCAGATTTTGGGCACTGTCTTGTCCTGCTTAGCCAAGAACAACCCTGCCAGCAACTGCAGTGAGGCCAGTTCTGAGCGCATGAGTGGAACAGGGGATGCCTTTACAAACAGGGGGAATGATATCATTAGGTAAGTGCTGTCATTCATATTCATCATTAACATATGCCATGCATTTGTGTCATTTCTTTTTCAGCTTTTGAGCATTTTAATACTACCTATAAGATAAGATCGAACATTTTGCCCAGAATAGAGATGGTTGGCGAAAAACACTACAAGCTATATGCAATGTCTAATGGCACGGGAAGGATCAAGAATCAAGAATACTTCCCAAATACTTTGCCAGTCTTTTTCAGGCCTATACTTCTTTATCTTATCTTCCACAATTTCTTGTTACCTTGATTTATTTGAGTTTATTAATTATCGAGTTGCCTTCTTCTTAATGCAAAGTGGCCACCATACACATTACATCTTCAAGAAATTTCACTTTAGACGTATATACATATATAATATAAGATGGACAAACAAAAATAGTCTTCTTCTTCTTCTACCTTTCAGCTCCCTGTGGAGCATAGGTCTTCAACAAACATTTTCCAAGTCGTTCTGTTTTTTGCCGTTCTTTTAAGATCATTCCATGTCTTCCCCATCATCTTCATCTCTGCTTCTAACTGTCTTCTCCAAGAATTCCTTGGCCTTCCTCTTTGTCTTTTCCCCTGGGGATTCCAAAAAAGGGCCTGTTGTGTAATACTCTCAGTTGGCTTCCGCAGTGTGTGTCTTATCCAGCGCCATTGTCTTCACTGTATCTCTCTATCTGTAGCAGGCTTTTAACCTATAATGTAACAGGTTTATTAACACAGTAAGGCGTGATCACACGAGTTGAAACGACTTCTCCCGGAAGCCTGCCCTGTACTTTATGCACTAGTGCGACATGGTGAACACCACATCAACGCCCACTATGTACCCCTACACGTGGTGGACGCAGGCCTTGCCTCGCCTGTGACGCTCCTTCACTGCCGATAAGGACCGTCGGAAGTGTCATAGGCAAGTCCCCCTTGCCCGCCATTGACTTGACTGGTTCTCTGCTTCAATGTTGGAAAGAATTGCCAAGCCTTGCCTCCTATACACCTTACACGGAAGATGCACACAGACAGCTCACTACATTTTGAGCCATCCCCTGCTTGACTTTTAGAACACGTCACACCGCTAATGGCGGTCTGACTCTCCTTCGGCTTTCCTCTGTGGATATCTGGACAGAAGCTCGTTGAGATCTGAGCCCCTTATGAATCCTACCCACTTCTTGGACACCAGCTGGTTGCGCTGGCCAAACGACTTGACTACCTGTTGACTGTTAGAAGTACTTCGCGCTGTTCAATCTATGGGTCAGGACAACCCTAATCCGTTCGTCGTCAGGACAAGACAATATGAACACAGCTAGCATTTCCAAGCATGTTTCAACACCATGGAAGTCAACAATTAAACGTTTATTAAACACAGACAATCCATTCCCAGAAATTTACAAAATGTCCACTGTCACTCTTATGGTGACCTCTCATTCCGGCTTGATTCTCGCACTGACAACACATTCAATGCACAATACTGTTCGTCTCCTCAACATGAGTGAGACCTTCACAATAATACAACAGTCTCTGCACTTGTTTAGTGCTAGCACTCACCATTAATTCAAACATCTCTGTCTAGTGCGAATGAGACTACTCCCAATTTAATTCAACCATCTCTGCTCTATGCTAGTGAAACACTCACAGTTAATTCAACCGTCTCTGTTCTATGCTAAGTAGAACACTCATAATGATTCAAAGTCTCTGTTCTATGCTAAGTGGAACACTCATAATAATTCAAAGTCTCTGTTCTATGCTAAGTGGAACACTCATAATAATTCAACATCTGTTCTAGGTGAAATTGAATACTCACAATGATTCAAAGGTCTCTGCGCTATTAGAAGCTACCAGCTTCGTAGTCAATTCTCTCCATGACTATATCTATTCTAATTCATTGAAGTTTCGGTGAGAACACTCACAATTTATATACATGTCTCTGCTCTATGCTAGTTAGAACACTCACAATAATTCAACATCTGTTCTAGGTGAAATGGAATACTCACAATGATTCAAAGGTCTCTGCGCTATTAGAAGCTACCAGCTTCGTAGTCAATTCTCTCCATGACTATATCTATTCTAATTCATTGAAGTTTCGGTGAGAACACTCACAATTAATATACATGTCTCTGCTCTATGCTAATTAGAACACTCACAATAATTCAACATCTGTTCTAGGTGAAATGGAATACTCACAATGATTCAAAGGTCTCTACGCTATTAGAAGCTACCAGCTTCGTAGTCAATTCTCTCCATGACTATATCTATTCTAATTCATTGAAGTTTCGGTGAGAACACTCACAATTTATATACATGTCTCTGCTCTATGCTAGTTAGAACACTCACAATAATTCAACATCTGTTCTAGGTGAAATGGAATACTCACAATGATTCAAAGGTCTCTGCGCTATTAGAAGCTACCAGCTTCGTAGTCAATTCTCTCCATGACTATATCTATTCTAATTCATTGAAGTTTCGGTGAGAACACTCACAATTAATATACATGTCTCTGCTCTATGCTAATTAGAACACTCACAATAATTCAACATCTGTTCTAGGTGAAATGGAATACTCACAATGATTCAAAGGTCTCTGCGCTATTAGAAGCTACCAGCTTCGTAGTCAATTCTCTCCATGACTATATCTATTCTATGTAGGCGATCACACAGGATCGGAATAACGTCTCTATACATGTGGTGAGCTCTCCAAGCTCTGCTAATGTCTCGATGGAACGATTTTTATTCAATCTTCCTATGTAGGCGATCACACAGATCTCCTAAATCTCATAATGCTGTACCCACCTGATTCACAATCAAGTCCTTGCGATATTTGTAACATGAACATTTATCTGTTATTCATAGTACAGCCCTACTGTGCCTAGCTTAACCTAGCATCACAACTAATCACATCTAACTGTCCAGTCTCCAGGAAACTCACACAACTAACTTGAGTGGCTGTCGCCCTCCAACTAACATAGCTACTAACTTTCTCACTAACCTCTCTAGTTCACGGTACCGACTGTATTTCTACAGACGTCCGCATCTGAACACACTTCTGAATCGAATGTGAACAACTCTACTCTAACCACTCTGTCTTGCGCACACCTGATCCCTTGACACTAACTTCTCAACTTACTCCTTTGTTCACTCACCTCTGGCTTTTTTTTCCTGCCCCCCGTGATTCTTGCTTACTCACTCCCTTCTCGAGCCCTTGAACACCTATCAGCTCTCCTTCCTAATTATCCCCCCTTTGTTTACATTCTGCCCTTCACTCACTAATTTCCTATCGCTGCTATCTCCTGTTTCAAACTTACTATTGCTATAGCCTGTTTCCACCATATCCCTTCTATACCCTTTTTCATATCCACTGATATTTGACTGATATATTTCCATAATTCTATGTTAGTGATTTTGTCCTGCCATTTCCATCCTTTTATACTGCATAAGCATCCATTAATGAAAGTCTGTTTTTTCATGATTGTCATTTTTGTTGTTCTCCATGTTTCACAACATAAGACTGACTTAACATTGGAGTTGAAAATGTTTATTTTAGCATTTAACCTAATTTCTTTGGACTTCCATGTGTTTCCCAGTGCAACAAAAGCTCCTCTTGCTTTTGATATCCTTATTTTGGTATCATTTTCTGTTCCTCTTTCTTTGTCTATATTACTGCCTAGATATATGTAAGATTGTACGTCTAGTAGATGTATTTTTCCTATTTTTATTTGGTTATTACCAGCTGCATTAATTCTCATAATGTTGGTCTTATCTCTATTTATTTTCAGTCCCATCTGTTGTGATCTCTCATCAAGTATGCTCATTTTATCTTGCATCTGTTGATGGTTGTGTGATAGGAGAGCTATGTCATCAGCAAAGTCTAAATCATCAAGTTGTTTGGTCAGTGACCACTGGATTCCATTTCTGTTGTTTTGAGTTATTTTCAAAATCCAATCTTAGGCCAGTAAAAAGAGAAATAAGATAGAAGACATCCCTGCCGTACTCCTGTTCTTATTTCAACTGCTTCTGTAAGCTGTCCTTAATGCACCACACTACATTTAATTCCTTAATACATTGTTGTTATCGGGTTAATAAACTTTGTGGGGATTCCATAATGACTCAGCAACTTTCAAAGTATTCCTCTGTCTAAACTATCAATGCCTTTTCGTAATCTATGAATCCAGTATAAAGTGGGAACTGTATTTCTAAACTTTGTTCACCTGTTATACGTAGGGTGGTTATTTGATCAGCACATAATCTGTTCTATGTAAAACCTGCTTGTTCATCTCTCAAATGTTTCTCTATGGCCTCTTTTAGTCTCTCCAGAAGGATTCTACCTAACATTTTTCCTGGCACTGATAGTAGCATAATTCCCCTATAATTTGTGCACTCCTGTAAACTTCCTTTCTTTGGTAGTTTGATCATATAACCTTTTTTCTAGTCTTTTGCTATTTCTTCCCTCTCCCAAATTTATCTAATAGATTATGTAACATCTTGGTAGAGGTATTAATATCTGCTTTGATGGCTTCTTAAGGAATTTCATCTGGTCCTGTGGCTTTTCTATTTTTTAATAGCTTGGTGGCTTTCATTATTTCTTCCTTGCTTGGTTTTCTACAGTTAATATGTAATTCTTCTTCTGCTTGTAGTATATCTGGAGGATTATTTGGGCCGGGTCTGTTCAAAAGTTCTTCAAAGTGCTCTTTCTCCATTTGTTCCCTTATATTACTAAGCAGATTTCCTTTCTTATCTTTAATAAAGGCATTGATCAGTTTGTATTTTCCACTTAATTTATTTGTGCTGTTGTACAGTTCTTTCATATTCCCTTTATTTGCTGCTTCTTCTGCCTCTTTAACTAGTTCATCTATATATTTCCTCTTATCCCTTTTAATGCATTTTCTCACTTCTTTGTTCACCTCTGTGTAAGCTTCTTGTGTTTTGGCTTTATTACTTCTCATTTTGCTTTTATTTATGTCTGCTTTCATATTGTTTTTTTCTTTAATTTTGTCCAGGGTCTCTGCTGTCATCCATGCCTTATTCTGGCGTTCTCTTTTCCCCAGCATTTCTTCGCTTGTCTCTTTCCATATATCCTTTACTTGTTTCCAATGATCATCTATATTTATTGTATTTTCTACTTGTTGAAAGACTTGGACTTTATCTTTAATTCCTTGTTCTTTAAGAAACCCTACATTGAAAAACTGTTTACCTTTATGTATTGTAGTATATCTATCAGTTTAGGTTTGGCTAGCAGAAGATGATGATCTGAAGCCACATCTGCTTCTCTATATATTTTTACATCCTGTGAGGACGACTTAAACTTATTATCAATACATATTTGGTCAATTTGATTCTCCGTTCTATGATCTGGTGACACCCATGTAGCTTTATGTATTCTTTTATGTTGGAATATTGGTCCTTCTAGGCTCATTTGATTAGGAGCACAGAAGTTCACAAATATCTCTCCATTCTCATTTATATCTTTAAGTCCATGTTTTCCCATAATCTCTTTGAAGCCTCTGTTGTCCGATGCTACATTTGCATTTAGATCTCCCATCAAGATTATAATATCCTTGGCTCATCTTTCATCCATCTGGCATTGCAACTGTTTATAGAATTCATCTTTATCTAAATCACCCTTATCATTGGTCGGAACGTAGCATTGGATAATGTGTATTTATATTTTGTTTATATTTGTTTTTAAATGTTGCTCTAATTATTCTTGAAACTACTGCTTCCAATTCTATCAGTGTCATCTGTGGTTTCCTTGTTAACATTATAGCTTCCTATATCCCATTATAGCTAACCCCTTCACTATGTTGTGCTCCAGGTTCCTGGTGTCCTGATGATAAAATCATCTCTCCTGATTTTAGTTTTATCCTTTCAGTTCCTAGCCATCTTATTTCGCACATTCCCAGAATATCTATTTTGTAATTTCTCATTTCTGCTGCTACCTGTGCACCTTTTCCTTGTTTATTTAGGATACATACATTTCAGGTCCCAATTCTGTTGGATTTCCTGGTACACAAACGGCGAGTCGGCAACCCTGACTACTTACGGCTTTCTCCGGATTGCATCATATATCTCTTAGACAGAGAGCCTTTATCTTTCCTGGATGGTGGATTTGCTTTTATTCTTTTCTTTGACTTGTCCATGTTTGTGAAGTTTTTTCGGTTTTTTTTTTTTTTTAAAAATGGGATAGCCAGTCCCATGCCCAACCCTCCATAGTTGCCTCTTACGAACATGCCTGATATGGATCACCGCTACTATTCTTTACTCCCCTTTCAGGTCCCTTCAGCACACGGGCGAACAAAAATAGTACAATATATTATTTACTTCTGTCAGTTTACATGAAAGACAAACAACATAAATATCAGAAGAAAATCATGAATCAAATTACCATCCAAATACTGGTGGATAAAAAACAGTGAAAACATTGGCACTGGATAGAACATACACTGCAGAAACCAACTGAGAGTATTACACAACATGCCCTTTTTTGGAATCCCCAAGGAAAAAGACAAAGAGGAAAACCAGCTGGATAGAACACACTCCAGAAGCCAACTGAGAGTATTACACAACAGGCCCATTTTTGGAATCCCCAAGGAAAAAGACAAAGAGGAAGACCAAAATATTTTTGGAGAAGACAAATGGAAGCAGAGAAGAAGATGGTGGGGAAGACATGGAATGATCTTAAAAGAATGGCAAGAAACAGAACGACTTGGAAAGTGTTTGTTGAAGACCTATGCTCCACAGGGAGCTGAAAGGTAGAAGAAGAAGAAGAAACTACCATCTCTGTGAGCTAACTGTATATGGTTGTATAGAAGAAAATGATGAAAGAAGAAGAAAATATCTTTTCTCGACCTTTGGTCTCCTAATTATGTCTACAATTACTTTTATTAGTCTTTCATTTGTGTTGCACTGCTCTTAATTTAAGTGCTTAATAATTACAGCCTGCAATTGTATTTATTATAAAGACTGTATTATTTACCATGTATGGGTATTTTACATTTTCTGGAACACAGTGGCTGATGCCATTATTTTATATGAGTAATACCTTATATTCATGTAAATTGTAATATTGCAAATATCTAGAAGTTCATGACAAGAAGAGTTTAACATATATTTATATATATATTTCTAAGTAAATTCATTTGCAACCTGCAAATCACAGAAGGAGAGATAACCATCAAAATACCTTAGTTCTAATTAAAGACTACATTATAAAACTTACAATTTTTATTAATGAGTCTTATACAGGTTAATTTCTTATGATGTAGTAAATTTAAATAAATAGAAAATTTATCAAAGGATTAGACAATATATATTTTTTTAAAGTGTTGAAAATAAAGGAATGACAAATTAGTGGAAAGAAATTTTAGATGTACAGAAATAATAGAAATGGAAACATCCATAATATAATCTATTATCTTGAGAAGAAAATGGTCATGTTATATGCATTGGTCATGTGAAAAGAAGCGGTAAGAGAATCTCAAAGCAATCCTTCAAATTGGAACCAGAGAATAAATGAAATAGAGGTTGACCTAGAGAAACACTAAAAAGAAAACTGAGGCAAGAGACATCACCAGGCATCAGCTCCCTTACTAAGATTCAACGATTCGCTCAGAACAGGGATGCCTAGGCAGATAGGTGCAGGTCATGTGCAATGTCTAACACTTGATAACTAATATCATGGAGCATAGAGAGTAAAAAAAAATTATGTCCCATGTGTCATATGTGGATAGAAGCGACAGTAGGTAGATAGGTAAATATTTAAATGTTTCAAACCTTCAGGGAGGAATGAAAAATGTATCCTATCACCTCACCTCTTCTTGTTGTGCATTGAGATTAGATGCAGAAAACACATCAGACATGCTGGAATAACGGTAGAGGGACTTAATTTTAACACCTTGAGATAGCAGATCATATGGTGCTGATATCCAAGAGCGTAAAAGAACTACACTCTAAATAAATAAGTAAATACAGTTATTAAAGAAAGTGAAAAAGGGACTATGTTTAAAGTGAAAAGAAAACAGAACTAATGGTGGTCTCAAAAGAAATCTACATGTATATATGTAGATGGCAAAAAGCTCAGACTGGTAGATTGTTTTAAATACCTGGGAGCTATGTTAATATCAGATGGAAGGTGTCTTATTGAGGTGAAAAGTAAAATATTTTTCTCATTGATCATGTGACCATCAATCGCTTTATTCTGTTTCACTTGTGGTTGAAGTAACTTTGTGGAAGATTGTCTTTGTTCTCATGTAATTTTTAGGCCTGAAAGTGTGATTTGTGAAATTCCTTTTTTACGTTTAATATGGTTTATCAATTTCTTTGGTGCTGTTTATTTTTTGTTCATTACATTGGCTTTTCACATGATTTAAATGTCTCTTTTAATCAAAATCACCTGCATAAAACTTCATTTTATTATTTTGTTTTTTTTCTCCTTCATAATACTGCTGGTACAGTAAGATAATTGTGTCACTGTAACACGTGTCATTATTCTCGATTATTTCCCTTGCACTACTATTGTCATTTCTCAAATACTGTGAGTACCCATTACCGCCCGTTTCCATAAATTGTATACTTTATTCATATTAGTAAAATATCGATAACTGATTTTAAATTTAAAAGACATTAGTTTGACTTATGTACCTTCCTACGATTATTATTTGCATTTTTTTTTAGCCCCGTCACGCCAAATGGCGTATAGGAAATATGGTGCTATAGCTCGTTTCAAAACATATGCCCAACTTCAAAACGCTATTACTCTCTAACCGTTTGTTAAATACTTTTGAAATTTTCCAAATGTTATTAGAATGCAAAAGACCCTTTAAATGTATATTTAACAAATATCTTGCAGCTGCAGTTTTCTTAAAGTGGCGAATTTCTTTGATGTTTGTCACGATTGTAAATTGTGAAGCCCTAAAGAATAGAAATTACCGTAGTTGCTGGTCGATGATTAATTTTCACTAGGTAAAGGAGTGGCCGTAATGGGGAAATAACTGTATAAGACAAAACACCAGGAGAATTATTGTCTGCTCAGTTCGAGGATGGACGAATATATCAAGGTATACCTGTATGTCCAATTTTCATAGTTGTGTGGTCCTGAAAAGGACCGTTTGTTGAACTAATTTAAGGTAATATAGGGGCCAACATTGTGGGGGCTACATACTTTCATTCTGAATCAGACGAGTCTAAAAGATTAATAACTGTTTGGGGTTGAACACTCCACAAACCATCATTTTTCCAATATTCCTCTTCCTGTTTTAAGACGTGGTCTTCACATTTAGCCCAATAATCTTTGTCTATATTTAATAAAGCGAGATTAGCAAGAGTCTTTACATCGCATATTTTGAATGTTGTATTTTCATCTGCCACTTGTCCTTTTAATTTTGCCCAGATTAGTTCTATTGGATTTAAATGAGCATGGTAAGGTGGCAGCCTCAAACTTATATGACCGTGCTCTTGGATAATCTTATCTATTTGAAAAATCTTTGTCCTCTGTTTTTGCTTTACTAAAGATAGTAATTCAGGTTTTAAGTACATGTTATTAAATTGTATGTGCTCCTTTGTGAGCCATATCTTAATAGCATCTTTTGTACTGGATGACATCAGGACTTTATCTTCAAGTGCAACAATGTTGTGGTACGCTGCATTGTCCATTATTAGGCAAGATGGTCGATCTAGTGATGGGAGAACAGAATTTTCAATCCAATGTCTAAATATGTGACCATTCATCTCAGAGTGATAATCCCGATTGTCTATGGATTTTGAAAGAAAAATGATCTCTACATTCTGTATTAGTCCATGTTGTCGACTACCTGCATGAGCAATTATCAAGCGCTGTCCTTTGCTGCTAGGTATTAATCTCTTAATCTTTCCATCAGATGACTGCCATTCCCTTTGGTTAGTGTGGTGAGCATTGATCCATGTTTCATCCAAGTACACAATATCATAACCTTGCTTGCGCACCTCTTTTACTTCACGTAAGTACTTGCTTCTCATGACTACTATATGTGGCTTCTCACAGATGATGTTTCGTCCATTGGAATACTTTCTGAATGTAAAGCCTGCAGCTCTCACATTCCTCCATAATGTAGACTTTGATATTTCAATACTGTTGTTCTTTTTCAGCGATACTTTTAATTTTCTTATTGTAACAGTTTCATTCATACCCAACATTTTGCGAATTTCATTTCTAATAAGTTCACTGTCGAAATTATCCAACATTTTTGCTCTTCCTTGTGATTTTGTATATTTTGAACATTGATGGTCACGTGCTTGAATCCAGCGATTAAATGACCGTTTAGATAAATCCAAAATGTGTCTTGTCCTATTCTCAGGGTTTTCTAAAGAATGAAATAA
The DNA here is from genome assembly GCA_032433765.1 of Megaustenia siamemsis. Classification (NCBI taxonomy): domain Eukaryota; kingdom Metazoa; phylum Mollusca; class Gastropoda; order Stylommatophora; family Ariophantidae; genus Megaustenia; species Megaustenia siamemsis. The sequence continues at coordinate 55,147,146 of JAVIAB010000051.1, forward strand.
TCTTCCTCGTTTAGCCTCTTTGCAAAAATAGTCATACATTTTTATTGCGATGTTTTGTAAACTGCAGAATTTCATTTTAAGACTCATGATAAATGTTATTGTTCCACGTTACGCCGCTGAATTAACGGAAATGGAACACACAATGCCTCGTGTTTACTACAAGTGTCTAATTGTGTCAGAGAACTCACGCGGAAAGCGTGAAAAATCGTAAATTTGAGCGTGTATAGATTTGTAATCGCTATTTTTAACTTAAATACTGTAAACACTAAGTTTTGGCTACATCAATGGGTCGTTATAAATTTATATAAATCAAATAAGCAATAATAATAACCAAATGTTTGTTTTTAATGAAATTAATTCCCTGTTGGGTTCTAATCATTATAACTATACATGCAAATTTTGAAAAAAAATACAAAAAGCGGTTTAAAAGATATTGATTTTTAAAGTTGGGCACGACTTATGAAACAAGCTATAGTGACTTACATAATTTTTACAGATCATCTACACATGATTTTTGTGGTAATGTGGTCGGTATTATGCCCGATTTACATATTTTGCTTACCTCTAAATGTCACAGCTTAAACTTGTATGGAGTGGAAGTGTTCTAAATCAGATTGAGTTCATCACTCAATAATATTTGGTATAATTTTACCTTGGAGTGCACTTGAATTTAATGCCAAACATGTAGCACTTATTCACAAATTTTGAAACCTACTTGAATCTAATGCTAAGCATGCAACACTACATACAAAGTTTTAACTGTACTTTAATTTAATGCCAAAATGACAGTAAGTACAAACTTTTAAATTCACTTAGAACTTCTTTCTTTTAATCTTTGGTCACACAGACTGACAAATATGTTAGGTGCCAGTATATTTGTAGGGCATGAACAGTTTCTCAAACCTATGTATTATCCCTATTGTTTTTCTCTGTTTCCATTATCCTCTGCTTGGTTGTCTTTTGTTATTCTCTCACCGTCCCTCCAGAGCCCTCTTCATGATAGGCCTAGTGACTGTGTCTAGTTGTCCTCAGAGCACTTGACATATACATATCTGTCATCTAATCTACATTAGAACCTTCATCCATAGTTAAATATAGCATATTAATGAATATGCAGGGGTACTGTTGTTGCTTTTTTAAAAAAAATATACATATATATATATAAAATTTACACCCTTGTTGATATTGTCCTGACTTCTTCTTCTGTGATCATGGCTCTTTCAGACTAGGACTCCGGACTATCTTATGAAGGCAGCTGTCTGTTTCAGTGATTCAGTTGCCCCATAGAGTTTCTCTTCCTGGGAGGTGGGTGTGGACCACATTGGCCTGTGTACTCGGGGCAATCCTGTAGAACAGGGATGGCCAGTAAGATGCCCGTGTGCCACTTGTGGCCCGCGATGTCTTTTTTTGGGCCCGCTGGGGATAAAAAATTAAATCAGGTTGCATTGAGCAAAATGTCCTAGGTAAAATTGATTTTAAATTGATGACATTAACATCTACCATGGAGAAAGCTAACTAAAATATTCCCTAGTAGTTTGTTTAAAATAAAGTATAATTATTGTTGGAAACACCCGAGGTAAATCAAAGAAGAATAATAGTACAAGTAGACCTATGTTTAACACTCGGAACACTCTAGTAGTTAGTTTAATGTCACCTTCCTATCATTCCTGACCCATCCTTTTTTCCGTTTGATCATCCTGCGATAGGCTGAAACAAAGGAAGAAGCCAACGAATGGTTCTAGAACCGACTCTCGGTTCGGCGAGTTCAAACAGTTTCCGCCAAGAAATACTGTCAGTCACCCACCTCCTCCTCCTCCTCCCCAACACATTCACCCCACAATTATTTTACTTTCAGTTTCTTTCTCTCCAATCCTATTTTCATCAGTCAAAATTATATATCTGATCATTCTGATTTTGTTGAGTTAAGGTGAACAGTTTCATTTTTAACAGGAAACAGTTCTATTGTTGTAATCTTTGTTTTCATTGTCTGTTGCTTCGGTCGTGGTATAATATGAGCAATAAACGTCAATTAAATGAAAAAATCAGATTTTTTCATGAGAAATGGGAACATAATTTTTTATTTATCAATAATAAGGATAGCAAACCGCAGCACCTTGTGTGTTTGCAAGTGTTGTCTGTAAATAAAGAGTATATTCTTAAACGGCATTACATACAGCACCATGCCGCTAAATACAAGGACTACATTTGTGTGCGATTTGAAGAAAAAGGTTAGTGCTCAGAAATCTGTTTTTACTATATTAACAACAAAACAAACAAGTTCCTTAATGGCATTGTTTGTTGTAAACGCAGAGATAGCGAAATAAAAAAAAATCATTATGTGATGGTGACTTCGTAAAGCATTGTGCTATTAACATGGCACATGCATTTGGGGAGGAAAAAATTGCGTCCTTTTGAGAGCATTCCACTATCACAACAGACAGTCACTAGAAGGGTTGAGGAAATAAGTTCTCATATATCTAGTAAATTAAAGAGTGCAGTTACAAATTCCGCTTACTTTTCTCTGGCTTTGGATGAATCTACTGACATATCAGACACAGCACAACTTTTAATTTTCGTAAGAACTATTTCAAAAGACTTTATTATCAATGAAGAGCTACTAGCTTTAGATTCATTGCATAATACGACCAAAGGTCAAGACATTTATGACTCAGTTATGGAAGTTGTTAACGGTATCGGTGACATAAACAGACTTTCAGCAATAGTGACAGATGGCACTAAGTCAATGTGTGGTACTCAAACAGGTTTATTTGGATTATTAAGGAAGGCTGGAATCCATTGCCCAGCATTACATTGCATTATACACCAGGAGACGCTGTGTGGCAAGATTCTAGACGTGGAGGATGTTATGAAAACTGTAATAAAGTGTGTGAATTGAATAAAAGGCGGGAATTGGGCTTTAACACACCGACAGTTTATAAATTTTCTATCAGAAGTTGTGACGGAATATGGCGATTTAGTGCTCTACACACAAGTACACTGGCTAAGCATAGGGAATTGTTTGAGGCGGTTTTTTGCTTTGAGAAACGAGATAAAGCAGTTTTTAGAGAAACATGTTACCAACAAAGAACTTATCAGAAAAATGTCTGATCCATATTTTAATAGCGTATTGGCCTTTTTAACTGATATCATCCAGCACATGAATGAACTCAATGTGAAGCTACAGGGACGTTCCCAAACAGTCTCAGATTTGGTAGGACACCTAGATGGATTTATAAGTCAACTAAAAGTTTTTAGATTTACCCTGGCCAAAGAAAACTTCATTCATTTATCTTCGCGCAAATAATTGATTGAGGAGCGCAGTGACACTGATTTCAAATTTTCTGTATTAATATTAGACAAGGAGCCGCGATAGCTCAGTGGTTAGTGAACTGGTCTGGTACTTTACTTTTCTTTTTAATGTTAGACAAACTATTGGCGCAATTCAATGAACGATTTTCTGACTTCGGTGGTATATGATCAGAACTGGCATTGTTTAACAACCCTATGAAGTGTGACATTTTCCAACAACATGACATTTTTCAGTTGGAGTTATGTAACCTACAAAGTGACCCCTTTTTCCAATCAAGGATGGAGATAGGAGTTGACTTTTGGAAACTTGTGCCACGGGAAAAATATCCCGCACTGAGTGATTTCAGTTTGAAAATTACTTCTATATTAGGAAGCACATATATATGTGAATGCGCTTTTTCAACAATGAAGGCGACTAAATCATCACAAAGAAACTGACTCACTGATGGCCACCTTCAGGATTTATTACGAATATCATCATCATCTTTACACATTGACTTTGATGAACTTGTTGCTGCACATGAACGTCCACATTGTTCTCATTAAGGTTTGTTACATGTCAACTTTAAAATGACCTAACTAAAACATGTTTGTTAAACAATATAAATAGCAACTTTTATTCATTTTTATAAATCAACTAGGCATTTTTAACTCTGTTGCAACAAAATGATTTATGTAAGCAAATAATGCTGATAAATAGCAAAAATATTACCTTAAAACAAATGCCAAGTTTATTTATATTGATGTTGTTATGTGTGTGGCCCGCCACAAAAAAAAATAATAAAAAAGTGGCCCGCCATTTGAAAGAAATTGGCCATCCCTGCTGTAGAACAAGTGTTGTTGACATGTAATCTAGGGTGCAGTGACACTGGCTGGTAGTTCCTATTTTGAGTTTGTTGAACATGTGGTTTCTCATTCTGTTGTGGCCAGTGTGTAGGCAAAGTATGATGACTTGATTCCTCCTTTATAACTGGAGGTGTCCATCCCTTTCATTAATCGTTTCCTTTTTTCGTGATACTGGCCTCTGATGATGGATTTGGCTTCATTGTATCATTGTCCTGTCTAGAAAAGTATAGAATACACAGTTCAGTGATGATAAAATATCAGTCACAATCTCTTTGATAATTTTACAAATACTTTATTAAATAAGTCTCAGCTACAATATGTTGTCATACTTTGTATCGTTGCTTTTGCTGTTGTTTCTTTAATTAACTAATCTTTGTTTATTTCATAATTATTTCTCACTACTGCAGTGAGCATAAAAAATCATCATCGAGTACAGTGCCTGCTGGTAGAAGCAATAATGTCTCTTGACAACTTTCTCCTGTTGACTCTCTACCACCTCGTACTCTTTAGCTGTTTATTATCTTTTCTCTCATTTTTCAGTATTATATCTTCACCCAGTTTTTCCATTATTATTGTTTTTTTGTCCCCCCTGTCACATTTTGCACTTTAGCTGTTCCTGCCTTTGCACAAAAATGTAACAGGGGGACATGGCCTTGGAGAAATAAATGACAGAGGGCATAGATTGGGCAAAGACACATGAAATGATTATAGGTAACACCTGGTTCAAACAACACCCTAGGCGTCTATGGACATGGCAAGGCCCAGACAAAAAATACACAATCAAATTGATTTTATACTGATACAAAGAAGATTCAGGAACGGCTAACATCTGTAAAAACAAGGCCAGGAGCAGATTGCAATAGTGACGATATACCAGTAGTTGGAAAGATAAGAATAAAAACTGCGGAAGACACAGAAATCTCCAAGAAATAGTACATTAGAACCAGATATGCTTAGAGTAAATAGACAGATGAGTGATAAGTACAGCACGATAGTACAAAATAGATATAATGCTATTGAAAAAATACAGGACATCGAGGAGCAGTGGGAAACGCTCAAACAATCGATTCAACAAACATCAAAAGAAGTAATGTCAGTAATTAAAAGAACCAACAACAAAAAATGGATGACAGAAGAAATATTAGAACTAATGGACAAAAGACGAAAACATAAGAAAGAATAACAAATATACAAGATATCGCACAAAGAGATCCAAAACAAATGCAGAGAAGCAACGGAAGGAATGTTAAAGCAGAAATGTGAAGAAATGGGAAAACAACAAAAGAAAGACTCAAAATTTATGCACAATCAGTTAAATGAATTAACATGAAGAAAAGAAGTCGAAGTTTCAGGATGTGTGAAATCAAAGGAAGGAAATATAATAATGGGACAGGAGAAGACAATGGAAAGAAGGACAGAATATATCAGTCAACTCTATGATGATGAAAGACCAGAGCTAAACAATTCAAACAAAGACACAGGACCACCAATAATGCAGATTGAAGTGGAAGAGGCAATTCAACACATGAAAAGAGGCAAAGCTCCAGGTCCCGACAATGTAACAATTGAAGAGATAAATGCATTAGGAGAGCTGGGAGTACCAGTCAGAACAAAACTACTCAATTACATATATAACACTGCGTACATACCCGAAGATCTACTAAAATCTATCTTTGTAGCCATACCTAAGAGGTCAGGCTCCACTGATTGTGAAGACCATCGCACTATTAGTCTCATCAGCCATGTGATGAAAATATTACTAAGAATCATCATGAGATGCGTAAGGAGCAAAATAAAACCAGAAATAAGTGAGGAACAATATGGATTTGTGGAAGGAAAGGGCACCATTAATGCAAAATACATCTTAAGAACATTGATTGAAAGAGCTATAGAGTAAAGAAAGATCTATTTTCTTCTTCTTTCCTTCCTCATCTGCCTTTCAGCGTCGAGGGGAGATATAATTTGCTGCTGTTATGTTTCCTGGTGCTTCTAATATTCCATTGACCCATCTTTTTCGTGGTCGACCCTTGGGTCTGGTGTTCTCACAACGTTTGTTGAAGGCTCGTTGTGTTGTGTTTTGTTCTTTCTGCCTTGTCACGTGGCCAAACCATTTTATCTGTTGTTTCCTTATATATTCTATGGCGGGGGCTATTCCTAGCTTTTTTCTCAGTTCTTCATTTCTGATCTTATCTCTCAGACTGTTTCCTGTCATTCGTCTAACATATTTCATCTCTAGAGGTTATTTTCTTATTGTTCTTGCATCTAGAGTCCAGGTCTGGCATTGGTAGCACAACGTTGGAATAAAGATTGTATATATATTGAAAGATCTATATATGTGCTTTATAGATTGCACAAAAGCATTTGACAAAGTAAAGCATGTGGAAATAATCAATATTCTGGAGAAAGTAAACATTGATGGCAAGGATCTGCGAATCATTAAAAAAAACATGTACTGGCAACAAACAGCAGCTATACAAATTAGCAACTAAACAGGACAATTACGATAAATAAAACAAGGAGTCAGACAAGGCTGTGTTCTGTCACCGGATTTGTTTTCACTTTACAGCGAACATTTTATGAGATCAATAGAAGACAAAAAAGGAATTAAAGTCAACGGTCACAACATAAATAATTTGCGATATGCGGATGGCACAGTCTTAATCGCAGAGACAGAGAATGAACTACAAGAAATGATAGACGTAATAGTAGAAGAAAGCAACAAATAAGGTCTCAGTCTGAATAGTAAGAAAGCAGCAGTAATGGTCATATCAAAGAATCAATCAGCACCATCTTGTAGCATAAAAATAAACAGAACAAATCTGAAACAAGTGCAACGTGTCAAATACTTGGGCACAATAATAACATCAGATAGATGATGTACCACAGAAATAAAAAGCAGAATAGCTCAGGCCAAAATAGCATTTCAGAAAATGAAAAGTATCTTATGCAACAAATCTATGTCAATAGAAGTGAGAAAGAGAGTTCATCAGTACTATATATAACTAATTCTAACCTATGGAAGTGAATCATGGACAGTAGACAAACAAATGAAAAGACAGTTAGAGGCCACAGAGGTGGGATTTCTCAGAAGAATGTTGAAAGTTCCATGGACAGCCAAAAAGACCAATGAAGAAATTCTCAAAGAGGCCAACACAAAATGAGAGCTCCTAAAAAACATCGGAAAGAAACAGTCAACATTTTTCTGGCACATCAGGAGAAGAGGAAAGTTGGAATACTTGGATACAACTGGCAAAATAAAAGGAAAGAGAGATCGCGGACGACAAAGAGAGAAAATACTGGATAGCTTGGTGTCATGGCATGGAAAACAGTCAACAACAGAACTGATACGATGCACTGTAGATAGAAGATTGTAGAAGGACATGATCGCCTACGCCAACCGCTATGGCACATGATAATGATGATGAAGCTGCTTATTGCTTGTTTTTTTAATGTTTTTTTTGTTCATTTTCGTGTTATGCATTTAATAGTGTAGCCTTTTTTTAAATTTTCGTTAAATACACTTGAATTTGCCCTGTTCCTTTACAAGTTGTATCAATTTGCTGACATAGTAAAACTATCTTTACCATTGCTGGTGTATGGAAAGGGGGGGGGGGGGCAGATATAGAACCAGAGTGTTTGTCGCCACGACGTGCGAGACTCAAGATTGTTATTTCACCCCCCCCCCCCCCCCCCCCCCCCGTTAGAAAATATCCTTTTTGTCTACCGCCACATTCGAACACTGTACGCCAACTTTTCAGCAAGTGGAACAGCGGTCACGTGACATTCTGACAATGGAAAAAAGGGGGGGGACTAGATATGGTTTTGGACAGTCTTTAGTATTACATAGGAAACAAAAGAAATGTTTGAGAAGTGAGGTATATACCAAACAACAAAAGTTATGAAAATTGGACACTGAAATCATTGTGCACACTAAAAGATACATGATATTCTGTTGAAGTCCATACTAGAGGGAAAGACTAAGGAGTGAGCAAAAGTTTGATCATATACAAAAGAGCTGCATCAAGAAATGGGTACATATACTACTTACGAATCTGTCAGAATGTAACACCCTGACAAAAAGCATGATATTGCAATCAATACGTGATGTAAAATCTGTTCTGTACATATATTGATTACAAATTAGTGATCTCAATGACAACAGACATTACAGTCAGTCAGAGAGGTCAGTAAAGTAAGAAATGGAAGACATAAATTATAACACAGATATCCTTTCAGGTCTATTGAAAGGAAAGTAATAGTAATATATACAGTGATGTTGTAACTGAAAGAGTCACAGACATAAATATTATGTCGATCTTCTGTCTACTGATGAATAATGCAGGCTTGTTTAAAGAGAAAGTGAAACGTAGCAAACAAAATATGTGTTGAATATAGGACTGAAAAGAAGGCAAGGCAATAAAACAAAAAGACTCGACACAGTAAATAAAGGACGGTCACGAGGTCAGATTGATCACATGTGGGAGCCTATAGCACAGATCATCAGAGGTGAAGGACTAAGCAGATGAGTATTTTGTAAGAGATACTAACATGAAAACAAATAATATCATCCAATTAATGTTTCAAAAAAATAATAATTAATAACATCAGCTTACAAGTCAAATAATTTGGGGACTTGTTGACCACTTTAAGCTTGTTTTCAACAACTATCCTACTACTACCACCGCTGTTCCTATTTTTATGCCTGCCTGAAACAGTTTCTGTAATTAATGTTTTTGCGTCAAAAATCTATTTGTATGTCCATTAAAATTGATGTATTCAGAACTCATTATTTCTCTGTTCACTTCCTGCTGTTTAAATTCTGCTTCTTTCTTTCTTTCTTTCGTTTCTTTCTTTCTTTCTTTCTTTCTTTCTTTCTTTCTTTCTTTCTTTCTTTCTTTCTTTCTTTCTTTCTTTCTTTCTTTCTTTCTTTCTTTCTTTCTTTCTTTTTTCTTTCAAAAGATTCCATATTTACATTTAAACAAAATCATGTGAGACTTAGGGAAGTGTTAGGCACGCAACGTCACAACGGTAGCATTTGACTAGCGCACGCTCAAGAAAAAGAGATGCAGCTCAAATCGTAACCAACAAGTATCTATCTATATAACGAGTTCATTAGAGTGCTTGCTACTTGCGAGTGCCGATGTAGTTCAGTAAAGGCGAACTGACTTTGACCATTGACTTTTAATTTCCTGTGAGTGCGAAACAGTGACAAAAGAGGGAAGAACTCATGCTTGAACAGAGAAGTAACTGAAGCGAAGTGCTCACGCTGAGCAAGACTAGCGTTTCTTTCTCAACAATTCTTCTTTCATTCAGTCATTCATCCTTGTTTGTGAGGTTTGCCCAAGTCCAATACGACGTCTGCGGGTCTGTGAAACGAAGAAGATTCCAGGACTAGAAGGGGAAAAAAATCGCTGAATGGTGTGAAAAAATCTTAGCCTATTGAAGAAGTGATGAAGAGAGCTTTGATGGTGTGTCGTTCTTGCCGCATTGATCACCCACTTCCGACATTTCTTAGCTAGTCTCAGAGAAACGGATGCAAGATTCCGGACTTCAAGGAAGCTCAGGAGAACTGGGGAAAAGGGCTGATGAAAAAAAAATTTCTAAAGCAGAACTAGTTCCGAGACAATGATGGCCCTCTCATTCATTTGCGTGAAACCAACACTGCTCGTCCTCCTTGCCCTCGGTTTTGGAATATTGAACATTTATTGTAGAGATGGCCGTTCAAGACGGCAAGCAAAGATACTGGACTAATTGATAAAATATTACTTCATTTCCCCGACTGTTGTCGTCACTTCGTCCCCGGGTTGAAATTCAGCGAACTACGGCTATTTGTCCACTATGTTCATTTCCTGCTTAAGAAAATCATGAATAACGAGTGTTCATTTGCCTCCCGCCACTAATGGCTCCACTGTAGGGGCATTAATGCTGTTGACCTCAGGGAGGACTTGGCACCTTTAATCTTGTCCCACTATAGCAGTCGGTCAGCCCAAACCACTTTTGTGTGTGTACTTTTTTTCCACCGATAATATTCCAGTCTTCTGTTTTCTTTCTCCGCCTTTCTTCCTGTATCCCAGCCCATTCTTCCTGTCCCTCCCTGAGGATATTTGTTGACTGAGATGTGCTTAATGAAATTAATGGTTTGGGTGAGCAAATTGGCGGGAGAGTCTTGAGGAGAGTAAATCAAGGTTTCCACTTGGGCCTGTGTGGAGAAAGACCTCGGTAATTATATCACAATTATTTCAACATTTCATCGGAAGTAACTTGAGGAAGTGGAATGGGCGGCCTTCGTGAAAAACAAACCCCGGTCTAATGGCACTGAACTATAGGCTTCTCTACATTCTTGTTAGCTTATCACAGACAGGAGATGTTGGCTCCTGACTCTATACTTGCAACTTTCTGGTTGCTTTTTTACGCTTATTTCAGTTAACACGTCTAGCTACTTGGTTGAAAATAGCATCCATATTTATCAGAAACCCCATAAGTAGAAACGTTAATTATAGTTTGTAGCACTGATAGTATTAGTCTACATTGTTTTTCAGGACTTCCTTCCTTCCTTCCTTCCTTCCTTCCTTCTTCCTTCCTTCCTTCCTTCCTTCCTTCCTTCCTTCCTTCCTTCCTTCCTTCCTTCCTTCTTCCTTCCTTCCTTCCTTCCTTCCTTCCTTCCTTCCTTCCTTCCTTCCTTCCTTCCTTCCTTCCTTCCTTCCTTCCTTCCTTCCTTCCTTCCTTCCTTCCTTCCTTCCTTCCTTCCTTCCTTCCTTCCTTCCTTCCTTCCTTCCTTCCTTCCTTCCTTCCTTCCTTCCTTCCTTCCTTCCTTCCTTCCTTCCTTCCTTCCTTCCTTCCTTCCTTCCTTCCTTCCTTCCTTCCTTCCTTCCTTCCTTCCTTCCTTCCTTCCTTCCTTCCTTCCTTCCTTCCTTCCTTCCTTCCTTCCTTCCTTCCTTCCTTTCTTCCTTCCTCCCTTCCTCCCTTCCTTCCTTCCTTCTTTTTCCTTCCTTCCTTCCTTCCTTCCTTCCTTCCTTCCTTCCTTCCTTCCTTCCTTCCTTCCTTCCTTCCTTCCTTCCTTCCTTCCTTCCTTCCTTCCTTCCTTCCTTCCTTCCTTCCTTCCTCCCTCCCTCCCTCCCTCCCTCACTTCCTCCCTCTACCTTCCTTTCTTCATTCCTCCCTCCTTCCTTCCCTCCCTCCTTCCCTACCTTCCCTCCCTCCTTTCCTACCTACCTTCCTTCCTTCCTTCCTTCTCCCTTCCTCCCTCCCTCCTTCCCTACCTTCCTTCCTTCATTCCATCCTTCCACCCATCTCTCTCTGTGTTAATGGAAAATAACAAGAAACCTCGTCATAGCCCGCATCTTATAAGAACCTAGGTGTTAATGTCAACATTATTTTTGTGGGAAGGGGAGGGGCGTGTGTATGCTGTGATAAGTATTGCGCCAGGGGCGTTTAACTTTCACTGGTGAATCATATGCCCATTAAATGTTTGGTAACTAGAAATCGATCAGTATCGTCTCCTATCTCTTGTCCCTGGTAGTCCAGTCCACTAAACACCATGTTGTGAAATTATTAAAATTGTAAGATCAGGGGAATACAGGCTGAGAACATTTGCTTCAGAAATAGAGGGTGAGTAAGCTTAATTAATCTTACTGGCTGGTCAGGGACGTGGGAATGGGAAGTCATCTACATCGCTGACTTTCGATTTCAAGGCATACAGTTTGTTTTCATGTTTAGGTGTCGATTCAGTCGTGAAAACAGGGATCAGACTGCCAAATTTAGGGGAGAACAAGCGATACAAAACATGTCGTGCACTATGTAATATTTACATGCATGCACAGAAAATTTTCACTGACAATCACGTTCAGACTGCTGATATTCCTGAGATTTCAATGCTTGATTGTGGCGTATGCAATGAGGCTATCCCTATAACTTACATTCAGTTTCTGTGACATATCGTTAATTTGTGTTCGGTATGTAATCGTCACGGACTTATCTATGCTCCGCTCTCCCTTTTTCTTTGTCTGCCATTCACTACACTAATAGCATATCCTCCATGTTCAGAATGCGTACATTATTGTCAATGATTGGTATATTTAAGCAAGATTGTAAATAACATTTCGGGGGGAAAAAACATATCAGCTCAAACAACATAAAAGAGAGAAAATTATAACAGTGCCATAAGTTGTAAAACTTTAACTGGTGCAAGAGAAAAAAAAAAAACGAGTGGTTAATTCGCTAGCTACTGACAGAAGGATTCAGATGTGATTTTTTTTTCTTCCCCCGAACAGATACAGCTTCAGAGTTCACACTTCTTCTTCTTTCCTTCCTCATCTGCCTTTCAGCGTCAAGGGGAGATATAATTTGCGGTCTTTTGTTCTTCTTTCTGTTCACCTCTGCTGCTGTTATGTTTCCTAGTGCTTCTAATATATCATCGATCCATATTTTTCGTGGTCGACCCTTGGGTCTGGTGTTCTCACAACGTTTGTTGTAAGCTCGTTGTGTTGTGTTTTGTTCTTTCTGCCTTGTCACGTGGCCAAACCATTTTATCTGTTGTTTCCTTATATATTCTATGGCGGGGGCTATTCCTAGCTTTTTTCTCAGTTCTTCATTTCTGATCTTATCTCTCAGACGGTTTCATGTAGAGGTTATTTATCTTATTGTTCTTGCATCTAGGGTCCAGGTCTGGCATTGGTAGCACAACGTTGGGATGAAGATTGTATTGTATAGTGCTCGTTTTGCCTCCAGAGTTATTCCTTGTTGGACAATAGTGGTGATAACTGTCCGATGATTTGACAAGCTTTGTTGCATCTTGATTCTATCTCTGCCGTTTGAGAATTATCGTTTGTCATTAGACTTCCTGGGTATTTGAATTCCTCTACTTGTTTTAGTTGTCTGCCTTCTATAGTTATGTTGATGTTCTGTTTATTTTTGGCGACGTTCATGACTTCTGTTTTGTTGATTTTCATGTTGTATTTTGGGCCTGAGATGTTGAGTTTGTTTAAGTGTTCTTGTAGGTCTTCTATTGTTTCATGTATTAGTGCCTGATCGTCTGCAAATAGAAGCTCGTTGATCTCCTTTGTCTCTGATGGGTTGGCTGAAGATGGGTGGGCGAGAGTTCACACAACCATTGAAAATGAGAGATTTTTTGTGTGTGGGAAGGTATGGGGAGGGGGGGGGTGAGTAGGACAGCCTATTGTGATATCGACCACGTGTACTGTTGGTCATTGATAAAGCCTCAAGGTGTGCGAGAGTTTTTTGTTTTTTTAGATGCCCATCATGCCTCCCCCCCCCCCCCTGATTACTATTATATCTAGAAGAACATACTTTGAAGAAGTGAGATTTTCAACTACACGGACATTAATGTTTGTCTTCTGTGCTTATAGACAGCAACGTTGTGTCTCACATAATCTGATCTTTACAATTTCTTTTGTCTTGAATTGAATACAGCTCTGGTAGAATAACTACCACCGGAATAGCTTTTTGGGATCATGTTGATACAAAATCTCTACACGGAAAGATTGAGATATCATAAAATAAAGCTTCGGGAGACATTTCATTGTTTCAAACTGTTAAAGTTAATGGATAAAACCTGAACGTAGGTCAAGTTAAACATACCATAACCACAGCCACCTAGAGGTCTTAGCACGCGAGTTTTCACCCATATGTGCTCAGGCCGCCTATCCAGAAGTGTTCGGAGACTTCTGGACAATGTCGCTTCAAGCATCGAAACTCACGATGCGAGGCGGCTTTCCTCACCTTCCCAGAGTACTACTCTGATATCCATTTCTGCCAGCGGCTGGGTCGACCGCAGGTTTTTTTTTTTTTTCAACCACGATTACAACTCGCGCTGCTTTCAGCGGGAATCGAACATGGGTTGTCCGAACTTCACAGCCCAGTCGGGTGGTTTTCCCAACTAGGCTACCGAAGCCCCTTAGAAAACATATTCATGTTTTCATGCATGGTGTAAAGGCAGGTATTTGACTGAAATAGGTTAGGAACCAGCAGATGTTGCACGCTATAGAGTTAATAGGAAACAGCGGCCCACAGCTAATATGCTGACGTAAGGATTAGTGTACTAGAGCTGACCAAGATCCTGCTTCACTTCCCCGTTATAGTTCCTGAGATAGATTAATTAGTGTAGAAATTACAAATCCGACATAGCTCTTTCAGCAGTCCTCAGACCTGGATGCTTCTCAGCGCCCTTTCGGGTCAGATTATTTTTGCAGGAGCATTATAGAGCACTTGATGTAGTTTTTACTACAATTGGCATTTCAGCGTAATCTACAAAATATAGCATAGGTTTGAAAAGATCGCACATCACAAAAACGACGACCACACCATCCCAAAATTCAAAATAAAAAGTAGGTTTAGAAAGGAAAAATCAAATCTGGTCTCAAAATAAACATCTTGGTGAATTAGCATGCATTGAACCGAGAGACGCAAATATTGCAATATGTAAGCTAAGACACAGCTTAACTTTCACGCTAGTATGAACAAGAAGGAGCATCATTATAACGATCACCAACAACAACAGATAGGACAGTTTTGATGAGAACTCCCTGTGGCGTGATTAACATACTGTCATATATTTGAGATTCCGCTCCGGGTGTGGTGCATGATTCATTCACGTTTGTTTGTATCCACGAACTTTTCCAGCGTGTGCTGTCTTTGTCAGCAGCAATGCCTAGCAGTGTTGTATAGTTATCTCCTGCATATGCTGCTTGTCGGATGTGAGTGCCGTTCCCTCGATCTGACTCCTCAAGGCCAGCCTCTGTTTTCACAACGATAACTTGCAGGTGATAAAGAGCACTTCTTCCGACTCGGGTTACATACGTGACCAGAGATTAACCTCTCTCCCTACGCATATTTGCTCAAGTTTGTGCCTCACACGATCCCACAACACTGCCTGATTAGCGGCGCTACGAACCGCGAACTCCTGATAGTCATTGTAAATATTTGTAAGACCGGCTCTAATCTGTCATTTACGATCAGCTGGGCGGGCCAGTATTGTTGTTCCTTCCCTGGGTCTTGCTTTCTTTGCATTACATCATAATACTGGCAGTTTGCGGAAGTCGTGTCGGGGTAGATAAAAAGTCACATGACGTTTGAAGACCTGGTGTATATGCCCTTGGTTAGACCCGTGTTGTATCTCATTGTTTTCTTAGCTCGAAATGCTCTCCTACTACACGTTGCTGCCTGCTGTTGTCTTATTAAAATTACTTTTATTGTTATTTAAGTTAAGGCTGTATGGAGGCGTTTATTTAAAAAAAATAAAAATACAAGCACTGTGTTGTTTCTGTTTTTGTATTCGAATGCATTAGGCACAATCTAGGGCCCATTTGTAGGCTTCTATTCTGAGTTTGTTTTTGAACGTATGTAGGCACAACCTCAAGCCCTTTATATTGATTTCTAATGAGACTGAAGATTTTGTATGTAAATTAAATGTATGTTGAGTATGGTTTAACTGGTTTGAAAGTTTTCATCGCTGCGGTGTTTTAGTTAGTTTCTGGCGTTAAACAAGTTGTGTTATTTTAATCGTTTGCTAAAATTAGACACTAAAGTCGTAAAGACAACTCGTCTCTCTGTGTAGTGAGCTGAGAATATGAAACTGAATGCTAGGAGAAGAAGATACTTTTTTCCTGTTCGAACTGGCTTCTAAGGTCAGGACATTTTGTCTTAGTTTGGGTTGTTTTAGCGTTAGTAATTTAAAACTAGAGAACACTTGCAAAGTCTTTGATTCTCAGCCTCTAAGTGGGAGAGATTGTGTGTCTAACCACAGACATTTCTTAACACTATAGACGGCTGGGGGTGTATATGATCTACCAAACCCTGAGAGCTGATCTGGGGGTAGCTATGCTATATAGTAGGTTCTCTCAAGGGAGATACATTCAAAGGTAGGAGTCAGTTTTAAATCGATGCAGACCGTTTGGCTTGCATTCACTGACATTATTCTTTAGGTAATGTGATAGTCATATATACCTGGCATATCGTTATAACAAAACTAGTTGGCATCTCATCATGTTCCAACCAGCACTCAACAAAGGCATAACAGAAAACAGTCATATCTGCTAGAAGAGAGATTTGAGCAACTTCATTTGGGCGTGGGCTAAAAATAGATGATTTCTTAATGTCCATGAACAATACCCTTGTTTGAGCCACGTCCAGCAGCAGCCTTGTTTGGGCCACGTCCAGTAGCAGCCTTGTTTCGGCCACGTCCAGCAGCAGCCTTGTTTGGGCCACGTCCAGCAGCAGCCTTGTTTGGGCCACGTCCAGCAGCAGCCTTGTTTGGGCCACATCCAGCAGCAGCATTGTTTGAACCACGTCCAGCAGCAGCCTTGTTTGGGCCACGTCCAGCAGCAGCCTTGTTTGAACCACGTTCAGCAGCAGCCTTGTTTGAACCACGTCCAGCAGCAGCCTTGTTTGAGCCACGTCCAGCAGCAGCCTTGTTTGAGCCACATCCAGCAGCAGCCTTGTTTGAACCACGTCCAAGCCAAGCAGTAGCCTTGTTTAGGCCACGTCAAGCAGCAGCCTTGTTTGGGCCACGTCAAGCAGCAGCCTTGTTTGGGCCACGTCAAGCAGCAGCCTTGTTTGAACCACGTCCAAGCCAAGCAGCAGCCTTGTTTGAACCACGTCCAAGCCAAGCAGCAGCCTTGTTTGAACCACGTCCAAGCAGCAGCCCTGTTTGAGCCACGTCCAAGCAGCAGCTTTGTGTGAGTTACAAAGGGTTTTAAAAAACAATTATCGTTACATCGAGTTGCCCTAGTTTTTATGGACTTTGTGGGGACAGGAGAGAATTCCTCAGAGTAGGAGATTAGAGGTCGCATGCACAACGTGTCCAGGTCAGAGCTTCTATTCAACCCTTTCCCCAAATGGGGAAAAAAACGTTTTGACCATCACTGGGTCGAACCTGCGCCCTAATGGTGATGGACTTGAAACAACAAAAATGTTTATATATATATATATATATATATATATATATATATATATATATATATATATATATATATATATATACACACACATACATACATACATACATACATACATAAACCTTAACAAACCCTTATAATATGAAATTAAATATTAACATATGGCTCGTCGAGCACAATAGAATGTCGGACTGGAGGTTGCCAACTTCTATATTAAAGGTGTTTTTGACAGCTTATGTGTGTTTCAGAACATCGTCATGGTGATAGCATTTTGCTAAATAATTGTTTTGTCTTTCCCCTCCATACAGCTACATCATCAGCGTGGGAGTAATCGACAAACTGCGTGCCTATTTCAGCGCAGTACGAGGCCCTGTGGATGGTAACAAGAACTCGGCTGACTTTCTGTTGCACAGTTTGGGGCTGCTCATTGCCATGACCAAGTTTATGTCCAAGAGGTCAGTTTGCATATGATCTCAGTGCTTGTTTGTTTGTCTCTAGCTCTCTCTTTCTTCTCTTTCATGCCAGTTTTATATTTCTCTCCACTCTCCCTAACTCACTTTCTTTCTCTGCCTATCTTTCTTCCTCCATGTTTCTTGCTATATTCTATCTTTCTCATTTATTATTTATCTCTACAACACTCTTTTGCTCTCATATTTTTCTCTCCCTTTTCTTCATGCTCTTTCCGTGTGTGTTTTTCTCTTTTCATTGATCTTATTAATTCATTCCTATTTTTTTTTAATTCATACTTTTTAATCAATTATATCTCTCATATTTTATTTTTTTAAATTCTTCATTCAAATTGGAATTTAAAAATTTATCTTAGTCGCTCATACTCTCTCGTTATTTAAATCAAGCTTTCTTCATTGTTATTCTGTAGCAATTGTACGCATGAATTCAAAAACTTTCTCCACATGATAAATCCTCAACAGCCCATATATGTATTATCTTCTTCTTTCCTTCCTCATTTGCCTTTCAGTATTGAATGAAGTGGTATTTTGCTGTTACAGTTGGCATCTCCTGCTGTTTTGTTTCCAAGTGTTTCTAATATTCCTTCCATCAATCCTTTTCTCTGGTCATTCATGTGTTCTCACAAAGTCTATTTTATGTTTCTTGTGTTGTGTTTTGGTCTTTGCATCTTATCACATGGTCAAACCATTTTATCTGTTTTCTTTATTTATTCTTTGGTGGGAATTGTTTACATGTGTATTATGTATGCTAATATATTACATTCTGGATTGCTAATTGCTGGTGATAAAGAAAGGAAGGTATCAAGCAGACACAATCTGGCAGTTAACTTTATTAAAGACATAATATAACGTATTGATTTAAATGTAAAGTAAGTAATCAACCACCCGTGTGTTACCAGGGCATCATTATGAGGGAAGTAAAGAATAGTGATACTGTGACCTTTCAGGCATGTCGTAAGAAGCGACTAAGGAGGTTGATCGATGGCTCGACAAACTGTCATTGTAAAAAGTATTGTTACGGAAACAGAGCCATAGATTTTAGAAGCAGAAATTTCTGCAATATGTGCCATTTAGGCACGCAAGGTTTATGTTTTTGAGATTGTTGTCCCTCGCGAAAATGATGATCATCATATTTCTTTAAAAATGTATAGTGCTCGATGATGTTAGGCCATCGTTGTTGACTCCAATTTCGAACATATAAACACACAGTTAGTCGTCAGATTATCCCCGTCGCACATCAAACAACAGACCGTAAGATTAGCGTACGGTCGGTCTAGGTATTTACGATGGGCCATTACGATGACTTGGCACACATAATATTGGTTATTGGTTATGGAAGGCCTCGGCATCACAGCAAACGAATTAAAATCCATAATTGCTCAACCGCCCGTGCCAGTGGAATCATCCGAATTACCAACTCATCTCCCAAACAAAGAAAGGTAACTGTAGTCCCCATCGTCGCAGTCTCAGCACACGCCAAAAGACATAAGGCGAAACCGCGCAGAAAGTGAACACAGCCAACTGTTCTCTGTCATACGATATCATCATTCATCGTAAACAAGCGGGATATCGAAGCAGGATCAAAACGGATGAGACACACAGCTCACGGTGTGCACAGAGCACTTAACTCAGTAGCTCCTGCAACAAGCCGGACTTGGAATATGAGGAAACTGCAAGAAGGAACACTTTTCAGACATAGCCTTCAATGGTTCCTGCCGCCTATCCACCATATACCATGGGAGTTCACGTCCTCCCGAAAATGATGATCGTCATAGCACTTGATGATGTTAGGCCGTCATTGATGACTCCAATTCCAAACATATAGACACACAGTGGTGGTAATTTGTCATTTCCAATCCAACAGAAGCCACATGACCTGTAGTTAGTAAAACCACAGAGAGAATATGATTTTGTGACCTTCACTGATTCACTCTTAGATGTGAATGTGTAGTTTACACAAGAGGAGAAGTTTTCAACTACAGTGATTCCATTTAAGGCAATTCTGGGATAGCAAGGCAAGTCTCCTTTATAGCAGCAGAACTTGATGTTCTCCACTTCTTGTAGCCGCCGCCACACGATTCTGATGTCTCACTAACTTGGACATTATTCAAGAACAATGTCAGATTAACATTCCATAGATATGGCTCTGCTGATGAAGTGCTTGGTGCAACAGTTGTATCAATCATACTGGAGGCTCCTGGTCTGTGGTCAATAATATCACAGACAGCACATGGTGTTGTTATATTCAGTATTTCTTTCTGGGGTGTAAATATGTGGCACACACATGGAGAGTGGTTTGTGGTCACAGTAATCCCATTAAAGGCAATTCCAGGGTAGCATGGCATAGCTGTTTCAGAACAGCACAATCCTGTGATGCCTTCTGTGCTCGCTATAAAGCTGCTGCTGCCACACAATCCTGACCAATTATAGGTGTGGACATTATTCACTTGCAATGACAAAACTGCTTTGTTTACTACATCATAAACCTCTGGAAGCGAATCATTTATGGGACCAATTGTACAATTTATTCTTCCATCGGAGATATCTGCATTGAGTCCCCCCCAAAAAAAAGGTCTTTGGATAAAATACAATATAATAATGTAAGCACAACAATGACGCGCCCTTTAAATTCTTGGTTACTCTAGTGAATGTAGTCTACGACGAACAGAACACGGCGCAAATTCCCTAAAGAGATAAAACTGCGGCTGACGAAGCAACTGCACATTTAAGGAGAACATATAGATAACTTGCGTCTTGCAAATCCATCAACGGTCATGAACAGCACCAATGTGACGTAAAACGCAGAACAAGCATAGACGATGAAATATTGCCGGCGTACGACATTGTTTTATCGGCGCAGATATAATAAGTAGATCATCAAGTAGACAAGAATATTGAGAATACATGGACAGCTAACATCAGAAATAAGACATTTTGAAAAAGCTCAAAGCTTATTAAAAAATAATTAACATCATTTCTTTTTATGATCATGTAATGAAAAAGGCCAACGAGGAAATTCTCAAAGAGGCCAGCACAAAAGGGAGCTCCTAAAAACATCAGAAAGAAACAATCACCAATTTTTTTCGGGCACATCATGAGAAGAGGAAAGTTGGAATACTTTGTTACAATTGGCAAAATGCAGGGAAAGAGGGATCGCGGACGACAAAAAGAGAAAATACTAGATAGCTTGGTGGCATGGCATGGAAAACGGTCAGCAATAGAACTGATGCGATGTACTATAGATAGAAGATTGTGGAAGGACATGGTCGCCTACGCCAACCGGTATGGTATATGATGATGAATGAGAAAGGAACAGCAGGAGTATACTATGACAACAGGACAGGCTGAGTGAGGGGAGAAAAGATAAAGGGAGACAGAGAAGTTATCAGTCAGCTTAAGAGAGTGGTTTAATAGGTAATCAACTGTGGAGATAGAAATGTTTTAGGGAGATATGGTCACCAGGCATAGTACTTGATGATGATGGCAGGATCCACACGGAGAGAAAGACTAGCTGCAAATAATGTAATTAAGCACACACTTCCGGCAACTACAGAAACAAACCCAGCGTAACAGTCAAGTCACAAAGAGATGCTGCTACTAAACTAGTAGGACATTACTGAGACTGTGAGATGGGAACTCATCAGCACCATGCCCACAGGGGAGTCTCGGTTAAAAGCTGAAAGTTGTATTGCACATTTGCTTGTGAATATTTAATATGAACTGAGGATTGCCTCCCTTGTGCATTAAACCGTACTATGCTCGCAGGGAGATAATAAATCTTTGTAGTGAGGAAAGGGGGCGTGAGTGTGGTTGGAGGAACCGAAGCGGTAAATTTTTAGATAGTAGAAAGTCGAGAAACAGAGAGTTAGTGAGTGACAGAGAGAGAACAAGAGGATAAATTGTTAAATATAAAGATGGATTGAAAGAGTAAGAAAGTTAAACAGTACATTACAGTACAGCTCTATAAAGCACTCGACTGGTGTAGTGTAAAGAAGAGAGACACTTTAATTGTGTGAACACGAACCAATCATTTCACTCTTTCAAGCATTGTAAGACAGCGGTTATATGTACCTGAGTTGTCAGACATGGGCACATTTAATGAAAAAAAAAAAAAAAAAAAAAACTCTTCTCCTATAAAAAGTGTTCACTTCTGCTGGACTTCGAGTTGTTTGTTTCTTCATGATGTTTGTAATTAAAGGTATGCTACTGCAATAGTTAAGACAGAACATGAAAGAACATGTACTTCGACTGTCAAAGACAATGGCGATAAGTTAAAGTGACACATGCAACGATATTTGCATACACAAAACACCGGTGATAAGTTAAAGTGACACATGCAACGATATTTGCATACACAAAACACCGGTGATAAGTTAAAGTGACACATGCAACGATATTTGCATACACAAAACACCGGTGATAAGTTAAAGTGACACATGCAACGATATTTGCATACACAAAACACCGGTGATAAGTTAAAGTGACACATGTAGCGATATTTACATACACAAAACACCGGTAATAAGTTAAAGTGACACATGCAACGATATTTACATAAACAAAACACCGGTGATACGTTAAAGTGACAAATGCAGCGATATTTGCATACACAAAACACCGGTGATACGTTAAAGTGACACATGCAGCGATATTTGCATACACAAAACACCGGTGATACGTTAAAGTGACACATGCAGCGATTTTTGCATACACAAAACACCGGTGATAAGTTAAAGTGACACATGCAACGATATTTACATTCACAAAACACCGGTGATACGTTAAAGTGACACATGCAACGATATTTACATACACAAAACACCGGTGATACGTTAAAGTGACACATGCAACGATATTTACATACACAAAACACCGGTGGTACGTTAAAGTGACACATGCAACGATATTTACATACACAAAACACCGGTGATACGTTAAAGTGACACATGCAGCGATATTTACACACATACACCAGCGTTAAGTTAAAGTGACACATGCAGCGATATTTACACACATACACCAGCGTTAAGTTAAAGTGACACATGCAGCGATATTTACATACACAAAACACCGGTGATAAGTTAAAGTGACACATGCAACGATATTTATATACATAAACACCGGTTATAAGTTAAAGTGACACATGCAACGATATTTACATACACAAAACACCGGTGATAAGTTAAAGTGACACATGCAGCGGTATTTACACACATCTATCTATCTATCTATTGACCTTTCGAGCCGTAGCCGGCCCATAGGTCGTAGACCAAGATACTCCCTCTCTTATCTGAATTTTTGTTCTAGCAGTTTTCAATTCTTTTAAAGATATTTTATCAAATCTCGCCAATTGTCTCTGTTCTGTGAAAGCAGCTCTATCTCATTAAGGGAGCAGATTCCTGCTGCTCTTGCCTCTCTCATCAATGTTCTTCAAGTGTCTCTCTGGGTCTTCCTCTTTTTCTCTTACCTGTTGTTTCCTACATGAGGGCTTGCTTTGCTATTCTGTTATTATCTCTTCTCATCACATGTCCAACATATGACCATCGTCTTTTCTTGATTACTGAAGATATTAGTGGTTGATTGGCGATTTCTCTAATTTCCTCGTTTGTTTTGGATTCGTTCCACGCTATACCAAGTATTTTCCTTAGACATTTATTTTCGAATGTCTTCAACTTTGTTTCTATATCTCTTGTTGTTTTCCAGCTTTCGCACTCATACGTAAGGGTAGATAGTATGTTTGATTTGAATAGTCTAAGTTTTGTGTTTGTGCTGATGAGTTTTGATTTCCACAACTTTTCAAGGCTTCTGAAAGACATTGCTGCTTTAGCTACTCTGATTCTAATTTCTTTACTTGTATCCCCTTCTCGATCAATGTGACTTCCAAGATAGATAAAGTGATTGATCTCTTCCACTGGTTTGTTTTCCATGTACGTAGGGAGGTCAAAAAGTAATGCACACCAATTTTTTTCTCGGAAACTATTCGGGCAAAATGTGTGAAATTTTCACAGATTGTAGCTGAACATCCCCTTTACACTACCTATTTTTCAACATAATCTCCGTCCAAGCGTATTGCCTTACGCCAACGCGAAACTAGGTCATGAATGCCTCGTTTGTACCAAGTTTTGTCCTGCTCGCGTAGCCATTTTTTAACTGCACGGATCACATCCTCATCATTGTCAAAGTGTGTCCAACGCAGGAATTTTTTGAGTGGTCCAAACAGATGGAAATCTGAGGGAGCCAGATCAGGGCTGTAAGGGGGATGGGGCAGTACAGTCCAACCAAATTTGTTGATTGCTTCCCGTGTTACCAGACTTGTGTGAGGGCGTGCATTGCCCTGTTGAAGCAACAAATCTGCAGATGGCTTATTAGGCCGAACTCTGTGGAACCGATTTTTGAGTTTTGTCAGTGTATTGATGTAAGCTGTGGAGTTGATTGTCTCACCTCTTGTCATTACATCAACAAGAATCACACCATCAATGTCCCAGAAGACAGTGATCATCACCTTTCCGGCTGATGGAGATGTTTTGAATTTTTTTCTTTTTGGTGACTGCGGATGATGCCATTCCATTGACTGCATTTTTGTTTCAGGCTCATAATGATGTGCCCACGTTTCGTCACCGGTAACAATTTTTGACAAAAACATTTCTCCTTCAACACCGAAACGCTCCAACAATTCAGAACAGAATGTTTTCCTTTGAACTCTGTGATCATTTGTTAGGCACCGAGGAACCCATCGAGCGCAAATCTTTGAATATCCGAGAGTTTTAAAAATTGCGATTGCACTTCCCTTGCTGACTGTAAGCTGCAATGCCAATTGCTGACTAGTGATACGCCTATCCTTACGAATAATGGCATCAGCCCGGTTTAACATGTCTGTGCTGGTAGCCGAGGCAACACGTCCAGAACGCGGTAAATCATGCAGCTCCACTCGTACACTTTCTGCAGCTTTTATTTCTCTGAACCCAGCGACTAACTGTGTTCCTATCGACTGCAGAACATTTGTACACTGCACACAGTCGTTTATGAATGTTTGCCACAGTTTCTTTCTCCGCAACCAGAAATTCTATGACAATTCGCTGTTTGTAACGGACATTGTTGACAAGCTCCATTTTAACGGTTCATAGATTGCGTAATATTTATCAGAATGCTGTGCAATTTGGTGCACATAATTGGAACATGTCATATTCCAAGTGTGCAAAATTTCATATTCCTATCTTTATTATTAGCCGAGAAAAAAATTGGTGTGCATTACTTTTTGACCTCCCTTCAGTATATTTTATCGTCTGTTGGAATTAAGCTTTTCATGACTTTAGTCTTCTCATGATTGATCTCAAACCCAATTTTGCTGACTATAGATGATAGTTCATTTGTGTTTTCCTGCATCGTTTTTATCTGACTGCTGATGAGTAGTATGTCAGCAGCAAAGTCGAGGTCTTCTAAATGGTCTCCTTTTATACACATACACAAACACTAGCGTTATGTTAAAGTGACACATGCAGCGATACTTACACACACATACACACACAAACACCGGTCGTAAGTTAAAGTGACATTTACACACACACTCACACACACAAAACGCTGGTGAAAATTTAAAGTAACAGTTACAGTTTACTCACATAAAAAACCACTGCTGGCGATAAGTTAAAATGGCATGTACAGCGAAAGTTACAGAAGAAGTGACATATACGCTAACAGCTTAAATACTGGCAAGTAGTGAAAGTGACATTTACAAGTATAATATCATCTTAAATTGTTTAAGAAAGAATGCAACGTGACATATAATTGTTGACATGCTAGTGTAAGCTGCTCGTGACATACCACCTAGACAACTTGTGCATAATGTGGACTTCCACCACATCCAACTTGCTACTTTTTCTACTGAGCTGCACTGGTTAATGTTTTCATTATGCTGTGTAAGGCTCCCGGGTTCCATCCATTGTAGAGACTTGTTAAAGTCAGTTCATCTTTTCACTGGCAATTAGAACATGCGTCACTCAGTAAAAGTTATGAAAGATGTAGTTCACGTCCTGTCAAACATTGTGGCTACTAAAACTGTAAGAGACCATTACATTTACTTTCACATCGGCATTATTTGCAATCTGAGTTATCACTAGTAGTAGCCACAATCAGATAGTCGACCATGGATTTTTCAGCGCTCGTACTTGACAATGTTTTTTTTTTTCTCTTTTCTTTCCCTGTGTATTCTCTTTTTCTATAAATCTATCAGCGTTTTGCACGAGTTGGAGCTTTAGAGTGTTTCCAAAGATAGCGGTGCAGCTATATCTTCCCAGGCTGCATGGTTTATGGTCAGTGTTTTCATGTCTTGTTTATATACGTCTAGATATAAAATGTATGCACAGTCAGTTAAACGAAATAACAGGAAGAAACGAAGTTAGGATGCGTGAAATCAAGGGAATTAAATATAATAATGGGACAAGAGAAGATAATGGAAAGATGGACAAAGTATATCAGTCAACTTTATGATGATGAAAGATTAAAGCTAAACATTTCAAACAAGGGTACAGGACTACCAATAATGCAGAGTGAAGTGGAGGATTCAATTCAACACTTGAAAAGAGGCAAAGCTCCGGGTCCAGATATTACAACAATCAAAGCGATAGATGTATTAAGGGTACTGAGAGTACATGTCACTGCAAAATTATTCTGTGACATATATAACAGTGGACACATACTCGAATAGGGAGCCGTGATAGCTCAGTGGTTAGTGAACTGGACTGCAAAGGACAAGAGGTAGGGTTCGATCCCAACCGACGGCTTCCGGCTCACCCAGCCTTTAATGGGTACCGGATTTTTTCTGGGAAAGTAAAACGGCACGGGCGTAATACCCACCAGATTACCAAAAAAATCATGTGCAGAAGGTCTGTAAAATGTATGGTCACTAACACCATATTCCCTATACGCCCCTTGGCGTGACAGGGGTACTTTTTTTTTTTTTTTTAATATACATACTCGAATATCTGATAATATATATCTTTGTAGATATTCCAAAGGAGCCAGGCAGGCACCACAGATTGTGAAAACAATCGCACTGTCAGTCTTATGAGCCATATGACGAAAATATTACTATAGTCCGTTCAGAATCGTTTGCCGAGATGTTATGATTTATAATTCAAAAAGTTCTTGATGATTTCACATGATTTTTGGCATACGGTGTTAAAATGTCCATGTCACGAGAACATATGTGTTACTCGATGTCTAGCTATAACGGTTTTCTTAAAGCGGCGAATTCCTTTGATCTTTGCCCATGTAACTATTATTTTGACCCTAATCAAAATGTTTTACAGTAATCTAGTGCAACGATGACCCATAGGCGTGTCCATAAAATTTTACTGGGTGGCAAGTATACAAATTTTAAATTATATATAGAACTTTTGTTCGTAGAGTCAATTTGATATAGTTCCATGCTCTTGGTGTGAGTTTCCCAAATGTTGTCGCTGCCTTTCAAATACGTACATTTAGTTCCTCATCTAAGGAAAGTGTGGCTGTAATAGTGGATCCAAGATAGCTGAACTTCTGTACTGACTCAAGCAGGCTTCCATTCAAAGTAATGGTTGTTGGTTTGCTTATAACATATTTTTGATTGCTTGGGTGGTCTTGAACAATAAACTGTTTAACAAATCAACTAGGAAATTTTGCAAATCAAACTATTTATCTGTAGACTTAATCAGAGTAATGATCATTCAGAATCAGACGAGTCAAATAGGTCGATTACTGCTTTCGGCTGAACAAACAACAAACCATCCTTTTTCCAATATTCCTCTTCTTGTCGTAACACATGATCCTCACATTTTACCCAGTAGTCTTTATTTATATTTGATGGAGCCTGATTTGTAAGTGTCTCAACATCGCATAATTTGAAAGTTTTATTTGTATATGCTACGTGTCCTTTAACTTTTGCCCAAACTAGTTCTATAGGATTTAAGTGTGCATGATATGGAGGTAGTCTCAAACATCTATGGCCATGTTCTTGAATTAACTTGTCTATTTTAAATATCTTTGTACGTTGTGTCTGTTTTACAAGGCTAAGCAATTCGGGTTTCAAGTAGCTGTCGTTAACTTGTATGTGTTCTTTTATGAGCCACGTTTTGATTGCATCTTGTGTACTTGATGATGTTGGGATTCTATCTTCTACGTTAACTACGTTATGGTATGAAGCATTGTCCATTATCAGACAAGAAGGTCGATCTAATATTGGAAGGATACTTTTCTCGATCCAGTCTTTAAATATGTGCCCATTCATTTCGGAGTGGTAGTCTCTATTGTCTATGGATTTTGAAATGAAAACGAGATGAGCATTCTGCAACAACCCATTATGTCTGCTACCTGCATGTGCAACTATCAAACGTTGCCCTTTACTGCTTGGTACTGATCTTTTAATACTTCCATCTGCTAACTGCCATTCCTTTTCATTTGTATGATGAGCGTTGATCCAAGTTTCATCTAAATAAACAATATCATAATCATTTTCGCGCATTTCCTTCACTTCACGTAAATACTTGCTTCTAAGAGCTACTAGATGTGGCTTCTCACAAATAATGTTTTTTCCACCAGCATACTTTCTAAAGGTGAAGCCTGCACTTCTTAATATTTTCCATAATGAAGTTTTTGATATTTCAATGTCGTTGTTAGTTTTTAGCCAAAGCTTCAACTTTCTAAGTGTCACTTCTTCGTTTATATCAAACATTCGACAGATTTCTCTTTTACTAGGTCCTTATCAAAACTGTCTAACGTTTCTTTCCTTCCTTGCTTTCTTGCATTTGTTGGCAATAAATATCCGCTTCCTTTAACTATTCGATCAAATGAACGTTTACACAAACCTAAAATATGCATTGTTCTCTTCTCAGGGTTTGATAAAGAACAATAAAGATGTCCCTTTTTACGCTCTCTGCAGAAGTATTGATAAATCTTTATAGCAATGTTATGCTCAGTAAAATATTTTGCCTTTATATTCATTCTCACATAGACTTGCAGAAGATAATATGGATAGTGCCGCCTCCTTTCTGTAAATATTGATATTTGCCTCTGAATTATGACTCGAACTCGAGTCTACGGCCGTGATTTTGACGTCACATAATTTCCGGTTTCGGCTAAAATGTCATTTTGTGCTAAACGGGAAATTTCATATGTAACATTTCTTTATAAAAATTTATAGTGGAAACATAACTATTTTAGGACGGTGCGCATTCAGCCGTGAAGGTCATGCCTATATGTTAAAGAATCAGCTGTGAGATGTAAGCATCTACATAATCCCGCCGGTGTTTATAATATCGATTAACTTTTTTTTAATATAGGTTAAATAAGGCATCTTTGAAACTGGATCACATTTCTTTGATAAAAAAATATTTTTATAGCGACATTAGTATTCTAAACCTAACTTCAAAAGATCAATGCAAATGAACAATAAGTTTTTGAAAAAAATAAATTAATGTCTAGGCAAACGAATCTGAACGGACTATAGAAGCGTATCTACATAGTGCTTAATTGTGGGTGTTGTTCGTTATGTGTATTTGCAAACATGAATTCAATTGGTTACAATTAGTGTGGCCGTATTTCTCAATGATTTTGTCAACATGGTACACCTTTTTCTTATTCGTATTCTTCACAAGTTGTAACAATTCGGGTTTTAAATATGTGTCGTCAAATTTGACATTTTCATTCGCAAGCCATGTCCTAATTTGGTCTTTTGTATTTGATGCAGTAGGCACTTTGTCCCATCTTGAATTCCCTAAGGAAGTGCTGATATAGTAAAACAGTAACCTTTTGCATAGTTATAAATTTGCATTTCAAACTCATTGTAATTTAGATATAAATGTTGGTATTTAAAGTCAACAAATTGTCTACTGAGTCTTCACAAAATTAATAAAGATACGCCTTCACTTAGGTAATTAATGCCAGGCCGTGGTCCGTCATGTCGTTCAATAACAATTCAGTTTTGTGCACGGGATTTTCCTGAACTTAGTGTTTCTGCAATAGTCAAACTATTTTACGTGAACGACCGCACCAAATTAATGTATATATCCTAAAATGGTGTCAAATTCGAACAGGGTGAATTTAATATAGCCTAAAGAAGAAAACTTTTAAACTAGATCAAATTTCTCAGAGCAAAAAATATTTCTATAACGACATCAATATTATAAGATTACATGCAAAAGTTGAAAGCAAAATAACAAACGGTTATCACGTAAAGCTAATTCAAGTGTGGTTATGAATTTCTGAACGGACTATAAGAATCATCGCGTCTTAGGAACAGAATAAAACCAGAAATAAGTGAGGCACAATGTTGACATCTGGAAGGAAAAGGCACTAATAATGCAATGTACATAATGAGAACAGTGATAGAAAGAGCTATAGAAGTCAAGAAAGATCTATACATGTTCTTCATAGACTACACAAAATCATTTTGCAAAGTAAAACATGGGGAAATAATCAATATGCTGGAGAAATTAAACATTGATGGTAATGATATGAGAATCATAAAAAAAAACATGTATTGACAACAAACAGCAGCCATAACAATTAGTAAACAAACATCACGATTCCAATATATACATCAAGGAGCCAGACAAGGCTGTTAAGTCGCTGGTTTTGTTTTCACTTTACAGCGAAAATATCATGAAATCAATAGTAGAGGGAAAAAAAGGAATTGAAGTCAACAGTCACAACGAAACAATCTGGGATATGCGGATGGTCACAGTCTTAAGCATCAAGAAAGGTCTCAGTGTGAATAGTAAGAAAACAAGTAATGGTCAAATCGAAGAAACAATCATCACCATCATGCAGCATACAAATAAACAGGACAAATCTAATGCAAGTGCAGAGCGTCAAATATTTGACCACAATAATAACATCAGATGGAAGATACACCACAGAAATAAAAAAACAGAATAACTTAGGCCAAAATAGCATTTCAGAAAATGGAACACGTCTTGTGCAATAAGTTTATGTCAATAGAAGTGAGAAAAAAATGCATCTTTATTACATAGAGCCAATTCTGACCTATGGATAGTTGACAGACAAATGAAAAGACTATTAGAGGCCAAAGAGATTGGATTTCTCAGAAGAATGTTGTAAGTTTCCTGGACAGCTCAAAATGCCGACTAGAAAACTCAACGATGACAACACAAAAATAAACATCAGAAAGAAACAATCAACATTTTTCGGGCACATCATGAGAAGAGGAAAGTTGAATACTTGGTTATAACTGGCAAAATAGAGGGAAAGAGAGATCGTTGACGACAAGGAGAGAAGGTACTGAATAGCTTGGTGTCATTTCACGGAAAACAGTCAACATCAGGATTGATACGATGTACTGTAGAGTACGGTATTGTGGAAGGACATGACCGCCTACGCTAACTAATATGGCACATGAGGGTGGTGATAAATCGAAGTTTTGGGCGCCCCCTATTTCTTGTGCCATCTTCTATTTGTACTACATGTTACTAATTCGTGTGTTGTGTCGTCTACTGTAAAGGTATGCAAATCAACGTTGAGATGTGTGTTAGAACACTTCTTAACAAGTGAATTAGAATGAGTTTTAACCCACATATGTGAATCGGTAAGTAACGAAGGAAATCATCGAGATGTGATTTTGCAGATTTGTGAGAATCACCCATCAATCTATGAGGAGTGTGTGTTAAAATTAATGAGTTCACAAAAGAGAGAGGATAAAGTTTTGTCACAAAATTCTCAAAGAAGAAGTCATTAAACAAAAATTTGTTATTGACAAAAAATGCACAAAATTATATTGATTTTGTGATGTGTCACTTACTGCTAATTTGTTAAGTGATAATAGCTATGTAATATTACAACCTGTCGTCTCTGTTTTTATTGTTTTGATCGCTTTGTGATGAGCTTTTCTTCTTTGTTATTCTGTCTGAAAGTAATGTTTTTTTTTCATCCCCCGTTTTACAGTGAAACTGATTATCTTCGCATTTTATTCGACAACATAAAATAAAAGGGGGGGGGGGGAAACGAAAAAGAAAAAAGCACACCCAGACTTGAACACCTTTTGTCGACTGCACGAGCATCCGTCCTTTATTGTCCAATCCTATAGCTTTCCTCTACCACATCCTCCCTGACAGACCCCACAAAGTGGCATAATGCTGAACAAATTGTTGGTTTCATTTTGTTGTCATTTATCTATTTGACTGCATCAGAAGTATGATATGTTCGCCTTTCAGCTGACTTTTTTACCGCAACATATTTTTTGCTGGAGTTTATCATCCCTCTTAAAGTAATTCTTTCGGGACGGCTGATTATTCAGCTTCTAGAACAACCACATTAGTAAGTAGTGTCTTGATCAACTCTGTTTCGTCATCTGTTGACCATAGGTCCACAACTTCTATTACCTTGTGAGCCTCAAGTGTTAGTTCTGTATTAATGCTATCTATGTATTTTATATACAATATTTTTTTAATTTTTTCCCGTTCGCCAGCTTTCACCTCTGGCGACGTCCCTAGAGACTAGGAACTGAATCTTGCTTGTTAATAAGTTTTTTCCCCGGTAGCCGTGTGCACAGGGGTCCCTCGCAGCACATGCAGATAACTCCGTCTTCGGAGGACTCATATTTTTTTTTCGTCGATGAGTACCTGGCGTATCAAGGGGTTTGCTGCCGAGACCAGAGGTGTTTGTCGCTGAGGGAAATCACAAATTAAAAAAAATCTCAACTGGTGCAACCAAAGCTAAGATTTGAACTCACCAAACTCTCTGCTTGAGAGTGGCGTCATGCCATGAGACCAACCAGTCCCCCATATATATATATATATATATATATATATATATATATATATATATATATATATATATATAGAGCAATATATCTGATGGAGATGGCTTGATAGATAAATTGATTGATATGTGGGTTTGTAGAGATCTCTGTTGTCGTTGAGCTGACGATGATGACCATGTTTCCATGTCCTATAGTGCGAACTGACAAAATAATAAAAAAAAAAAGAAACAAAACAATAATTAAGTTCACTGCAACCAGTCGAGAAATGTGACAAATCACACAATAAAACCTGGTCTTTTAAGTAAAGCACACAGTTTTGAGATATACATACAGAGATTCGCACCAGGAGGCAATCTGACCATCAGAAACTGAACCCCCGTCGAGCAAGTGTTTCGGCCCTTTAGCTTCATGACACTCTAGGAGGGGGCTTAGGTCATGACTCCCTGACGTTCGCATCCTAGAGCATTCAACCTGTATGTTCATAATATTTTACGAGTATAATAGAAGAGACCAGTCTACACGACTGAGATAATTTATTAGCAACGCGCTCGTAAGGTAGGTCCTATTGGGTTCCAGATTATTGCAAATCGTTATTCAAACACTGTTTTGGGGATTCACTAAGTTTTAGAAAATGGATGCCAGATATTTTCTCTGTGAAAGTTTGCAACCATGGCGTGGTACTGACCATATAACATTCATACATGTGCTGATGATATTTGTCGTTGAGCAATACGAGGACTAACACCATTGTGTACATATGCTACAAAAGGATCTGTCGCCTTTATTATTATTATTATTATTATTATTATTATTATTATCCTTTTAGACTTGTATAATAGTCTCTAAATCCCGTTATGTCTGAGTACCATGTTTAGTCTCTTCTATCCACACTCTTCTCTCGACCAAGACGACATGGACTCCCATGCGATAACAATTACAATGGGATTATTGAACTTTAGGTGCTACAATATCTTCACGCCGTCTGGCTATTTGGTCGGGCGCACCAGGCGTGACCCCGTGGACTGTTCACACCGGGGACAATCAGACCACTTTGGCAAACAACGCCTCCTGGCGGGATGAGCCCGAACGTGTGATAATATGATCCCACGTGACACACTGTAAAACTAGAGATGTCGTCACGTCAGATCCTCATTGTTTGTGTTACCACAATCTCCGATGTTATTACATTTTCAGCATGATTAGTTCTGTTTTTATCAAATTATTAAGAAAAGAAAAAAAAAACTAGAACCAAGCGATGCGTGAGTAAAGCTAGGGCGGAGATAGAAGGGGAGGACAGCAATTTAGTGTATTTAGACCGGCCCTAGCAAACATAATTAGCAACTATACCATGTAGCTTTCACCAGTTATGAAATAACAATTGCTGTCTAATATGACGTTGGAAACATATTAGCTCACAGCATGCTCACCCCCAACGAGCGACGCCACAACGGATGGTTGAGTTTCTCTATGTTGAATGAAGAACGTGCGTCTCTTCCGTCATGTTTATACGCACATGCCTATATGGACCTTGACAGGTGTGCTTTCTCAGCATCAAATACTTCAGTGGGTGGTCCTCCTCTATTTCTACGTGTTTCCAAACTTTGCCTGAACGTGCTAAACTTGCACATCACATATCTATTTTGATTCAAGCAGTCGTAACTGAGTGTCGGTTACTTTCAAATCGGACAGATTGTGTAAAAAGAAAGGGGAAAACTTTTGAAGATAAGATAAATCGCCCTATCATTAAAAGTAAAGTACTCCCGTCACGCCAAGTGGCGTATAGGAAATATGGTGTTAGTGACCATACATTTTACAGACACATGATTTTTGGAGTATGTGGTCGGCATTACGCCCGTGCCGGTTTACTTTCCCAGAAAAAAATCTGGTACCCATTTAAGGCTGGGTGAGCCGTCGGTTGGGATCGAACCCTACCTCTTGTCCTTTGTAGTCCAGTTCACTAACCACTGAGCTATCGCGGCTCCCGTCCTATCATTAGTCCCCATGATATTATGGTCATTATCACTCAAAGTTAACATTTTGTTATAGTGAAACATTAGTAGTGATTTCTATTGTAACACACAGTGTTCGTCATGATCTAGTCATCTTGCTTTTTACACCGTCAAACAATGGCCAAAGTTTGCTTTGCAGTATTCTGCTTACCTACTTGTCATTATCAAAAGAAATAAAGGCACCAAGATGCGTAGAGATGCGAAGCTGCTTGTCATTATCGAGCTCGGTGGCTGTGTCAGTCTCTCCGTATTTTCAATGTCTACAGTTGTTCATCATTTCAGTTGTTGACTCACTCCCAAACTATTTTCTTAAATTGTTAAACCATGACTCCACGTCACTTCTTCGTAAAAAAAGAGATGGGCACAGCCAGAAACGAGAAACTTAGTGGACGTATAAGAATTATCAACCAACACAGAACTGAAGTCGTCAGTCGCTGGATACTGCGGGACTTGCTGTAAGTGCTAGTGCTGGGGAGTCAGTGAACTGTAGCCGATGGGTTCCTTGGCTCACCCAGTCATAAGTGTGTACTGGATTTTGTCTTGTAGCGATACAAATCACATCGCCCATTAAAGAAAAGGCTGCTGTTCATATAATGGTAAAAGGGCGTTAAGAAATCCAATGCGTGGAGGGAACCTTTTTTTCTCTCCTTTAGTGAAAGTTATAACACTGGGCAGCTAAAATAGCACACTCATACGACACGGAAGGGACCCGCATTAGCTCAGTGGTTAGTGAACTGGACTACAAAGAGGTAGGGTTCAATCCCAACCGACGGCTTCCAGATTCACCCAGCCTTTAATGGGTACCGGATTTTTTTCTAGGAAAGTAAAGCGGCATGGGCGTAATATCGACCACATTACCCCAAACAAATCATGTGCCGAAGGTCTGTAAAATTGTGGTCACTAACACCATATTCCCTATACGCCACTTGGCGTGACGGGGGACACTTTACTTTACTATACGACAAGGAACATACAAACGTAAAAATGGGACTAGTTTAAAGGTGCTCACCCTTATTATCACTACATAGCTTTAGTAATAGTCTTCCTGGCGAATTGTGCTGCCAAGTTTCAATTACTCTGCATAATTGTGGTCTCTTGGTTTTAGTGCCCTGGACTTTATTATTTAAGTTACGCTGTTTTTATCTGCTAGGACACCCACTGACTTCTAGCTCTGTCATTAAAGTGTAACGGGTGGAACGTTCTGGGCCATGTTGTCTGTGATGACCGCTGAAGATTGGAGCATCCATTTAAAAGCTGGTGATACTCTCAGCGTCGCGGGATGAAACGAGAGACTTGGGATCCGTCACTAGAAAGATTAAATCGCTTCTGGAAATCACACGCCTTCTGTCCATAATTTATGAACGACAAATAACCGAGCCTGACAAATTCAACAACTCACGATCTTGGCTGGGATCTTGTTTGATTCGCGCATTGGAACATCTGCGAAATCTGCTTCGTTATTGGACGCGTGTTTCTGTAACAGAATGTGTGTTTTATCAGTACATGTTTGTTATCATCATCAAGCACCATTTCTACTGGCCTCTGTGATCATACCTATCTATTACTGTGTCTCTACATTTGTTTATCACTTCTGCTCTTGAGTTCCTAGCATGCCATTATCATAAGATATCATGTATCTCAGCTTCCATCTTTCCACTTCCATTTCCATACCTAGCTCTGACAACAGTAGTAGCGGTGGCTGTGAATGCAACAGAAAAGTGGAATAACATGCACCGAAATACAATAGATTTGGCACCGACTTTGCACCGACTTTGCACCAAAACGGTGCCAAAAAAAAAAAAAATTATTTTTTCTAATTCGCGATTTTTTCGAACTTCATAATTTTTTTGGGGGGGAAAAATTTTGGGAAAAATTTTTTGGTGTTCGTCAGTTTGTCGAATCACTGAGAGCTTAACTCAGGTAAATTCAAAAGATCGTGTGCTAATCCGGTGATCGCGCTCCGGTGATCGCCTCTCGCTGTGTGTTATTTGTGAAAGAGTATATTTGTGTCGCCTCGCTCGTGTTAGATGAAAATGAAAGAGTATTTTAAAAGAGTATGTGAAAGTAAACAGAATTATTTAAAAAATATGTATTTGTGAAAGTAAACTCAGAATTATTAAAAATAATAAAAAAAAACAGTCTCCCTTCAGGATTTGAACACGGGTCTACTACGTGACAGGCCAGGCAA
Organism: Megaustenia siamemsis; assembly: GCA_032433765.1. Classification (NCBI taxonomy): domain Eukaryota; kingdom Metazoa; phylum Mollusca; class Gastropoda; order Stylommatophora; family Ariophantidae; genus Megaustenia; species Megaustenia siamemsis. The sequence continues at coordinate 55,183,628 of JAVIAB010000051.1, forward strand.
CATGTAAAAAAAATGCTGACAAGCAATAACATTGAAAGGTTAGTTTTGTCGAACGGTCTCCTGTGTTTCTGAGAGCTTAACCGCAGGTAAATTCAATAGAGACTCGGTGCTAATCCGGTGATCGTCGCTCCGTGTCCGGCCGTGTCCGGTGATCGCCTCGCTCGTGTTAGAAATTTGTGAAAGAGTATTTTAAATTCCGTTAGCCAACTCAGGTAGAACCCCGATTGAAAAGAAAACGGACTTATGTTAAAAATAGTAAAATATAAGTGGTCGTGTGTGTTATCGCTACCAACATCATCATGTGTCGTGTAGTAAGGTGTGCTAATATTAAATAGTGACGCTCGCTCTTTCTCATTCAATGAAAAGCAAAACAAAATTCTATATTTCACAACTTTATTAATACATCATATATATATTACTGTCCGGTCGTTGATAATTTTAAGCGTCTGGGTTTCCTCCCTCCTGTTTTGGTGGTACTGTTTGTTAAATGTCTATCAAACACGGGTGCATAGGAAGTTTCATTAGCCTTCAAAACACAACCGCCCTCCATTTTGACAAAACCTTGATCAAAGCTGGAATAGGTAATCGGTGACTTTGCTGAAACATCCTGGGCATCCATACTGGCTGCCGGAACTGTCGTCTGATTAACAAGAGTGAGGTCCCCTTGGTTAACAAAAAAGGGCGTGTAGTTGATGTTAGCATAAGCGTTTTCGAGACTGCCTTAACGCCATCTATAGACAATGGAACTACCCCCTCTGCCTTCATGTCCTATCATCATCATGTGCCACCCTCAACACCATCACCCCTTCATGTCCTATCATCATCAAGCCACACAAAGTATCAACCCCTTCATGGCCTATCATCATCATGTGCCACCCTCAACACTATCATCATCATGTGCCACCCTCAACACTATCATCATCATGCGCCACCCCCAACACCATCATCAAACCTTCATATCCCATCATCATCTTGTGCCCTACCATTAAATAGTGACTCTCTCTCTCTCTCTCTCTCTCTCTCTCTCTCTCTCTCTCGCTATCGCATATCCAAGCTAACTCAAGTCAAATAAAAATCATCACCAAGCCACACAAATTGACACATCATCATCATAGGCCACCCTCAACACTATCATCATCATGTGCCACCCTCACTCTCTCTCTCTCTCTCTCTCTCTCTCTCTCTCTCTCTCTATCGCATATCCAAGCTAACTCAAGTCAAATAAAAATCATCACCAAGCCACACAAATTGACACATCATCATCATGTGCCACCCTCAACACTATCATCATCATGCGCCACCCCCAACACCAGCCCTTCATGTCCTATCATCATGTGCCACCCTCAACACCATCATCAAACCTTCATGTCCTATCATCATCATGTGCCACCCTCAACATCAAACCTTCCGGCTTGGACGGAGGAACTGTTTTCCATCAGTCGAGTAAATGAAACAAACCCCGTTACATATGTGTTGAAAGACGATAAGGGCGATGAGATAGAGGGGTCATTCTACACACCGAAAATTCAAAAAGTTGGAGACAAACTCATCATCCCTGCATGTCCTATCATCAACCCACACAAAGTATCAACAAGCGAAATTCTCTCTCTCTCTCTCTCTCACTCTCTCTCTCTCTCTCTTTCTCTCTCTCTCGCTCTGTCTCTCTCACATTCATGATAAACCAAAACAAAATAGGCTCATATTAAAAAAGTCGACCTAAAACAGTAAAATATTCCACTACAACACAGACCGCTAGACTGAACAGTACTATGAAAATAAACGTCCGTGAATCAAGCGCGCTTATAACACGAAGTCTCACATCCGACTAGTTTAAATATAATCCGGTAAATCAAAGTTAGGAGGCAAGGGCAGAAACTTAGGAGGTAAGGGCAGAAACCAAAGAGGCAAGGGCAGAAACCTAGGAGACAAGGTCAGAAATCTAGGAAGCTGTGTTAGAAAACAAGGAGGGGAGGTCAGAAATCTAGGAAGCTGTGTTAGAAAACAAGGAGGGAAGGTCAGAAACCTAGGAGACAAGGGCAGAAACTTAGGAGGTAAGGGCAGAAACCAAAGAGACAAGGTTAGAAAACAAGGAGGGAGGGTCAGAAATCTAAGAGGCAAGGGCAGAAACCTAGGAGGCGAGGTCAGAAACCTAGGAGGCGAGGTCAGAAACCTAGGAGGCGAGGTCAGAAAACAAGGAGGGAAGGTCAGAAACCTAGGAGACATGGACAGAAAACTAGGAAGCAAAGGCTGAAAACCAAAGAGGCAAGGTCAGAAATCTAGGAAGCTGCATTAGAAAACAAGGAGGGAAGGTAAGAAACCTATCTACTTCCATACTGATACTAGTTAGACACATCGATCAGATAGTTACATCCAAATCGCAAACATTTTACCCCAGAACACAAAAATTTAGGGTCATACTCAAAAAGTCGACCTAAAAATCCCGAAAGCTACTCACATAGTCATACTAGTTAGACACAACGAGCAGGAAGTTATATTCTAGGTCCAAAATGTTGGACCAAATCACAACGAACCACGAACCACAACCCCACGATCCATGGACTTAACGAACCATCAACTCACGAACGCGCCGATGAACGCATCGGGTTTCGTGTATAACCCAGGCTCCAATGTCACGTTGACATCAAATCTAGCGTCGCAAATATCGTCGTTATCGAGAGATTCGTAGCGAATCCAGACATCACCCTCTATTACATTGAAATAATTTAGTGGAAATTGTATCTCCACCAGTGCGATCTCATACTGCGTCGAAAATTGCCTCCAGCGTTCTCTAACATTGCCTCGATCGTTCTTTAACATTACCTCCAGCGTTCTCTAACATTGCCTCGATCGTTCGTTAACATTGCCTCGATCGTTCTTTAACATTACCTCCAGCGTTCTCTAACATTGCCTCGATCGTTCGTTAACATTGCCTCCAGCGTTATCTAACATTGCCTCCAGCGTTCTCTAACATTGCCTCCAGCGTTCTCTAACATTGCCTCCAGCGTTCTCTAACATTGCCTCCAGCGTTCTCTAACATTGCCTCGATCGTTCTTTAACATTGCCTCGATCGTTCTTTAACATTGCCTCCAGTGTTCTCTTCACAAGTTTCGTAAGGGAAACATTTGTCGTACTGGGAGAAAAACTCGTTTACCCTATCCATTTTAACGACCCCTTCTAATGATGACTCGCTGAGTGCCAAGTACAGACTATCTGTATCCATTTCACAGAGTCGAAAGTCGGACCTCTCTACGAATCTATCCAGGAAGTCATAGTAAAATTCCAACATTCCCAATTTGGTGTACTGGTAGACGAAAAAACCAAGCTGTGAAGGAAGATCCCACAGGATACTTCGATTTCCAAGCGACACCTCATACAGGTCTTCACCAATAGGCGTCATGGTTTTAAACAGGGGGTTAATTACCAACTTTGTTGTATTGGCCCCCTCTTTAACATAGGTCACGTTCACATGTTTCCCCAAATTCGTCAAGGTCTTCCCATAGGCCGAGAAAAATATTACCACCAGATCACAAAAATGTAGGCAGAAACCTAGGAGGCAAGGTCAGAAACCTAGGAGACAAGGTCAGAAACATAGGAGGCAAGGGCAGAAACCTAAGAGGCAAGGGCAGAAACCTAAGAGGCAATGATGGGGGCTATTCCTAACTTTCTTCTCAGCTCTTCATTTCTGAGCTTATCTCTCAGACTGTTTCCTGTCATTCGTCTAACACATTTCATCTCTGAGATCACAAAAATTTAGGCACATACTCAAAAAGTCGACCTCAAAACCATAAAAAGCTACTCCCACATTCATCTAAAAGTTACACCAAAACCGCACCAGATTTGCACCGTGCAAAAACATGCACAAGTTTGACACGCGCACCAGTTTGGCACAATGCACCAATAGACATCCCCATACCAAAAATTTACTTTGATAATCACTTTTATGATTGATACGCCCCTTACGAAGGCTGATTGTTACGCCCCTTACGAAGGCTGATTGTTACGCCCCTTACGAAGGCTGATTGTTACGCCCCTTACGAAGGTGCATTGTGCCAAACTGGTGCGCGTGTCAAACTTGTGCATGTTTTTGCACGGTGCAAATCTGGTGCGGTTTTGGTGTAACTTTTAGATGAATGTGGGAGTAGCTTTTTATGGTTTTGAGGTCGACTTTTTGAGTATGTGCCTAAATTTTTGTGATCTCAGAGATGAAATGTGTTAGACGAATGACAGGAAACAGTCTGAGAGATAAGCTCAGAAATGAAGAACTGAGAAGAAAGTTAGGAATAGCCCCCATCATTGCCTCTTAGGTTTCTGCCCTTGCCTCTTAGGTTTCTGCCCTTGCCTCCTATGTTTCTGACCTTGTCTCCTAGGTTTCTGACCTTGCCTCCTAGGTTTCTGCCTACATTTTTGTGATCTGGTGGTAATATTTTTCTCGGCCTATGGGAAGACCTTGACGAATTTGGGGAAACATGTGAACGTGACCTATGTTAAAGAGGGGGCCAATACAACAAAGTTGGTAATTAACCCCCTGTTTAAAACCATGACGCCTATTGGTGAAGACCTGTATGAGGTGTCGCTTGGAAATCGAAGTATCCTGTGGGATCTTCCTTCACAGCTTGGTTTTTTCGTCTACCAGTACACCAAATTGGGAATGTTGGAATTTTACTATGACTTCCTGGACAGATTCGTAGAGAGGTCCGACTTTCGACTCTGTGAAATGGATACAGATAGTCTGTACTTGGCACTCAGCGAGTCATCATTAGAAGGGGTCGTTAAAATGGATAGGGTAAACGAGTTTTTCTCCCAGTACGACAAATGTTTCCCTTACGAAACTTGTGAAGAGAACACTGGAGGCAATGTTAAAGAACGATCGAGGCAATGTTAGAGAACGCTGGAGGCAATGTTAGAGAACGCTGGAGGCAATGTTAGAGAACGCTGGAGGCAATGTTAGAGAACGCTGGAGGCAATGTTAGATAACGCTGGAGGCAATGTTAACGAACGATCGAGGCAATGTTAGAGAACGCTGGAGGTAATGTTAAAGAACGATCGAGGCAATGTTAACGAACGATCGAGGCAATGTTAGAGAACGCTGGAGGTAATGTTAAAGAACGATCGAGGCAATGTTAGAGAACGCTGGAGGCAATTTTCGACGCAGTATGAGATCGCACTGGTGGAGATACAATTTCCACTAAATTATTTCAATGTAATAGAGGGTGATGTCTGGATTCGCTACGAATCTCTCGATAACGACGATATTTGCGACGCTAGATTTGATGTCAACGTGACATTGGAGCCTGGGTTATACACGAAACCCGATGCGTTCATCGGCGCGTTCGTGAGTTGATGGTTCGTTAAGTCCATGGATCGTGGGGTTGTGGTTCGTGGTTCGTTGTGATTTGGTCCAACATTTTGGACCTAGAATATAACTTCCTGCTCGTTGTGTCTAACTAGTATGACTATGTGAGTAGCTTTCGGGATTTTTAGGTCGACTTTTTGAGTATGACCCTAAATTTTTGTGTTCTGGGGTAAAATGTTTGCGATTTGGATGTAACTATCTGATCGATGTGTCTAACTAGTATCAGTATGGAAGTAGATAGGTTTCTTACCTTCCCTCCTTGTTTTCTAATGCAGCTTCCTAGATTTCTGACCTTGCCTCTTTGGTTTTCAGCCTTTGCTTCCTAGTTTTCTGTCCATGTCTCCTAGGTTTCTGACCTTCCCTCCTTGTTTTCTGACCTCGCCTCCTAGGTTTCTGACCTCGCCTCCTAGGTTTCTGACCTCGCCTCCTAGGTTTCTGCCCTTGCCTCTTAGATTTCTGACCCTCCCTCCTTGTTTTCTAACCTTGTCTCTTTGGTTTCTGCCCTTACCTCCTAAGTTTCTGCCCTTGTCTCCTAGGTTTCTGACCTTCCCTCCTTGTTTTCTAACACAGCTTCCTAGATTTCTGACCTCCCCTCCTTGTTTTCTAACACAGCTTCCTAGATTTCTGACCTTGTCTCCTAGGTTTCTGCCCTTGCCTCTTTGGTTTCTGCCCTTACCTCCTAAGTTTCTGCCCTTGCCTCCTAACTTTGATTTACCGGATTATATTTAAACTAGTCGGATGTGAGACTTCGTGTTATAAGCGCGCTTGATTCACGGACGTTTATTTTCATAGTACTGTTCAGTCTAGCGGTCTGTGTTGTAGTGGAATATTTTACTGTTTTAGGTCGACTTTTTTAATATGAGCCTATTTTGTTTTGGTTTATCATGAATGTGAGAGAGACAGAGCGAGAGAGAGAGAAAGAGAGAGAGAGAGAGAGAGTGAGAGAGAGAGAGAGAGAATTTCGCTTGTTGATACTTTGTGTGGGTTGATGATAGGACATGCAGGGATGATGAGTTTGTCTCCAACTTTTTGAATTTTCGGTGTGTAGAATGACCCCTCTATCTCATCGCCCTTATCGTCTTTCAACACATATGTAACGGGGTTTGTTTCATTTACTCGACTGATGGAAAACAGTTCCTCCGTCCAAGCCGGAAGGTTTGATGTTGAGGGTGGCACATGATGATGATAGGACATGAAGGTTTGATGATGGTGTTGAGGGTGGCACATGATGATAGGACATGAAGGGCTGGTGTTGGGGGTGGCGCATGATGATGATAGTGTTGAGGGTGGCACATGATGATGATGTGTCAATTTGTGTGGCTTGGTGATGATTTTTATTTGACTTGAGTTAGCTTGGATATGCGATAGAGAGAGAGAGAGAGAGAGAGAGAGAGAGAGAGAGAGAGAGGGTGGCACATGATGATGATAGTGTTGAGGGTGGCCTATGATGATGATGTGTCAATTTGTGTGGCTTGGTGATGATTTTTATTTGACTTGAGTTAGCTTGGATATGCGATAGAGAGAGAGAGAGAGAGAGAGAGAGAGAGAGAGAGAGAGAGAGAGTCACTATTTAATGGTAGGGCACAAGATGATGATGGGATATGAAGGTTTGATGATGGTGTTGGGGGTGGCGCATGATGATGATAGTGTTGAGGGTGGCACATGATGATGATAGTGTTGAGGGTGGCACATGATGATGATAGGCCATGAAGGGGTTGATACTTTGTGTGGCTTGATGATGATAGGACATGAAGGGGTGATGGTGTTGAGGGTGGCACATGATGATGATAGGACATGAAGGCAGAGGGGGTAGTTCCATTGTCTATAGATGGCGTTAAGGCAGTCTCGAAAACGCTTATGCTAACATCAACTACACGCCCTTTTTTGTTAACCAAGGGGACCTCACTCTTGTTAATCAGACGACAGTTCCGGCAGCCAGTATGGATGCCCAGGATGTTTCAGCAAAGTCACCGATTACCTATTCCAGCTTTGATCAAGGTTTTGTCAAAATGGAGGGCGGTTGTGTTTTGAAGGCTAATGAAACTTCCTATGCACCCGTGTTTGATAGACATTTAACAAACAGTACCACCAAAACAGGAGGGAGGAAACCCAGACGCTTAAAATTATCAACGACCGGACAGTAATATATATATGATGTATTAATAAAGTTGTGAAATATAGAATTTTGTTTTGCTTTTCATTGAATGAGAAAGAGCGAGCGTCACTATTTAATATTAGCACACCTTACTACACGACACATGATGATGTTGGTAGCGATAACACACACGACCACTTATATTTTACTATTTTTAACATAAGTCCGTTTTCTTTTCAATCGGGGTTCTACCTGAGTTGGCTAACGGAATTTAAAATACTCTTTCACAAATTTCTAACACGAGCGAGGCGATCACCGGACACGGCCGGACACGGAGCGACGATCACCGGATTAGCACCGAGTCTCTATTGAATTTACCTGCGGTTAAGCTCTCAGAAACACAGGAGACCGTTCGACAAAACTAACCTTTCAATGTTATTGCTTGTCAGCATTTTTTTTACATGTTGCCTGGCCTGTCACGTAGTAGACCCGTGTTCGAATCCTGAAGGGAGACTGTTTTTTTTTATTATTTTTAATAATTCTGAGTTTACTTTCACAAATACATATTTTTTAAATAATTCTGTTTACTTTCACATACTCTTTTAAAATACTCTTTCATTTTCATCTAACACGAGCGAGGCGATCACCGGACACGGATTAGAGTCTCTATTGAATTTACCTGCGGCTAACCTTTCAACGTCATTGCTTGTCGCCTCCTGTCACGCAGTCCCAATTACCAGTATTTTAAATAACAACAATACCACCCCTAGTTACATGCCTCTACCTAACTCTAAACACGGAGCCTAACAATGACCGTCAGCATATTTTCCTAACAATGACCACGATTCCTTGTAAGCGATTCTAACAATAGCATTCCTCAAGTACCCGCCCCCTGCCCTGTCACGTAGTAGACCCGTGTTCGAATCCTGAAGGGAGACTGTTTTTTTTTATTATTTTTAATAATTCTGAGTTTACTTTCACAAATACATATTTTTTAAATAATTCTGTTTACTTTCACATACTCTTTTAAAATACTCTTTCATTTTCATCTAACACGAGCGAGGCGACACAAATATACTCTTTCACAAATAACACACAGCGAGAGGCGATCACCGGAGCGCGATCACCGGATTAGCACACGATCTTTTGAATTTACCTGAGTTAAGCTCTCAGTGATTCGACAAACTGACGAACACCAAAAAATTTTTCCCAAAATTTTTCCCCCCCAAAAAAATTATGAAGTTCGAAAAAATCGCGAATTCGAAAAAATAATTTTTTTTTTTTGGCACCGTTTTGGTGCAAAGTCGGTGCCAAATCTATTGTATTTCGGTGCATGTTATTCCACTTTTCTGTTGCATTCACAGCCACCGCTACTACTGACAACATATCCCTGTCGTTTCCTTCTCAAGACCACAAAAGAAGGTCTCCACCTATTTCTAATTAACTTTCATGCTGTCTTCGCCTCCTTTAGAACGAGTGTAACGCTTATTCTTACACTTACTTTTGTTCTGGTCATCGGGGTTGTGCCCTCTAGGTGGTCTATAACTAAGTCTTTGATCTGTGTACAAGAAGGTCCCGGGTTCGAATCCCGCTACAGGGTTTATTAACCCACCCCCACCCCACTCCCTCGGTCTCAGGGTGGTGAGATGCGATGTCTAACCCTCTCGGAGTAAAAAAGAAACAAAACGAAAAGAGTAGGCTAAAAAATGTCTACTGCCTGGTAAACTATATATAAGAGATAAACCCCCCCTCCTCCCATTTTCCATTTTCAAGGTTTTTGCCAGTGCCACGGAGTTCGTACATCGTAGCTGGAAAAAAAAAAAAAAAAAAAAAAATAAAATAAAATTCAGAACTTTCGATAGCGTGTGGCGGCGGTATTGCATGCCGAGAGAGTTGCCGGGGAGAAGATCAGTACACTATGGAGTAGTTAGTATAGTTTACAGTGTACTCTATTTGTTTCTCGCGGTAAGGCGCTGTGTCTAGGAGTACGGACTGGATCACACTTCTGGCTGTCTTTTGTTTTTTTTACTTTTGTGATTATTTTTTTCCCGTGTGCTGTAAACACACCTCTTCCCCTGAAATGACTCGCTGATCTATCATTTGGGAAATTTCCCTCCGTAATAATATTCATTTATTATTATTTGTCTCTACCATGGAGTAATGGAGATGAGCTGTCGACTAAACTATACTATACTCTTAACATTATTGTCTGCCCATATGTTTTAACATATTTCTCCTGCAAATGCACATTTCTGTGGTCTCCAGAATTATCAGTATTCCGGTCAGTATTATATTTGATCAGTATTACACTTTCTTTCCTAACGTTGTTAGGATTCACTTCTACGAATCAGAACTGGTTGGTTCTACGTAAAAAGAACTATCTTTTTCTTACTTCCATTGCCACCCAAATATGGGTTGTTTATCACTTTCTCCTCTCGGAATGTGTACTGGTCTTCATAGACCTAAGTGACGAGCTCTTTAGTATAGTGGTGAATAAACGAGAAGTTTCAGCAGTCATTTTGATGGTGCCACAGTGACATTCATCACATGCTTTGGTTTTTAGGTTTTGCAGAAGAAGAGAACGAGGCAGTGGGGAAAAGAAGAGTAAATGTACACGCCACGTTATTATTCTCTTTGCTGTTCTCTTCTGTGTTGATGATAATCATTTCCTCCTACAATAATTTATACTTCCAGTAACTGTCATGTCGTTCAAGAATGTGTGTGCCCTTTCTTTTGACACTTGCTGAAAACTGTCTGTTCTGCTATCCTTCATCAAGTTTTTTCTCAACATTTTCTTCATATGAATACCGCCGATAAATTATAACGAAAATAAACAAATTTGGCAGCTTTTCGCTCTCATGGAAGTGTTTTCTATAAAACAACAACATAGCCATGCCAACTAACTGCTTATCATTTTCACTAAAGCTCTCCGTTTTCGTTGGAAGGTTTTTATAAAGCAGTACGGCGAGATAATATGTTATAATGTCACGTAGCATCTAAGATCTATTGTTGCTTGCATCAACCGTAATGTCATATAATGTTGATAATATGTATTCTTCTTTTACCTGCTCATATCCATTTGGCATAAAGAATGTATTAATTTTTTGTTTGCGATATAATGAGAATGGTCTGTGCATCCAATATCAGCAATGATCCTTCTCGCACATGTTTTTTGCTGTTTCTGGAGTAACAAGACAGGGATGTCGAATGGAAGTCTTGGTCAGCTAGTTGTTCCTGACCCAGGCTCTCCGGGTGCTTGCTTGTCCGGTGGCGCAACCTATATAATAACGAGTTATAACATTACTCACGTAAACTATGTACAATACTAAGATCTTTACTTTCAATGCCATAGGCAAATTTGCTAATGTGCTACACACTTCTGAGAGTTTTTCTTCATTGAGATCGATTCTGTTCTTTACTTTTGATTTACAGCCGTAAACATTAATACCTAATATACGTCGTTGTCAACTCTAAATGTGATCGACAATTACAGAATACAATTTCATGCAACGTCTGTCGCTTAATGAGTTATTGCAATGAAGATGTACGCAAGTTGGTTTACACGACCGCTGGTTCGTCGAGCTGACAAACAAGACTGACTGTTTGCATGTTTGAGTGCAAGTTTTTCATCTTGATTTTATTTTGCCTTCCGCATTGTTTGGGAAACTTTCCGTCTCAAAGCACATGTTGTTTGACTTAAACACGTCATTGACTACGTCGTGAAATGAAAGTTCCCAGATAGTGTGAGGCACCATCCCCCCAAAATCCCATCGCCACAAAACTGTTGACATTATCAAGGTTATAGACTGGCCCCGTTCTCCCTCCGGGCAGTCTCCGCTGTTTACAGCGGTAATTTTGCGCATTGTCTGGTTTAAGTACATACACAGGGTTACATTATTGGATTATATGGCTTGTTGATTTCGTTTGACACTGCGTCGCACTGAGTGTTGTATCGTTTTGAATCGGTGAAAGTTAATTGCTCAAAGGTGGGCTGGGGACAAATGGAAACAAATTAGGATGAGTCGATTGGTTGGGATGGAAGGGTTTTTAAAGCATTGATGGTGCTACTGTGATGGCTTGTCATGATGATGGTTACAGATCAGAAATTAAATGTTTACAACAGAAAGATTTGCCTTAGTGCAAGGAATACATTTCACGAAGAATAAGAACTCGGAACATGGATGTTAATTGAAGAAAGCAATGGAGACATTTTGATTTCATCATGATTCTTATATATATATACATATGTATATACACATATATATACACACATATACACACATTTTGATTTCATCATGATTCTTATATATATATACATATGTATATACACATATATATACACACATATACACACACACACACACACATATATATATATATATATATATATATATATATATATATATATATATATATATATAAAGCAACCAGATGGCAATGCTTAGAGAAAAACATGCAAGAAACTTGCGACATCTTACCCAAAAAGGAAAAGAACAAAAAACAAAAATGGATAACTGACGCCATCTTGGAAAAAATGGAAGAAAGAAGACAAGCGTAGAAAACATTACCCAATACAGCACAATTGATAATTAAATGTGCAAAAAGGCAAAAGAAGACTGGCTCAACCAAAGATGCATAGAAATCGAGTCTGGAAAAATGTATTGCAAACAAAGAAATGCTAAGAGACAATATAGGTATAATCAATAGATGGCAAGAATGTGTAACAATTATTTTGTTACGAAAGGAAAAAGAAACTAACTACAACATGCACGTCAGGCTGTAAAATCTTAAGATCGGAAGTGGAAAAAAGCTTTACAAACTATGAAAACGGGCTTAAGATGCAGGACCTCTTGACAACATACAGATAAAGATGATAAAAACACTAGAAGATTTTGGTATTGAAGTGATCACAGGCATATGCGACGACATATTCTATACGGGATACTTACCAAATGCATTAAAAACATCAACCTTTATTATATCACATAAAAAAAGAATGGTGCAGTTGAATGCATTGACTTTAGAACAATAAGCCTAATGAGCCATTTAATAAAAATCTTGCTAAAAGTTATACAAGGAAGGATTCGGAATAAAAATCAATGTGGAATTAAAAGAACAACAATTTGGATTTAGGAAAAACAGTGGGACAAAAGAAGCTATATTCTGCATGAGGATATTAATCGAAAAATACACAGAAGTAAACAAACCAATATATGCCTGCTTCATAGACTACACCAAAGCTTTTGATAGAATGCACCATAAAGAGTTTATTGGCTACCTAAACGATATACATCTAGATGGCACAGACATACGACTTATATGTATGTTATGCAGGGAGCAAACAGCGATAATAAAATATAACAAAGAGAACTCTACACCCAGTTATATAAAAAGAGGAGTAAGACAGAGATGCACTTGATCACCAAGATTGTTCAATCTATACACTAAGCAAATCTTTAAAAACGTAACGGAGATGTCAGACCTAAACACTAATGGAGAGATAATCAATTACCTAAGATATGCTGATAATACTGTATTAGTAGGGGTCATTGCAAAAAAAAAAGATAATAAATGCATTAAAATGCGAAGCTGCAGTGAAGCTAATTGTGAGGAGAAATGTAAAAAAATATATAGAAAAAAAAATATATGGTTAAAGCTTCACGTAACAAGTGGACCACACAAACCAGAACGAGGTTTCGGCTCAATAAGCCCTTTTACAAGAACAAACATGCAACACGCGCACAGATATGTATGTAAAATAAATCATTTAAAAATATATAGTCATTTCGAACTAGGAAGATAAATATAAGGATAACAAGAATAAATACAGTCTTCCCTGTATGCTCTGATGTGGCAAGAAACGTACGTGCGCACGGGATACGTGTGTTTGCACAAAAGTGCAAATGTGCGCTCACAGCATGCAGTAACAAGTTTCCAAAAACAGGTCCATGTGCATTCAAAAAGCGCAGGAACCAGACTTGAAAAAAAGGGTACCCGAGAGGAAATACGACTGGGGGTAGGAGATATAGGGGACAGACGAAGTGATGCAGTGTGGACTAGTAGAAGAGAGATGTGAATAGCATAGCATAGCATGTGTATATAATAGTGTGCTCAAACATGAGCAGCAGATAATATGCAATAGGGAAGGGACAGTCCCAGGGGAACTATGTGTAAGAGTGATCCAGTCCCTGAAGAATATAAGTCTATGGTCTGCTGCCTGAACCAAAATTTCCCTTCAACCTCATGCTCTTCTCATCTCCCGCCAACGTGGGTTTTCAGTGGATCAAACAAGTGACAATCGCTCGGAGCTAAGTCGGGACTAGAAGTCACATCCCTTTTTTCTGGGTTCATCGTATGGTATGTCATCTGGGATTGTTGTTGTGGAGCAGTACTTCCCTAGTCCGCACGCCTGGATGTTTTCGTCGAATCGCACCCAGAAGCATCAACAGAACCTCACAGTACAAGACAGAATTCACAATGTCAACTTTCTTCTGGAAATTGGTTAACATCACTCCTTTAAAATCTCAGGACAATGCTGGTAGTATGTATCTGCTGATGGCGTAACCTTGGATTTGTTGGTACACGGCGAAGATGGATGTTCCCATTGTTTTGATTCAGGTTGGTAGTGATGCATCTATCAATCGTCCCCAATATTAATCCCGTTAAGCATGTTTTCTCGTTCATCTGTGTAGTGACAGAGATGCTGCATGGACAAACCAATTCGGTTCATTTTGTCTTCGCTATCTATCTATCTTTAGTTCGCCTGAAGTATTGTCTATATCTGCAATGTCGTTTCCTGTGTAAATTTCACTGTCTTTTGTAATTCTTACAGTGACCCATATAGTTTTGTCGGTAGTGTTGTATCTATGGGCCGATGGATTTTCTTCAGTCTACTATATTCAGTGCAGTCTTGAAGTATGTGTTCGGCAGTCTGGGGCGCCTGTCCACGTGTACAAGTAGTTGTTGTGCCGATCTTGAATTTTGTATACATGTGACTATGGAGTCGATTGTGTCCTGTTCTGAGGCGTATAATGATAACTTGTTCATATCTATTCATATTATGAAAGGCATTCTGATTTGGGGCTTGTGGTCCTCTGATTGATTTGATTATCTGTTTCTTATGATGGTATGTAACCGGTGTATCTAGTTGTGTGCCTGTTGAACCTTCCTTTGCCAACTGATCTGCTTTCTCATTTCCTGGTATTCCACAGTGAGATGGAATCCACTGCAGGGCAACCCTGTGGTGCTTTCAGAGTTCAGTCATTAAGGTCTGCAGATGTGGTAATTTTCTGGATTGTAGTGCCTGGAGTACTGATCTTGCATCTGTCAAAAACACTACAGGCTGTGGGCTAAGATTACTGTTCAGCAGTTTTTCTATTGCCAACTTTATTGCTTGTATTTCTGCATCATAATTGTGACAATATTTCACTGTTGCTATTTTATTCATATCCCTAGTGTTATTTGGGTATTCTATATATGCACCTGCTCCCCCATTCTTTACTGCATTCTGTGCTGATCCATCTATGTACACACGAATCCATAAATAGGTCTTGTGGGTATTCTTCATCCAGGAAACTGAGAGTTATTGTTTTTCGCTGTAGACTATTCTGTTCCTCTTTGTCAACTATTCCTTTCACTTCTGTCCGTATTTGAACTGATAATCCTGATTCCTCTGTCCAGGGAGTCTGTTCTGGTATGGGCAGAATGGGTTTAACAACTCTTGGCATGTCTGGTGTTTGTCTACTAATACGCTTGGCTTGGTGGGTAAAACTGCTTCCCTTAAGTCGTCCCAATGCAAGGTTTTGGAATCGGTCCTTCATTGGATGTCTCGGCATTCAAGCAAATTTTTCTGCCTGTATCAGCACCTTTGTGTCCCTCCGTTCTCTCAGTGCTGGTATCCTCCACAATTTCTCCATCTCCAATATTGGTGTTGATTTCATTACTCCTGTGATGACCCTAAGTGCCTGGTTTTGTACTTTGTCCAGTTCTTGCAGTGTGGTGTTTGATACTGAGCACCATGCAGATGATCCATATTCTAAATGTGGGCGTATACTCTGATGGTAAACTTTACTGAGCATTTTCCCACTCGCACCCCACGTAGTTCCACACATCTTTCTAGAATAGCCAACTTTCTCCTTACTTTTTGGGTTGCCTAATTTATCTGCTGTTTCCAAGATAGTTTGTTATCAAATGTAACTCCGAGATACGTAGCTTGTATGTCTTCTTTCACAGGCTCATTGTTTATGTAGATGGCTCCTGCTTTTTTGTTTTGGGGAGAGAGTGAAAAGTGTAGTACTGCATTTGTCTGTTTGATGCTGATACACCATCTATTTGTCCATGAATTCAGTGCATGCATAGCTCTTTGTAATAATTTGGGGGCCACTGTTGCATACTCCTCTGTGCACCACCTTACCAAGTCATCTGCATACGTTGCCACTTTGATGCCATGTGGTAGTTCAGTAACTAGGTCATTGATGTAGATCAGAAAAAGTGTTGGAGATAGTACCCCTCCCTGTGGAACGCCCTAGCGCAGTAAGATCTTCTTATCTTAAGACCACCCAGTTGCACTCTGGCTCTCCTGTTATGCAGGTATGCTTTGACCCATTTGCATATCCTGCCATTTACTCCATAATTTCTCAGTTTCTTCAAAAGCCCTTCCTTCCATACCTTATCAAATGCTTTCTTTAGGTCTATCCATACTGCTAGTACCAGTTTCTTTTCTTGAAACGCATCCTCATTTTCCTGGCAAAGATATGTTGCCTGATCTTCGGTAGAGTAATACTGTCTAAAGCCTGCTTGTTGTGGGACAAGGAGATTTTCACTTTCCACCTCCGTCTGGCTTGTAGTTCAGCCCATTGAAATTTGGCTTTAGCATGTTGATAGTTATTTGTCTTCGCTATTCAGTTCTCTTGGTTCTCTCAGCGAGCACACTTTCTGAAAATTCAGTTGATCGTGCTTTATACTGTATGCTAAACCATAGAAACAGCCTATAGCTGTTCCTGCACTGTCTATCGTTACTTGCCTATCATCTCCTACCACTGCCTCACAGACGCTTCTGTTGCAATCTGAACAGAACGTTTAGATAAGAAAGATTTCAAACAATTCTGGTGCGTCCTTGATAACATTTTTCTACACATGAATCTACTGATTTCCGGGACAACCAATTGTTATATAAAGAGGAAGCATTTCCTCATGGATGCCTTTTACAAAAAGTCCTTTTGTCCTAGAAAACACACACAACAGCACGCTGTTCTTGGGATCTTCACACATTCAGTCCAGCAGGTAATTTCCTACAGCGCTATGCCCAGCGCCGCCTACTACCGAAATCATAAAGTTGAATGTTGCTACCAACTATAGAAACCAGCAACTAAAAATGCCTAACTAAACCGAATCACTTTGTAACTTATTTATTGACTTCATGATTTGTTTTCTTTTCTTTCTATCCAATTCTTCTAGAAATGAAGTCCCTACTCCAAAGGCTTCAATTTTCTTTTTTGTTGTCTTGTCTAATGTCCATGTTTCTGCACCATACAGAAATGTTGAGAAGATATAACATTCTGCTATTCTTAATTTTAGCCCTATGTGTTATATGTTTTGATGTTTCATGACATTAACATAGCTTTTTGTCATTCCTATTCTTTTGTTTATTTCAGTTTTACATTCCGTCACTGGTTTTAGTATGTCCAAGGTAGTTGTAGTTCTGAACTATCTCCAGGTCTGTTCTTTCAACTTTGGCAACCAAAGGTTAATACAATATACATGTTTACATTAGATTCCAAGGCTAACAGGGAAAAAATACTCGATTACCGAAATAATCTTTCTGCAGCCATCCTGAGATCTGGAGTCGCCCAAGAGTGGGTAGTACCACCCAGCTTAGAGCTTTGGTTTGCAGTAATGATCATCTACACGGAATTTTAATTAACCCGAACATATCTTGTTCTTCTTCTCGGCCTGTACATAAGGAAGTAACTATCTCTAATATTTGATGAGAACATTTGTTTCGTTATTGGTCTTCAATGGTGCAGCTTTTGTCTCTTGCAGTGTATACACGACATATAATGCTTCATGTTTAAACGACCGAAGTGCTCAATTTTGCTAGATTATATTTACATCTTTCTCACTGATGGAAGTTCACATAGTACCTCAGGAATTGATTTAAACCAAAAAAAAAACAATTAATTAATTACTTAAAAAACCGCAGATAACCTCCCCTCCTCCATTTTGTTTCTTTCACATTAAAAAAGAACTTATTCCTAGCTAAACCTTAGAGTTGTTGTTATTTTAGTAGACCTTATTACTTCTTGTTATAGATTTGGTTAAAGAGTCAACTTCGTGACAAATATCTCGTGTATATATATATATATATATATATATATATATATATATATATATATATATATATATATAGAGAGAGAGAGAGAGAGAGACTTAAAATAGATTAGTCTTTTTTTTTTTTTTCAAAGTTTATTTCTTATACACCGATGAGTGTGCACCATGGTGGCTAGAGACGCAGGCAAAATGGCGCTCAGTAATTCCGATGTGGAGATGATTATGAAAGCTAAGATGACATTCTCGTATAGTGTTTAATCTCTATTAAACCAAAAGCAAGAAGTATCATCAAATTAAATTTTCAAGAAACTATTGTGAGGATTAAAGTAACGTCATAGTTTTCAAATGAGCTTTGTAAGGACTTTTACTTCACCTTGAAAAATACCGAAAGTATTTACATTTGCCAAGATACACACTTATGCACAAATAGAAAATAAATTGGATGCGTTATAAAACAAACACCTCAAGTGTCTCATAATTCATGTGCTTTGGAATGAATTCAAGACTAGTGCAGGAATAAGAGAAGCGACAAAGCGTTACATAATATCTACGAGGTCCAATATTTAAGTCATTAAACTAATTTCATAAAAAAAGCAAATAAACAACAGTTGAAGATGTAACCTGTATTTTATTCAAAATAAGCTCCATGTGCATTGATACAGCGAGTGGAACGATCTAACAAACACTGGAACGATCTCTACAGTTCTTCTGTTGGTATGACCCATAAAGTTGAGGTTACGGCCATTTGGGTGTCATCAGTATCGTCAAAGAAATGTCCTTTCACTGGTAAGTAATTTTGGAAGTATAAAGTAATCGGTGGGAGACAAAACTGAGGAATAGGTTGGATAGTTGAGAACAGACATTTGTTTTTGGGCCAAAAATTCGTGAACAGCTACCGCACGGTGATCCAGTGCGTTATCATGAAGAAGGAAAAAACTGCCAGATGTTGAATACTTGGGTCGGACTCGGAAAATACTGACATAAATTTTGCCACTGACAGACTGTCTCTCTGGAATAAATTCTTTGTGAATAATTCCTTTGCTGTCGTAGAACCACGCCATCATCGTCTTCACTTTCGATTTTTAAAGACACATTTTTTTGCCATTTGGTGATGATGATGACTTCTACTGAGTCTTTTTTGGCGTTTAATTGTGGAATAGTAGCAGAAAATCCAAGTTTCATCCTTTGTAAAAATCAGATTTAGGAAATGTTTATTTTTACGACACGTTTTGATGATGTCTTTTGTACTCAATACGGTAATATTGTGTGGTCATCGGACAGCGAATGTGGTACAAACAAACAAGCAATTTTCTTGCCCAAATCTTCCACTAAAATTGTACGAATGGTTAACACCAAATTTACCAGCCATCTTCATCACAGTCAAACAACGATCTTCTTGTATCCGTTCTCTGGCTTTTGCAATGAGTTCCACATTATGAACAGAAATTGGACGTCCATGTCTAGTTGCATTTGTAATCACTTCCACGCCACTTTTGAGCCACGAATACCATCTGAATATTTGTGCACGAGATAACAATTATCCCCATAAACTTTTTGCATCAATTTTTCCGTCTTAGTGGCACTTTTTCCTAGTTTTTAAAAATATATATTTTTTTTAATTTGCGTTTGCCAGCTTTCACTTGGCAAGGTCCCTAGAGACAAGGAACTGAATTCTGCGTGTTAATCCGTTTTTACCTGGTAGCCGTGTGCAGAGGGTCCCTTGCTGCACAGGCAGATGAGTCCGTCTTCGAAGGTACTTATATATTTTTCCGTCAATGTAATTGGCGCATCATAGGCCTCGATGCTGAGATCTGGGGTGGTTGCCGCAGAGAAATAGAGAGAGAGAGAGAGAGAGAGAGAGAGAGAGAGAGAAAGAGAGAGAGAGAGAGAGAGAAAGAGAGAGAGAGAGAGAAAGAGAGAGAGAGAAAGATCACAAATAAAAATACCAACTGGTTCAGTTGAGATTTGAACTCGCCAACCTCTCAGTCTCAAGAACGGCGTCTTGCTTCGAGACCAGCGGGATTTTGTTTTCCGAGTTTTAAACTTAATTTAATGTTAGCTTTTGCTCCATGCTGATTACGTAACAGTGCACCTCTAACTAGGTCAACAAAATAGTCACTTGTTTGTCGTCTGCTTATCGGGCAGTGATGACAAGTTGTCAGATCATAGATGAAGGTTGCCTCTTTGATTTCCTGTTTTGCTTCATAGATGTTATTTTTGTCTTGGCCATAATAAACCATCAGTCTCATTACCTAATTATCGGATATCGTATAATCAAGAGAAGAAGGTGGTCATATGTTGGCCGTGTGATAAGAGGTAACAGAAGAATCTCAAAGCAAGTCCTCAAATGGAAACTAGAGGGTAACAGAAAAATAAAGCCGACCTAGAAAAAAACACTAAAAAGAACACTGAGATGAGAGGCAACAACACCAGACATCAGCTACCTCGTAGCGATTAAGCGGCTTTCCCAGAAAAGATTCGCCCTACGGACGACCGCACCTTCCGGTACACCCAAGAGATAAAATAAATGCCTTAATAGACTATTTGTTTTTAAACTGTTCTCGTCACCAAAAAATCTGGAATTATCCAGTTAATTCTGGTGAGAATTATCTAACTTGAAAATGTGATATACTGAAATCACAGCTTCATACCAAGGTATCGTTTTTTGTTGTTAATTCAAGCTTGTCATAATATAAATCAAAATACAGTGTAGACGATTTACAAAATGAAAATATCGTTAATGGGGTAAATTACTATTTAGACACGTGAATCGTCAGGAACGGTGTTAACGAGTTAATATATTACGTCACCGTGTGAGAGTGTCTGGTACTAGCGGCTTACACTGAGAAGAGTACTGTCGATTTTTTAATCAGTACTTCAAAGATTTCAGTACATCACATTAGCATTTTCAAGGAAAAAAGTGGTGAAAAAACAAAGGTTCAGATGCGTTTATAGGAACATAGGCGATACAGATGAGTTTATAGGAACATAGGCGATACAGATGAGTTTATAGGAACATAGGCGATACAGATGAGTTTATAGGAACATAGGCGATACAGATGAGTTTATAGGAACGTAGGCGATACAGATGAGTTTATAGGAACATAGGCGATACAGATGAGTTTATAGGAACATAGGCGATACGGATGTGTTTACAGAAACAGGCGATACGGATGATTTTATAAAAGCCAGAGATATGAATATGAGTTTATAGAAGCAAGAGCTATAAAGATGAGTGAATGGAGTTCTAGAAGCATGTGCGATGAAGATTCGTTTATAGAAATGAGAACGATATAAATGAGGTTAAAGAATCTGAAAAATATTGTGAAATAGCTTATTGCTGCATGGGAAATGCGGGTCAGTCTATTGAGCAATAGGGAGGTTGGCATGTAAAGCTTGGGGATCATCGTCCTAGATAAAAAAAATAATCCATGCCTGACAATGGAAGTAAACACCGAGACGGGCTGTGCCGAAAGGTGGGGCTGTATAGTTCCACGTAAGGCTTGGCGCGTTGGAGGAAAAGGGGGGAGCGGAAACCGTCTACAACGTCCCAATGGCACCCATTGTTGGCAGACATCGGTGCCCGAGTTTGCTTATCCAGTTGTGATTTCACTGCCAGCATTCCCCTCTTTCTCCTGCAGCTTGTCAAAGCATTGTCTGTGTCTGTGAATACGAGCATTCATACACACGGACCGCCGGCTCACATTTGAATGGACAGCGTGTGTCAATAATGTCAAACGTTCTGAATTCTGCACTCAAAAGAAACGGAAAGAGTATAGAGGGTGGGGGAAAAAATGTGAAAAATTAAATTATCCACAATTTAGAAAAAAAGGCCGGGGGGGGGGGAGGAGAACTTTCCATTGAGGGATAAAAATAGATGTAAAGGCCGACATATGATTGTTAAATATAAAGTGTGGCACAAGAACACGCAAGTCTTTTCTCTAACCCAGCAGTAAAACAGGCTTGAAGCTTCCCAGCAAAACAGCTGTATGTGGCGTGTATTTGTAGCGGGTACATATTGATAACATACGTTATTATATGATTAACGTGGCCCGGAGATTCTGGCGTGATGAGAAAGATTTATTATTATGGAGGGAGGCCCTTTTTTGGAATCCCCAGGGGAAAAGACAAAGAGGAAGACCAAGGAATTCTTGGAGAAGACAGATGGAAGCAGAGATGAAGATGATGGGGAAGACATGGAATGATCTTAAAAGAATGGCAAAAGACAGAACGACTTGGAAAGTGTTTGTTGAAGACCTATGCTCCACTGGGAGCTAAAAAGGTAGAAGAACAAATAGATGGTATGGTCGTTGCTCGTATATGTGCGTGTGTGTCCTGATTTGTCTCCCCCCCCCCCCCCCCCCTCCCCCAACCCTGAACCTGCGCCGTGGCATGCTCCGTCTTCGGGCAGGCTTGGATCTTGATTTGACGTAGGAGTTTTCCTTCTCGTGGTGTGGATTCCTGCCAGGGTTTTTGAGCCCACCCTCTTCCGTGTACCTCCAACAAATCCACATTGTTCGTTACTACTTTATGGTTTCATTTGGTTTCTCTCGGTTTTCGCATGATGATTCTTACTATAGTTAGTTCACAAATTCGTGCCCACAGAGTTGATCAATTATCTCGGAAACTGTTTGATAAATTTATGTAATTCTTTTTCGTGAAATCTTATTTTTTCACCGACCTTTAGATTTTATAACATTTAAGTACAAAGGTAGTCTGAATTATGCACAAGTCGTTTTTTGTTATATAATTTTAGGAAAATGTCAAACCTTGTGTTCTAAACATTAGATTTTACTGTAAATTATGTTAATTTTCTAACAATGCAAGCCAAAGGCGTATCCGTATTACATTGAAAAAAGCAACATTTTTCCTTTGGTTTTATATCTTCGTCATTGAGACAGGTAAACTTCCTTGCTTGACCGTCGCCTCTGCAGGGTCAAAGTTCTGTCCTATCCCTCGATTGAAAGACTTTCTATCTATATTTAGAGCTGCCCGTGTTCTGTTTTCTGGTTTTATTTAATATCATAATATAACCTACTCCTTTTAGATTCCTTGCAATAGTGCATGTACAATAACACAGTTACTTTTTACATAGTGATGAATTTACACTTTAAACTCTTCGTGGTTTTAAAAATCAAGTAGTCACTTCACAACAGCTTACAAATTATCACACATATAGGAATATTCATTAATAGTAAATATTTTGTCAAAATACGCCTCTGAACCAATTTAACAAGAAACCGGAAATGAAATTACCACACAACAAAAAACCTTGGGGTGGCGCGTGTCTTACAAGTTAAGAGTGCGAGACGGTGCTAAGATTGTGTGGTGTGCACGTGAAATTTGCCTTTTTAATTGGTGACTTGATTACAACATATGTGGGTATTGTAAAATCATAAAATTTAGGACAAGCAAGAAAATCATATTTTTATATACATCAAATAAGCAACAATTTTTCCTAAATGCATGACAGTAGGGCAAAAAATCAGACTGAAGGTCGGTGAAAAAAATAAGATTTCACGAAAAAGAATTACAGAAATTCATTAGTTTCCGAGATAATTAATAAACTCTGTGGACACGAATTTGTGAACGAACTATAATACTTTGCTCATGTGACCTCGTAAACCTCGTGCTACGCGATATAAGAATCGCCGCACTGTATGTCCAATATAGAACAAGTTAATTTATTTATTATACACCCACGGAAAGAACAGTTAGTATGCAACACACAATAGTATGTAACTCATGGTTACTGTGCGGGATCTATTGGACGACACGAAATAATGCTTGGTTTACTACATGGTTAGATATATTGAATAACTGAGTTAGTGATTACTTTTTGTGAGTGTCACACAAGAAAGATTAAAATATATGTAACCCCTCCACGAAAAAAAAAATGAAATCTTAACTTCAATACTTCGTACATTGATCTGTTATCACTGCTTGACAGCGGCTTCTTATCGAGCCAATGAGGCTCCGTTCGACCCGTTGTTGAGGCTTGTTATTCTATTCTTCTTGCAATGCCTGTGATAACTGGTGATGGCTTTGTCTTATTCACACCATGCTATGCAGCTAATTCGACACTTGCTCAGTGGAGAAAGTTAGGGGAAACATCATGCCATAGTAAGACATCAATCTGCTGTTGCTGAAAGTAGTCCAAGACCATAACGTGTCATATGTGGACTGGCATTGTTTTAGCTGCATTTTCATTGAAAATGACTGTACATGTGGTGTGAATATTTCATCTCTGTATCCAGTAGCCAAAAAAGAGCTAATTTCCAATATTAGGAAGAAGCAATCATCATTTTTTGGCCATGTAATGAGAAGGGAACAGCTGGAATATATTGTAACAGCTGGGACAATTGAGTGACGAAGAGATAGAGGGAAGCAAAGAGAAAAGATTCCAGACAGCTTAAGAGAATGGCTTGGCAGAAGGTCAACAACAGAAATGATAAATAGCTGTCAAGATTGACAGTTGTGGAGAGACATGATCACCTCGCCATCAGGCACGGTACTTGATGATGATGATGATGATCCAGTAACCTTTAGGTTACCGTTGATGATGACGCATGTTCGTTCTAGCCGTATAAAGAATCCTGTCCCAGACCATTATACAGCCTCCTGTTACACCGTTCCTTTGTAGCATGGAGTTGTCGCAAAACGTTGTCCTTGACACATGTACACCAACAACGCCATTCGTTGCCCTGGAAACAGTCTTACTCATCAGAGAACACTATGCCTCTCAATTGATGATGGGGGCCACACAACTTGTTGTCTTGCCCTGGCCAAATGCGATTTCTCTGGTGAACTGACAGTACCGATCTAACTGCAGACCTGTGGGGCAACAGATATTTGCATCTCTGTGCCTGTTCTGCACGATACTTGTTTTAAACTTTGAATGTGCCTGGCAGTCCATGTTGCATGGATAAACCTCTTACGAAAATGCACGAGGCGTATGAAACGATCTTGTGCAGGATGGTAACTCATGGTTGACCACTTCTCTGTGGCTTTCTGCATTGTGTCCAGATGGTTGATATCGAGCTAAATGCGTGATCTAGTAATTCAACGAAAAGTTGTGATATAGTTGTTCCAACATCTGACAGCTCTCTCTACCTATCTAGCTCGCTGCTGTTGGTTCAGTATTGTGAACTAGTTATTTCTGTCGGACTATTGGTACTGTTTACTTCAACTTTTTTTTTCTCACGCGTCTTATTAGATCTGCTCACTTACCTTTCATTTTTCTATGATAAATTTTCCTCTTCTGGCTTTCTTTCTCTCCTCATTTGCCTTTCGACGTCGAGGAGTGACATTGTTAACATTTTCTTGCTCTTTTTTTTTTATCTTCTGCTGTTAAACCTCCGAGTGTTTCTAGTATTCCGTTTTTCACCTTATTCTTGATCGGCCTCTTGGTCTGGTGTTCTTGTATCGTTTGTTGGCAGCTCGTTGTATAAAATTTAGTTCTTTACGTCACATCACATGCACGAACCACTTCATCTGTTGTCGCTTTATGTATTCTAAAGCTGGTTCCGTTCCTAGTCTTTTTCGTAACTCTTCATTTCTGATATTATCTTTCAAGCTGTTTTCTGTCCTGCGTCTCACACTTCATTTCTGCGGTAGTTATTTCTCTAATTGTTCTTGAGACTAAAGTCCATGTCTGGCACTGGTAGCACAACCTTGGGATACAGTCTATAAACAGCTCGCCTCGCTTCTAACATTACTTCTTTGTTAGACAGTAGTGGGGAAATCTGTCCTATAGCCAGACAAGCTTTGTTACATCTTGAGTCTATTTCTGTTGCATGCATGTTGTTATATGTCAGGGTCCTGTCAAGGTATTTGAATTGATTCACTTGATTTAAGATATTGCCATCCATCATTATGTTGGTGTCTTGTGTGTTTCTTTTGATATCGTAATTACCTCTGCCTTGTTTATGTTGATTTTCACATTATGTTTTCTGACTCTATTTTGACTGGTTCAGTTTGCAACGTGGTAAATATCTCCACAAAAGAGTGCCAGGCACTCGTGGTTGTACATGTAAGTGTTCTCACCACCAACACTGAACCGTGCACCAGGTTTTATTTCGAGTCCAAGTAATCACGCCCAGTGACCGAATTAGAACATAAAGATTGTGTCGATGAATTTGTGGAATGTAACAGAAGTGACATGTTGATGAATTCATTGAATGTAAATGAATTTTAAATGAAGACTATATTGATGGATTTCTTCAGTGTTGCAGAAGTTAACACGATGATATTATGTTGATGAATTTGTGAAGTGTAACACAGATAAACACGACTACTGTGGTGATGAATGTGTGAAATATAACAAAAGTTAACTTGAACATGTTGATGATTCTGTGAAGAGTTGCAGAAGTTAACTTGAACATTGTGTTAATTAATGTATGAAGTATAACAGAAGTTAGTTAACTTGAAGACTATGTTAATGACCCTGTGAAGTGTGACAAAAGTTAACTTGACAGGAGACAATGATGTACAGGGGCTGCCTACCAATTTAATGAGAATGGTACGATGACATTTACTGGCAGTATTGCATCCCACATTCTGTAAAGCGTAAAGTGAAGTGCAAATCAATACAACAATAGAATTAGATTGAAGAGCTGCAGTGTTACGGTTATGTAATTGATAGCTTTACGTGAAAACTTCCAATTACCTACAGTAATTAACTGCAGTCAGTATATGTAAAGTGTACGCTAATTCAACGAAGAGCTGTAAATTATAACAATGAGATTCTCTTAAAACAAAAAAAAAGAACACAATGAACAAAGTTAGTGTGAAGAGCTCTATGAAGTGCAGCAATTGTGTAACAACGAGGGGTTAATATGTAATTAGTGTGAATACATTTCATGTGAGCAGGTATTGTGTGCGTAACGTGAACATGTTCCGTGCTGTTCAGATTATGAAGCGCTGAAT
Organism: Megaustenia siamemsis; assembly: GCA_032433765.1. Classification (NCBI taxonomy): domain Eukaryota; kingdom Metazoa; phylum Mollusca; class Gastropoda; order Stylommatophora; family Ariophantidae; genus Megaustenia; species Megaustenia siamemsis. The sequence continues at coordinate 55,210,333 of JAVIAB010000051.1, forward strand.
AATTCATGAGCAATTGAATACTGAAGATAAGACACTCTTGCAAAGCATCAACACAATGTTCCCCCATCTTCTATCTGCTGAATGAAGTATCGATATTGGCTCATGAATAATGCGCTGTGATTAACGCTATTTACATACGCCGTCGATATTCATGTTAATCCGAGGTTTGTAATCGATGACAATAACAATTACCCGCTCAATATGCACAACAGTTGTATTTGTTTGCATGCTTGGCCCTAGGGCTTTTGATTCAGTATTGAATTTTTTATCAGCGTTCTTAATATATCATAGCGTTATGAATAGGTGATTGTGTTGAATAGCGTGGACATAAAACTAGGCATGGTCTAAACAGAGTTTTTTGCCCATCAATTCATTATCATTTCTATTCTCTAATTATTTCTATTTTCTCCCGGTGCTTTTTTTTTTTGGTACATTTTTATATATACGTTTTTCTTCTCTTTTATTCGTTTTGACTATTGTTGCACTTTTTGACATTGATGCATTTAGTGTCATAGATGACACCTTGGTAGGGGGTGTTGGGGAAGTTTCTCTATTAATGATTTTTCACATTCCTGTTTTCTTATGATCTTTTATTTGAATGACACAAGGGCAGGATTTAATTGAAAGGATATGTGTGAAATTAGAGACATAAACAACATAGTGATATTATTCGAAAGTGAAGGAGAACAATGGTAAAATGTGAGAAACAAGATTAGTAATCACATAGATCTGGTTCAGTAACAAGAATAACGGGATTGTTTCATTTCTTGGAAGATGATAGCAGATCTGAAGTTTGTGAAAAGGGAGTCAAATAAGAACGCTAATGTTAGAGGGGGGAGAAATCCCAAATTAAAGTCACATATTTCTGTCTACAGCCTCCTGTTCTCTATTTCTCTCTTACCTGTTTCCCTCCTCTTCTCTTTCCTCCTCTTGTGTTTCCATTATTAACATTTACTGTTGGCTGTGCTTATCAAGAATCTAGAGGAAGTAGGAAGGAAGTTCACTAATTTATTCGGAACGGATAAGTCTGACAACTCTATGCTTCATTTTTGCACTACTTGACTAGTTTCCATTAACTCTGGTAGCACACTTTTATATATGTATTATGCAGACCCGTATTTGTACGTGTCGAAACTCATGCACCTCATAATTCATTACAATTGTCTCGGTATTCCTACATTTTCCCCAAATGCCGGACAATATTCGGTCAAAACTGTCACGTAATGGAAGACCGCAAAAATGAGCTGACCAGTGATGACTTCTAAAAGCTGTACAGGAAGTAGCTGTGGAACTTACTTCAGTTGAGGAAGAGAAAATTCGATGGTTGAGCATTTCCACAACCGAACTGAAAGAACTTTGTGTTATCATTTGGAGGAAAAACACAGAACTTGGGGGCGGGGGGAGGAAATGACATCCTAGCATCGCCGTGGTCGACAGGGGTGTCAACTCTTTCATTATATGTCAATTTGTTATTGACAATTTGAGAACAAAAACTATTTTAATACGTCAAAGGAATAAAACAAGCATGGACAAGTTTTGAAGTACAGAATTTCAAGTCAAATCGTATTTGTTGTAAAGGATTAGAAAGAGAGAAAGAGAGAGAGAGACCAGAACATTTATCTGGTGTACTTATGAAATGTGACTCCAAACAGTATCCCTTCTCCTATCTTATATACTTACAACATAAGCTTAATTTTCACTACTGTACGTGTAATTGATGTTGTTTTTATATTTGATTTTATGCAACAAGTAATATACATGTAATATACGGAGTTTTCAGTAAACAAATCATTGACTATCTGGAACGGATTAATCGTATTTTCATTATTTATTTGGAGAAAAATTGATGCGGTTTTCGTACAGATCGCAGTTTGAACTGTCTCTTAGAATAAATATAGTGTGGTTCTCCACTGTATGTGTGCGTGCATGTACTACGTTGCAAGTCAACATCACTGGCAATTGATTGTTTTGTTGTTGTTGTTGATTTCACAGAAACGTCAACGTATTTGACTCGAAAAGACCGGAGGACCCTACCCAGTTGATCTACACATTTGAAGTGACAGAGCTGGTAGGCATCGTGTCCCTGCTCTACGGTATGCTGCTGCACTCAGGCGCCCCTAGTCGTAGCGTGGACAGCGCCCCGCGGGAGCTGGCACCCCAGCCCGTCAGCATCATCCTAGCAGGCCTGCGAATGCTCAACCACATGGCCGTGCTTGACCTGCAGATGTTACAGGTGATGTTTGTGTTGTGTGCTTACTTTACGGATGAAGTGCGCGTGTGATGGCTTTACAGCGTACGTGTATTGTTTTACAGGTGATGTTTGTGTTGTGTGCTTACTTTACGGATGAAGTGCGCGTGTCATGGCTTTACAGCGTGCGTGTATTGTTTTACTGGTGATGTTTGTGTTGTGTGCTTACTTTACGGATGAAGTGCGCGTGTCATGGCTTTACAGCGTGCGTGTATTGTTTTACTGGTGATGTTTGTGTTGTGTGCTTACTTTACGGATAAAGTGCGTGTGTGATGGCTTTACAGCGTGCGTGTATTGTTTTACAGGTTACGTTTGTGGTTGTTTTACTCGTCAAAAATGGGCCCGGTGGTTTAACGAATGAGATATGTTTTGCAGTTTAGATATCTGGTTGTTTTACAGATAGGTCCTCGTGGGTTTGTTTTGTTTTATAGGTGAGTTGTATCACAGGTGCTTACTTTTTTGGTTCGTGCATTATGTTTTGTAGGTGATTTACCCGCATATGTGTGTGTTTTTTTTTTTACATATTGAGTATGTGGGTATATGTGTGTGTTTTACTGGTGAGATCTAGACGATCGTGTGCGTTTTACTGGTGAGATCTACACGATCGTGTACGTGTGCGTTTATCGATGAGAATGGTTTCCTGTGTATATGTGTGCCTGGGCACTGTTTGCTCTGAGCAGCTCTTATAAACTTGGCGCTCAGCCTCCATCAGTGAAGCTGACGTCAAGGAGAACATGATCTGCCGCCGTGTGTTTGCATTCTCCAACTATCAGCTTAGCCGTACTTTTATTTCATTAAACTCCTAGAAGAGTTCCGGGTTTTTGTTCACGGACCTGTACTATCAGGAATTATTTGTGTAAAAATGGGGTTTGAGAAATTGGAGGGATTTGGACGAAGTTAGGAGGTGAAGTGGGAATGAGTGAATTAAAAATGTGAACCTGCACGCTTGTGTTGTTGGTGGAAGTACTAAACGTAGGGCCTTTATTCCCAGTTAGTTAGTTAATAGTTCCTAGAAATGAGGATAATTCCGTAACACTGTAGTTTCTACTCTGTGATTGTGTCTGTTTGCATTTGTCATTTCGTCATTTGTTTTATTCCTCCAGAAATATTATCTGTTTCTGAATAGTGTTATTAGTTTCCTTTTGGAAAAGTGTGTTGTTTATGTAGGGTAAAGGTAGTCATATAACGTATCGTATGATTTCAAAGATGTGACGTATTTGGATTTCAAGTTACTGTGACAGAACGTACGGAGATGAGGGTCCAGTGATCATTATGGATATTTTTATCTTTCATATTTGAACTGAGTACTTTTTTTAGACGAAAGACCACGTGGAGATTCTTAATAACACACACACACACACACACACACAAAGAAAGGAGAAAAAACGATCAGCACGTATGCTTTCCATGAATTAGTAACAGAATAAACACCCATGTGGCTGTCAGCAATGCTAACCACCCATTAATAAGATATACTATAATAGCATTGTAAATAAACATATTCCCTAGGCTATGGACATACCAGTTTTTCGTTGTCACAATTTAATGAGAATATCGAATAAGCGTTGATCAAAGCCACAAATGTATTAATAATCATCATCATAAAACTCGTCTATTTTCTGTTTATAATTGGGATATTTTATACCTTGGCAATATCGTAACTACAAACAATTCGAATAGCTCTACCTGCTTGTTATGTGTGTAATTGTCTGTCATTGACTTGGGTGTTTTTGTCTTGGGAACATAGATCCCTTCACGGGTAATCTATTCAGGGAAGCAGATATATGAATACCAAAACCCTGGTATCTCGTCTCACGCTGGGCACCACGGCGGGATAACAAAACGTTAACTTTCAGAGGACACTGGGATGAAACGGATCACAGATGAAATTAAAACAATCATACTATTTGTCCAGTTGATTCTCCCTGCTGCGTGGTTCCCTGCCTGGTATTGTCCTGCCTCTTTTCAGTACCGGGCTTCATCAGCAGTAGTATCATAATCGCTCTATTTCCCCTCTGGCTGTGAATATGAAAGCCACATGTGCATAATATTCATCATAGCTTGTACTTTGAAATATATATATTAATGTGGCGCACATTTGCCATTATATTATGCATATTATGCCCGGTGCACAAATCCTGAGTCCATTGGCGTTCTCCTTTACAGGCAAAACGACTACATTTCCTGAATAACAGTAATAAACGGATACATGTTTAAATCGTGGCCGTCTTTGGTTTGCTCACTTCTTGCTGACACATGTTTGCGCTGTATAGAATGAGTTTGGTATGTGCTGGCGGCAGGCTTCAAAGCAGAATGCGGTTGAAATTGTTGCGCGTGACTCTTGATAGAAGTTGGGGTGTGGTTTTTAGGACACTTTGGGTGGGGTGTCAGCACATTTAAGGTGGTGTTCTCTGGGCAGTTGTGGTGCAGTTGTCAGGACGTATGAAATGTTGTTGTCATGGTAGTTGTCAGGAAGTTTAATATGGAGTTGTCATGACAGTTGTCTGGACGTTTAACATGGAGTTGTCATGACAGTTGTCTGGACGTTTAACATGGAGTTCTCATGACAGTTGTCTGGACGTTTAACATGGAGTTGTCATGACAATTGTCTGGACGTTTAACATGGAGTTCTCATGACAATTGTCTGGACGTTTAACATGGAGTTGTCATGACAGTTGTCTGGACGTTTAACATGGAGTTCTCATGACAGTTGTCTGGACGTTTAACATGGAGTTGTCATGACAATTGTCTGGACGTTTAACATGGAGTTGTCATGACAGTTGTCTGGACGTTTAACATGGAGTTGTCATGACAATTGTCTGGACGTTTAACATGGAGTTGTCATGACAGTTGTCTGGACGTTTAACATGGAGTTGTCATGACAATTGTCTGGACGTTTAACATGGAGTTGTCATGACAATTGTCTGGACGTTTAACATGGAATTGCCATGGCAGTTGGGGCATAGTTGTTTGAATGTTTGAAGTAGAGTTGTCATGGCAGTTGTCAGGACGTTTAAAATGGGATTGTCATGACAGCTGTCAGGATGTTTGAAAAGAAGTTGTCATGGCAGTTGGGACACAGTTGTTTGAATGTTTGAAGTAGAGTTGTCATGGCAGTTGGGGCACAGTTGTTTGAATGTTTGAAGTAGAGTTGTCATGGCAGTTGGGGCACAGTTGTTTGAATGTTTGAAGTAGAGTTGTCATGGCAGTTGGGGCACAGTTGTTTGAATGTTTGAAGTAGAGTTGTCATGGCAGTTGGGGCACAGTTGTTTGAATGTTTGAAGTAGAGTTGTCATGGCAGTTGGGGCACAGTTGTTTGAATGTTTGAAGTAGAGTTGTCATGGCAGTTGGGGCACAGTTGTTTGAATGTTTGAAGTAGAGTTGTCATGGCAGTTGGGGCACAGTTGTTTGAATGTTTGAAGTAGAGTTGTCATGGCAGTTGGGGCACAGTTGTTTGAATGTTTGAAGTAGAGTTGTCATGGCAGTTGGGGCACAGTTGTTTGAATGTTTGAAGTAGAGTTGTCATGGCAGTTGGGGCACAGTTGTTTGAATGTTTGAAGTAGAGTTGTCATGGCAGTTTGACTCCTCCTACACATACACAGTGACACACACGTGCACATGCAAGGTTCGAATCACATCCTCCAGTCTACCATGCTGAAAAAATAATTGGTAGCAGTCAGAGAGAGAGGGAGGGGAGAGGAGAGAGAGAGAGGGGAGAGAGAGGGAGGGAGAGAGTGTTAGAGAGAGAGGGGAGAGAGGAGAGAGAGAATACAGGGCTTTACATTTTCTACCACCAACAAAAGATTTGTTTAAGAAAAGCTAGCACACTATAATCCACTTTCCAACATCAGCCAGCTTTCACCTCTGGCGTAGTCACTACAGTCTAGAAACAATGTTAGGCCTTTTTTCTCTGGCAGCCATGTGCACAAGCAGATAACTCCAATCTTGGAAGTACTCATACTTTTTTCCATCGATGGGCAATTGACGTTTTAAGCTGGACCTCGCTGTTGAGACCAGGGGTGGTTGCAGCAGGGAAAAATCACAAAGAAAAATCCCAAATGGTACAGCAAACATTTGAACTCACAATCTGTCTGTCTTGAGAACAGCGTCTTGCCTCAAGACCACCCAGTCCCCTGCAGCATCAGTAAATGATACAAGTTATAATAACACACAAGCACGCATGCGCGCACACACACTAACACATGAGTACTTTGGACAAAAAAATGGTAGTCTTATGCTGAGCTAATATGTTGAACTCATTAAATAAGCATGTTATACTCTACATTTGCAATGGGATCAAATGCACAAACACTGCCAAAAGTAAATAATAAATAGTACAGTCTTAATAATATATCATATAACAATTTCTAATGTTGGTGGCATTAAATAAATACAGATGTCAAAGCGTTGTTAATTTTTCTATCTTGGAATGAAGGAAATCACATATTTCTAAAACCTTCAAAGTTCCTGAGCGGATTGTCTACAGATTTGTGAGTAAATTAAAAGCTGTCAGATTCAAATGAATCGGGCAAAAAGAAGATAGTTGGAGGCTAAGAGCTTTAGACATAAAGGACCACCATATCACATCCCAATCGTTAGGTATAGGAAACTAGATGAAAAGTTTTAGTTGATGTTATCCTGCTCAAATAAATCTTTGAACTAAAGACTCTGTAACGTCTGTGTACCAACGACTGAAACATACCCAGACATTTCAGATTTGGAGCGAGGTGTCAGCACGAGGCACAACACCACTGTATATGGATTCGCACGAAGGAAATATACATTGACTTACTAGATGTACACCTTCTGTCGTTTATGTAGGCCTCGTACCCCGATGGGTGCACGTTTTAGAATGACAAAGATACCAAGCATACACCACAGCTAAGCTGGAAGAGAAGAATGTGACATTATTGCCAGCAACAGTGACAACCTAAACCAAATTGAAAATGTTTGAGCACTACTCCACAATCATTTTAACAAGAGCGGACTCAAGAGATGTTTAAGAGTTGAAGAAGGTACATGACAAAATATTGGGACAGTCTGACTCACAATTACCTAAACACGCATGCGAGTTATGTTTCTCCATATACGGGTTTGTCTTTCAGGAAGGGTAACCATTATCTTAAACTGGAACAACTCTTAGTAGATAGTAATATAGGGGAGATAATTTCTATCTGTATCTATTATTATTTTTGCTATATACGGTATAAGTGTATAATTGATTGTATACACACAAACGTAATATATGCGTGATTATATGTAATTACTATGAATCACGACCTTTAAAGTTTCCACTGTTGTCTTTGACCTGAGTTTCGTGAGGTGTAAATGTTGTTAAACCATCTATTGTACACAAAACCTTACTGATTGCGAACTTGCTTGCCTGGTCTGTACCAACGAAACCAAACCAGATGTACATGCATAACTTGGCAGAATCCACACCGCACTGCATGTACACCAGCAGCCTGTTGTATACTTTCCTCACATGCTAGTCCCGCTGCCGCCATGTGACACACAGCCGTTCACAAACATTAACTCCTCATTTCACCAGTCTTGTTCACACTCTCCAACGTTCTGCTCCCAGCATACACAGCAACAACTATAGAAGAAAGACATCATCGGGGCGAGGCGCTTGTCTCGGCTTTGAAGAAATGTTGCACGGAAGTGACTCTTGAAATCATTTATGACTAAAGTCATACATGTGGTTTGTTAGGGCGTGTATTTGATAGGTTCGTTTCTTGCATCCTCTTTTATACATCGTCTGTTTGATGTTGGCGGAAAGTAAAGGAAATGTAAGTAGCTTCTGTTGGTCAGCTTTTGCTCTCTGTGTCATATAGTTCCCAGCTAGAAAACATAAACGTTTTCTTCGTCTCGAGGGCCTTTGATCATTTGCCAGGCTTCTTGGTTTCATTCTTAAGAGAATCGAGTGAAAATAGTCAACTTGTTGCTGCTTTTTTTTGGGGTTTCGTTTACCCTTATCCAACTTTTACTTCTTCTCCGTGTGCGCACTCCCACGTGAGGTTAAATGGACATAAGTTGCATTACAGCAACCTGCAATATCTACATTTGACGCTGTCGGTTTAACACCTCAACCTGACATTTTGTTTAGTAGCAGGCTCCCTCGCCAATCATTTTTCGTTTGGCAAAACTTTTAGTCCGGAGGATCATCACCGGTCTGACGACACTCAGCTAAGGATTGTGCTTCATTTTGCAGCTTCCTTCCTTCCTTCCTTCCTTCCTTCCTTCCTTCCTTCCTTCCTTCCTTCCTTCCTTCCTTCCTTCCTTCCTTCCTTCCTTCCTTCCTTCCTTCCTTCCTTCCTTCCTTCCTTCCTTCCTTCCTTCCTTCCTTCCTTCCTTCCTTCCTTCCTTCCTTCCTTCCTTCCTTCCTTCCTTCCTTCCTTCCTTCCTTCCTTCCTTCCTTCCTTCCTTCCTTCCTTCCTTCCTTCCTTCCTTCCTTCCTTCCTTCCTTCCTTCCTTCCTTCCTTCCTTCCTTCCTTCCTTCCTTCCTTCCTTCCTTCCTTCCTTCCTTCCTTCCTTCCTTCCTTCCTTCCTTCCTTCCTTCCTTCCTTCCTTCCTTCCTTCCTTCCTTCCTTCCTTCCTTCCCTCCCTCCCTCCCTCCCTCCCTCCCTCCCTCCCTCCCTCCCTCCCTCCCTCCCTCCCTCCCTCCCTGCCTCCCTCCCTCCCTCCCTCCCTCCCTCGCGTGTATCACTGATAGGCAATGCTATATCCAAGAGCATGTAATGACTTATTAATATATATCTATCTGTTGACCTTTAGAGCCATAGCCGGCTTATAGGGCATAGACCCAGATACTCTTTCTCTTATCTACATTTTTATTCTAGCAGTTTTAATCCTTCTAAAGATATTTTATCAAATCTCGCCATTTGTCTCTGTCCTGTGCAAGCAGCTCTATCTCATTGAGGGAGTCGATTCCTGCTGCTCTTCCCTCTCTGATCAATGTTCTTCTCAGTGTCTGTCTGGGTCAGCCTCTTGTTATGAATATGAAGAATGCCAATTTTCAGCACGAAAACCAGAAAATTTGGAGCAGAGAAGACCAGTGCTTAATTTTACTGATAGAACTTTCCTCAACTGTGCAGATCAAGTACCCCTTTTTTTTAAAGTGGACCTACTGGTGGGTTCCGTGATTAACCATCGATCTTCGGGACGTGAAGTCATCGCTCAACCTCTACGTTATCCCGCGCTCTGATAATGATATGAATAATGGCACATTTAATTCACAACGACAGATCGTTGTGCTACTGTAAAATTTATAGGGGGCATCAGACTTTGCAAATGCTACTTTAGGATTAATGTCTACTCCGCTGTGAGATGCCAATTGAAACCAGCCTAGTAATCTAGAAGCTCCTAGTGTGGGCTTCCTCTTTTTGTTGTTTCTGTCTGTGTAGCTGTTGTGTTCACACAAGAACAGTCAGTGTGAAGGCATTATTTTGTAGTACTAGATCGTTTAAGTAACCGTGGATGTAATTGGTTATCAGTAGCATTTCGTTTATCAGTAATTAATTACTAATAGCATTAGTATCAGTTTGTTCAAACAACCGTAGGAATAATGAATATGTTGTAGTAATTTTAGTTTAGTTCGATTCAGAACAAAGAACTTCGACTCAGAAGTGGGGGATTTTTAGGCCTACAAGACTCAGGGTTCACCCAGCCTCTAAAATTGGGTACCAGAGATATTTCTGGAAATAAATGCGGCCTGATACCGCCTATTTTACCCAACAATGTACAGTGGTCATAGACAAATATGGTCACTAACACGATATACCCCATACATCATGCAAGGCGTAGAAAGAACCTTTACTTCCTTTATTAGTATTATTAGTTCCTTAAAGTGTAACTATAGTAGCAGTAAAGGAGTAAATGGGTAGCTGTAGTTCTGGAACGCTAGAGGATATATGAGAGAGAGAAAGAGAGAGAGACGAATGTAACATCGTCCGGGGCTGCTAGTAAAGACGAAAAAAAAAACAAAGCATAGAATAGAGTATGTATGGTCTTTAGCGTCTTTACAGAGAGTTAGTAGCAAGCAATCGTAATTTATCAGTAGCTTTGGTAATATATTAGTGATTTATGCTAGATGATATTTTACTAAGCAGCTTCTCTTGTATATGTCAGTGTTGGAATGAACGAGATGAATTTGTGGTGCCAGACATTGTCTTCTTTCGTCTGCGTCTTTTGTCTTCTGATGTTAAAATTAGAGTTAATGCAGTAACTCATCAAGGAGACCTTGAACATGAAAATAGAAGAAGTGGGAGATCTGGCCAGAGACAGGCTGCGGTGAATGCAACGTTATAGACATACGACTTAATGATGATAATGTTGTAGCAATACATATGACTAGTAGTAGTTCTGAATCTTTACATAACACTGTAGCAGCAATAAATGATTAGTAGGTGTTCTGGATCGTTACAAGAACTGTAGTAGTTTTAAATGGCAATGGTAAACAATTGTAGTCCCAAACAGTTATTGTATGATGAACTTAGGGACGGAAAAAGGCCAAAGGGCAGACTAGTGTTCAGATATAAAGATGCTTGCAGAGCTTCCTTGAGTGAATTCTCCATCATCGAAAGAAACTGGGAAAGTTTGGCGTGAGATTGAAGCACATAGAAAACAAAAATAAAAAATGGCACAGCAAAATTCGAGGAAATGTTGATGTTAAAATTTAAAAAAATAAAAGCCGCAGGAGAAAGGAGATAAGGCCAGGTACCACAAATACATCTCGTTCATGCTGCGGTCGGATCTGTCTATACAATATTGGCAGATTCAGTCACTGAGAGAAGCTGCTCAGTAAAACAGCATCCAGCTTAAGACAGCAATTTATTACTTTGAATATTGACTAATCATTATTGCTTGCTACCAACCGTTTGTCAAGACACAAAAGGCCATATATATATATTAGCCTCCCGTCAGTCATAGTTGACTATTGATTTTTCAGCGCCTCTAGAAACGTTATTCTTTCTTTCCTTTCGCTGTGTATCCTCTTTTATTGTGAATCTGTCAGCTTCTTGATTGAATTGGAGCTTTAGAGTGTGTTTCCAAAGATTGCGATCTGCCGCTTTTTCTGAACATAAACCATGCTGCAGAGTATTGCAATAACTGTAGTATGTGGTAATAAATGACCAGTAGTAGTTCCGAAATATTACAGTAACTGTAGTAATAGTTGACCAGTAGTAGTACTAGATCGTTACAGTAACTATAGTAGTAATAAATATCTGGTAGCAGTACTAGTATGACGTAATAATATTGTGGGAACTTTGTAGTATGTTTTTTGAATGCTTCTCGAAGTAGCAATAGTGGGATAACTGTCAGCTGATTAAATTATACTTGTCTCATGAACCCTTACAATGTGTATGTTTTTGGCCTATGTGAAGCTGTTGACATAAATTGCTCCAACTGTGGCGTATAATGAACTCAACGTTCATCATCATCGAATGCCTTCTCCGCAACGAAGGTTGGCTACCATGGATCGCCATTCTACTCTGTTTCTTGCTTTGATGGTGCAGGCTGTCATAGATTGACTTGTCCATCTTTTGATGTTACTCGTCCATGTTAGTCTTGGTCTGCCTCTGCCTCTTTTACCTTGTATTTTCCCTTCCAATATTACTTTTAATAGGCTGTTGTGTCTTTTAACATGCCCCAAAAATTTCATTTGTCTTGTCTTAATTATATTTAGTAGTTCTCTTTTTATTTTCAGTTGTTTTAAAACTTCATCGTTTGTTTTCTTTTTTTTTCTTATCCAATTCTACCTATTCTTCTATAAATCCACATTTCAAAGGCTTCAATTTTCTGTTCTGTTGTTTTCTTGTCTAATGTCCATGTTTCTGCACTATACAGGAATATTGAGAAGATGTAACATTTTGCCGTTCTTAGTTTCAGCCCTGCTGATATTTGTTTTGTTGTTAGTATATTTTTCTTGGCAACTCAACGTTAGCGGATCAAATATTATTTTCCATCAAAATGAAAGTCGTGTTTTATCAAATTGAAGTTTATGTACTTCAATTGTATTCTTCGCCGGATTTCTTCTCACTTTACAACGAAAATATGTGATCAATAGTAGACAAAAAAGGAATTGAAATCAACAGCCACAACATAAACAATCTGCGATATGCGGATGACAGTCTTAATATCAGAGGCGGGGAATGAATTACAAGAAATGATAGACATAACAGCGAAAGAAGGCAAAAAGAAAGGTTTTCATTCTGAATTGTAAGAAAACAGAAGTAATGGTCATATCGAGGAAAAAATCGTCACCACCATGCAACATAAAAAGACACGGGACAAATCTAAAGCAAGTGCAGAGCGTTAGATATTTGGGCACAATAGTAACATCAAATGGACGATGTACCACATAAATAAAAAAAAATAGAATAGCTCACGTCAAAATGGCATTTCAGAAAATGAAAAACGTGTTGTGCAATACGTCTATGTCAATTGAAATGAGAAGAAGATTTCAGCGGTGCTATTTAGAGCCCATTCAAGTCTATGGAGTGAGTCATGGACAATTGACAAACAAATAAAAAGATGATTAGAGGCCACAGAGTTGAGATTTCTCAGAAGAATGTTGAGAGTTCCCTGGACAGCTAAAAGTATTAACGAGGAAATTCTCAAAGAGGCAAACACAAAAAGGGAGCTCCTAAGAACACCAGAAAGAAACAATCAACATTATTCGGACACATCAAGAGAAGAGGAAAGATGGTATACTTCGTTACAACTGGCTAAAGAGAGGGGAATATAGATCGCGGATAACAAAGAGAAGATACTGGATAACTTGGTGTCATGGCACGGAAAACAGTCAACGGCAGAAATTGATACGATGTACAGGTAGTAGAGAATTGTGGAAGAACATGATCGCCTACGCCAACCTGTGTGGCACAAGATTATGACTTCAACATACCAAATATCCTCTGCCGTCATCAATTTCAGCTATTCTTGATTGGCTTCCCAAAACTATACGCTGCACTCTGGGAAAGAAGCCCCCCCCCCCCCCCCCCCCAGGTTCGATTCCCATGTGGTGGAAAATTTAAAAATAAAAGTAAATCAAATCAGTGACTTTACCCTCCCTGGTCCCTGGGTATATAGATCCCATATCTAGCCCTCACCGATAGCTGCGAAAACCAGGAGGTCCCGTGTATATTCTGCGCACGTTAAAGAACCTTTGACAATTGGAATTCGAAAAGATTAGGCCAGAAATGGCCGCTGTCCGAGCAAAATTAAAAGGAGAAAACTCTGGACAATAAAAATTAGAGTACCTCTGAGGTTGGAGAATATCTACCTCTAGGCCAAGAACCCTGAGCACACGAATGTCGTGTGAAAAATAGGAGGGAAACAAGGATATAATTCGCGCAGAATTCCGTTTGGCAGTGTTGTTGTTTTTTTCTTCAGCAATTTACAACTGCTTACTAAGCGTTTTGATACCTGTTGTCAAATCTGATAGTTGTTAAGCCAGTGACATGTGCACGTTACAAAACACATCGATGCTGTTTCTAAACTAACAAAGGGGGGACCAGAAAGAATGAATAATGTTAACATGAGGAAAATAAGATGAGGAACATGTTGCAAAGTGACATACTTTTGACATGTCAAGCATACACTACATTCTGTGGCAGATCACAGACCTAGATTGTCTGAGCGGGCATTTAGCATTACCGAAACATTGTTCCACGAAAAAACTATTTTTATAGTGAACTTAAGAATGACAGATGATCACGCTGTTGACAAGAAAGATGATCACGCTGTTGACAAGAAAGAAGTTCACACTGTTGACAAGAAAGATGATTCAAGGACACTCTATGGTTGCCACGAAAGCACTGCTGTGCTCATCCTCATGCTTGGTAGCGTATCACTGCTAGATGAGCGGCCTGGCGAGCCAACATTTCTAGAGCAATAATAAGTTATGAGAGATTATGCACCACCCAGACGTAAGCTCTCCACAAGTCAACGCTCTCGGATCTCTTTGTTTACACATCAGTTGCAGGTAGCGAGATTGGATCACATGTCATAACAGGAAGTGAGAATTACGCCGGAGATTGCGTCTGTACAACCGTGATATTCATCATTATCACATATTGCACCTGCTGTCGTATTGATCATGCCGTTCCACATGAACTTTTTTTTCACTACAGTTTTTCTTGTTCCTTCTTTCCATGCCATTTTCCCCCAGATGCTTGGTATGGTTTTCCTATTTCCTATATATTTCTTTCATCATTTCTTTCCAATTGTCACTACATATTCTAGCTCTTTCTCTTTACATTATAGTTTGACCAATATATTTTGCTTTCCTCTGATGTTGGTACCAACGTTTTTTTTACTAATGGCCTGCGTCATTTTCGTGTCAAACAAATTATTGCTACAAGAAAGATGCAAATATATTAAGTCTGTAGCGAAGTGTGGATTCGAACAACGCATGGGCTCCAATAGTCAGCTGGTTCAAGCTATAACAGAGGACCAGTAAAGCAAAACAATTATCAAGATCCAACTTCCAGCTGCAGTGCGGGAAACAGACCAGCTAGTCTGGCCACGTGAATAAAGATCGAACAGTGATGTCAGACCCAAAACACAATATGCTATACTGAAATTGGATATATTGGACCCAAAGATAGATATATTTCGCTGTTAGCTGTAAACCACGATATAACGGACATTTAGCCCACCTAACGATATTTTGAAATATCATCAAAATCATAAGAAGGAGACGATCTACATTTATTGGATATATCATACGAATAGAAGGCATTGAGAATACTATAACAACAGGTAGAATGAAGGGAATGAAGAGCAGAGGAAAACCAAGAGAACAATTATTAAACAGTTTATCAAAATGGTATCATAAAAGATCATCGATTGAAATTATGGCACGCATGAAGAACCGAATTATGTGGAGAGAAATGATCGCCTACGCCTGCCGGCATGGCACCTGATGATGAACGATGTTTTTGGAGCGAACAGCGAGAAGAAGTGCTTGTCGGCACCAGCGCAAATAGAAAAAAGAGAGAGAGAGAGAGAGAATATGATAAATTATAGATCACTTCAGGATATACACAAATATTTGTTTCTAAAGTGTGTGCAGTTTAAGCCTCAACAGTTCAACTTCAATAGCAGTAAGTAGCTCACAATTTCAGTTATAATTTCGTCTCCACTATGACATGGTTTACACAAGTGAAGAATTTAAGATTAGCTAAGGGAAATCATGAACTTGCTCATATAAAAATTGTAGTCTGTAACATTTTTTTTAGCTTAAATAAAAATGTGTTTAGATATTACTTAACACCAGGGACATTATCGACGTTTCGACTAATAGGCATTTATTAAGAGCAGCACGGACGAAGGCACCACATATTAAATGTGTGTGTATTTTCTTTTCTTTATTTTTGTGTTAGAGATGCATACTTTTTTTTCTTCATCGTCCCAGACAAGTAGCAGAGACGGTTTTTACATGTGAAAGAGTTTTCTGAGGGAAGTTTGAACGATCTCAGCGGGCTTCATATTTAGATATTTACTTATTTACTTCAATGAATTTACTTATAAATGCATTACTTATATTTAGATCCACATGTCTTATATCAGTGTTTCCAAAACGTTCCTCAAACGTGGTCCCATCCAGTGAGAAGCAACATAACCTGTGAGGGGGCTCTTCACCCTACCCCGGCGTTACCCTCCTCCTTTGTTTTTTTTGTTGTTGTAATAACAAGGTGACTAAGTAAAGTAAAGTACCCCCGTCACGCCAAGTGGCGTATAAGGAATATGGTGTTAGTGACCATAATTTTTACAGACCTTCATTCAGCACATGCTTTTGGGGGGGGGGGGGTAATGTGGTCGGTATTGCGTCCGTGCCGCTTTACTTTCCCAGAAAAATCCGGTACCCATTTAAGGCTGGGTGAATCGGAAGCCGTCGGTTGCCCTACTTCTTGTCCTTTGTAGTCCAGTTCACTAACCACTGAACTATCGCGGCTCCCAAGGTGACTGTGGTCCATCTTTTATATTAGAATAACCTGCGACCTTTCCTTTATAATAGTCTTTCACTGGCATCCTTACTATCCTCATCATCACACTATTTTCTTGCTTAAAAAGACAAGTTTCGATACAGAAACACATTTTTCACAATATAATTCTGAGTTAATATTTAGCTAATCTTATATTTAGTTGCGATGGTCGTACTGCATCCAACACTACACGGAACCATATTTATGAAAGTCATGGCTTTCAAAAATAACAAGACCTCACAGAAGAGGTAGTACAATGTCCCTACTGGGAAGCAATGGTTCCTGCCATGTGTGTCACTTTGCTCCGAAGAGAAAAGGAAGATGACGATGATCATTAGGATGACAACAACGGCCATGATGTATCGAATCTGGGCAACCGTTTTCAGTATTTTGGACTGAGTTTTTGTGTTAGCCACGTATCATTTATAAGATTCGTTTTTTTTCTTACTTATGCTTCAAATGAAGAAGCGCGGAATGTTCGCTCTCAATTGCATATGTAGAGACAAATTGGCGTAAGACTCGGAGAGTCTAGCATAGTTACATTTAGATGTGACTGATGCACTCGAGAGTCTAGCAGAGTTACATTAGGATGTGACTGATGCACTCGAGAGTCTAGCAGAGTTACATTTAGATGTGACTGATGCACTCGAGTGTCTAGCAGAATTATATTTGGATGTAACTGATACACTCGAGAGTCTAGCAGAGTTACATTAGGATGTGACTGATGCACTCGAGTGTCTAGCAGAGTTACATTTGGATGTGACTGATGCACTCGAGAGTCTAGCAGAGTTACATTTGGATGTGACTGTTACATATCACAGTAAAACTACGTCAGAAGTAAATGTATTACGTGCCCAAAACTCGTTCCACAGCAGCATATAGTTCATTTTTCCTCCTTTTTTTTCTCTACATTTCCCAACTTTTCATCTTTCGCTTAAAAATGACATTAAAATCACGTATACATGTTGGCAGAAAGCTGCGATATTTTGTATCGTTCGTCCCAACACATTTAATTTCTGCAAGATATTTTTAGGTACTGTGTTGACTTCCCTCTTCAGCCACCATTATTTTTTCCTGACGGTTTAGCCCGTTACTAGAAATACCATGTGTAAATGTAATAAGATCTTGGTCAACTGTTGGTCACTGACCATTGTCAGCCCACCTACTGATAGTCGGCTAGGTCCCGGACTTCACCGGAGACACTGGATGTATTCAGGGAAACAATATATTGGTATTATACTAGTGCAGTTCCATCCAGTTTGGCCCAGAGAAGCACCAAAGAAATGACTTTTTTGAAGGTATTCACAATTGTCAGCAGCCTCTACTTCCATAATCTCACCCGGTTCCTCTCTATATTCCTCTTTCACACGTGTTTTTTTTTTTATGTGAAAGTTACCCGTGTAAAACAGTTTTCAGGGCAGGAGGAGTTAATTTCTGCATAGATTGATGACAAGTGTAGCGCTCGCCTTAGAAAAGGTAAAACTGACTTTAGTCGGAGTTACAAACTGACGTAGTTTGAAGTAGCACTTCGAGAGAAGCCTCATGCCAGTACAATGCTTGGAATTAGCATTATGAAAATGTCACGTCTTTAGCTGACCAGTGCTTTCTTTGAACGTGTTCAACTCAAAGTCTACAATTGTACGCAGAAGAGGAAAGTGAGGGGAAAGGGAGAAGTACATTATCAAGTTCTAGGTTCAGCGTAGTGTTGATTATTGTATTGCCAGGTGCTGATTGAGTACAGCGTGGATCGAGTTAAAACGTACTATATTTTAAAAAAAATATGGTGCATGTAAAATATATTTCTTCTTGTTCCTTCAGTTAACTTGCGAGCCCTAGATTGTTGACACTAATAATAAATGAATGACTGTATTTTACGAATGAAAATTTCAATTGTTCATGATTTTATCCATTATTACGTCATCATCTGGTGTGGACTAGTACCGTAATTATGGCCAGGAACTATGGCATATGTCTAGGACAGGCAAAGATTAGTTGCCGCAACGCTAGCAAGGTGTTGGACAGAAAGGTAATCGTTAGCCTGTCTGGCTAAAGAATAATCATGGTGTGGTACCGTTACTGAAATGATTAATTCTGACTTTTAGTTCTTACCATATTCATGACTTCTTTTTGGGTTGTTGTAGGCGTGTGTTTTGTGTGTGGGAGGAAATGTTGCCTAACCTCTTTTCCCAAAGTCAGCAGGACTTCTATCTGTATGTGGCTATGTGTGTGTGTGTGTGTGTGATGTAGACAGTTTTGATTGGTGATGCTTAATCTCCCACACATCCAGTATCATTAGTGGTGGCCTTTACTGGTTTAATTAAAAACGTAGAAACCGCAGTACTTCTTTAGCAGGACAAGTTCCAGTAAACTCTAAACTCTAGACAAAGCAGTAGCCTTCTCCAGTAAACTTTAGACAAAACAGTAGACTTCTCCAGTAAACTTTAGACAAAACAGTAGCCTTCTCCAGTAAACTTTAGTCAAAACAGTAGACTTCTCCAGTAAACTCTAGACAAAATAGTAGACTTCTCACTAAACTCTGACAAAACAGTAGACTTCTCCAGTAAATTCTAGACAAAACAGTAGACTTCTCCGGTAAACTCTGGACCCTAGACAAAACAGTAGACTTCTCCAGTACACTCTAGACCCTAGACAAAACAGTAGACTTCTCCGGTAAACTCTAGACCCTAGACAAAACAGTAGACTTCTCCAGTACACTCTAGACCCTAGACAAAACAGTAGGCTTCTCCAGTACACTCTCTAGACCCTAGACAAAACAGTAGGCTTTTCCAGTACACTCTAGACCCTAGACAAAACAGTAGGCTTCTCCAGTACACTCTAGACCCTAGACAAAACAGTAGGCTTCTCCAGTACACTCTAGACCCTAGACAAAACAGTAGGCTTCTCCAGTACACTCTAGACCCTAGACAAAACAGTAGGCTTCTCCAGTAAAAGCTGTGAATTAAAGAAAACCATTGCAACCCATTACACACCATTTTAGGTCGGAGAACTTGCATTCGTATCAATCTATTGCAATAAGTCAAGTCTGTTTGGCTGTCTGATCTAATCTAATCGAATCGATTTGAACCCTGTCTGTCTGTGTATATAATTTATCTATATAATCTATTTTATCTGTCTCTTGTAGCGACAATGTATTTTCTAGAAAGCACCAATATCCACAATATGATGTTTATTTCCATCCCCTACATTATCTGGACATGTCTGACATTGTCAACAGACAGCAGGTAAAAGCCTGCTTTTTCTAGATTTCAACATCATTTATATCATCATTGTTCTAATTTCAGTTTTCTAAATGATTGCTTTAACAGAGAACTTTGGGAGAAGAAGGTCTGTCTCTGGAGTTCCGCCACATAGCTAGCTATCTTATCTGGTACTGCTCTCACGTCACTGCAGAAGAGCTGCTTCACGAGGTGGTGCTCTGTGTTGGATATTTCTCTGTCCTTCATCCAGACAATCAGGTGAGTGACTGCTTCTCTATGTCAACCAGACAATCAGGTGAGTAGCTGCTTCTCTATGTCAACCAGACAATAAGGTGAGTGGCTGCTTCTCTATGTCAACCAGACAATCAGGTGAGTGGCTGCTTCTCTATGTCAACCAGACAATCAGGTGAGTGGCTGCCTCTCTATGTCAACCAGACAATAAGGTGAGTGGCTGCTTCTCTATGTCAACCAGACAATCAGGTGAGTGGCTGCTTCTCTATGTCAACCAGACAATCAGGTGAGTGGCTGCTTTTCTATGTCAACCAGACAATCAGGTGAGTGGCTGCTTCTCTATGTCAACCAGACGATCCGGTGGATGTCTGTTTCTTTGTATGTCATCCAGACAATCTGATGAGTGTCTGCTTCTTTGTATGTAATACAGCCGGTAAAATAAAGAACAGCATGACAACAACCAGATGCACCATCAGAAGAGGCAAAGAATCAAATCAATCAGAAGATCCCAAGACCAAATCAAGACGCCTACCATAATATGAACAGATGGAACAAGTTCTTATACACCTCAGTACAGAACATAATCAACTTCATAGTTACACGTATAAAAGTTCAAGATTGGCACCTCAGTCACATGTACATGTGGACAGGCGCTGAATACTGCCGAACATATACTTCTTAACTGTACTGAATATAGTCATTATCGAGTACTGTCTCCACATCAAAGGTTGGCTACCATGGAGCGCCATTCCGCTCTGTCTCTTGCTTTGACGGTGCAGGTTGTCATAAGCTTATTTGTCCATCTTTTGATGTTACTCGTGCTTGTTTGTCTGGTCTGCCTCTTTTATCTTGTATTTTCCCTTCTAAGATTACTTTTAGTAGGCTGCTGTGTCTGTATTATTGCAATGTCGAATGGGTTTTCTTTAATTTTGAGTAGTATAATCCTCTCATTGTATGATGTAAGTGGGTATTTATATATTTTTGTAGCTCTCTTTTTATTAGTATGCCTACCCCTCTTTGATGTTCTATTGTGTTGCCTAAATATATAAATGTATATTTTTCATCATGTCTGTAATGTACACGTTCTTTCCATCTTGTCTCTGATATACCTAAAATATCTATGTTTAATCGTTCTGCTTCTAAAATCAAATTTTCCTTCTTGGTAAAGAGTCCTAACATTCTATGTACATATTCGTAGATCTTTCTTCTGACATGTTAGAATTTCTCTCCATGGCTTTCTTTGGAATATTACGTGATGAGGCTGCAATCTCTTTCACAGTGGTCAGCCATATTTGTCTTGAATATAAGTACACTCAGGAAAACCCAATGGTCCATAAATGAAACTATGAGCCACTGCAAGAATTAAAAAAAAAACAGTAACATTTATACAAGAAACGACATTGTAGATATAGACAATACTTCAGAAGAATGAAAGATAGATAGATCCAGACAACAAGATGTCTATTATCTTTGTTATGTCATTAAGATAATTAAATGAGTGGCTGCTTCTCTGCACCGTGACAATCAGGTCATGTGAGTGCCAATTCCTTTTCACTTCATTCACACAAGCAGGATAGTGGCTACATGTCTATCTTTTGTCCAGGCAAACAGTGACTAATTTCCGATAATGGGTGACTGTTGTAGGTAGTAAAGAGGAACTGATATGGGGCTGCTAGTAGTTTCCTTATTCTAGAGACTGTTATAGAGTTTCAACATCTCCCTCTTAAAGGGCAACTCATAAATGTTTAGTCTTCTGAAACTGACACTCATATACAATGTTAACAGTCGTCCGAAAATATAACTGTTGAATTGATTGCTAACATCTATTGATAACGGGATCTTAACAGTCCCTTTATGATGTGAACTAACACTGCTAACAGTCTCGTCATGATGATAAATATAATAGCCGTCCATCGCAAGTCTTCACCGCCTTCAGTCCGATTTTATTGTTTTCTTTCTGTTTGTGCGGAGGTGACTTCCAGTTGAGTTATATAGTCTCCAGCCATGTGGAGCGTATATCGAGATTGGTCATATTGATGGTGATTGTTCTGTCTTTGTTGGCGGAGAGCTTTTTCCGTGCTTCGTTGAAATTGTTTTTTTTTCTGTATCATGAACACCTCAAGTTAAATTGCTACGTCAAAGTGGGCAGTTCTGCGCAATGACTTCCCACAGAATAATATTGATATTGAAACTTCATAGAGGCAGCTTGAGAGCGTCTTTGAAGCGTTTCTTGTTCACTGGTCCGTCACTTCCCTTTGCTGAGCTCGCCATAAAGAAAGCTGTTTCGGGATGCCTTGATAAGGACAACATGCCAAGCCACCTCACTTCGGCTTTTTGGAGCTTGAAAATTTGACTTTCTTGAGAACTTAATTGTCTGTTACCTTGCCAAGTAGTAGGCAGAGACAGTTCACGTAGAAATGGTTCAATTTGTCTGACATATCTACTCTATTCTGTCAATATTTCACTGCGTACAGCAGGATCACCGTGACTCGGCAGACCTTCAGCCTTGTTGTAAGCCAGTTCTAGTCGATCCCGTACTGTGTCGCTCAGTCATGCAAAAACAGCGCTGGCTTTGGAGATACAATCAGTCTCCAGATAAAGGGACACATATTTGACTGCAGCAGTCCCTGCTAAAGAAACAGTAACCTTTTCGAGTAAGAGTTGTAATCCGTGTTCTGACTGCCAGTTGATATTGTAGGTTGTGAACAAATATGTTGCTCAGCCTCTTGTATCATTTATATTTATTTGGCGTTTCAAATTACCTCTTAATAAATGTCTAATACTTTCTGAGGTCGGGTAATTTTTATCTGCTACTGTATGCAGTAGACAGTATAACCTGTGGCTGCCTTGCAGGCATGTTCGGCATAGCAAACGGCTATGGGAGGGTACCATGAAGTAAAACAACCTCACTGCCTTGTGGGTGAGACTTTTTAGTCAAAGGCTAGCGGAGCCAACCGTAAATAAACCGACGGAAGGCAACAGAAACGCCCGTCGTAAATTCTTTGTATAATCATGGATCGCCACAATTACAAAAGCTAATATCCATTATTAGGAAGAAACAATCATCATTTTTTGGCCATGTTATGAGAAGGGAACAGCTGAATATATTGTAACAACTGGGAAAGTTGAGGGACGAAGAGATAGAGGGAAGCAAAGAGAAAAGATACCAGACGGCTTAAGAGAATGACTTGGCAGAAGGTCAACAGAAATGATAAATAACTGTCGAGATAGAAAGTTGGGAAGAGAGATGATCACCTACGCCAGCAGGCTTGGTATTTGATGATGATGATGATGATATTCACAGTTAAGGGCATATGTTTGAGCTTGGCTAGGACCCCTTTTCACTTCGCTCATGTCCTGCTGTTAATATTCGCTGCCATTGTTCTGCCGATGACGTGACAAAACCACCCTCTTCTTCATGCGTCACGTACGTTTCACACAGCTCCGTTCCTCCTCGTTACCTTTCCTCTCATCATTCCACTCACTCCCTCGGATGTCGAGGCCAAGCTTATGCCATCAAAAGCTCTTGACATTTCACTCGAGCATGGAGGGTCTCGTAGCTCCCTCGGCCGATGCTACTATTAATTATTAATTCCTCACTATAATGCGCGACACGCTTTTTACTTTGAAAATCAATTTTTTTTTTTTGTTTTCATTTAAATATATTTTCCCCTCTTAGTATTAAAAATAGTTTCTTTCATCACTTTCTCTCTTACCAACCCCACCACTGTTTCGTCCCTCTTACTTTCTCTGTTACCATGGTCGTTCTCTTGTTCTCCCCTCTCTTCATCTCCGCTCCTTTCATTCGCAATTCATCCCTCCCGTTCCAATTTTCTGTATATGTATTCTTTTTCTTTACTTTTCCTGTTCATTCTCTCTTCATTCTCCTCCCCGGTGCATGTATACCCATCCCTTCTTTGTTTTATTCATCTGTTTATTCTCTTTCTCACTTTTCTCATCTCTCCTCCTCTCCTTCTTTCGCTAGGTTGCCCTTCTCTCAATATATATATATATATATATATATATATATATATATATATATATATTGTTTCTCCATACTGTTTCTCCCACTATCTCCCTATACGTAATCTGGCTCTTAGGTGGACAAAATCAAACCGCGGGACATATACTACAGGATTGACCCATATTTGACAAGTATTAAGAATACTGTGGCTAAATGTCTCAACATTACAATACAAGTGTGTGAAAATAAACAGGAGCAACAGACAACACTTGCACTCATCGAAATTACTTGTCTGATTGTATTAACTCAAAATGTAAACACGCGAAGAAAAATTACTTCCTTTTGCGTCTTAATTCTTCTCTATCGTAACTCTCTACATTCTTCTCTTCCATTCAATCTCACTATTTTCTATCTATAATCGTAATCAATATCTCTCTCTCTCTCTCTCTCTCTCTCTCTCTCTCATATGAGAGTTTTTATCGTCTGAACAAGCCGAGATCACAGCATGTCGATATAGTTTCATGCAAGTAGTGCCAGTATCTGAAACAAGCCTTTGAGCGTCGCTTTGCTGTACTCTGTACCAGCTTTTGTTAGTTTCACTGAAATGTAAGTAAAGAAACTAACAAGCCTTTGAGAGTTCTATAGTTCATTCTGTTATTCAAACTTCAGATTTGTACTATTTATGGCTGGTTTGGTTCACGTCACCATTGTAATCGCATCTTGACTGTCAATCAATCAACCATTCAATCAATCTGTCTGACAGTCCGTCTGTCAAACGAGCCATTTCACTCTGTGTCTGTTTTTGCTTGTCCTGTCAATTAGTGCACACTTCCGCTGGTCTTCGCATTTGCATACCTATATGTCTCTTTCAGTCACTCTTTCCTCCCTTCCATCTATAATCAATGATTTCACCTATGTTGTCTAGATTTCCAATAGTGACTATCACCCTCACTCTAGTTTAGCTCCTGAAATACCCTTGCAAACTTTGTGCGCTGATGTCCCTGGAGAGGAGCTAGCGACGGAGGAGAGTCATTTGTCCCCAATTCCAAGCTCTTTCTTCCCCGCTGACAGCAACATAAGGGGGACTAATCATTTGTCCAAGTGCGCCCTGGCTAGTCACGGCTCATGAAAACTCCGAAGCCTGGACGAGGGGTCCCGCGACGGCCATGTGCTCCCTCGTGACCTAACAATGAACGGCGACACGTCTAATAAACTTCCAATCACCGGACAAAAAAAAAACAAAAAAAAAAAAAAAAAACTGCTCTTCGATCAGAGCTGTGAACTCTCGAGGGAGACAGCAGGCATTCTTTCATGCTTTTCCTAGTCCGTCTTTTTCATTTTTATTTGTCTAGGAACTCTTGATGTTCATTATTTTGAACGTGTCACGTGTGAGTATTTTAGCCAATCGAATGTACCAGACACATTCACTATGCATGACTTGTTAGTTCATACGGGATGCCAGTGTCAGCTCAATTAGTGTGGTGCACTAGGGATACATATTTCTTCGTTGCCCTTTAGTTAGGAGTTAAGGTAGGGGTAGTGTTTGCACGTCAGCTTTATGCTCATAAGGACATGTCCTTTCATGGACAAGCAACAGTTTATTATTAGTTTTTAAAAAAATGTCAATCGACTTGCAATCCCAGGGAATGTAGTGCCTTGGGAATGTAGTAACAGCCTGGTGGACTGTTGGGGAGAAAAGGAGAGAGAGGGAGACTCAATTAATTGCTACGTGTCGTTTAAAGATGTTGATTAGTTCACGGAAATGCCAAAATCGACTGCGTAAAAATAGATGCCCAGTTTGAGATGCACAAATTAGGAAATGTAAAAACAACCAGCGAGAACATGTCCGACTTTGCATTGTAAAATTGTTACACTGTAAAGTTTTTTACACACAACATTTTAACTTGCCAAGAGAATTACCACGGGTTGTCCGATTGTTACCTGAATTCAGGGCCGACTCAAGGTACCGGCAACTCGGGCAGATACCCTTGGCATCGCTCAGGGGCGCCATCAAGGATCATCCAAGCTTTTTATTTTTTTCCTTGTGAAAATGTGTATAATTATACATCCAAATTGCGCCGAAGTTCAGCTTGCCCAGAGCCCCAGCAACCATAAGGCCCTGTCTGAATTGTTCGAACATTTGTTACTTCAGCATTTACTAATTTATTCGGATGCTTTGTCTGGTATATATTTCATGTTTCTCCTTTGGAGAGAAAAGTGTGCGTATTTGGGAGGGGGTTGGGGGATAACCTTTAACAAGTTGTACTTATTTTGTTGTGGGAGGGAGGGGGAAAGCGCACTGTTCGTCGTCGTTATCCAACAGGACTAGACATCTAATATCACTAACCAGAGATCACGGGTAAAGTCTCGAAGAAACAACACATTCTAAGAGAGAAAATTTCCACATGATTCGAACCCAAGACCTTCTTGCCGAGAAGCCGCGTTACCTCTAGATCACCAAATCCCCTTATGGGACTATTGAATTGTAGTCTTCAAAAGACTGAAGCTATTTAATTGGTTCATTTTCAATGGAATGTTAATCATCACGAATCCTTGTCCGAACAAGTTTCAGCAAAAACATTAGCTTTATAGTTCCTGTGCAAGTTCAAATACAATCGAATTAAAATTAAAACATAATTTCCTCTATTTATGAACGATTTTTAATTAATTAATTTACCTGTCCCTTCACAAGTTCGTCTACTAACAAATTGCATTTGATATGTGGACTTTCAATTTCCTTTGCAAATGCTGGACAGTTGTTCTGTTATTGTATCCAAGTCAGTTAGTTTGTCGTTTTCGATGTAATTGTCTTTTGCTTGCACATATATTTTTCTGATATCATCTTAATTTCTTTCTCTCTCTGTCTCCTCTTTCACTCTTTTCTGGGTACATTCAATATTTTTTCTGGGACACCTGAAATTTGTTGTGAAACCTGGAAGCTTATCATGAACTGAACATTGCTATTACTTACATATTTCTGTTCCTGCCAGAATTGTTTTCCAAGTGTTATATTTAAACTCACTCACTTCTTTTTGTCCCTAAGAGTATTTTTAACAAACAACAAAATGCTGTACTCAAAATATAATCCTGAATTTCAATCGCCAAATTTTTTCAGATTCTTTTTGCAAAAAAAAAAAAAAATTTAAACCGTCAAATAAGATGAAAGGATTTATTTTATTGTTAGGCTGATAACTTTCTAAAGTGACAACTTGAATTGTACTATTTACTTTAGACGACTTTATTGCAACATTACTTGCAATGCTTAATGTGCAGATATGATTACGGTAGAAGTGAACAACAATTTGGAAGGTACATCTAACTGTTATGTTTCATAGACTGGAAATTCTTGTGCAAATTTCATCACAGGTGTTGTAAATAGCGTTAAAACTTCAATTTATATAGCACATTCTCATCTCTGAAAATTCAAAAAATTATCACGTGGCTACCTTTCATAATAAATTCAATAAATCTACCTGCTTAAAACGTGTGTAACATTAAAGTATGTTTGAGTGAAGTATCCAAGCACAGTTGTTCAATTGGTTGCTTCATTTTGACATTTTTTTTTTAAAAAAGAGTAAACTCCATCGTCATTCATTAAAAAAAATAAAAAAATTGGCGTCAATTTCAAAAATAAAAAAAAAGCCCACCAAAATGATCATTACTTAGTCCTGATATGTTTGGGTGAACAAATAAATGAGAGACTGATTTGTAGTTCAGCAATATCATAACTGTGATTGGGTTTATGTTTCTATAACTCTTTCAGAACTGAGAAAGAAATCTAGGAATAACCCCCGCCATAGAATGTATGTGCAAAATATGATGTCTGTTTTGTGGTTCAATAATATATCGCCAATATACATCGAAATAATATAATTACAATCGTTATGCGCCATACCGGCTGGCGTAGACGATCCTGTCGTTCCACAATCGTATATCCACCTTGCGTCGTATCATTTCTATTGTTGACTGTTTCCCATGCCATGACACCAAGCTATCTAGTATCTTCTCTCTTTGTCATCCGCGATCTCTCTTTCCCTGTATTTTGCCAGTTGTAACCAAATATTTCAACTTTCCTCATCTCATGATGTGTCTGAAAAATGTTGATTGTTACTTTCTGATGTTTCTTATGAGCTACTTTTTTGTGTTGGCCTCTTTGAGAATTTCCTCGTTAACCTTTAGCTGTACAGGAAACTCAACATTCTTCTGAGAAACCCCATCTCTGTGGCTTCTAATCGTCTTTTCATTTGTTTTTTTACTGTCCATGATTCGCTTCCATAAGTCAGAATTGGCTCTATATAGCACCGATGAACTCTCTTTCACACTTCTATTGACATAGATAGATTTGTTGCATAAGATATTTTTCATTTTCTGAACTGCTATTTTGGCCTGAGCTATTCTGCTTTTTATTTATGTGGTGCATCGTCCTTCTGATGTTATTATTGTGCCCAAGTATTTGACGCTTTGCACTTGTTTCAGATTTGTCCTGTTTATTTGTATGCTGCATGATGAAGATGATTGTTTTTTTTCCATATAACCATTACTTCTGTTTTCTTACCATTCAGACTGAGACCTTTCTTGTTGCTTTCTTTTACTATTATGCCTATCATTTCTTGTAGTTCGTTCTCTGTCTCTGCTATTATGACTGTGTCATCCGTATGTCGCAAATTATTTATTTTGTGACCGTTAACTTCAATTCTTTTTTTGTCTGCTATTGATCTCATAATATTTTCACTGTAAAGTGTAAACATATCCAGCGACAGAACACAGCCTTGTCTGACTCCTTGTTTTATATATTGGAATTGTCCTGTTTTGTTGCTAATTCGTATAACTGCTGTTTGTTGCCAGTACATGTTTTTTTCTCTGATTCGCAGATCCTTGCCATCAGTGTTTACTTTCTCCAGCATATTTGTTATTTCCACATGCTTTACTTTGTCAAATGCTTTCGTGTAGTCTATAAAGCACATATATAGATTCTTTCTTTACCTCTATAGCTCTTTCTATCAATGTTCTCAGGATGTATGTTGCATTATTGGTGCCATTTCCTTCCACTAATGCACATTGTTCCTCACTTATTTCTGGTTTTATTTTGTTCCTTACACGTCTCATGATGATTCCTAGTAATATTTTCGTTATATAGCTCATGAGACTAATGGTGCGATGGTCTTCACAATCAGTGGCGCCTGACTTCTTCGGTATGGCTACAAAGATAGACTTTTTAGATAATAACAATAATAAAATATTTGCTCCATTTGATTTTTGCAGGCAAAATTTGTTTGTGCGCGCGCGTGTGTGTTTGTGCGTGCGTGTGTGTGCGCGCGTTTTTTTTTCCTCCAATCAAACAAAAATGCAGGTTTTGAAATAAATGAGCCATTTCAGTGAAGTTATTGGTGAGATCAAGGAGCAATTGCCATCTCATCATCTGTGACGAGGAAA
Source organism: Megaustenia siamemsis (assembly GCA_032433765.1). Lineage (NCBI taxonomy): Eukaryota > Metazoa > Mollusca > Gastropoda > Stylommatophora > Ariophantidae > Megaustenia > Megaustenia siamemsis. The sequence goes on from JAVIAB010000051.1 coordinate 55,239,421, forward strand.
ACAGAGTTCCGATTCTTGTTCGAGTTGCCCGTTGCTTTTCGTGTTTTCTGTTGTCTGTGAATTTCTCTGAGTGCTGGAAGTATTCCTGTTTTATTTTTTTTAAATATTCCTTTCTGTTGTTCTATGCTTGTCATTTTTTAAAATTTCCATTTAAATTTTTCATCTGTTTTTTTTTTAAATGTTTATTCATGGCGTGTGTGTGTGCGTGCGTGCGTGTGTGTGTGCGTGCGTGCGTGCGTGCCGGGGGGGGGGGGGAGGTGTCAGATCAACGTTTGTATTTAGCATTTCAGTAATTAATATCTATATTCATTCATCCATATATTCCACTTTACTATTCTATCCTATCCTATTTGTCTTTCTGTTTGTATGCATATGTTTTTGTCTGTCTCTTTATCTGTCTCTTTATCTGTCAGGCTGTTTTGTGCGCGTTCTCTTCTTCCCTATCTTATCTCCCTCTCTATCTCCCTATTTCTTGTCCCTCTCTCTCTCCGTATTTCTTCTTTGTATCTCTCCCGTGTATCCATATAATACAACTCTAGCATTCTGACTCGCTCGTGCCCTCTAGTCAACCCTCAGTATTTCTTCATGTTCCCTACTCCAAATGTCCAGACAAAAACGACAAATCCTCCCAATTAAAAGAGATGTGACTTAGCTGTCACAAAGAGCAGATCTAGTCCTGATAGTTGTGACAGCTTGGAGGGCCCACACATTCTCTCAGCGGCGGCCATAAGTCCCCAGAGATTGGACTTGTCTATGTTGATTTGGTGTGATGGGGTATTTTCAGTTCTGATTGAGTTCTTTCATATGTGTCATTATTAATATTATTTGTATTATTATTATTATTATTGTTATTTATAATGCTACTTTCGTTATTCTAATATTGTTGTTATTATAGTTATTTAAATTATATGAGTTTCATTAATATATGAATGTAATAATAATAATAGTAATTATAATTAGTAGTGTTTTTCGTATTGGTGCTATATAGTATTGTTGTTAGGTTAGTTATAACATTATTGTTATCAAAGCTTTTGTTATGGTTATTGTTGTAGCTAGCCTTTTTTTGTGTTATATTATTGTGTTACTATTATTGGTGTTACATATATTCGATATTGTTGATATAAGATAGTTATTTTTAGGGTTTGTGTTAATTAATTATGGTTACTAGGCTAACTGTATCACTCACGCAATGAGAGATGAGCTACATTTACGGTATACCAGTTGTAAACGACGCACGCCGTGATTATCATTATCTGTGGATGATTCGAAGGAAAAAAATGAACGTAATTTTCTTACAAATTCTATTTTGATGTAGACAATAACCAGAAACGCAGATATCCAAACTGACTTTGTTCAACTTATTTCCATAATCAGAGAGAAAGTGGTCAGCGGTTGAAGCTGACACAGACTGGGGTTATACTGATTTGCAGTAGTTTGACTGGATAGGAAACAAGATAAGTGCAGGTAGATCAGAAATACGATTCTTAGCTTGTCATCCGTACTTTAAAATATGTTAAGTTGGCGTAATTTGCGATGTCCTCTGGTTTATAAAAGATTGTAATATCTGCGTCTTTCAGCCCGACTGATCAGACTTCAGCGCATCTTTAGTACGAGATTTGCCCTTCCTCTTCGCTTATCCTGATTACTTGTTTTGTTTCTAGGTTACAGCTAGGAGGTGGATTATGATAGTGATCAGTTGTGTTCACTGATCTGCCACCATCAGTCATTTATGGATTGTTTACTGCCTTCAGCGTATGCGCTGCCCTGCTAATTCAGCTACAAATGTTCCACTAAAATAGGCAGATTGTAAATAAAATCCAAGTAAGGTTTGTAGCCAGGAAATTTTCATCATGACAAAGGGTGTAGCCGAGGAAATAACATCCAGGTATGGCATGTGGCCAGGAAAGTTTCATCCAGACATGACATGTAGCCAGGACAATGTCATAAAAGACATAGCGTCTATCCGGAGAAATGTAATCCAGGCATGGCATGTAGCTAGAAAATGCCATCCAAACAAGGTGTGCATCCAGAGAAGTGCCATCCAGATATGGAATATAGCCTGGAAAATGTCTTCCGGATAGAGCATGCAGCCGAGAAAACACCATCTGGACATGGCATGTAGCCTTTAAAAAATATTTAATTTATCAAATGGCTGAAGATATGTCATTGTAATGGTGTTTGCAGTCAAGGAAATTATATCCAAACAATGTGTGTATCCAGGGACAAGTCTTTCAACTGTTATGCTAACCTTGAATGATCATGCTCTTCCTAATCGAGATTCTTGACATGTAGTCAGGAAAGGAATACCAAGACATATAATGTATTCAAGTAAAAACAATGCACATGACATTAGCCAAGAAAATACCATAAATAAAAGTGATATAAATTAAGACAACCCATAAGAAAATTAACATAACATAAGAAAACATTATAAGCAGGTGTAATCAGCAAGGACAGTAAGTAAACTGTAGATGAAGAAAACATTACAAATAACAGAAAGAACTTAACCTTTCCACCTCTTGGAAACCCCCCACCCTACCCCCTTTTTAATAAAAGACATCCGTTTCCGATGAAAATTAGTGCATTTTTATGTTTCCAATTGAATATGAACAATTAAAGTTAGATCAATGAGAAATCTAGACCAGAATTACGGAATAACATTTATGATTTCTCGTTGAAGGCATCCTGAAGTAATGTTTACTTGCGCTATGGATCTTTGTCACAAAGAACTCTAGGAAGACAAAAAGTGATACCCGATCCCTCAGAGTTTTCCATTTTATTTTCTGCAAGTGAATATTTTCCTTCCTTTAATTGCTTATTGGTCAGACAAATTGCAAGATACCGGAGTGTTAAGAGTCTTACGGTGCATCAGGGCTGGCAGCAAACACGAGTAATGCTGTAAATTAATTCTAGAGATGTCAATTAACGAGAGTGATATTTTGACCCGAGGGCTTCTCGGCCTCTAATATACTTATTTGTGCTTATAAAGCCCTCGACGTGTTTTTGTGATACCTGCATGCTTCACCTGCAGCAGAGCTCGACCAAGCGCGCTTGGGGAACCTGGCAGTATTAAAGAGATGCGGGCTGTCGGCAGCTAATGAATCTCATCCGAACGTCACAAATGAAAAGTCTGGAGGACAAAGTAGCACACAACGTTTTTCTTGGCTGGCTGGTTTTTTAGAAATATTAACGCTCTCTCGCTTTTTAGTTGTTCGCATCTTTTTTTTTCCTAGTCTTTTCTCATCGTATGTATTTGTGTGAGCGTCTGTTTATGTTGTTTGTGTGCGTCTGTGTTTTGGTGATCTATGGACTCAATGTATTACTTCATGTTTTATGTGTATGTCTCTATGTTTTGACTATATCTTTTCGTCTACCTGTATGTCTACCTTACTGTGCGCATGTCTGTCTTTTCATCTCTCTCTTTCTCTATCTCTTTCTCTCTCTCTCTCTCTCTCTTTCTCTCTCTCTCTCTCTCTGCCTGTTTATAAATCTAATTTAGTTGTCTGCGTGTCTGTTCATCTAGTCTGCCCTTATTTCTGCCCCTGCCTCTATCCGTTTTGTTTTCTCCCTCGTATCGGCATGGCTGCTGTTCTATCTATTAAGCTATCTACATATCCACTTATCTCGATGCCTATCTGTTCATGAATCAACATACTAGAAATCTCTGTCACTCTCACACACGGAAAACTCAATCCGACCGAGCTAGCCGTGCTTAAGACATTCTCTTTTCGAGTCTGAAATATCAAGTGGAATTTGAACATCCCAATACCAGACTATATTCTGATCTAAAAAAAAAAGATGTTACACTTTAATACTGCCTACTCACTAGCAACGGCTCTGACATACCGCGCATTTGTTTGTTCATCACACAGCAAAGTCGCACCCCTGGCATATGGTCGTTGTTTGTTACCTTTTTGAAATACTGTAAGCACACGATTTAATAGGCAGAAAAAAATGTGAAATGAAAGATGACGTGTTGGTCTCGGAGCACTTCCTGTAGAAGGTTTGTCTGCCGACGCAACGCACAGAAAATGATTATCTTGATTGTTCTATCTCCCGCTGTGAGACCGATGTTGCAAATATCTTTAATAAACAACAAGAGGACTTTAATTAAAGCAAATACAAATGAAATATTGAACCTCATAAAAATGAGCATTGACGGATAAGTAAAGGTGAACTATAATCCAAATGCGATGTGGGTGATATGTTTATAAAAGTGAAAACGTGAACTTTTTTTTGTCGAAGAATGTGATAACATAGCTCTTTAAGAAAAATATTTTCAGACCCTGCTCAAACTCGAATAGGAGCAGCTCCCAGGTAACAACTGATATATAACTGAGGAAAAGGAGGCCTTGGCTTCTCTAATATATTATGAGAATACGTAATTCACAAACCAGCCCAATGAGTTAAATGTCAGTGTACAACCAGCCCAATGAGTTAAATGTCAGTGTACAACCAGCCACAGTATTTCCTAGTATAGTCGTGATGTAGTTCAAATAACTCGAGCCCTTACTAATAAATATGCTTCACTGTCTATGGAGATTAAACCAACTACAACCCTACAAAGACAACTATCGATCTTGCAATGTGTGTGAGAACTAGATAGGCCATTTCTGCAATCAGCTCCTCGTTATTTTGGCTACAGACGAACAGCTAATAATTACGTTCTATCTCTTTATCGAAACATAAAGAAGTAGTTGCAGTAGATGCAATCGTATTTAGAGCTTCCTTAGAATCACTGCGCTGATTCTTTATATCAAAACTTGAACAAAACTGTAAGAGATGCTAAAAAATCATGTCTTTTTTAACTTATAATGCAAATAACTTAGGTATTATGATGTAATTATGATAATTTAAAGCAAAATTGAGGGAACTATTTTACATAGCGGCAATTGCAGTAATGTTATGTCGCAAATTATCAGGTTAAAGGCGAACTTAAAAGTTCGGTCTCACGTCCTAGCCTCCTCAAGTTTCGAACCCACCGTCCGCCGCTGCTCACAAGTGAAGATTTCTCACCCTCTCGGGTTATTTTTCTTGTTGTGATCTTTGTGAGCCACGAACAAACCTCCAAAATTATGGGTTGGGATTTGAGAAAATGCCGACGTGCTGCAAGTTGATAGTAGCACCAATGGTATGGCAGACTTAATTTAAATGGATACTTTCACAATGTGCTTAGATTAACTAGTTTCTGTGGGGAAGAAACATGTAGTAATGTGTTGGTTGGAAGAATTTCAATGACATTTTTGTTCAGTCTGGGCAATTGATCTTTGGATCACCAGTAAGCGTTGCAATCCTCTTTTTATGGCATGTGCTCAGTCCTATTTTTGCAGGCAAGTATTGGCTGAAAGTGATGGCGATATATTAGTAGTATCAATTACTACAGCTCTCGTCATTCTATTTTCGTTATTCATTATCTGGATCCAAAATGCTGCCATAGGCAAGTGGAGACTTTGGGATGAGTTTTAATGGCACTTGCATTGCGCCTGATAGCAGAACGCCAAATCTCAGTTATGTGACCAGGTTCACTCAAAGTAACCATAGACGTTTACGTCGTCCTGTGAGTAAAGTAGGTAATGTACAAATAAACTTGATCTCAAATTGACTGCTTACCCGAAGGACTAATGAATGCGAATATTGAACATACCATCCCCTTTTCAAACTCATTACGGCCCTCTCGAAAGTAGGAAAGATCAAAATAATGTTTAACTAACCGCGGTCTAGCAGGTAGACTGGACAGGCACAGACTATTAAAACATCTAATCTGGAAAAAAAAATTGCGTTTACGTAGTCAGGCATGCATTGCCGAAATGCGCAAGTGTGAAGTTAGATTATAAACCTTTAACACAGCGGATTTTACGCGAAATGGAATAACGAGAGAGCGAAGGAATAAGGTGACGGTATACTACGTCAATAAAACACGTTATTCACTCATCAAGATTAGGGCAAAGTTGAAATTGTCGAGTTCCTACTATCGTCACTAAACAGATTATTGTGATAAGATAACTCTAAACATGTGCTACCTCTCATTTCCCCCCAAGATTTGTGCCCGCAGAAGAATTCCGTATTCGAGCTCAATCTCACGAGATTTTGATTTGATTAAGTTCTCAGAAAATGAACCTGACAATTTACAGCGGCGGCGGCGGTGTATGGAACGTACATAACCGGGAAGTAAAATGAGAAACACGTGGCCGTTACATCATGGGCACCACGGGGAGCCGCCTGGAAACTTTCATAAGTGAAACATTGTTTGCATGTTCCGCCAAAGTGCTGGTCTACCTACGGTCGTGCGCCACTTGGCAGTCAGACGGGTGATGACGTTGCCGGATGACGACCGAATGCTTTTATTTATTGCCTCCAACTGATTTACTCCTCGGCATGTTCTCCTTTCACAAAATTGCGTCTCCTGCAGTTTGGTTACGTGAAGCGGACCCTTCAGGGCGTGGTTTGTTTATGGGGTACACAAGTTCCCTGTTGCGTTCTGATGAGTACATATTTTGTTCCTGTGGTCGTTTCTATACACATCAATCCATCTATCTGTCCAGCCGTCTGTGCGATACTTCTGTACGTCATTTGTTCATTTGTTTTTTTTTCTTCTCTCACACACACGCACACACCCAAATCACGTCTACGTTTGTATATAGATTTACTACTACTCATCCGCACGTCTATTTAATCTATGTGTTTCTTGTGTATATATGGGATTACTGGAATCTTTTTCATTGTGTCTGTTTACTCCTCTATTTTTCTATTGGATAAATCTGCTCGACCACTGACTGAGAAGATAGATATATTTATAATGTCCGTCCTCTTCCATATTGTTGAAGAAGTCTTAACTAACATCATATGCGTTGCATCTCTCTCAGAAAATGAAGAGATTATCTTCTTTTAATATACTGATTTCCTACGAGCCGCCCTTTATTTGCTATTCCCATTTCTCACCACTTTCAAATATGATTCATGCGCGTTCATTTCCTCCTTAAGCTTAATGATAGCGGATTGAAAGAAGCGCACTGTATTTGTAATGTAATACTGTATTTGACCAATGTAAACATGTGCTGGCGACGTTCAAGAAACTGAAGGTCTGGCTAAAATCCTGTTTGCAGAAGCCGTAATGATGAATAAATTCCAGTAGATTAGACCTTGTAATACACAAACAAATACGACCTGCTGGATAACTGCTTGGGGTTGATGGGCAGATCAGTGTATGTGTGTGTGTGAGTAGTATAGCAGGAAGGATCTGACCCGTATTGTGGCGCTAAATTAACAAAGATATATAGTGTGGCGCGCGGCGCAGGGGGAGTTAACCGTGATAGCTCGTGTCGGGATGTTGACCTCTAGTCCCGGAGATCCCGGAAGTGACGTGTTTATGTCTGGTGTGTCCTGACTTTGGAGCTCTTGGTGTACTTGAGCGATAGTGATAGGTTAGTAGATTATACAACATCAGGTTTCTCATAATGAGGTTTCTTCTGGGCGCCTAATGTACTGTAGGCGCAGGGGGAGTTAACTGTGACATTTCGTGTCGGGATGTTGACTGGGGGTGTCTGTCGGCGTGACCTCGGCGCTCCGTATTTTAAAAATTCAGAATTATTTAAAAAAAACAGTCTCCATCTGATTTCGAACACGGGTCTACGGCGTGCCAGGCCAGACACTTACCACTATGCTACAGGCGATCACAGAATTAGAGGCTGAATGAGACAGGTGAATCGTGATGCTTTTGTTGGTACCTGACAGCTAGCTAGTAGTAGAGAAAGATTGACCCGCATTTAGGCGCTAAATTAACGAAGATATATAGGGCGGCGCCCCGCGCGCATAACGCGTGCGGCGCAGGGGGAGTTAACCGTGATATTTCATGTCGGGATACCCGGTGACCTCTCGTTGACCTCTCAACCTCTCGGCGCCATGGTCGGGGTGAGCTCTCGCCGTATGTATGTCATGTCGAGGTAGTAGACACGTATGTCATGTCATTGTAACAGTCATGTCAATGTAACAGTCATTTCGTTGTAATAGTCATCTCGTTGTAACAGTCACGTGTGTCATGTCGTTTTATCAGAGACGTATGGTATGTCGTTGTAACAGTCATTTCGTTGTAATAGGCATCTCGTTGTAACAGTCACGTATGGCATGTCGTTTTATCAGACACGTATGGTATGTCGTTGTAACAGACATGTTGTTGTATCAGTCATGTCGATGTAGTAGACACGTATAGCATGTCATTGTAACAGTCATGTCAATGTAACAGTCATGTCAATGTAACAGGCATTTCGTTGTAATAGTCATCTCGTTGTAACAGTCACGTATGTCATGTCGTTTTATCAGAGACGTAGGGTATGTCGTTGTAACAGACATGTCGTTGCATCAGTCACGTCGATGTAGTAGACACGTATGTCATGTCGTTGTAGCAGACACGTATGGTGTGTCGTTGTAACAGACATGTCGTTGTATCAGGCATGTTGATGTAGTAGACACGTATGTCATGTCATTGTAACAGTCATGTCAATGTAACAGTCATGACAATGTAACAGGCATTTCGTTGTAATAGTCATCTCGTTGTAACAGTCACGTATGTCATGTCGTTTTATCAGACACGTATGGTATATCGTTGTAACAGACATGTCGTTGTATCAGTCATGTAGATGTAGTAGACACGTATGTCATGTCATTGTAACAGTCATGTCAATGTAACAGTCATTTTCAATGTAACAGTAATTTCGTTGTAATAGTCATCTCGTTGTAACAGTCACGTATGTCATGTCGTTTTATCAGAGACGTATGGTATGTCGTTGTAACAGACATGTCGTTGCATCAGTCATGTCGATGTAGTAGACACGTATGTCATGTCGTTGTAACAGACACGTATGATATGTCGTTGTAACAGACATGTCGTTGTATCAGGCATGTCGATGTAGTAGACACGTATATCATGTCATTGTAACAGTCATGTCAATGTAACAGTCATGACAATGTAACAGGCATTTCGTTGTAATAGTCATCTCGTTGTAACAGTCACGTATGTCATGTCGTTTTATCAGACACGTATGGTATATCGTTGTAACAGACATGTCGTTGTATCAGTCACGTCGATGTAGTAGACATGTATGGCATGTCAATGTAACAGTCATGTCAATGTAACAGTCATTTCGTTGTAATAGTCGTCTCGTTGTAACAGTCACGTATGTCATGTCGTTTTATCAGAGACGTAGGGAATGTCGTTGTAACAGACATGTCGTTGCATCAGTCATGTCGATGTAGTAGACACGTATGTCATGTCGTTGTAGCAGACACGTATGGTATGTCGTTGTAACAGACATGTCGTTGTATCAGGCATGTTGATGTAGTAGACACGTATGTCATGTCATTGTAACAGTCATGTCAATGTAACAGTCATTTTCAATGTAACAGTCATTTCGTTGTAATAGTCATCTCGTTGTAACAGTCACGTATGTCATGTTGTTTTATCAGACACGTATGGTATATCGTTGTAACAGACATGTCGTTGTATCAGTCATGTCGATGTAGTAGACATGTATGGCATGTATGGCATGTCAATGTAACAGTCATGTCAATGTAACAGTCATTTTCAATGTAACAGTCATTTCGTTGTAATAGTCATCTCTTTGTAACAGACACGTATGTCATGTCGTTTTATCAGACACGTATGGTATGTCGTTGTAACAGACATGTCGTTGTATCAGGCATGTCGATGTAGTAGACACGTATGTCATGTCATTGTAACAGTCATGTCAATGTAACAGTCATGACAATGTAACAGGCATTTCGTTGTAATAGTCATCTCGTTGTAACAGTCACGTATGTCATGTCGTTTTATCAGATACGTATGACATGTCGTTGTAACATACATGTCGTTGTATCAGTCATGTCGATGTAGTAGACACGTATGTCATGTCATTGTAACAGGCATGTCAATGTAACAGTCATGACAATGTAACAGGCATTTCGTTGTAATAGTCATCTCGTTGTAACAGTCACGTATGTCATGTCGTTTTATCAGAGACGTATGGTATGTTGTTGTAACAGACATGTCGTTGCATCAGTCATCTCGATGTAGTAGACACGTATGTCATGTCGTTGTAACAGACACGTATGGTATGTCGTTGTAACAGACATGTTGTTGTATCAGGCATGTCGATGTAGTAGACACCTATGTCATGTCATTGTAACAGTCATGTCAATGTAACAGTCATGACAATGTAACAGGCATTTCGTTGTAATAGTCATCTCGTTGTAACAGTCACGTATGTCATGTCGTTTTATCAGACACGTATGGTATATCGTTGTAACAGACATGTCGTTGTATCAGGCATGTCGATGTAGTAGACACGTATGGCATGTCATTGTAACAGTCATGTCAATGTAACAGTCATGTCAATGTAACAGTCATTGCGTTGTAATAGTAATCTCGTTGTAACAGGCACGTATGTCATGTTGTTTTATCAGAGACGTATGGTATGTCGTTGTAACAGACATGTCGTTGTAGCAGGCATGTCGATGTAGTAGACACCTATGTCATGTCATTGTAACAGTCATGTCAATGTAACAGTCATTTCGTTGTAATAGTCATCTCGTTGTAACAGACACGTATGTCATGTCGTTTTATCAGACACGTATGGTATGTCATTGTAACAGACATGTCGTTGTATCAGTCATGTCGATGTAGTAGACACGTATGTCATGTCATTGTAACAGTCATGTCAATGTAACAGTCATTTCGTTGTAATAGGCATCTCGTTGTAACAGTCACGTATGGCATGTCGTTTTATCAGACACGTATGGTATGTCGTTGTAACAGACATGTTGTTGTATCAGTCATGTCGATGTAGTAGACACGTATAGCATGTCATTGTAACAGTCATGTCAATGTAACAGTCATGTCAATGTAACAGGCATTTCGTTGTAATAGTCATCTCGTTGTAACAGTCACGTATGTCATGTCGTTTTATCAGAGACGTAGGGTATGTCGTTGTAACAGACATGTCGTTGCATCAGTCACGTCGATGTAGTAGACACGTATGTCATGTCGTTGTAGCAGACACGTATGGTGTGTCGTTGTAACAGACATGTCGTTGTATCAGGCATGTTGATGTAGTAGACACGTATGTCATGTCATTGTAACAGTCATGTCAATGTAACAGTCATGACAATGTAACAGGCATTTCGTTGTAATAGTCATCTCGTTGTAACAGTCACGTATGTCATGTCGTTTTATCAGACACGTATGGTATATCGTTGTAACAGACATGTCGTTGTATCAGTCATGTTGATGTAGTAGACACGTATGTCATGTCATTGTAACAGTCATGTCAATGTAACAGTCATTTTCAATGTAACAGTAATTTCGTTGTAATAGTCATCTCGTTGTAACAGTCACGTATGTCATGTCGTTTTATCAGAGACGTATGGTATATCGTTGTAACAGACATGTCGTTGTATCAGTCATGTCGATGTAGTAGACACGTATGTCATGTCATTGTAACAGTCATGTCAATGTAACAGTCATGACAATGTAACAGGCATTTCGTTGTAATAGTCATCTCGTTGTAACAGTCACGTATGTCATGTCGTTTTATCAGACACGTATGGTATATCGTTGTAACAGACATGTCGTTGTATCAGTCACGTCGATGTAGTAGACATGTATGGCATGTCAATGTAACAGTCATGTCAATGTAACAGTCATTTCGTTGTAATAGTCGTCTCGTTGTAACAGTCACGTATGTCATGTCGTTTTATCAGAGACGTAGGGAATGTCGTTGTAACAGACATGTCGTTGCATCAGTCATGTCGATGTAGTAGACACGTATGTCATGTCGTTGTAGCAGACACGTATGGTATGTCGTTGTAACAGACATGTCGTTGTATCAGGCATGTTGATGTAGTAGACACGTATGTCATGTCATTGTAACAGTCATGTCAATGTAACAGTCATTTTCAATGTAACAGTCATTTCGTTGTAATAGTCATCTCGTTGTAACAGTCACGTATGTCATGTTGTTTTATCAGACACGTATGGTATATCGTTGTAACAGACATGTCGTTGTATCAGTCATGTCGATGTAGTAGACATGTATGGCATGTATGGCATGTCAATGTAACAGTCATGTCAATGTAACAGTCATTTTCAATGTAACAGTCATTTCGTTGTAATAGTCATCTCTTTGTAACAGACACGTATGTCATGTCGTTTTATCAGACACGTATGGTATGTCGTTGTAACAGACATGTCGTTGTATCAGGCATGTCGATGTAGTAGACACGTATGTCATGTCATTGTAACAGTCATGTCAATGTAACAGTCATGACAATGTAACAGGCATTTCGTTGTAATAGTCATCTCGTTGTAACAGTCACGTATGTCATGTCGTTTTATCAGATACGTATGACATGTCGTTGTAACATACATGTCGTTGTATCAGTCATGTCGATGTAGTAGACACGTATGTCATGTCATTGTAACAGGCATGTCAATGTAACAGTCATGACAATGTAACAGGCATTTCGTTGTAATAGTCATCTCGTTGTAACAGTCACGTATGTCATGTCGTTTTATCAGAGACGTATGGTATGTCGTTGTAACAGACATGTCGTTGCATCAGTCATCTCGATGTAGTAGACACGTATGTATGTCGTTGTAACAGACACGTATGGTATGTCGTTGTAACAGACATGTTGTTGTATCAGGCATGTCGATGTAGTAGACACCTATGTCATGTCATTGTAACAGTCATGTCAATGTAACAGTCATGACAATGTAACAGGCATTTCGTTGTAATAGTCATCTCGTTGTAACAGTCACGTATGTCATGTCGTTTTATCAGACACGTATGGTATATCGTTGTAACAGACATGTCGTTGTATCAGGCATGTCGATGTAGTAGACACGTATGGCATGTCATTGTAACAGTCATGTCAATGTAACAGTCATGTCAATGTAACAGTCATTGCGTTGTAATAGTAATCTCGTTGTAACAGGCACGTATGTCATGTTGTTTTATCAGAGACGTATGGTATGTCGTTGTAACAGACATGTCGTTGTAGCAGGCATGTCGATGTAGTAGACACCTATGTCATGTCATTGTAACAGTCATGTCAATGTAACAGTCATTTCGTTGTAATAGTCATCTCGTTGTAACAGACACGTATGTCATGTCGTTTTATCAGACACGTATGGTATGTCATTGTAACAGACATGTCGTTGTATCAGTCATGTCGATGTAGTAGACACGTATGTCATGTCATTGTAACAGTCATGTCAATGTAACAGTCATTTCGTTGTAATAGTCATCTCGTTGTAACAGTCACGTATGTCATGTCGTTTTATCAGACACGTATGGTATGTCGTTGTAACAGACATGTCGTTGTATCAGTCATGTCGATGTAGTAGACACGTATGTCATATCATTGTAACAGTCATGTCAATGTAACAGTCATGTCAATATAACAGTCATTTCGTTGTAATAGTCATCTCGTTGTAACAGTCACGTATGTCATGTCGTTTTATCAGAGACGTATGGTATGTCCTTGTAACAGACATGTCGTTGTATCAGTCATGTCGATGTAGTAGACACGTATGTCATGTCATTGTAACAGTCATGTCAATGTAACAGTCATTTCGTTGTAATAGTCGGCTCGTTGTAACAGACACGTTGGTCACCAGTATAATGAGTATTCTGTTATTGGATCATAGGTCACAATCTATTTTTAGTAACTAATCAGGTATTGCATCAGAGATCAAAATCTATTTTTAGTAACTCAACATCCCCATTATAGGGGAACTGAGTAACACCATCTCTTTTTTGCTCCAGCATTGAAATCTGAAATTTTCACAAAAAGAGATGGTGTTACTCAGTTCCCCTATAATGGGGATGTTGAGTTACTAAAAATAGATTTTGATCTCTGATGCAATACCTGCTTAGTTACTAAAAATAGATTGTGACCTATGATCCAATAACAGAATACTCATTGTACTGGTGACCAACGTGTCTGTTACAACGAGCCGACTATTACAACGAAATGACTGTTACATTGACATGACTGTTACAATGACATGACATACGTGTCTACTACATCGACATGACTGATACAACGACATGTCTGTTACAACGACATACCATACGTCTCTGATAAAACGACATGACATACGTGACTGTTACAACGAGATGACTATTACAACGAAATGACTGTTATATTGACATGACTGTTACATTGACATGACTGTTACAATGATATGACATACGTGTCTACTACATCGACATGACTGATACAACGACATGTCTGTTACAACGACATACCATACGTGTCTGATAAAACGACATGACATACGTGACTGTTACAACGAGATGACTATTACAACGAAATGACTGTTACATTGACATGACTGTTACAATGACATGACATACGTGTCTACTACATCGACATGACTGATACAACGACATGTCTGTTACAATGACATACCATACGTGTCTGATAAAACGACATGACATACGTGTCTGTTACAACGAGATGACTATTACAACGAAATGACTGTTACATTGACATGACTGTTACAATGACATGACATAGGTGTCTACTACATCGACATGCCTGCTACAACGACATGTCTGTTACAACGACATACCATACGTCTCTGATAAAACAACATGACATACGTGCCTGTTACAACGAGATTACTATTACAACGCAATGACTGTTACATTGACATGACTGTTACATTGACATGACTGTTACAATGACATGCCATACGTGTCTACTACATCGACATGCCTGATACAACGACATGTCTGTTACAACGATATACCATACGTGTCTGATAAAACGACATGACATACGTGACTGTTACAACGAGATGACTATTACAACGAAATGCCTGTTACATTGTCATGACTGTTACATTGACATGACTGTTACAATGACATGACATAGGTGTCTACTACATCGACATGCCTGATACAACAACATGTCTGTTACAACGACATACCATACGTGTCTGTTACAACGACATGACATACGTGTCTACTACATCGAGATGACTGATGCAACGACATGTCTGTTACAACGACATACCATACGTCTCTGATAAAACGACATGACATACGTGACTGTTACAACGAGATGACTATTACAACGAAATGCCTGTTACATTGTCATGACTGTTACATTGACATGCCTGTTACAATGACATGACATACGTGTCTACTACATCGACATGACTGATACAACGACATGTATGTTACAACGACATGTCATACGTATCTGATAAAACGACATGACATACGTGACTGTTACAACGAGATGACTATTACAACGAAATGCCTGTTACATTGTCATGACTGTTACATTGACATGACTGTTACAATGACATGACATACGTGTCTACTACATCGACATGCCTGATACAACGACATGTCTGTTACAACGACATACCATACGTGTCTGATAAAACGACATGACATACGTGTCTGTTACAAAGAGATGACTATTACAACGAAATGACTGTTACATTGACATTACTGTTACAATGACATGACATACGTGTCTACTACATCGACATGCCTGATACAACGACATGTCTGCTACAACGACATACCATACGTCTCTGATAAAACGACATGACATACGTGACTGTTACAACGAGATGACTATTACAACGAAATGACTGTTACATTGAAAATGACTGTTACATTGACATGACTGTTACATTGACATGCCATACATGTCTACTACATCGACATGACTGATACAACGACATGTCTGTTACAACGATATACCATACGTGTCTGATAAAACAACATGACATACGTGACTGTTACAACGAGATGACTATTACAACGAAATGACTGTTACATTGAAAATGACTGTTACATTGACATGACTGTTACATTGACATGTCATACATGTCTACTACATCGACATGACTGATACAACGACATGTCTGTTACAACGATATACCATACGTGTCTGATAAAACGACATGACATACGTGACTGTTACAACGAAATGCCTGTT
Organism: Megaustenia siamemsis; assembly: GCA_032433765.1. Lineage (NCBI taxonomy): Eukaryota > Metazoa > Mollusca > Gastropoda > Stylommatophora > Ariophantidae > Megaustenia > Megaustenia siamemsis. The sequence goes on from JAVIAB010000051.1 coordinate 55,255,441, forward strand.
ACATTGTCATGACTGTTACATTGACATGACTGTTACAATGACATGACATACGTGTCTACTACATCAACATGCCTGATACAACGACATGTCTGTTACAACGACATACCATACGTGTCTGCTACAACGACATGACATACGTGTCTACTACATCGACATGACTGATGCAACGACATGTCTGTTACAACGACATTCCCTACGTCTCTGATAAAACGACATGACATACGTGACTGTTACAACGAGACGACTATTACAACGAAATGACTGTTACATTGACATGACTGTTACATTGACATGCCATACATGTCTACTACATCGACGTGACTGATACAACGACATGTCTGTTACAACGATATACCATACGTGTCTGATAAAACGACATGACATACGTGACTGTTACAACGAGATGACTATTACAACGAAATGCCTGTTACATTGTCATGACTGTTACATTGACATGACTGTTACAATGACATGATATACGTGTCTACTACATCGACATGCCTGATACAACGACATGTCTGTTACAACGACATATCATACGTGTCTGTTACAACGACATGACATACGTGTCTACTACATCGACATGACTGATGCAACGACATGTCTGTTACAACGACATACCATACGTCTCTGATAAAACGACATGACATACGTGACTGTTACAACGAGATGACTATTACAACGAAATGACTGTTACATTGAAAATGACTGTTACATTGACATGACTGTTACAATGACATGACATACGTGTCTACTACATCAACATGACTGATACAACGACATGTCTGTTACAACGATATACCATACGTGTCTGATAAAACGACATGACATACGTGACTGTTACAACGAGATGACTATTACAACGAAATGCCTGTTACATTGTCATGACTGTTACATTGACATGACTGTTACAATGACATGACATACGTGTCTACTACATCAACATGCCTGATACAACGACATGTCTGTTACAACGACACACCATACGTGTCTGCTACAACGACATGACATACGTGTCTACTACATCGACGTGACTGATGCAACGACATGTCTGTTACAACGACATACCCTACGTCTCTGATAAAACGACATGACATACGTGACTGTTACAACGAGATGACTATTACAACGAAATGCCTGTTACATTGACATGACTGTTACATTGACATGACTGTTACAATGACATGCTATACGTGTCTACTACATCGACATGACTGATACAACAACATGTCTGTTACAACGACATACCATACGTGTCTGATAAAACGACATGCCATACGTGACTGTTACAACGAGATTCCTATTACAACGAAATGACTGTTACAACGACATACCATACGTCTCTGATAAAACGACATGACACACGTGACTGTTACAACGAGATGACTATTACAACGAAATGACTGTTACATTGACATGACTGTTACAATGACATGACATACGTGTCTACTACCTCGACATGACATACATACGGCGAGAGCTCACCCGACCATGGCGCCGAGAGGTTGAGAGGTCAACGAGAGGTCACCGGGTATCCCGACATGAAATATCACGGTTAACTCCCCCTGCGCCGCACGCGTTATGCGCGCGGGGGCGCCGCCCTATATATCTTCGTTAATTTAGCGCCTAAATGCGGGTCAATCTTTCTCTACTACTAGCTAGCTGTCAGGTACCAACAAAAGCATCACGATTCACCTGTCTCATTCAGCCTCTAATTCTGTGATCGCCTGTAGCATAGTGGTAAGTGTCTGGCCTGGCACGCCGTAGACCCGTGTTCGAAATCAGATGGAGACTGTTTTTTTAAAATAATTCGGAATTTTTAAAATACGGAGCGCCGAGGTCACGCCGACAGACACCCCCAGTCAACATCCCGACACGAAATGTCACAGTTAAAAAATAATTCTGAATTTTTAAAATACGGAGCGCCGAGGTCACGCCGACAGACACCCCCAGTCAACATCCCGACACGAAATGTCACAGTTAACTCCCCCTGCGCCTACAGTACATTAGGCGCCCAGAAGAAACCTCATTATGAGAAACCTGATGTTGTATAATCTACTAACCTATCACTATCGCTCAAGTACACCAAGAGCTCCAAAGTCAGGACACACCAGACATAAACACGTCACTTCCGGGATCTCCGGGACTAGAGGTCAACATCCCGACACGAGCTATCACGGTTAACTCCCCCTGCGCCACACGCTTTATGCGCGCCGCGCGCCACACTATATATCTTTGTTAATTTAGCGCCACAATACGGGTCAGATCCTTCCTGCTATACTACTTGTGTGTGGCATATTATAACCGGGCTGATTTCTTTAGTTATTTATTGGTCATTATTTAGAACAGAGATATTATATAAGATTAAACATGTGACAACTGTTTGTAAATGGTCCGTAACATAAACAATGTTAGAAAGGATTTAACCCTACTAGGCCGTATAATGGGAAGATAACATCAAAGAATAAACAGGCCTCGACTTTGCAAAGTCCCACAGAATGACTGAAGTTAGAGATAAATGGAGAAGGTTGACGAAGTCAGTAGTGTTCCAACGACTCTCGGGATTATATAGTGAAGAAGGCCGGCCATATTGCTTGAAGTTTGTGAGACCAGAGATCTTTCATTGTCTTTCCCAACTCAGTAGACATGTCCATTATCTTTCTTGCTCGGTTCGCTGTCAAGCCAGTGCGTCTCTCACGACGCATCGTACGCCCTCCAGTAAAAACACATATACGATTATGCCTGACAGCTGAAGAGAAAATCCATGGGCTGAAGACTTACGCATGTCATGGATAGAAAAGGAATGCGGATTTAGCTCGAAGTGAAGTTTGCCTGATAATATGTCATAACCACAGACTTCTGACACGAACACCTCCTAGCGACTGCACTGGGGGTGCGGCTTTTATTCTGTAGCTCCATAGAAAACCCCTGGCTCGCTCTAGAAATGGAGAAAGTAGTAACTATAGTTTAACCACAGGCTTGACGGGCGGAGGAACGAAGCGAGTGAAAGTTAAGACAAGTATCTCCATTAAAGAGATGAGGAATTGTGTGTGACAGAAGTGAGACAAGCACTGCAGTGGGAAATCATAGCTAAGAAGATGCTTCTATCTGCACTAGCTATCTCCAGAATATTTGATTACATAAACATTATAGCTCAGGAAATAAACTCTTTGTTTCTTGAGAATCTTGACAGTAGTTTAAGATAGTTCATAATTATCGTCGTATTCTTTTCTTGCTCATTCTCCTCAATGTTCTTTCGCTTTCATATAATCCCCCGAGACTGACTCAGAAGCGTCTCTTATATAATCACACGAGCTTCTCTCGTAAGTTTCTGAACTGACTCAGAAGTGTCTCTTATATAATAACACGAGCTTCTCTCGTAAGTTTCTGAACTAACTCAGAAGTGTCTCTTATATAATCACACGATCTTCTCTCATAAGTTTAGTTTAGTTTAGTTTAGTTTAGTTTAGTTTAGTTTAGTTAGTTTAGTTTAGTTTAGTTTAGTAGTTAGTTTAGTTTAAGTTTAGTTTAGTTTAAGTTTAGTTTAGTTTAGTTTAGTTTAGTTTAGTTTAGTTTAGTTTAGTTTAGTTTAGTTTAGTTTAGTTTAGTTTAGTTTAGTCTAGTCTAGTCTTAATTCCACAAAGGACAACTCTATAGTACTCAAACCCCACCTCAGCACGTTCTCCAGTATGGAACACGTCCGCCACTAAGTTGTTTTGTAATGATACAGTCACTACATCTATCCCACGTTAGATGAACTTAGAACTAACACACGTGTTTGTTCCTACAGGTGATCATCCAGTCCGGGCAGCCCCCGACTGTCCTGCAGCAACTGTGCGCCCTACCCTTTCAGTATTTTAGCGACCCTCGTTTGGTGGTCGTGCTGTTCCCGACTCTGATCTGCTGTTGTTTCAAGAACTCCAGCAACCGGGATATCCTCGAGCAAGAGCTCAACTCAACTCTGCTTTCCAACTTCATTGAAGTAAGCTCACTGTGTCTATGTCTCTGACTTTCAGTATCAATGAAACACGTTTTTGTTTGTTTCTCTTCTTTCTTTGAATATGTACGTCCTTGTCTGTCTGTATTTATGTCTGTTATTGCATAGTGTGTGTCATAACTTAAGTATACTTGTTTGTCTGTCTATTGTCTGTCTTATTATCTGATTTTGTGTGCCTATCTGTCTGAAGTAAGTCTTCGTGTATATCTGCATGAGTTAGTTGTCGTATTTGCCGGTATTAATGCCTGTGTCTTTCTCTGTATATTTCTATATTCGAATGACAAATTCAATTGACAGTCCATTCTGTTTGTCAGTCTTTATCTCTGGTTGTTTGTCTAGTTTGTGTATTCCTCTGCCTAAATGATGTTTTCTGCCTAGATGATGTTATTTCTTTCTTTATGTTCAATGTCCGGTTATTTGCAGAATTTACGTGTGTGTACGTGCTCCTGACTTCATTAAGTTACTCGTTACGTGTGTTATGTTGTCTGTCTCTCTGTTTGAATAGCTAATTGAAGTAACTCAGAATTCATTTCTGCATGACTTCTTGAATGAATAGGTTATTGAATACAACAGTTAGGCGTCTCTCTCACTCTTTGAATGAAGTCTCTATAAACGTATATCTTTCACATTCACTGGATGATTGAATTCTTGTAAATGTGTGTCTGTCTCATTCACTCAATAAATTTCTTGTAAAACGTCTCACAAAATGAATGAATGAAGTAATTGCTATCTCATTTGCTTTCATACATGAATTAAACTTTTGTTCCGTCTGTGCTTGTCAGTCTCCAAATGGTGAAGTTCATGTGTATGTTTCTCTTTCTTGAATGAGTGAATGCCCTATGTATGTTTGTCTGCCTCATTCATTAAAATAATATAGTTTATATGCATGTTAGCCTCACTCATTGAAGGAATGAAATCCTTAAACATGTTTGTTTGTCTCACTCAATGAATGAATGAATTCATTAAATTATTATACATGTTTGTCTTACTGAATGAATGAATGTATGAAGTCTGTATGAATAAAGCCCTTTTATATATGTGTGGGTGTGTGCATGCATGCGTGCGAACGTTTGTGCCACACTGGATGATTGAAGTTGGTACACATTATTTCTCTTGTTTTACTCCTTGAATGATTGAAGCCACTTAATGTATGGAGTCTAGCTGATTGAAGTAGATGCACTAAAACATTCATAATGTCCCTTTGATTTCTATTTGTGAAATGTGACTTTCTTGTTATAGCAAAATGATGTGCTGCCAGTCTTTATTTCAAAAGGAAAGTTGCTCTGTTTGTTTTCGAACTTACTTGTTTATAAATGTATGTAATTCAATATATGCTCAAATAATAACAGTTACCAATTCGAAATAATTCATTTAAGCCACTGGTGAATTGATTTCACTTCATGAAACAAGTTTTGGTTTGAAATAGAAACCAATAGCAGGCTCAGATGTTATCATTTCCAGATCTGTCTTTACCTCCACGAGGTGTCCATGGTGACAGATTTTTCAATCTTTGTACTTGTGAGTAGGAATCGAGAGGGAAGATAACTCGGTACTCAAAAATGTCATGCTGAAAACTGGTGTGCTGGGCCTATAGTGCGCGAATAACGCAGCTTGCTGTAACCCACAATGCAACGCATCTACACCAACTGAAGAAGATTACAGTGTGATCAAAATACAAGATTCAAGGGCACAATGAAACTAATGTAATAGAAACAATGTAATGTCAATCCTGACACTTGGGAAAGTGTTGCTACTGATCTCTCTGCAAGGAATGTTGAGATTATTGACAGTACGGTAATCGCTATCTATGAGAATTGGGGTGGGGGTGGGAATGACGCCATCCTGAAGGTCAACCTTCACCACGTCACCATCCACTACACCAGATTAACACTCAACACATCCAAGCATTCATTAAAGTAGACATCATAACCTGTTTTGGCCCCAGCAGCCATTTCCGAACCTACTTTGATAAGTAGGTGACGTCACGAACATCATCAACAGCGATTTGGGAGTATAATCTGTTGTATCATCTTAAGCTTTGAAAAGAAAGATGAAATAAAGATTCGCGCTACAGAAGAAAACGTAGAAAGATTCAAACAGCACACAAAGGATACAATCTTCTTTTCTTTGCATTCCTCATTTGTCCTTCAGCGTCAAGCGGAGCTATAATTTGAGGATTTTTTTTCTCCTCTGTTTGCCTCTGCTGCTATGTTTCCTAGTGCTTCTAATATTCCGTCAATTCATATTGTTTCGTGGTAGGCCCTTGGGTCTGGTGTTCTATCGCAACGTTTGTTGAAAGCTTCTTGTACTGTGTTTTGATCTTTTTTGCCTTATCATGTGGCCAAACCATTTTATCTATTGTTTCTTTATATATTCTATGGCAGGAATTATTCCTAGTTTTTTTTTTCTTTCTCATTTCTTCATTTCTGATCTTATCTCTCAGGCTGTTTCCTGTCATTCGTCAAACACATGGTTATTTTCCTTATTGTTCTTGCATTGAAAAAAAAAGATAAATGAGGGGTCGAAAGACTCAAATAACACACAAAAAAGAGAGAATACGGCGAGGAAACACTGAGAACATAGCGGAAAGGCATACCAGTCGTCAGTTTATGACTGAAAAGAGAAGCTGCTTCTGCTAATGTAATTAGACTAGCACTTCTATTTTTACTAGCTTGCGTGATTGAATGTAAAATCGCACCTCACTAAGTGCGCGCGCATACAAACTGGCATAAATTTAAATGCTAAATGAATCAAACAGCTTCACAGCAACACAGGCATGACATGGAACGACATCAAGGTCACTGATTAAATTTATAACCCCCTCCCTCGTCTCTCTCTTCCTCTCTCTCTCTCTCTCTCTCTCTCTCCCCCCCCCGTCTGTCTGACTGTCTTATCTATCTTATCTATCCATCCATCCTTCCTATCTGTCTATCCTGTCTGTCTCGCCCGCCTATTCTCTCTCCCCACAACCCAAACAGCAGCAGCAAATCGATGGTATGCTAACGTCTATACTGTTAATAACATCGTCTATCAAAAGCCTTTTCCACTGTATTGTTATAGTATGATTCATAGTGTGGCAATGTGGTTCGTACGTGATCTCTCTTGTTTGGTCCGGCTTGTTCCTCTCTTAATTTCATTTTATATATACATGTATATTTTTTTTAAATTGTCAAATATTTTGCACAATAATAACCTCAGATGGAAGATGCATCATAGAAATAAAAAGCAGAATAGTGCAGGCCAAAATAGCATTTCAGAAAATGAAAAAAAAACGTCTTATGCAACAAGTCTATGTCAATAGAAATGAGAAAGAGCGTTCATCGGTGCTATATAGAGCCAATTCTGACCTATGGAAGCGAATCATGGACAGTATGATTCAAATGTGTATGATGATGACAAATGGGAAAGACGATTAGAGACCACAGAGATGGGATTTCTCCGAAGAATGTTGAAAGTTCCTTGGACAGCTAAAAAGACCAATGAGGAAATTCTCAAAGAGGCCAACACAAAAAGTGAGCTCCCAAAAAAAACATCAGAAAGAAACAATCACCATTTTTCGGGCACATCATGAGAAGAATAAAGTTGGAATACGTGGTTACAACTGACAAAATAGAGGGAAATATATATTGTGGACGACAAAGAGAGAAGATAGATAGACTGGTGTCATGTCATGGAAAACAGTCAACAACAGAATTAATGCGATGCACTGTGGATAGAAGATTGTGGAAGGACATGATAGCCTATCGGTATTTCACCTGATAATGATGTTTTGACTATGTTTAATAATATACTGCTGACGATCTCTTAAGGCACCGAAGACAACAGGATGTTCCTATAGGTCTTATGTTCTGATAGGTTTCCTTTCTGCTGGTTTGATACTTTGTGCTTCCCTCCAGACTTCAGATAGCCCCTCTTCTTTCCAAATCTTATTAAACAATAATGAGGGTGTCTCTGCTGTTAGTTATTACTGTTTTTGCCAATAGTACCTAACCGTAATGCTATCTGATCCTGGTGCGTTATTCCTTTATAGAGCTGACAGATTCTCTGCTATTTCTGCACTACTCAGAGGTTCTGTGTTAATATTAAGTATTTGTTCTGGTCCCGATATATCCGCTTTCTGTAGGAAGCGATCTGTTTATGGAATTCTTTAAATGTCCCTTACGTTTATTTATCTGTTTATGGAATTCTTTAAATGTCCCTTACGTTTATTCATCTTTTTTCTTCTGATGTTAACACTTTTTGGACCGAAAGGCACAAATATCACAATTATACTACAAAGCACAACACAACACAGACACGCTCACTTAATGTCCTGTTAAAGGTGGATGACGAAGGGGTGTGATCCTTTAGTCCATCGAGTGAACGCGAACGAACGAACACTACCTTTTTTGGCATTTGATGGGCTTATTATGATACTCTGTTTGTTAACTTCTTCGTGATATCAATCTGAGTGTTATGCAGGCCACTCATATTGTCATTACTAGCTGATATTTTTACGGTCTCTTGTCATATTATTCAAGTAAGCCCGTTTGTCTCTGTACTCTTTTCACTTCCAAATGTGCCAAATTATATCCAGTCTTGTCGTTCTTATTTTACTCTCATTAAAAAAATTTTTTTTTTCATGTTAAGCCATATTTCTGTTTTCCTTACTCTCTCATGTGTTCAATGCAAATTTGTTTCTCTTATTGTGGATTTGTACCTAATATTTGTCCAAATAGTGTTTATATTGGATCTATTTCCTTATGTTTGTAAGACTTGAAATCTATTATTTAGTTTTATACTTGTACTATTTAAGAATCTTTCAGTACTTCCACTTTTACCTTTTCTACACCACATCTGTTTTTTTAATACCTTGTAAGTTTTAGTCTCAATTATCTGTTAATAATAAAACGCTGCATTTCCCCGAGGCAGATTGACACATAACTCTCTAGTAACCTATATTTATTACATCAAGGTAGGTGTATGTTAATTTCCTTGTCCGTCACTGGGGTCTTGCAATACTAGGCATTCTATATCAACAAAGCCCGCTCCTGCGGGGACGAATATTATAGATATGATCCTCAAACAAACCGCCAGTTTTGTGAGAGAAATCGATGTTTTCACGCGAGAGCTCAAACAGAAGATATATGTTACCTCTTTATAGAGAAAATCATCTTACTAGTGAGAGTTGATGCTGAGGTTGTATGTCATTTTATTATGAAAGTCATCTTCTCTTCTATCACAGATTGAGTATATGTCATCCTGGTTTAGCACGAACAATCATCATGACTGTAATGTTCTGTCATCCCTGCCGTCCGCGCCCCTTCCCCGACCCCTTTATCACCAATTTTGAGTCCTGACAACAGTCCAGCCATTGCTGACGTGGTTCCCTTACCTCTTACATATTTTTTGCTGTATGATATTGTAATAAAATAATTGAGAATAGATGTTGTAAATATTGATAAATTTAACAATTTCTAGATGAGTTTTTTAAAATCAATTTTATATTTTAGCCACACATTTTATAAAAAGTGTCAGATATAACTTTTTTTTTTTTTTTCAAATTAACTTGAATGTTCAGTTTTTAGAAACATTATTATATTTTAAATGAGTAAATTAATGCGACAGCCAAGTCATCAGTGCTTAAACAACTTTGGCTTGATTTGGTAGCTGTCGTGATATGAGCTAAGTGATCTCTTTATCTGTATACATATATTAGCTGTGTCGTTAGTGGCAGCAACTTCTTGTGGTGTACTGTAAAGCTGTAATGGCTGCATATAAAAGTCTGTAAAGCTGTAATGGCTGCATATAAAATATGTAAAGCTGTAATGGCTACATATAAAACTGTAAAGCTGTAATGGCTGCATATAAAAGTCTGTAAAAAGCTGTAAAAGCTGTAAAGCTGTAATGGCTGCATATAAAAGTCTGTAAAGCTGTAATGGCTGCATATAAAAGTCTGTAAAGCTGTAATGGCTGCATATAAAAGTCTGTAAAGCTGTAATGGCTACATATAAAAGTCTGTAAAGCTGTAATGGCTGCATATAAAAGTCTGTAAAGCTGTAATGGCTGCATATAAAAGTCTGTAAAGCTGTAATGGCTGCATATAAACGTGTTTGTTCCCTACGTTGATGCTCTGCACGTCCGCTCTTCAGTTTGTTGTATCTGCGCGCCAGACCCTCCCCCTCAGGTGGACCCGATCTTCTCCAAGGCGACCGTATTGAGTTTGTCCTGCGCCATAAACGTGATTTGGTTAGTTTGTGTTTGTCAGAGGTGGGCCCTGCCATTTGCTGGCTACTTATCTTCCCATAAAATGCGTCAAAATACGCCTGCGTCTTGTCGATCTTTCGCTTCTCGGGAACGAAACCTTTATCAGGTCTCTGCTGGGTTCATCTTTTCTCAATATCTATTCTCAGTACTCTTACTCTATACTCTCTTTCTCTTACTTTCTTTCTTTCTCATGTCTTCAGTCATTCTTTTTTCCTGTTTATTTTAACTTAGTTAAAACCATCCTCATGTATGTGTGTTGTACAAGTTTGAATTATGTGCATTAATATTTCCTTGAGATAGCACTGAAGACAGAGCTGTAATAGTTCTCTTATTATGTTTGATGTCATTTAACTTCCCATTAATAAATTTGTTTCACCTCTCCCCAAGTCAAGTTTGTAACAGAAAGTATCTAATGATTAATTGATGAATAAAAAATGTTACACAGATCGATTGAAGTAATTGATAACGACAGATAATAACGTAATGATGGTTGTCATAGTCAGGCCATATTTAAGACAGCTTGTGGCTTGCGTTGATCAGCTGGCGAAACATGGACAACATGGTGTGAAAACAAAAGGAAAATTGAAGCCCTTGGAATTGAGGATTTATTTTTTTTAATGGAAAGAATTGAGTGCACGAAGGGAAAAAAATACAAAGAATACATTTTTGACCTATCAAAAAGTTGTTAAATATAATTCGAATAATACAGATGCCGTTTCTTAGACACACAAAAGTACATCATAACCTAATGAAAGTATCCTAGAAGGGAAAGTAGAGATCGTACGAGGCAGGCAAAGACAACAATATAAAGCGGTGAACTGGAGAACCGATGACAGCGTGCAACTTCAAGACAATTTGTGAAATTGCACTCCATGGTTGCTAAATTATATGCAAAGGCAGCACAAGATGATGATGATGTAATGATACACCTCTGTGGTCCCCAGATATGAACTACTGTCGTACCTTTGCCTACATTTTGAACCACATACATGATATTTTAAGGTTGAACTTGATACATGCGGACAATTGTTTCTTATCTCTCGCTTGTTGCTTCAGTGATCCGTGGCTTCCCACTGGCGCAGAACCACGTAGCTGATCACCGCTATTGGTGCTGTTGTCTTACGAGTAAAGAGTGAGTTGCATAGACGGCTGCGCATGTGTGACGAACGAGTGATTTCTCATAGTGTTGCGTCAGTATTAGCTTTGTCATGAGTCTTTGAAGTGTGTCTGCTGTCGCTGGCAAGTAGCATGTCTCTGCTACATCTTCTCTATTTATTCCAAATATATGTATCTAGCAGGTAATCAGCGTGTCCGATCAGCATAATTTGAACCTTCCACAACATGTCATGTGATGTAATGTCACGAAGTTTCTTGTGACTCGGAACCATAGGCTCTTGAATTCGGTGCATACGACGGACTCGCTTTCTTGATGGTCCAGCTCCTGCTAGATATATAGACGAGTTTGACTTCGTTAGTCAATCTGTGATGACACACTTTGTTATTGTGAAGAGGTGAAGAGGGGTCTTCATTAGCTGTAGGTCGTTGATACGCATCTCATTAGACAGTCTGATAAAACACAATCTGTTTTTAGAAAGTTTGCGAATAGTTGAAGTGCGATCTTTCTCAGCTACGGGCCACCAACACTTGGGACAGAGTAAGGCACTCCAAAGCATTTGAACATTTAAATTCGCGTTTAAACGTAAGTCGACAATTAAGAAGACTTGCAAAATAAACCTCAGATATGTGATTGGAGGTCATGTAATTATTGTTGGCAAAAATGGTTGCGTGCGACAGAACTTTGGTGGACCGCTTGGATGACCAATAAACAAACTGTTTAACTTCTTATAGAGGTCGGCATCCATGCTGTTATGGTCACAACAAGACTTGTTGACATACGCACCAACCTATGAAACGAGAGTAGAATATTTCGGAGCAGAAGTAGGGAAGTTAAACCCAACCCCTCTCTTCCCCCCCCCCCCCCCCCCCCCCCCCCAAAAAAAAAAAAACTATATATAAAAATATGTATTCTCTACCACAGAGTATATGTGTGTGGCACACGTCCACTAGTGAAGGTGAGGAGAATAAAGAAGAGGAAGTTCATTGCTCGTCCACAAGGATTATCTGATTAGCTTAGACTAGCGATGTTCATCAATCCGTCCACAAGGATTATCTGATTACCTTAGACTAGCGATGTTCATCAATCCGTCCACAAGGATTATCTGATTACCTTAGACTAGCGATGTTCATCAATCCGTCCACACACTCACCTCGCTAAGCAGTCTGTGGTCATTGTTATTAAGTAGCGCCGCTATGAGGTGAAGTCTTTATTAACTATGTGGTCATTGACACTCTCGGGTTTGCGGAATGTTATAGTTAGCTTGTATTTCCCAGCAAGTGTACAAATGCTTAAAATCGCGATTCTCATTGTAATTTACTTGCCAGTTACCTATTCACGACTCTCAATAGGATATCTTAATACTGAATCTTAAAGGGGCTGATAGGGAAGAGATTATCAAGAAGCAAAAATAAAACACGGGGAAAGGGGAATAAAAAGCAAATGCAAGACAAAAAATGTGTAACTTGAAACTTACATTACATTCCACTGTGAAATTTGATCTTGCTTTCTTTGTGTTGTTATCGGGTGTTTATTATTTTTTTTTTTTTTAGTTGCATTCTTTCCTCCTGTCACTTCCTCCGGTCACCTCCTGTCCTTCTCTTGCGTATCTGACATGTGAATTGTATGCGTGCGCACATTCAGTGTGTATTACCACGTCGTCGACAGAAAATCTAACCCTGTGAATGAATTCTTTCTGACTAACTTATGTCTACTTTACTACCTTCATCTTGATTCCCCGTCCTCCCAAATAGTAACCAGACTTCTTCCCGAGAAATGTAGTTTAAGGCACTGTCTACAAATCTAAATTTGCTAGAGAAACCAGCACTGTAGAATTGTTCTTTGTTTTCAGTAAGCTTACCCAAATGATTAAAGGCGGGAACATCATCATGATTTATGTTCTTCTTTTACAGAGCAGCGCCCGCTATAACATTGCAGGCTAATTTCAGAATGGGAGACACGTCCGCAAATATTGCTCTGAAAATAACTATCTGATCTCTAATGCCTCTGCTGTTTCTTTAGCCAAGTGTTGTGCTCCCTTATTCACCTCTCTTCACACTTATTCACCTCTCTTCACGCTTATTCACCTCTCTTCACGCTTATTCACCTCTCTTCACGCTTATTCACCTCTCTTTACGCTTATTCACCTCTCTTCACGCTTATTCACCTCTCTTCACGCTTATTCACCTCTCTTCACGCTTATTCACCTCTCTTCACGCTTATTCACCTCTCTTCACGCTTATTCACCTCTCTTCACGCTTATTCACCTCTCTTCACGCTTATTCACCTCTCTTCACGCTTATTCACCTCTCTTCACGCTTATTCACCTCTCTTCACGCTTATTCACCTCTCTTCACGCTTATTCACCTCTCTTCACGCTTATTCACCTCTCTTCACGCTTATTCACCTCTCTTCACGCTTATTCACCTCTCTTCACGCTTATTCACCTCTCTTCACGCTTATTCACCTCTCTGCACGCTTATTCACCTCTCTTCACACTTATTCACCTCTCTTCACACTTATTCACCTCTCTTCACGCTTATTCACCTCTCTTCACGCTTATTCACCTCTCTTCACGCTTATTCACCTCTCTTCACGCTTATTCACCTCTCTTCACGCTTATTCACCTCTCTTCACACTTATTCACCTCTCTTCACGCTTATTCACCTCTCTTCACACTTATTCGCCTCTCTTCACGCTTATTCACCTCTCTTCATATCTTACTGTGAAAATGATCGCCACATTTGTAATCTTATGCAACCATAAATAATGGCTCTACGCCATTGTGAGACCTTGATGGGGCGTTTTACCTGGGCAAATCCATCGTTCTATTCAACAGATAAAACAATGTAGCTTGCAGATTATATTCACATCTGCTCCATGCTTTTAGTCACCCCCATACTACTTGTACAAGCTCAAAAATCAACCACGATTGAAGAATCAGCATTTTTAAAATGCTAAAAGAAACATATATCATAACGTATTCTATTCACACTTATTGACACTTCATTGTATTCACACTTATTATACACTTCTATTCTCCTGTTCTATTTTTTGCCTTAAAAAAACAAAAACAAGGGGACTCCATAAGGTACAGACCATCAACAAGAACTCCCCAATCATTTATATCCGTTGCTATCTCCTCTATTGGTTTCCGGGTGTAATTTATCTTTACGATCTCAATCTCAAAGTATTGTCTTCACGTGTTCCTAAACCTTCACTGCTTTCTCTTTTCCTAAGGGTTCCAGATAAGTGCTTTTCTGGTAATGCTTGTATTTGACTTGCGCCTTGCGCAATATATACCCTATCATCACAACCGTATTTTTCCTTATCATTTCTTTAACGGAAGATTGATATGTTCATCATTCATACTTGTATCTGGTCGTCTGATATGGAGTATCCTCCTTAAGCATGTGTTAATAAATGTCTGCATTTTCCTTACATTTTAAGTTGTGTTGTGCACGTTTCTGATCCTTATAAAAGCATCGATTTGATGTTTGTATTAAACAATCTATGTTTGGTTATTAAATACAGTCCATTGACTTTCCAGAAATGCTCCACCTGTACAAACGCTCCTCTAGCCTTCCCAATTTCCTTTCTCTGTCTCCATGTCTGTCCATGATGCTACCAAGGTAAGCGAATTCACATCTACCAATGTCTTCCCCCATAAGGTAATTGGTTCACTGAGTTTATCCTAAAAACTATAGTTTGTTCTTGGTTAATGTGATGATATAGCTGATGCCCTACTATTGGCCTTTTCTTGCATCTGTTGGTTGCGTGACAATGATACTAACATATTTCCAAAATCAGGGTCTTAAAGTAGTGCACATCTTCTTCATATTCTGCCTTTCAGCTTCCTGTGGAGCATAGGTCTTTAACAAACACTTTCCAAGCCGTTCTGTTTCTTGCCATTATTTTAAGATCATTTCATGTCTTCCCCATCATCTTCATCCCTCCTTTCATCTGTCTTCTCCAAGAATATTTTGATCTTCCTCTTTGTCTTTTTCCTTGGTGATTCCAAAAAAGGCCCTGTTGTATGCATGTAATATTCTCAGTTGGCTTATGCGGTGTATGTCCTATTCATCGTCATCATCTTTGCTGTATCTTTGTGCACTGGTATTTGATTGGTACTTTTCCATAATTTTATGTAAGTGATTTTGTCCTGCCATTTATATCATTTTATTCTGCGTAAGCATCCATTAATGAAAGTCTGTATCTTCGTGATTGTCTTATTAGTTGTTCTCTATGTTTCACAGCCATATAAGAGTGACTTAACATTGGAGTTGAACATTTTTGTTTTAGTATTTAACCTAATTTCTTTGGATTTCCATATGTTTCCCAGTGCAACGAATGCCCCTCTTGCTTTTGATATCCTTATTTTGGTATCATTTTCTGTTCCTTCTCTCTTTGTCTATATTACTGCCCATATATATGTAGATTTTACGTCTAGTAGATGTATTTCTCCTATTGTTATGTGGTTATTACCAACTGCATTTATTCTTGTGATTTTTGGTCTTATCTCTATTAATTTTTAGTATCAGCTGTTGTAATCTCTCATCAAGTATGCTCATTTTATCTTGCATCTGTTGATGATTATGTGATAGGAGAGCTATGTCATCACCAGTCTAAGTCATTAAGTTACTTAGTCAGTGACCACTGGAATCCATTTATATTTTTCTGAGTTATTTTTATAATCAATCTATGGTCAGCAGAAAGAGAAGTGAAGATAGAAGGCATCCATGACTTACTCTTGTTCTTATTTCAAATACTTCTGTAAGCTGTCCTTCGTGCACAACACATTTCATTCCTTCATACATTGTTCTTATCAGTTTAAAAAAAAAACTTTGTGGGGATTCCGTAATGACTCAGTAACTTCCAAAGCACTCCTCTGTCTAAACTATCAAATACCTTTTCGTGATCTATGAATCCAATATAAAGTGGGGACTGTAGTTCTAAGCTTTGTTCAACTATTATACGGAAGGTAGTTATTTGATCAGTGCACTATCTGTTTTTTCCTAAAATCTATATGTTCATATCTCAGATGTTTCTCTATGGCCTCTTTTAGTCTCTCCAGAATGATTCTGCTTAGTGTTTTAACCCGGTACTTGTAGTAGTAGCATAATTCCCCTATAATGTGTGTCCTTTCTTTGTAGTTTGATCATATAACCTTCTTTGTAGTCTCTAAATATTTCTTCCCTTTCCCATATTTTATCTGGTTGATTATGTAACACGGTAAAGGTGTTACTATCTGCTTTGATGGCTTCTGAAGGAATTTCATCTGGTCCTATGGCTTTACCATTTTTTAATAGCTTGATGGCTTTCATTATTTCCTCCTTGTTTGGCTTTCCAAAGTTAACATGTAACTCTTCTTCTGCTGGTAGTATTTCTAGAGGGTTAATTGGGTCGGGTCTGTTCAAAAGAGTTCTTCAAAGTGCTACTTCCATCTCTTCCTTTGTTCCCTAATATTACTAAGCGCTGCCGGAGCCCGAAAGAGGAGTAAAGAATTATAGCGCTCTTCCCTACTAGGCATATTCGTAAGAGGCGACCAAGGATGGTTGGGCATGGAACTGGCTATCCTGTACCGTAAAAAAAAAATTAATAAGCCGCAAAAACTTCACAAACATAGACAAGCCAAAGAATTTGCCACCATCCATGAAAGATAAGGGCCATCCTTCCATCTCTTTATTTGTTCCCTTATATTACTAAGCGCTGCCTAGGATCGAAAGAGGAGTAAAGAATTTTAGCACTCTTCCAGAGACAGCAGAGACCCTGGAGAAAATTGAAGAAAGAATAAAAAAAAAGCAGACTTAAATAAGGGCAAAACGAGTACTAAAGCCAGGACACAGGAAACTTAAACAGAGATAAACAAAGAAGTGAGAAGATGCAATAAAGGGGATAAGAGGAAACATAAAATATATAAGTTGTGCTCATGGCCTCTATTAAATGCCATTCCTAGCGTGTCCTGTGACTGTTTTCATAATCCAGTCTTTTGCCAACAAGAATAGAAAGGGTGACATTTAGGCATCTCTGTTTGACCCCAGTTTATATCTCGATCTTTTCTGTTAGTTGCCCTCCATGAACGGTTTGCATGTCATTCCTTCGTACTCGTATGCATTTTTTATTATGTTGACAAGCTTGACTGGTATTCCATAGTGTCTTAGTAGTTTGCATAGATTATTTCTGTCTACTCTGCCAAAAGCCTTTTTATAGTCAATGAAGTTGACATATAGCGGGGAGATACATTCGACTGTTTTATAATGAAATGTAGTGTTGCTATTTGGTTCTTGCAAGATCAGACACTTGGAACTAGGAGGGAGGAGTCAAATGCATATAAACCTGTTATTCAAATGTTATCACCCAGAATCCTTATATTGTGTCAATCGCGGATAAAGTTGTTCCACTGAATCATCAAGTGTAATCAACGGTGATTTAAAAATAAATAAATAAGGTGTGTTTGGTCTCCTGTAAAGCATCCTCAATCTGTAGAACAAGGTTACCGATCGACAGTTTCTGATATCCTTTTATACAACAACACAGCTTCATGGAAAATGTTATTTTAATGACGAACAAAGTAAACGATAACGCTACTAATTCACTGGTGACTGACCTGATTTACATAAATGATTAGCCTCTAAGTTATCTATAAATACTTAACTTAGAGATATGTGCCTTTAGCCGTGTGACCAAAGACGATCGAGCTTTGACTTTTCGCAGACGCTGCCACGAGGGAGGAAGAAAGCAAACACTCAGCGCTCCACCTCTCCATATAAAACTAATTGGTTAATGCACTCCTCGCGTCCAGGCAGGCAAAGAGAATTAGGGAGCCGATCCACGAGGCTTGGCAGGGTTTCTACATCGGTAGCCGAGGGCTGTAGCGGACTCCACTCTCTTGATTGAGTTTTCCCTGATTTCGAAGAAATCTCAGAGTAGCTAATGACATTACTGGCTGTCAGCTTTGACTTGAATTTACTCTGTCAGCGGTTTAAAATTTCCCTCTATGGCGCGCGGCCGATGACCCTGTCTGCGGGTATTTAAGTTTTACACTGAGTTTTAAGGAGAATGTTTGTGGTCGCGCATGTTTAATGTTGCATGGCAGGTATCCAGTTGCCCAGGGGGGAAAAGGGGGGGGGGGGGTGATTTAATAAAAAATGTAAATTAGCTTTTAGTTTACGGTGTGTTTATGCAGTAGACGTTTTCTTGGAACTCGACAAAATATTTTAATGAGTAAACGTTAAGGATCACTATGCAATTTGAAGTATTATTTTTGTAGTTGTTTTAAAGGCCTTCATTGTCGAACTCTATACCAATAGCTCTAAGTACTGCTGTGTATCATTGATGTTTTAGTTCACTTGCGCATTTCAACATTACACGTGTATGCTTCTTGTATGTACGCTCGTATATTCATTTATAATTAGAAGAAAATATATCTGACAATTTTAATTAGAAGGAAATATATCTGACAATTTTAATTAGAAGGAAATATATCTGACAATTTTAATTAGAAGAAAATATATCTGACAATTTTAATTAGAAGGAAATATATCTGACAATTTTAATTAGAAGAAAATATATCTGACAATTTTAATTAGAAGGAAATATATCTGACAATTTTAATTAGAAGGAAATATATCTGACAATTTTAATTAGAAGGAAATATATCTGACAATTTTAATTAGAAGGAAATATATCTGACAATTTTAATTAGAAGGAAATATATCTGACAATTTTAATTAGAAGGAAATATATCTGACAATTTTAATTAGAAGGAAATATTTCTGACAATTTTAATTAGAAGGAAATATATCTGACAATTTTAATTAGAAGGAAATATATCTGACAATTTTAATCAGAAGAAAATATATCTGGCAATTTTAATTAGTAGGAAATATATCTGACAATCTTAATCTTCTTCTTTCCTTCCCCATTTGCCTTTCAGTATTGAGGGGATCGATTTTAGTTAGCAGAAAATATGTGACAATTTTAATCAAATTTATACTGGGAACTTTGAACAATTCACTACTCGATTTTTAAAATGTTTTTTCTCATAAATCTACAGAATTTCATGAACAAAAACCGTAATTACATTATACAATTAGACAAGTTGGAATCACTCCCATGGAATATTAATTGTAAGAATGAATTAAATGTAGTAGATTCACAGCATCTTCTCTTATAAATGATGTGCAAAATAAATTATCTGAATATAGCCAAAATATCGTTTGGGGAATAAAATAAGCAAATGTAGGGATGGCTATTTAATAGTCCTTCATAATTTCTGACTTTCTTTTTAACCTCAGCAGGACCACTGATTTTCTTAAAGTGAGAAAGGGCACTAATCTTTTTAAAGTGAGAAAGAGCACTGATCTTCTTGAAGTGATAAACAGTACTGATCCTCTCCCCCATGTTTAAAATCTTTATTCCCCTATGATATATTACATTATGAGATATAGTTTTGTTGAACCTCTCATGAATAAGCACCACACACATTAAGAATTAGCACTTGCTTGGAATAGACAGCTGTAAATATATTCACAGCAATATCAATTTCATTGTAATTGCAAGTTTTAGAAACTGAATGCGTGTAAGCATTATTATTTATTACTACATCATATCGTGTAATTTTTAACAATACTCTAAGTTTGGACCTCTTTAACTGTAATCTGGCTCTTGATCAAACTTAAGTTGGCCACCACTGCTTTAAACTAAGAACTGTGACATTATAGTCTTGAGTTGAGTGCAATTTTGGGTGAAGTTCTTATCATGCAGTGAAAATTAGAGGATTATTAGAGTGTTCCACAGCCCTACTTTTATCTATACTTTACTCGTTCGACTCCACAGTTCGACTTTTAACAATAACTAAAATATTCCACAGCCCTACTTTCAACAATAACTTCAATGTTTCACAGCCCTACTTTCAACAATAACTTAAATGTGACACAGCCCTGCTTTCAACAATAACTTAAATGTGACACAGCCCTGCTTTCAACAATAACTTAATGTGACACAGCCCTGCTTTCAACAATAACTTAAATTTGACACAGCCCTGCTTTCAACAATAACTTCAATGTTTCACAGCCCTACTTTCAACAATAACTTCAATGTTTCACAGCCCTACTTTCAACAATAACTTCAATGTTTCACAGCCCTACTTTCAACAATAACTTCAATGTTTCACAGCCCTACTTTCAACAATAACTTCAATGTTTCACAGCCCTACTTTCAACAATAACTTAAATGTTTCACAGCCCTACTTTCAACAATAACTTCAATGTTTCACAGCCCTACTTTCAACAATAACTTAAATTTGACACAGCCCTGCTTTCAACAATAACTTAAATTTGACACAGCCCTAATTTCAACAATAACTTAAATTTGACACAGCCCTGCTTTCAACAATAACTTAAACGTGACACAGCCCTGCTTTCAACAATAACTTAAATGTGAAACAGCCCTGCTTTCAACAATAACTTAAATGTGACACAGCCCTACTTTCAACAATAACTTAAATGTGACACAGCCCTACTTTCAACAATAGGTAATAGTAACAACAAAGAAAAAGACATCACCTCAGTGCAAAATAAAGACAAGTGGAACAATATTAAAACAGGTAAATGAATTTAAATATTTGGGAACTTTGTTAACCTCAGACAGAGGATATACAAAAGAGGTGAGATGCAGAATGGCTCAGGCAAAAGCAGCTTTCCAAAAAATGAGGAAGATACTATGCAATCCATTTTTGACAATAGAAACTAGAAAAAGAGTTCTTAAATGTTACTTAGAGCCAGTCTTAACATATGGATGCGAATCATGGACACTAGGACAACAGGCAAGAAAATCACTGGAGTCTGTAGAAATATGGTTTTACAGAAGAATGTTGAGAGTACCATGGACAGCTAAGAAGAGTAATGAAGATGTTCTGAGATAGGTCAAAGCAAAAAGAGAGCTAATTTCCAATATTAGGAAGAAACAATCATCATTTTTTGGCCATGTAATGAGAAGAGAACAACTGGAATATATTGTAACAACTGGAAAAATTGAGGGACGAAGAGATAGAGGGAAGCAATGAGAAAAAATAACAGACAGCTTAAGAGAATGGCTTGGCAGAAGGTCAACAACAGAAATGATAAATAGCTGCCGAAATCGAAAGTTGTGGAGAGACATGATCACCTACGCCAGCAGGCCCGGTACTTGATGATGATGATGATGACTTTCAACAATAACTTCAATGTTTCACAGCCCTACTTTCAACAATAACTTAAATGTGACACAGCCCTGCTTTCAACAATAACTTAAATGTGACACAGCCCTGCTTTCAACAATAACTTAAATGTGACACAGCCCTGCTTTCAACAACAATAACTAAAATATTCCACAGAACTACTTTCAACAATAACTTAAATGTGACACAGCCCTGCTTTCAACAATAACTTAAATGTGACACAGCCCTGCTTTCAACAATAACTTAAATGTGACACAGCCCTGCTTTCAACAACAATAACTAAAATATTCCACAGAACTACTTTCAACAATAACTTAAATGTTTCACAGCCCTACTTTCAACAATAACTTAAATGTGACACAGCCCTACTTTCAACAATAACTTAAATGTGACACTGCCCTGCTTTCAACAATAACTTAAATGTGACAGAGCCCTGCTTTCAACAATAACTTAAATGTGACACAGCCCTACTTTCAACAATAACTTAAATGTGACAGAGCCCTGCTTTCAACAAAAACTTAAATGTGACACAGCCCTACTTTCAACAATAACTTAAATGTTTCACAGCCCTACTTTCAACAATAACTTAAATTTGACACAGCCCTACTTTCAACAAAAACTAAAATGTTTCACACCCCTGCTTTTCACACCCCTGCAAGAATAACTTAAGTGTTCTGCAGCCCTACTTTAATCTATACCTTAATCATTTGACTCCACAGCCTTACTTTCATCTATACCTTACTCATTCGACTCCACAGCCTTACTTACAACAATAACTAAAATGTTCCACAGCCCTACTTTCATCTATATCTTATTCGTTCGACTCCACAGCCTTACTTTCATCTATACCTTACTCATTCGACTCCACAGCCCTACTTACAACAATAACTAAAATGTTCCACAGCCCTACTTTCATCTATATCTTATTCGTTCGACTCCATAGTTCTACTTTCAACAATAACTTAATCATTCAACTCCACAGTTCTACTTTCAACAATAACTTAATCATTCAACTCCACAGTTCTACTTTCAACAATAACTTAATCATTCAACTCCACAGTTCTACTTTCAACAATAACTTAATCATTCAACTCCACAGTTCTACTTTCAACAATAACTTAATCATTCAACTCCACAGTTCTACTTTCAACAATAACTTAATCATTCAACTCCACAGTTCTACTTTCAACAATAACTTAATCATTCAACTCCACAGTTCTACTTTCAACAATAACTTAATCATTCAACTCCACAGTTCTACTTTCAACAACTTACTTGTTTGACTCCCTGTACTTTCAACTATAACTTGTTGTTATACTCCATAGTCAACAATAACTTAACTGTTCAACTCCACTGCCCTATTTTCAACAGTAACTTGGTTGAAATTGACTGAGCATCTCTAAGTTGTTCGTGACAGATTCCACCAATGGCCCATAGGCTGAAACTCTTGTTACAGCTTAAAAAGTATTGCCATCGTTTCGTAGGCTGTCAACCACAGAATTAATAAACAGCTGTAGAGATAAAAAGTTGTGCAGAGACATGATCAAATGTGCCAGTTGGCCAGGTACTTGGTGATAATGATGTGATACTTCCCTTAGCAGTTGCCTAACGAGACCCACTACATGGAGAAGTTGCACCTCCAAATATGATAGAACAATCATCGGCAGTTCTTACCATGCAATACTGCTTGGACAGTAGTTTTATACCAGATCCAGACTTTTCAGTTTTTTCTGCACACACAAGAGAGGTACAGCTATAAATGTGTGCTGCACAGCTATTACCATTAAGTTGTGACATTTTCAAGCAATAAGCATCTTTAATGGTATCATGGAGATGTTTGTTTTTGCATTAATATTTGTTAATTTGTACCTGATGAAAGCTTTTGCTGAAACATCGTAGTTCGTCTTTTGTCTCGTCTCTCTATAGGTTTTGCTGCTTAATACCATATTATGTTTATTTTACATTATTGGTATCAGGAATAGATTTGGTGATTTTGCTGTAGTACTTTAGCAAAGAAAAAAAGCTTCTATCAATTGTTTATATTTGTTGGAATGCCCTTAGTTGTGTTTAGTATGCATGCACTGCAACGTATAATTCTATTATGTAGTAAAATATTTTATGAGAAATATAAATTTTTGCCAAGATTTTTATAATTAGCCATTTTTTAATGATAATTTCTTTGTTCCTATAGGAAAAGCAGATGGAGCAGCACCAATCCAAACTAATGCCGTCCTCTGTCAAGAAAAGTAAGAACCAAGGTTTGCATGGTGTGGCCTTTGTTGCCAGCCCTTTACATTTTTACATTTTACTTGCATCCTCCCGTTGTCTTTTTCATGGATGATTTGTCTGTTTATTTATTGGAAATGGAATGAAAAGTGTATTTATAAAGAGTTATTGCTGCATGGATATGGATTTAGATAATATATAAAGTATGTATCCACTCCAATGCATGTGCAATGATCAGGTTACGAATGAATAATTCATTTTTATTGAAATATATATTTATATATATAGACATGAAAGAAACATGCCAAGATTGTGACATTATGCAGGAATAATGGGAACAAGGGTGATTGTAACAACTAAAGGAGTATCTCCCTCCTGGGTATAACTGGAAGGCATTTGTAAAAATTGTTCTAAAGTGCTTATGTCAACCAACAGAACATACCGTTGCCAAGACCCCATGCGGTTTTATAGCTGGACAGTCAACCACCGATATGATTTTTACTCTCTGCCAACTGCAGAAAAAGTTTAAAAAACAAAGACCTCTATTTATTGCCTTCGTTGATCTCACAAAAGCATTTGATGCCATCGTCAGAGCAGAACATGTAGGTAGCCCACCTATATTACTTAAGGTAATCAAGTCATTTCACAACAATATGTCTGCCACCATCCATTTCGATGGCATCATTCCAGCCCTTTGAAATGAATTGTAATGTCAGACTGAGATGTGACCTTGTCGCTACCCTATTTTGAATCTTTCTCGCTGCCCTTCTACACAATACCTTTGAAGCTGTCTCTGGAGACATCTATATTCAAGGAAGATTTGACTGCTCCTTATTTAATCTAGCATGCTTGAGGCTACAATTGAAAACAACAAAGACATCAAGGAGCTTCTATTCGCTGATGATGCAGCACTGGTTGTTCTCGGTGAAACTGTCCTGCAGTCAATGATTGACAATCTAGCTAGATCTTGTGATTTACTCTCTTTGTCAATAAGTATCAGAAGACTGTGGTGTTTCAACAGGGTGTAGCCATTCCTGCAACTTTAACATTAAACAACAAACCCTTTGAATCTGTGGGAATGTTTGCCTACCTCAGTTCTACAGTCACAGCCACACCTCCCTTGAAGAGGAGATAAGTTCCCGAATAAGAAAGACAGACCATTTCTACAATTTCAGGATGTTTGCAGGACTTGAGTGAATTTTCTATCAGTGAAAGAAATTGAAAATGTTTGGCATCAGGTTTAGCACATAAAGAACAATAATAAAAAAACAGCATAGCTACATTTGAGGAAGTGTTGATGTTAAATTCAGAAGACAAAAGGTGCAGGAGAAAGGAGGCCAGTCATCACAAATACATCTTATTCATTCTGTCTATTAAATATTGGCAGATTCAGCCACAAGAGAAGCTGTTCAGTAAAACAGCATCCACATAAGACACTAGTATTTTACCAAACTACTGACTAATTTATCACTTATCACGGGATTTCATCTTTGTCACTTCCATAGCTGGTTCCATTATAATCAATATTGTTGTAACTATCAAAAAGATTAACATGTTATCTTTGTCAAGTATATGTTTGCTTGTGTGGGTGTTCTTTTCTCTCCATAAATTTTAATTTCTGTTATTGTTTATCACCTCTGCAGACTACTTCCAAAAAAAAAAAAAATAACTTCCATGCTGTCCTTTAATCCTTTTCATTCAACATCTTTTATTAAGGCACAAAAAAATAATGCATATAAATGCATTTTGAACAAAGAGTAATTTATGTATGTGGTGAATACAGTCATCATCATCAAGTACTGCTGACGTAGGTGATCATGTCTCTCCACAACTATCGATCTCGGCAGCTATTTATCATTTCTGTTGTTGACCTTCTACCAAGCCGTTCTCTTAAGCTGTCTGTTATTTTTTCTCTTTGCTTCCCTCTATCTCTTCGTCCCTCAATTTTTCCAGTTGTTACAATATATTCCAGTTGTTCTTTTCTCATTACATGGCCAAAAAAATGATGATTGTTTCTTCCTAATATTGGAAATTAGCTCTCTTTTTGCTTTTGACCTCTCTCAGAACATCTTCATTACTCTTCTTAGCTGTCCATGGTACTCTCATCATTCTTCTGTAAAACCATATTTCTACAGACTCCAGTGATTTTCTTGTCTGTTGTCCTTTTGTCCATGATTCGTATGCATATGTTAAGATTGGCTCTAAGTAACATTTAAGAACTCTTTTTCTTATTTCTATTGTCAAAAATGGATTGCAAGAATGGATCTTCCTCATTTTTTGGAAAGTGGTGAATACAGTAAAAAATACAGAAAAAGGTGAATACAGTAGAAATTGTTATATTGAAAATAAAATTACACAGAGTTAATCAGCGTCAATCAGTTTTAATTGTCATAAGAATGGTTTTTGTGCCTTTGAAGAAAACAGTGAGTGTTGTTTTGTGTTTGTGAGCATTAAGCATGGCAAAAAGTCCCAGTATAAATATGCACACTATGTTTGTGATGATGATATTATCATGTTTGCCACAACATATTTCTAACGTAACATAACAGCAACATTTGGTTGTCATTTAAGTAGGTCAGGGTACGTTTGAAATGTGCTGACAGTGTGTTTGTAAACCTGCCTGGCAGATGTGGGTCTCATTCCAGTAACAGATTTCCAGGCAGGCCATCATCATCACCCTTTCAACTTTCTATGAAGTTCAGACATAAATAAAACAGCATCCATTTATTTATGTCTTTTGCTAACCTTTCCAGTTTTTTTCATATCTTTCCAGTCAGCCCTATCATACTACTTTATCTCTGCATGCTTTGTTAAATTTCAAACTTTTAATTTTCTACAGGTCATAGTAACCAGACCATATGCTCTGCCTTTCCATTGAGGCCTTCCACAACATGTGTATTACAAATGTTATCATTCTTTGCTTTCACTTTGACTCTTGGTCTTGATGGAGGATGGCTGTCATTTGTGGTTTTGTGATCTTCTTAGTGTGATAATCTCATTCTGCAAGTGGCCCTAAGCAGAAAAAATTCTGACCTTTGTTTCATTCCTGCACATTTGTTTATTCTGTCAGTTTCATAAATCTGTTGTAGATTCAAATCTTTTCCCAGTGTCTTACCCAGTTTACTGTGTAACCCTTGATTGTGCACAGATGAATTGAATTCACAGACTTAATTCAGGCCCTGTGTTGTCTGCTCCGCAGTTCTTTTCAGAAATAAATTCTGCAGGATACTTGTTTCAAATATATTGTTTGTAATTATATTTTAATTCTTCAGATCTGCATATATTTGTATAATCTGTATCAGAAGTTGGCAAATTAAAAAAATATTTGAAATACATTTTAAATATTGCTTTTTTTTTTTTTTTTTTTTTTTTTTTTTTTTTTTTTTTTTTAAATATTGCTTTTGATGAACCATGCCCTCCCATAAACCATTACTACCCTCTTTTTTAAGGGCAAACCCATACATCAGACCATAAAAAAAAGTTCACAAATTTAAAAAAGGAAAAACCATACATGTCAGTTTTATTTGTTTCTTCTTGACAAGGCATGATCCATTCCGCATCATATTATATTTTCTAGGACCACAAGTGTCACACTAAATTGTGGTAAAAGTAACATTTTTATTGGTTATGTGTATCTTTGTAGCGTGATTGATTTGCCTCAGTATATATACATAGTCCACTTAAAAAATAGTACAATTTGATTAATCTAGTATATGCATACATGCATAAGCAAAGCCTTTTTCATAAAATGTTTTGCATAGATTTATTTTAATTTTTTTTTATGTGGAAGTTGCACAAAATAGTACATTTCCCTGTACTCTTACAAGTTTGTTTTTAAATTAAGAGTATAGCTTACAAATCAAGGGAAACACAAGATGGAAGCAATGATACATGTAATTGCTAGAAA
The DNA here is from genome assembly GCA_032433765.1 of Megaustenia siamemsis. NCBI lineage: Eukaryota > Metazoa > Mollusca > Gastropoda > Stylommatophora > Ariophantidae > Megaustenia > Megaustenia siamemsis. The sequence continues at coordinate 55,283,150 of JAVIAB010000051.1, forward strand.
ATTAGCAACAGAAGAAAATAAAATTAAGGTAAACAGCTTTCAACTTTGTTAGGGATAGCCACATATTGAATGAGATCAAAGTTAACAGTGCCATCTGTTTAATATTCATCATGACCTTTAACTGTGAAGTGTCCATTCAGATATCGGTACAAAATTGGCCATTGTAGAAAGTTCAGAGTGTGTGCTTAAAATGTGGATTTTAGAATTGGTCTGCAATTATCTACTGTTTTCAAATGTTTTTTTTTTATGTTGACTACTTCAGCCTGTTGTCGTTTTGAGCTGGAGACAGCAGATAAGGCAAAAATTATAGTCTCCATTCTCAACAATCATTTGTGTTCTTAAGTGTCAGACTTTTTTTTTTATAGGATACAGAACCTATCACACAGCTATTTTCCTAGAACCTATCACACAGCTATATTCCTAGAACCTATCACACAGCTATATTTCTAGAACCTATCACACAGCTATATTCCTAGAACCTATCACACAGCTATATTCCTAGAACCTATCACACAGCTATATTCCTAGAACCTATCACACAGCTATATTCCTAGAACCTATCACACAGCTATATTCCTAGAACCTATCACACAGCTATATTCCTAGAACCTATCACACAGCTATATTCCTAGAACCTATCACACAGCTATATTCCTAGAACCTATCACACAGCTATATTCCTAGAACCTATCGCACAGCTATATTCCTAGAACCTATCGCACAGCTATATTCCTAGAACCTATCGCACAGCTATATTCCTAGAACCTATCGCACAGCTATGTTCCTAGAACCTATCGCACAGCTATATTCCTAGAACCTATCACACAGCTATGTTCCTAGAACCTATCACACAGCTATGTTCCTAGAACCTATCACACAGCTATATTCCTAGTACCTATCACACAGCTATATTCCTAGAACCTATCACACAGCTATATTCCTAGAACCTATCACACAGCTATATTCCTAGAACCTATCACACAGCTATATTCCTAGAACCTATCATACAACTATATTCCGGTGTGTTACCGGGGCCTCATTATGAGGGAAGTAAAGAATAGTGACACTGTGACCTTCCAGGCATGTCGTAAGAGGCGACTAAGGAGGTTGATCAATTGCTTGACAAGCTGTCATTGTAAAAAGTATTGTTATGGAAACAGAGCCATAGTTTTTAGAAGCAGTGATCTCTGCAATATGTGCCACTTGGCACGCAAGGTTTCTGTTTTTGAGATTGTGGTTCTGCCCTATGTGCCGTCTTCGGCTCGAAAGGACAATAGATAGATAGATAGGTCTGCCTCTTTTTCTTGTACCCTCTGGTTCCTATTTGAGGACTTGCTCTTAGATTCTCTTGTTGTCTCTTCTCAAAACATGTCCAACATATGACCACCCTCTTCTCTTAATTATGTATATATATATATTTTTAAAAAAATGCTTTGTCATTTCTCTTATTCCAGCACTAATCTTGAATTCATTCCATTGTATACAATGTATTTTCCTGAGGCATTTGTTTTCAAATGTATCTAATTTATTTTCTATTTCTTAAGTTTTCCAGCTCTTGCATACTGTAAGGGTGGATAATACCTTTGGTTTGAAAATCTTGAACTTTGTTTTTGTGCTTAGTAATTTTTTTTTTCCATATGTTTCCTAGGTTTGTGAAAGTCTATGCTGCCTTTGTTGACTACGTACTGACCAGTTTTGATTTAGTTGTCTCTAGAGTTAAATCTGTTAGTTTTATTAACTGCAGGAAATTTTGTTTAGATTTAGGACAAGACACTAAAGGAATGTTATAGAAAACTGAGATTTTATCAAATTCAGAACAAAAAACTATGGAAATTTAATAGATTCAATTCAACAAAATGTGATAATGTAATATATTAGGCCATGGAACTGTGGAATTGTAATAGTTTAAGGTTAAAGAACTGTGGAATTGTAATAGTTTAAGGTTAAAGAACCATGGGATTGTATTAGATCAAGAATAAAGGACTACAGGATTGTATTAGATTAAGGATAAATAACTGTAGGATTATAATACAAAGTAAAGAACTGTGGGGAATAAAATACACTAAGGACATCTCCTCTCAGACAAAAGATGTCACATTTCCAAAGCTGATCTAAATGATTACTTTCATGCTGAAACAAATAACTATTAAATTGTTTTGTTTCTATCTTTATCAGATAACAAGGAAGTCCGTGATAATGAGAACAGAATGAGCTTTATCTGGAGGTTCCCTGTGGAGCAATGGGATGCAGGCTTGGAGTACTTTAAGACTGAATCTTTACAGCCCTCCTTTGATGTAGGATGTTCATGTTAGTGAGTTGTTATTAGCACAGACCACAGTAACACTCTTCCATATTGGAGTGAACTTGTTATGCCTTAACGAAAGTCTCCTGAATGATATTTTGTAGCGACACTGATGTTATATATTTATTCCTCTGTGTTCTAATGCTATCTGCATTATAAAGTGTTGATGTGTTGTCAGATTTACCCAATTGTTATGCTTTTTGGGTTGTTGGTAATTTTACCCTGTGAATGATGGGGCTAGAGAATGGACAAGCATGACTTTGTGTTCTTGTACATTCATTATTAACGCAATGGTTGCTTGGATACAAGTTCTGTCAATCACTGCTTAGTTTGCATTCTTAAGCAATTAGCACTCTTCAGTTAAGGGAAACAAATTATGGAGAACTTTTTCATGTAGATTGCAACCTATGGTGGATGTGTTATTCAAAACTATAGTTACTCTTACCCTCTTTCTTAAATACTGGTTTTACGTTTTTCTTTGTAAGTTCTTCTGTGAAATTAACATAAAATGTAATTAGTCCATTACTAGTTATAGTCTCTATAATTCTGATTGTTTTAGTGTCGTTATTATCTATTGTAACTTCTTCATACAATCTTCTTTTTTCTTTGAATTCCCCATCACGTGAGTAATAAAAACAGTAAGTACATGTTTAGACAAATGTACCTATGATTCACTCATTGTGATAAAAACATCAAGTCACTTTTTTTTATTTTGTTTGAACCTGTGTCGTTCCAAAGAAAGAATGTAGTGATTGAGTGCATCACCATGTAGCTGCTGGCTCAGTTTTTCTATTTTAATTTTTTTGGATATAGGCCAAGTTTATATTTCCCAAATGAATTCTGTTGTGACCATTTATATGTGTACACTTGTATGAGAAGAATCAATGTTCTGTCCTGCCCTCTGTTGCACTTATCAGTTCACACCTCAACTACTTCAAGAGAGAGTGAAAGACTGCAGGCATGAGTGGTTGGATAAATGAGCTGGTTGCGATGATTGGTGTGGTTGTTTGGTTTTGGATGAGGTGTGGATGTGTGTTGGTTATCTGAAGACATAATAGAATATATGGATGTGTGTGTGTGTGTGCAAATTAATATTTTCTTGACAAATTAAAACAAAAATATTAATAAATTGTGTGTGTATATATATATATATATATATATATATATATATATATATATATATATATATATATATATGCTGTGTTTTCTATTTATAAAATGATAAAAATATAAAGAAATTGTGTGTGGACGTTAGCATACATGAATGTATGTTTTTGCTCATTCTCTTCAGAAATTAAAAATATAAATAATAAGAAATTCATATTTCTAGTCGTGAGATCATGTGACATAATGTGTGTACATTGCAAGCACTTTCCATAATACAAGACTGCGGTAATCCATTGTATCAGTGGCTGGCAACTTACAGCCTGTGGGTCTCATGCAACTTGTTGATTTGCCTGGCTCACCATGGCCTACAAAGTAAATGTGTTTTTATTAGATAACTTATGGTGTCACCTTCAAACAACTTCATGTCTTCTAGCCTGAAATCTTATCCAGATAAATCTTTCCAAATGAAGGGATCTTCTGGTATTGCATTGACTGATGTATGTAAATAATTAATGATTTGTGTCCCTAATTTTCTCATTTAAATATCATACCAGTTGCTGATATCATTTAATAAAGTATTTTTTTACATTTATATATCAGCACTTTATTATTTATTTATTACTCATTGGGGGTTTATGAAGATTTGCTTTTGCATCAATATTTTTTAAAGAAAATGTTCTAATAAAACGTAAACTTCATTGACTGCACCTGAAGTGTACATCTTTCTCTGGCTGCTGTTCCAGGAATGGTTGTTGATCTCTGATGTCCCAAGTATTGGGTTCATTGACTGCACCTGAAGTGTACATCTTTCTCTGGCTGCTGTTCCAGGAATGGTTGTTGATCTCTGATGTCCCAAGTATTGGGTTCATTGACTGCACCTGAAGTGTACATCTTTCTCTGGCTGCTGTTCCAGGAATGGTTGTTGATCTCTGATGTCCCAAGTATTGGGTTCATTGACTGCACCTGAAGTGTACATCTTTCTCTGGCTGCTGTTCCAGGAATGGTTCTTGATCTCTGATGTCCCAAGTATTGGGTTCATTGACTGCACCTGAAGTGTACATCTTTCTCTGGCTGCTGTTCCAGGAATGGTTCTTGATCTCTGATGTCCCAAGTATTGGGTTCATTGACTGCACCTGAAGTGTACATCTTTCTCTGGCTGCTGTTCCAGGAATGGTTCTTGATCTCTGATGTCCCAAGTATTGGGTTCATTGCTTTCTTGTGTCAGAATGAATTGTGGTCTTCCTTCTCTTTACTTTACTTTTAAATGTCACTAAGTGTGACATTTGAAAGAGATGGCATCTCAGCCTCCTACAGTGACAAGCTTGTTTATTTCCAAAGTTTTCACATCAGAATAAAGTCATTATTTAAACACTTATTAAAACATAAGATTATCTTAGGCTTAAGATGTCATTATTTTATTAACTTGTAGACATGCCCCTGTTAGTAACAGTCGATTTGCATAGCGGGAATAGCTTATTCATTTCATTGCTTTCATATATTGTAATAAACATTCCTTGAAAACCTGGCGTAAAAGTTGAATGTCATATATAATTTAAAATAGTTTATTTCATGAAAGTTAAGCTTGTGCACATTAATTAATTAATTGTGTACTTTCTTTTGGAAACATTTGTAATTAGTGAAAGCTGAGACGTTTCTAAGTCTAATGTTTTTTCAGTAATGAACTTTTTAGAAACAGCTGCACAATGACATTATAGTTATATGAGCAATAATTGATAAGATGAGAATTAAGCTTTCATATACTGGACATTTTTACATCAAAATTTGGCAAACTGGAACACTGTGACTAAAGCAGAAATATAAAATAGGATATTTTGTCATGATATCTTTTATAATGTATATAATATGATACAAATATACCAATATGTTAGTTGTATGCTTCGGCATGTAATAAAATAATGCATTTTATAGGTATATTATCACATTTTTGTTATTTATTTTATTATTGCTGATATGTACCAGACTGGGCAGTGAGGAGAGTAATAATAAACTGTAATGTCAATATCTTGCTTTGAGTTTTTTTTTTTTAATTTGAAATATATAACTCTCTTGTGACTTTTTGTTTTCATTTATGATGTTTTCACTGAAATGCTTCATTATCATTTGCCATTCTTCTTTCTTGTCACTGTGACTCAATTTGTTTCCTGTGTTTGAGGTCTAACATTAAACTGAACCAAACAGAATTTCTGCGTGTACGATTTCTTAAATCCTAGAAGATATTCAAATCTTACATTGCACTATAGACATCTCTCTCTTTCTTCTTCCTCTTGTTACCTCTTTTTGGTGTTGAGTGTGAAAGGTCTTGCTCTTCTGACAGACTCAGCCTCAGACAGACTCAGCCTCTGACAGATTCACCCAGCCTCTGACAATTTCAGCCTCTGACAGATGGAGACATTCCATTATGAAATAAGACATGTAAATCTCTTCTATGTTCTTTCTCTGCCCACATGCTCTGTAATGAGCCTGAACATTTCTAGATTTGCTTTTATCAGGTAACACTTTTATTATGGTTACAAAGTAGAACATTTCAAAGAAAGGTGTACTGTACACGGGGTGTGCATATCTGTAGAGTTTGTCCTGAAATTTCCCAGAAGATGATCATTATGTGCTTTCAGTGTGTTCATAAATAGTTAAATATTACAGTTCTTGCGCTACAATCACTTCAGATGTGTCACAGTCATGCTACCAGCAATTTCCAGTTTGAACATGTTAAACAGATGATATGTTCATGTGATGTGGTTTGTGCAGTCTAGGTTATATCTCGATGGGAGTCTAAGATTTAATATGACATTTTAAAGGTATTATATTCTGAAGGAATCTCGGAGATAACTAACTGGTGTTATATCTTGATCGAGCCTCTAAAGATAACTAAATGGGAATATTATATTGGGATAGAATTTCAAAGATAACAAAAAAAATATATCTTGATGTTATGGGATCTCAGAGATACTGAACTGAAATTGTATTGTATCTTGATGGAGACTCAGGGATGTAGTAGTAGCAGACTACGGATTTGGCAGCGCCCCAAAGTAATATTATTTTTTATTTTTCTGTTGCTGTGTAATCTCTTTTTTTATGAATCTATCTGCTTCTTTCTTGAATAGGAGCTTTAGAGTATGTTTCCAAAGATTACGGTCTGCAGCTATCTTTCCCAGGATGCATGGTTTATGTTCAGAGTCCATGTTTTTTCTCCTAGTTCTTTTGGCATCTGCTAGTTGTCCGTAAAATATATCTTTTGGTATGCGACCATCTTTCATATGGTGTAAGTGGTAAACCAGTGTAACCTACGTTGTTTGATGTTTGAGCAGCGTGTAGAAGTTCGTGACTCAGAGATGACTGAATTATATTATGCTTTGATAGTGTCTCAGAGATGACTGAATTATATTATGCTTTGATAGTGACTCAGAGATGACTGAATTATATTATGCTTTCATAGTGACTCAGAGATGACTGAATTATATTATGCTTTGATAGTGACTCAGATATAACTGAATTATATTATGCTTTGATAGTGTCTCAGAGATGACTGAATTATATTATGCTTTGATAGTGTCTCAGAGATGACTGAATTATATTATGCTTTGATAGTGACTCAGAGATGACTGAATTATATTATGCTTTGATAGTGACTCAGAGATGACTGAATTATATTATGCTTTGATAGTGACTCAGAGATGACTGAATTATATTATGCTTTGATAGTGATTCAGAGATGACTGAATTATATTATGCTTTGATAGTGTCTAAGAGATGACTGAATTACATCTCATCGTGATGGAATCTCAGAGGTGACTAAATTACTGACAAACTTTCATAATCCCTTAAGTTTAAACTTTCGGGTAAAAATAAAGATTGTCCTATAACATATCGTGGCTTATTTCTCTAACTTTTGACTAATTCATTTAAAGTGGCGGTAACATTTATCCTTCCGAGTACTTCAATCCTCCTTAAAATGCAAGCCTGGTAATCACTTGTACAGTTGGGTTGACTGAGACGTATATCAGTTTATACCAATGGTCTTATATTGTGAAACCAGCACTCGAAACTTCCTGGTACAGGAAAATCGTGCAATATCTGAACTAATAACTCGAATATGCATTCATAGTCTTGTGGTTATTTATTTTATTTGCGGTTATGTCCGAGCGCAATGGCGAGTTCAAATAGTGTAGTGTATGATATAGAAGTGAACATGATATCAACGTAACGAGGACGGTAATAGAAGACTCCCGCCCTAGTGTCGCCGTCTGGACTAACAGACTGCCAGTTGAGCCAGGAAACAACAAGTGCAGGTAATAAACGCCAAGAATAACCACGAACTACTCCTATCACGTGATTGTGATTTAACTACGCGGTTCAGAAAGAATAAATCAACAGATCAAATTTAATGGTGGATTTTCTGTGGCACTGAAGTTTTATGGGGAAAAAACTCAAAAGAAAACATTCAAACAGCGGACCCAGCCAGTTCAACACAAAAACAAAAGTAAGGGTACACGAGTGATGTACCTTTCTGAATGGGTCTACTTCTTGTGTTAACGTTGACACGTTGATTGGTCGTAGATGTGTTGTGTCGCTAGTTTTATATTTGCACCTCTCGCCCCGACACATCCGTCTTTGGCACGGATAGATTTTGATGCTGAACAATCGTTGCCCCGCGGCCATTATTGACCTTCTCTTTTCCACTTTTAACTACCAAGGGTTCTTTAACGTGCGCGAATGCACATGGGATCTCTTGTTCTCGTTATCCTAGAGGGCTACTGATCGAATATCACTAGCCAGAAACAAGGGGAGAGTAATGCCACCCACGCATTATAAAATAAATATTGCCACCACCTGTCGCTGGATTTGAACCAGGGACCTTCCTGCCGCGAGTGGGTCTCAATGGAATGGGGTCACAATTATTATATTATCTTACAATATGCCTAAACAGACTGATAATATGCAACACCTTCTTTGAGCAAGAGAAAAGGAAATTATACACATGGAAAAGCCCTGGGAACAAGAAGAGAAATCAAATAGATTACATAATGATAAAAGACAGATTCAGGAACAGCGTCAAGAAAGCCAAAACCTATCCAGGAGCAGACATTAATTCAGACCACAATCCTGTAATGATAAAAATGAAAATCAAATTAAAGAGAAGCAAACAAAAAACTAATTCAGCAACACCAATACATATAACAACGTTAAACCAGAAAGATGTACAAGAAACTTATACTGTACAAGTAAAGAACACATATCAGAAGCTACTAGAAGAGGGGATTGAGCAGTACAGAAGAGAAAATCCTGATGAAAAAGTCACAACAAAATGGCAACGCATAAAAAACAGCATGCAAGAATCCTGCAACACCTTGCCCAAAAAGGAAAGTAACAAAAAACAAAAATGGATAACTGACAAAATCTTAGAAAAAATGGAAGAAAGAAGACAAGCAAAAAACACTGCCAGATACAAGGATACAGACAATGAAATACGGAGAATGTGCAAAAAGGCAAAAGAAGACTGGCTCAACCAAAGATGTCTAGAAGTCGAAACTATGGAAAGTAAACAAAACTTAAGAGAGATGCACACAGAAATAAAGAGGATGACAAATAAAGACAAAAAAGCTACAGGAAACGGATGTATTGCAAACAAAGAGGGAAGAATGCTAACAGACAACAAAGATATAATAGATAGAGGGCAAGAATATATAACAGAATTATTTCATGACGAAAGGGACAAAAAGCCAGACATAAAATGTACATACAACTATAAAATCCTGAATTCTGAAGTAGAAAAAGCTATAAAAACAATGAAAAAGGGAAAAGCAGCAGGGCCTGACAATATACAGATAGAGATGATACAGGAGTAGTATACAAGGGTGTATTTGATTAGCATTTGGCCCGTAAATTAACAAAGATATATAGTGTGGTGCGCGGCGCACCACATGTACATGAGAGACAGGGGGAGTTAACCGTGACATTTCGTGTCGGGATGTTGACCTCTAGTCCCGGTGACCCGGAAGTGACCTGTTTATGTCTGGTGTGTCCTGGCTTTGGAGTTCTTGATCGACAGTGACAGGTTAGTAGATTATACAACATCATTGACAAACAATCAATATAAAACAGAAGACAAAGATATATTTTAGTCTTTTATTATCTCAATAGGTGTATAACATACATTGATATTATATAACATTACAAAAATATTCAGTACAGTGAGTCAATATATAGGATAACATTTATTTATAGATAGGTAGTTGGGTGTCTGCTTAGCGTTGTGTCATAAATGAATCAGAAGGGGTGAAACTGTTAGAGATTACTGGTTAGTCTAAGCTGGTAGTGTAAAGAGTTAAATATCTAGAGGCGTAGTCGAGACGTTATCATCAGCGACCTTTCTTTTTATATAGAAATAGGAAAGAGCATTTCTTGTTTGACTGTAGGAAAATATGGAATTATTTAAGACTTTGAAACCTACATTTTTCCCACCCTTGGCCTTTTGCGTGGCGAGAACCTCTAAAAACATATCTTTATCTAATTTGTTGTGTTGCTTGCTTAGCCCTTTACAACTGATTTTATCATAATCCCCACTACAATGGTACGTCTTACTACATAAGCTAACAAGAGCTGTCCCTTCGTACTCTAGTTTGAAAAGCCCGGGCGTTCGTTTGGTGTACGCTTTAACACCCTTACAGTTTATACAGTCTGTCTTGCTAATATGCTCATCGCAAAACTCAGCAGGGAACCAGTCTTTATATACGCTATTAAACTCATCCCGCAGCCCTGACTTAACTATGTCCTCTAGCTTAGGTGCGCTTAAGGCTAAGTATAAACTATCAGTATCTGTTTCACATAACTGAAAGTTGGACCTATCTACAAACTTATCTAAGAACTCGAAATAAAAATCTAACATACGAAGTTTTGCATATTGATAGACGAAGAAACCGATTTGTAGGGGCAAGTCCCAAACAGTTTTCTTTTTCTCCATTTCAATTTCAAAAAGATCCACCCCTATTTCAGTCATCTTTTTAAACCGGGAACTATTAATCATTTTTGATATCTCATCCCCTTGAACATACGAGACAGCGCTATGATTGGCCTTATTGGTTAGAGTCTTCCCGTAGGCTGAGTTTCCTAAGAGCTTCATCGTATCGCTTACTATAGATTGACTTTCATCTAGATCACCAGCCCTCCTAGCGTCAGAAACCATTTCGCCAAACTTTTTAAAACAACTAGACGGTTGATATTCTATAACTTGATAGATTTTTGTTACCGCCAATCCGTGGTCTAAATACCATTTTAACAGTGGTGTTGACAACAAAATTTGTTCCCCAACATAACTACCGATTAGGGTGCGACGAGGGGTTGACAACAAGTTATGTTTGAGGGCATATTCACCCATAAACGGTCCAATATCATCACGCGTGACATCAATATTTTTGAAAATTGGAGTCATCTCACTGAAATGTTCCTTCAGGCGGTCGGGAACATGTAAATCACATTCCACTAAACCAAAACATGTCCCATCTGAAACAGAAGTCAGAATCTGTTTATCACTGAGAGGGAGCCCTTCTTTAGAGTAAGAGGGTCTAACTCGAGGGATGGCTTTAGAAAGGAAAGCCCTAATGGTTGGGTCAGACTTTTTCAGAGCCTGCCACTCACATTCCCACATAACTTCTACTGGGACTTTTACCTCCTCGGTTAGGTAGGTGTGTATCTCACATGTTTTTTCAAACAGCTCGAACAAGGGCTTATCATTAACAGGGTTTCTATCTTTACCTTTGGTGAGGGGGCAGTCTTTGTGACCATGGTACAAACAACCATGAAAATTGTAGCCTCTTCTATTGGATTTATCCCACCTATCCACGGGGATGTTTCTATCACCTAACCGAAACTCCCTTCCATTAAACTGAGTTTTCAACTCCACCCCTTTTTGGTGAGCAACCCACGTTAGCCACTCTCTACTTTGTTGGACATAATAGTTATCTTTTTCGACCCTAAACCCGGTCTCCATTCTTCTAATAATTGGATAATCTGTTGGCATCGGGTTCATCAGAGCCCAAAGATACAACGCGTTGGCATCGTAACCTTGGATGGATTTGACTACCTTTCCACCCCTAATAAGCGTTTTGCCTACCTCGTGATACCTATGGAAAATTATAGAGGGACCCCCGACGATATTATCTCTAATCATTGTGTGTAGACTCGCCTGTTTGCTCGAACATAAACTAAACATTACACCCCTATCAATGGTCTTAAAAAGATACTTTAAACAAACACCCGGAACCGAAATGGCGTCTTTAAAACAGTCTACACCCCGCTCCCCATAAAAGCGAACCTGCTGCTCCAAGGCTTCTAAAAAGGGGACTACATCTTTGTTGTTATACCACACCAAAAAGTCCCTAAGTGTGGTCATGTTATTGTCCTGCCAGACCTTTTTACACAGAGCGTACTCCTCCTTGGAAATATTGGAATTTTTTAACGACGAATAAAACGCTTCGTGTGGGGGTAGTTCTGCCTCCTCCAACTTTTGGGGGTCGTCTATATATTCATAACAAAAGTAACCCTTTGTCTCACTAATCTTATAAGCCGCCAGATATTTACTATAGCTAAACCCGGGGGCTAGATAGTTTACTACATCTAAGAATTTTAGATTCGGCGTTGCAATACACATAAAGTTATTGTTTCTTTTAACTATAAACTTGAACGGTCTTTCTACTTTGTAGTCTACTTCCATTTTAGCTTCCTCTTCGTCGATAACATCGGCGTCTTCTTCTTCTTCTTCTTCTTCTTCTTCTGCTTCTTCACCCACTTGGGCAGTGGCATCCATGAAGTGCTTTATTAAATAAGGTTTAATGACGTTGACGTCATATTTCCCCGAGTTAAAACCTATCACTGGAAGCTCTTTTAAATACTCATCAAACTTAGCTATTAGCTTGTCTTTATTCAGTTCATGGAGTTGAGTAAAAATACTTTCAAACCGATCTCGCAACAACGAGTATGCCTTAGCAGCTATACCAGTGAGATAATCAACCATCTGACTAACTAAAACCTGTGGGTCACCCTTGGTTATGAAGCATATTGGTCCCTCCCACCCAGGGACATTTGACGCTACAGAGCAGGAGAGGGGGGCGTGTTTAGCTACAAAGGTAGTCGACTTTGTCTCTTGGGGAACATTCCGACTATCAAAGTAACATTCATAATCGAATGTCGCCCTGAATGGGTAAATAAAACACTCTGGAGTACTTATCCCTTCAGCGCTGATCGCGTCCCATACACTTTCAGGTGAAGAGTAAACCCCACCTTTATATGTCTCTACAGCCATATCCCCACTACAAGTTTTTTCGTGCCTATCCAGACGCCAAAACTTTTTCCACAATTTTCCACATTTTCCACAAGAAAAGCTTTTACTAGCCCTGGAAAGATCGTTTATATAAAAGAAGTGGTTTTTGTAAAGTAAAAGACGGAGAGTTTCACTATAACTACTGCCACTTCTCAGGACAATACGCAAGGCTTGTTCAGAATCAAACTCAAAAATATCTATGTTTACTGAAAAACAACTTTCTAAGAGAGACATTTCAGCAAGAGTTACACCGTGAAAGTTACTTAACTTTAGAGACGGGTTAAACTGTTTGAAAAGTAGTCTTGACGCCTTCCTAACATCAGTATTTGAAGTTCCTCGATGGACAGCTAGACAACGGAAAAAGCAGAGATTATCATTGTAAACTTTAGAATGGGAATCGGTTTGAAGGATATTAATACCATGATTTGATGCAATGTAGGGTGGGATATCTATCAGACACCCTATAGGATAATCTTGAAGTTTATAAACATATACACTCGTACTGACTAATGATTCTAAGGTATATTTGGTTGTCTCCCTGTTTTTATTTGCATACCCTAATATATCACTTTCATTTAACCTATCAACAAATATTTCAAAATCATATCTGTTGTTAACTAACAGGGGTTTGTCTAAACCTGTCGCATTATTTGAGCTGGCGTGAAAGTAACGCAGCCCATGTGTCTCCCTATGTCTTAAGACTAGATGATGACTATAATTCACCTTGAAACGCTTTTTCTGGGCTTGGAAGATTGGGTTTACAAGGGTCTTCCAATCTATAGGAGTATCAGGTTGATGAAATATAGTGTACGTATCCATGTATTTGTTCCTACGTTCATGTGTTCTAATAGCTAACCAGTTGTTCTTATATATCTTCCTAATATCTTGAGGTAACTTATTTAAAGAGTCTATTTCATTAATAAGTCTTGGTCTCTTTGAGAGCTCTTGAGTCGAACTCTTTACTGCCCGTTTGCGTGAGGTTGTCGATACCAGTGGGCCTGCTGGCGTTGATCGTGTCGAGTTGTCCACAGCTATGTCATGGCTAGCAAGATGTCCTTGCAGAGGGCTTGCCCCAGTGAAGCTTTGTTGACAGATATGGCAGATATACTGGGTAACACAGGGCTCTTTTGAAGGTACATGATCTGTTGACACAGGAGTTGGTGATGCAGGAACCACTGAGGCAAGAGATACAGGATGCTCTGTCTTGATATGTCTGGCAAGGCTGTCTACTCTTGTATATACTCGTTCACAAACATTACATTTGTATTCCTGACGCCCATGTACACTAGCAACGTGTCGTTTTACGTTCCGGCTCCGGGTGAAAGTTTTGGAACAGGTATGACAAGTGTTAGACATCTGTAGAAAAGAAATTGAAACATTACAACTAAAGAGTAAAGAACAGTAAACATTACAAGAAAAGTAAACAACGAGATACACAAACTATCGAAATTAGGTTACAAAAGTAACACGTGGATACTAAAAAACCAACTTATCGAAGTTAGGTCACAAAAGTAACACCTGGATACTAAACAACCAACTTATCGAAAATAGGTTACTAAAGTAACATACTATAATATTAAAGAACTAAGATAACACTTACTTTTTTTATGTGTTTGAAGACACGAGACACATCCGTCGGCAACAACTGTAAGCGAAAGTCTGATTACAAACTTCAAAGTCGCGTTATATATACGCCAGAAACACCGGAAGTGTTACTAAAAATAGAACTGACCGCTGATGCAATACCGGAAGTGTTACTAAAAATAGCTTTTGACGGCTGACGTGATGCCCGTGGAGTTTCTAAAAATAGATTTTGACCTATGATGCAATACCAGGCGACTTTATAGGAGTTTTTCCCCTTGACCCTTTATGAGGGGACGCCCATGAAACTGTTAGAAATAGTAAATTTACACTCTAGGGTTACTCCAAACTTTATATTAAGCATCTCCGTATCAAGAATTTACATAAAAACAACTTTTGAAATTACTACCCCCGTACCCATTTTTGGCGGTTACGCCCATGAAACTGTTAAAAATAGTAAATTTAACATATAGACATACCCCAAACTTTATATTAACCAGCCCCATATCAAGAATTTACATAAAAACAACGTTTGAAATTACTACCCCTGTACCCATTTTTGGCGGTTACGCCCATGAAACTGTTAAAAATAGTAAATTTAACCTCTAGACATACCCCAAACTTTATATTAAGCATCCCCGTATCAAGAAGTTACATAAAAACAACTTTTGAAATTACTACCCCTGTACCCATTTTTGGCGGTTACGCCCATGAAACTGTTAAAAATAGTAAATTTAACATATAGACATACCCCAAACTTTATATTAACCAGCCCCATATCAAGAATTTACATAAAAACAACGTTTGAAATTACTACCCCTGTACCCATTTTTGGCGGTTACGCCCATGAAACTGTTAAAAATAGTAAATTTAACCTCTAGACATACCCCAAACTTTATATTAAGCATCCCCGTATCAAGAAGTTACATAAAAACAACTTTTGAAATTACTACCCCTGTACCCATTTTTGGCGGTTACGCCCATGAAACTGTTAAAAATAGTCAATTTAACATCTAGACATATCCCAAACTTTATATTAAGCATCCCCGTATCAAGAATTTACATAAAAACAACTATGCAAATAAAAACAGGGAGACAACCAAATATACCTTAGAATCATTAGTCAGTACGAGTGTATATGTTTATAAACTTCAAGATTATCCTATAGGGTGTCTGATAGATATCCCACCCTACATTGCATCAAATCATGGTATTAATATCCTTCAAACCGATTCCCATTCTAAAGTTTACAATGATAATCTCTGCTTTTTCCGTTGTCTAGCTGTCCATCGAGGAACTTCAAATACTGATGTTAGGAAGGCGTCAAGACTACTTTTCAAACAGTTTAACCCGTCTCTAAAGTTAAGTAACTTTCACGGTGTAACTCTTGCTGAAATGTCTCTCTTAGAAAGTTGTTTTTCAGTAAACATAGATATTTTTGAGTTTGATTCTGAACAAGCCTTGCGTATTGTCCTGAGAAGTGGCAGTAGTTATAGTGAAACTCTCCGTCTTTTACTTTACAAAAACCACTTCTTTTATATAAACGATCTTTCCAGGGCTAGTAAAAGCTTTTCTTGTGGAAAATGTGGAAAATTGTGGAAAAAGTTTTGGCGTCTGGATAGGCACGAAAAAACTTGTAGTGGGGATATGGCTGTAGAGACATATAAAGGTGGGGTTTACTCTTCACCTGAAAGTGTATGGGACGCGATCAGCGCTGAAGGGATAAGTACTCCAGAGTGTTTTATTTACCCATTCAGGGCGACATTCGATTATGAATGTTACTTTGATAGTCGGAATGTTCCCCAAGAGACAAAGTCGACTACCTTTGTAGCTAAACACGCCCCCCTCTCCTGCTCTGTAGCGTCAAATGTCCCTGGGTGGGAGGGACCAATATGCTTCATAACCAAGGGTGACCCACAGGTTTTAGTTAGTCAGATGGTTGATTATCTCACTGGTATAGCTGCTAAGGCATACTCGTTGTTGCGAGATCGGTTTGAAAGTATTTTTACTCAACTCCATGAACTGAATAAAGACAAGCTAATAGCTAAGTTTGATGAGTATTTAAAAGAGCTTCCAGTGATAGGTTTTAACTCGGGGAAATATGACGTCAACGTCATTAAACCTTATTTAATAAAGCACTTCATGGATGCCACTGCCCAAGTGGGTGAAGAAGCAGAAGAAGAAGAAGAAGAAGAAGAAGAAGAAGACGCCGATGTTATCGACGAAGAGGAAGCTAAAATGGAAGTAGACTACAAAGTAGAAAGACCGTTCAAGTTTATAGTTAAAAGAAACAATAACTTTATGTGTATTGCAACGCCGAATCTAAAATTCTTAGATGTAGTAAACTATCTAGCCCCCGGGTTTAGCTATAGTAAATATCTGGCGGCTTATAAGATTAGTGAGACAAAGGGTTACTTTTGTTATGAATATATAGACGACCCCCAAAAGTTGGAGGAGGCAGAACTACCCCCACACGAAGCGTTTTATTCGTCGTTAAAAAATTCCAATATTTCCAAGGAGTACGCTCTGTGTAAAAAGGTCTGGCAGGACAATAACATGACCACACTTAGGGACTTTTTGGTGTGGTATAACAACAAAGATGTAGTCCCCTTTTTAGAAGCCTTGGAGCAGCAGGTTCGCTTTTATGGGGAGCGGGGTGTAGACTGTTTTAAAGACGCCATTTCGGTTCCATGTGTTTGTTTAAAGTATCTTTTTAAGACCATTGATAGGGGTGTAATGTTTAGTTTATGTTCGAGCAAACAGGCGAGTCTACACACAATGATTAGAGATAATATCGTCGGGGGTCCCTCTATAATTTTCCATAGGTATCACGAGGTAGGCAAAACGCTTATTAGGGGTGGAAAGGTAGTCAAATCCATCCAAGGTTACGATGCCAACGCGTTGTATCTTTGGGCTCTGATGAACCCGATGCCAACAGATTATCCAATTATTAGAAGAATGGAGACCGGGTTTAGGGTCGAAAAAGATAACTATTATGTCCAACAAAGTAGAGAGTGGCTAACGTGGGTTGCTCACCAAAAAGGGGTGGAGTTGAAAACTCAGTTTAATGGAAGGGAGTTTCGGTTAGGTGATAGAAACATCCCCGTGGATGGGTGGGATAAATCCAATAGAAGAGGCTACAATTTTCATGGTTGTTTGTACCATGGTCACAAAGACTGCCCCCTCACCAAAGGTAAAGATAGAAACCCTGTTAATGATAAGCCCTTGTTCGAGCTGTTTGAAAAAACATGTGAGATACACACCTACCTAACCGAGGAGGTAAAAGTCCCAGTAGAAGTTATGTGGGAATGTGAGTGGCAGGCTCTGAAAAAGTCTGACCCAACCATTAGGGCTTTCCTTTCTAAAGCCATCCCTCGAGTTAGACCCTCTTACTCTAAAGAAGGGCTCCCTCTCAGTGATAAACAGATTCTGACTTCTGTTTCAGATGGGACATGTTTTGGTTTAGTGGAATGTGATTTACATGTTCCCGACCGCCTGAAGGAACATTTCAGTGAGATGACTCCAATTTTCAAAAATATTGATGTCACGCGTGATGATATTGGACCGTTTATGGGTGAATATGCCCTCAAACATAACTTGTTGTCAACCCCTCGTCGCACCCTAATCGGTAGTTATGTTGGGGAACAAATTTTGTTGTCAACACCACTGTTAAAATGGTATTTAGACCACGGATTGGCGGTAACAAAAATCTATCAAGTTATAGAATATCAACCGTCTAGTTGTTTTAAAAAGTTTGGCGAAATGGTTTCTGACGCTAGGAGGGCTGGTGATCTAGATGAAAGTCAATCTATAGTAAGCGATACGATGAAGCTCTTAGGAAACTCAGCCTACGGGAAGACTCTAACCAATAAGGCCAATCATAGCGCTGTCTCGTATGTTCAAGGGGATGAGATATCAAAAATGATTAATAGTTCCCGGTTTAAAAAGATGACTGAAATAGGGGTGGATCTTTTTGAAATTGAAATGGAGAAAAAGAAAACTGTTTGGGACTTGCCCCTACAAATCGGTTTCTTCGTCTATCAATATGCAAAACTTCGTATGTTAGATTTTTATTTCGAGTTCTTAGATAAGTTTGTAGATAGGTCCAACTTTCAGTTATGTGAAACAGATACTGATAGTTTATACTTAGCCTTAAGCGCACCTAAGCTAGAGGACATAGTTAAGTCAGGGCTGCGGGATGAGTTTAATAGCGTATATAAAGACTGGTTCCCTGCTGAGTTTTGCGATGAGCATATTAGCAAGACAGACTGTATAAACTGTAAGGGTGTTAAAGCGTACACCAAACGAACGCCCGGGCTTTTCAAACTAGAGTACGAAGGGACAGCTCTTGTTAGCTTATGTAGTAAGACGTACCATTGTAGTGGGGATTATGATAAAATCAGTTGTAAAGGGCTAAGCAAGCAACACAACAAATTAGATAAAGATATGTTTTTAGAGGTTCTCGCCACGCAAAAGGCCAAGGGTGGGAAAAATGTAGGTTTCAAAGTCTTAAATAATTCCATATTTTCCTACAGTCAAACAAGAAATGCTCTTTCCTATTTCTATATAAAAAGAAAGGTCGCTGATGATAACGTCTCGACTACGCCTCTAGATATTTAACTCTTTACACTACCAGCTTAGACTAACCAGTAATCTCTAACAGTTTCACCCCTTCTGATTCATTTATGACACAACGCTAAGCAGACACCCAACTACCTATCTATAAATAAATGTTATCCTATATATTGACTCACTGTACTGAATATTTTTGTAATGTTATATAATATCAATGTATGTTATACACCTATTGAGATAATAAAAGACTAAAATATATCTTTGTCTTCTGTTTTATATTGATTGTTTGTCAATGATGTTGTATAATCTACTAACCTGTCACTGTCGATCAAGAACTCCAAAGCCAGGACACACCAGACATAAACAGGTCACTTCCGGGTCACCGGGACTAGAGGTCAACATCCCGACACGAAATGTCACGGTTAACTCCCCCTGTCTCTCATGTACATGTGGTGCGCCGCGCACCACACTATATATCTTTGTTAATTTACGGGCCAAATGCTAATCAAATACACCCTTGTATACTACTTACAGGCTCTAGAAGAGTTTGGCGTCGAAGTGATCACAGACATATGCAATGACATATACCATACAGGATACATATCAAACGATCTAAAAACATCAACTTTCATTGCATTGCCTAAAAAGAATGGTGCAGTTGAATGCAGTGACTTCAGAACAATAAGCCTAATGAGCCAGGTAAAAAAAATTTTACTAAAAGTTATACAGGGAAGGATTCAAAATAAAATCAACACTGAATTAGATGAGCAATAATTTGGATTCAGGAAAAACAGTGGGACAAAAGAAGCCATATTCAGCATGAGAACATTGATTGAAAAGTACACAGAAGTAAACAAACCAATATATGCCTGCTTTATAGACTACACCAAAGCTTTCGATAGAATACACCATAACCAACTTATAGAATGCCTAAAGGATATAAATCTAGACGACGCAGACATACGACTAATATGTAATTTGTACTGGGAGCAAACAGCAATAATAAGATATAACGAGGAGAACTCTACACCCATGGACATAAAAAGAGGAGTAAGACAAGGATGCATCCTATCACCAAGCTTGTTCAATCTATACACTGAGCAAATCTTTAAAACATCTCAGAGATGTCAGGCCTAAACATTAATGGAAAGATAATTAATAACCGGAGATATGCTGATGATACTGTTCTACTAGCAGAAAATCCTAAAGACCTACAACAATTGCTTAATGTGATAAACATAACAAGCAAAAAATATGGACTAGAAATGAATATCAAAAAGACTAAAACTATGATCATAAACAAAGAAAATTCTCAAGACCTACAATTAAATATCACAGTTGAGGGAATATATCTGGAGACAGTCCAGAGTTACAACTACCTGGGACATGCTATAACCAATGATGGAAAATGCAAAACTGAAATAAACAAAAGAATAGGTATGGCAAAAAGTAATTTAAATGCCATGAAAAATATACTAACAACAAAACAAATATCAGCAGGGCTGAAACTAAGAATGGCAAAATGTTACATCTTCTCAATATTCCTGTATGGTGCAGAAACATGGACATTAGACCAGAAAACAGAACAGAAAATTGAAGCCTTTGAAATGTGGATTTATAGAAGAATAGGTAGAATTGGATGGAAACAAAAGATAACAAACGATAAAGTTTTAAAACAACTGAAAATAAAAAGAGAACTACTAAATACAATTAAGACAAGACAAATAAAATTGCTGGGGCATGTTAAAAGACACAACAGCCTACTAAAAGTAATATTGGAATGAAAAATACAAGGTAAAAGCGGCAGACCAAGACTAACATGGACGAGTAACATCAAAAGATGGTCAAGTCATTCTATGACAGCCTGCACCATCAAAGCAAGAAACAGAGTAGAATGGCGATCCATGGTAGCCAACCTTCGTTGCGGAGAAGGCACACGATGATGATGATGACAATATGCCTGGGGTAAAATGTTCAAACATTTTTTGCAAACAAAATCAACAACAAAGAATTCGACAGGTGCAAAAAAGGGGGGTAGGGTGGAGGAGATTACACATATGCAGACAATGAAACTAGTTAGGTCATGAGATTTGAGGAAATAAGTTCAAGAACTGCCATACAGCGGACTCGGGGAAGGGGGCGGTGGGGGGGGGGGGGGGGGGTCAAGAGAGACACCCAAGGACAATCTGGGGATTACCATTTAAAACAGAGGGTAGTATGAGCCAGATATAGGGCATCCTGCGAGAGGTGGCTACGGACAACACAAGTGGAGTAACAACTTTGTTGGTGCCCTACAAAGTTTACCAGTCGCTGATTGTACCGTTGGACTATGAGGGAAAAAAGAATAAACAAAACATAACGTGTACCAGTCACTGATTGCATCGTTGGACTACGAGGGAAAGAAGAATAAACAAAACATAACGATTACCAGTCACTGATTGCATCGTTGGACTATGAGGGAAAAAAGAATAAACAAAACATAACGTGTACCAGTCACTGATTGCATCGTTGGACTACGAGGGAAAGAAGAATAAACAAAACATAACGATTACCAGTCACTGATTGCATCGTTGGACTATGAGGGAAAAAAGAATAAACAAAACATAACGTGTACCAGTCACTGATTGCATCGTTGGACTATGAGGGAAAAAAGAATAAACAAAACATAACTTGTACCAGTCACTGATTGCATCGTTGGACTACGAGGGAAAGAAGAATAAACAAAACATAACGTGTACCAGTCACTGATTGCATCGTTGGACTATGAGGGAAAAAAGAATAAACAAAACATAACGTGTACCAGTCACTGATTGCATCGTTGGACTACGAGGGAAAGAAGAATAAACAAAACATAACGTGTACCAGTCACTGATTGCATCGTTGGACTATGAGGGAAAAAAGAATAAACAAAACATAACGTGTACCAGTCACTGATTGCATCGTTGGACTATGAGGGAAAAAAGAATAAACAAAACATAACGTGTACCAGTCACTGATTGCATCGTTGGACTATGAGGGAAAAAAAGAATAAACAAAACATAACGTGTACCAGTCACTGATTGCATCGTTGGACTATGAGGGAAAAAAGAATAAACAAAACATAACGTGTACCAGTCACTGATTGCATCGTTGGACTATGAGGGAAAAAAGAATAAACGAAACGCAACAACGTGTACCAGTCACTTGGAAGAACAAACATGTAGGCCGAAACGTTATGGTTTTGTATTGTTTTTCTACGTAAAGCTGTCACATTACACTGTGTACTGCGCGTTCCCTATCCACCAGCTTTACCGCAGCACCACAATTATTGGCTAATCCTTTGTACCAGCCAGTGACTGCAATGTTAGTCCCTGACCAAAGAGTGAATTTAAAAAAAAAGAAAGAAAGCACGAGTCACAGCAGCAACTCTCTGCGTTGTTTGTTTGTGGACAGAGAGGGACGGATACCATCAACTGTCAAGGGGGGATCAAGTCATCATACTTCGCCTACGCACTGGCCACAATAGAATGAGGAATCACATGTTTACCAAATTCAAAATAGGTACAACCAGCCTATGCCACTGTACACAGGACAATAACATGTTGGAACATGTTCTACAGTATTGCCTCCAGTACACAGACCTGAGAAGAGCAATGTGGTTCACAACCCACTTCCCTGGAAGATAAACTATATGGGGCAATCGATTCGCTTAAAGAGACAGGTGACTTCATGAGAGAGTCTAGAATCCTACTCTGATTGAGTCTTGATCGCAGAGAGAGAGAGAGAGAGAGAGAGAGAGAGAGAGAGAGAGAGAGAGAGTTTATGAACTAGAAACAGAAAGAAGAAAGCTGTAATTTAGCACCTCACTTCTACTAACTCTAACTTCTCTAACTCATGATATATCCGGAACTGCTTATTTTAATGTGTCTTGTGACTATATAAACAGCGAAGTTATAACCAGTCTTGTAAGTAGTGTAATTATGGAAGTTATAATCAATCTCTCGTGTAACTAGTTAACTAGGGAAGTTATAATCAGTCGTGTAAATAGTTAACTAGGGAAGTTATAATCAGTCGTGTAAATAGCATAACTAGGGAAGTTGTAATAAGGCGCGTAATTAGTATAATTAAGAAAGTTATAATCAGTCGTGTAACCAGTATAATTAAAGAAGTTATAATTAGTCGCGTAACTCGTATAACTAGGGAAGTTGTAATCAGGTCAGACGTGTAACTAGTATAATTAGGGAAGTTATAACTAGTCTTGTACCTAGTATAATTAGGGAAGTTATAATATCAGTCGTGTAACCTATAATTAGGGAAGTTATAATATCAGTCGTGTAATCTATAATTAGGGAAGTTATAACAAGTTTTGTAACAAGTATCCATTAAGGAAGTTACTATTAGTCTTGTAACCAGTATCCAATAGGGAAGTTACTATTAGTATTGTAACCAGTATCCATTATTAAGGAAGTTGCAACCACAGTTTCGCAGTCAGAGTTGTGCCGCCATTGTCACGTACCAAAGTTGGGCTGAACACATGATCACGTGTACACGCAATAGAACTGTACACAAGCACTCTTCAGCGCCATCCAACTTGATTGGTGCCACATGACCTTTAACCTCGCACGTGCCTCATCTGGACAGCGGTTCTGGACACAAGACTCTAGCACACGCCCGTCCACCTTCCCACTCCCCACCCTTTCTCTAAACGGAAAAAAACTTTTCTCCCCCCTGTACTCACTCACGCGTGCCGCGGGCTCACACGTCACAGCTTTTGACATGTAGACAACAGGCAGCGGCGTCCTCGGTTTTCTAGTGTTCTCTTTTGATTGACAGGGCGGATGTCATTGGTCAAAGTGTCAGGGGTTTGGTTTTTTGCTTTTATTTATTTTTTAAAACTACTAAGCAGAAAGATAATTTAGAATTGAACTGAACGAAGAGGTGGGGGGGGGGGGGGAACCCACAGACGGACGTAACAGTGAAAATCAATGTTTGTTTTGTAACAGCTGTCTGTTCTGCGTATTTTTCCAAGAATTTTACACGATTAGTGAGTGCCAAAATTCTGAAAAGCAATAGACTGTTGCAGAGAACTCAAGTCATGTGACTTGGGATATTATTGGGCTTCGGATCAAAGAAAAGCAGTCAGCTATTGACTGGAGAAATTCTTGGAGTGTTGAACGAGAATAATCTTACAACTTTCAACAGAGGTATGGCACATTTCAACGTTGATATCACAAGTTGCGAAACTAATATAGTTTCACTTATCAAAGTATATATCAATAGTCTCACTAATTATGTCATCATCATCATCATCTAGCTTGTTTCTGATGACATATAATGTCCCCACCTTTTTTTTGTTTCTCTCTCTCTCTCTCTCTCTCTCTCTCTCTCTCTCCTACATGATACATACCCTCCACAAAATATCTTCTCTAGACCATAATGTTGTTTTAAATAATATAAATATTTTACTTTCTTGCTTATTATGCTCATTAGCAATCAGTTTTCTGCAATTTTAAGTTGTAAAATATAGTTCATTTTTTTCTCTGTCCACGGTATTCTAAGCATGTTTGTGTAATGCATTAATTCGACAGTATTTATGGAACGTTCAGCACATTATTTACAACTGTAGCAATGGAAAAAAATCAAGTTTATCGAAAACCTAAGTTTTCTTGCAAAGTATGAGGTATTATTTTTTTTTGTCACAGATGGATCAACTGAGACTGTCAGATTCAACGACCAATATGACTTTAAACAACGCTATAACCACTGCGCTACATACACTCTTCGATTAACTGTTTAACCGTGAAAAAAATGAGTCACAAGATAGTTGATAATTTTGAGGATGCCACAGGATCGGCACGAGCCGTTTCCTGACTTTTAAATCCAGAAAGTTTATTTAGCGATTGCAATAATTTTCCTGGTTTCCCGAGTTCTGATGAAGATGCGGGAAGCTAGAGCTTGTCCGTCCAAAAAGACATTACTATACTAGATCATCTACATCAGCAACTCCGCCATTGCGGGGATCACTGTTTTTCTCATTGAGTGATCGAGCTATTTGCGGTTCATCATCATTGCTCTCCGAACATGTCCATAGGTGCTCAGATCCCCTCCTCAGCAAGTCCCGAAGTGTCCAGCGACTGACGACTCCAGTTCTATGTTGCTTGATAAGTCTTCTTATACACCTACTAAATTTCTCGTTTCTGGCTGTGCCCATCTTACCTCCCATCGCTTGCATCCGAGGGAGTGAAGTGGACTCATGGTTGTCGAAGTCCTGTGCCCTTCCCACATCTCAAAGGACATTGATGACGTCCGCATGATCCATTAGTTGACTATCTTCAACGACAGCATAGCTAGCCAACCTGTCCGCTCTTTAATTTCCCCGTACTCGTGCAAGTTCAGGGACGTAGACACGTATTTTTGACTTCTGCAGTGACTCGACCCATTGTCTGCGTACAGAGCCTGCCTCCACTTTTCTCATCATGCTCATCGAATCACATTAACAATAATAAGAGAAACATCGAATAATATTAAATATGTGTTCATTAGACTCTCTTATGTGTTTATTAGACCCTCTTATGTGTTCATTAGACTCTCTTATGTGTTTATTAGACTCTCTTATGTGTTCATTAGGCTCTCATATGTGTTCATCAGACTCTCTTATGTGTTCAATAGACTCTCTTATGTGTTCATTACACGAAAGCATTTGACAAAGTAAAGCATGTGGAAATAATCAATATGCTGGAGAAATTAAACATTGATGGCAAGGATCTGCGAATCAAAGAAACATGTACTGGCAACAAACAGCAGCTATACGAATTAACAATCAAACAGGACAATTCCAATATATAAAACAAGGAGTCAGACAAGGCTGTGTTCTGTCACTGGATTTGTTTTCACTTTACAGCAAATATATTATGAGATCAATAGTAGAAAAAAAGGAATTGAAGTCAACGGTCACAACATAAATAATTTGCGATATGCGGATGACACAGGCTAAATAACAATGACAGAGAATGAGCTACAAGAAATGATAGACATAATAGTAAAAGAAAGCAACAAGAAAGGTCTCAGTCTGAATATTAAGAAAACAGAGGTAATGGTTATATCGAAGAAACAATCACCAACATCATGCAGCATAAAAATAAACGAGACAAATCTGAAACAAGTGCAACGTTTCAAATACTTGGGCACAATAATAACATCAGATGGGAGATGCACCACATAAATAAAAAGCAGAATAGCTCAGGCCAAAATAGCATTTCAGAAAATGAAAAATTTCTAATGCAACAAATCTATGTCAATAGAAATGAGAAAGAAAGTTCATCGGTGCTATATAGAACCAATTCTGACCTATGGAAGCGAATCATGGACAGTAGACAAACAAATGAAAAGACGATTAGAGGCCACAGAGATGGGATTTCTCAGAAGAATGTTGAAAGTTCCCTGGACAGCTAAAAAGACTAATGAGGAAGTCCTCAAAGAGGCCAACACAAAAAGGGAACTCTTTAAAAAATTCAGAAAGAAGCAATCAACATTTTTCGGGCACATCATGAGAAGAGGAAAGTTGGAATACTTGGTTACAACTGGCAACATAAAAGGAAAGAGAGATCGCGGACGACAAAGAGAGAAAATACTGGATAGCTTGGTATCATGGCATGGAAAACAGTCAACAACAGAACTAATACGATGCACTGTAGATAGAATATTGTGGAGGGACATGATCACCTACGCCAACCGGTATGGCACATGATGATGATGTGTTCATTAGACTCTCATATGTGTTCATTAGACTCTCTTATGTGTTCATTAGACTCTCATATGTGTTCATTAGATTCTCTTATATATTCATTATGCTCTCTTATATGTTCATTAGACTCTCTTATATGTTTATTAGACTCTCTTATATGTTCATTAGACTCTCTTATATGTTCATTAGACTCTCTTATGTGTTCATTAGACTCACTTATATGTTCATTAGACTCTCTTATATGTTCATTAGACTTTCTTATGCGTTCTCTAGACTCTCTCTGCGTAACTTTGGTGGCGACGGTAGATTAGCTACATCGTGGGGGAGGGAGGATCATGTGCAACATCGGGTTTCAAAAACAATCAGCATTTGACCCTTTTGGAAATTAAAAAAAAATGCCTGGCCCTTGGTCAGGACAGACAAACAGAGTGAGCACTGGGTCGCCTTATCTGGGTCGCTCGCTCTCTCTCTCTCTCTCCCTCCTTGTCTCTCTCCCTCTCGCTTTCACCAGAAGTGTAAAAGTGAGGTGGAGATCCTACACTAGTGGTTTCTGCCATTGCGCCCGCCTCGTGTTTTTTTGGTGCCCGTGAAGTTCCCGGCAAGTGACGTCTTTCATTGTACGTCATTCAGTTGAACGAATGATTGAGAGGGGAAGAAAAAAATAATGGATGAAGTAAACACCGACGTTTTTTTCCTTCCCAATGACCAGAAGAGGTAACCGTCGGCATCAAGTGGTCACAACAAAGCAGATTTAGCGACTGAAATTAGCTTTGATGTAGTATGTAGAAAGGTATGAATAGAGGTGAACTTGAAATGAAATAAGTAGCGGCATAGATTCAGTGTTGCAACAATCTTTGAAAGAGACAGGTATACGCGCTTGATGATGGACAGTTGTGCCAGTCAGTGTTTTCAACAAGGAACGTTATCAAGTCAAGGAACAGATCCTCGTCTCACTGATTCACATCTTGATAAATGCTTGCGAGTAGGAACGTCATTATACGTCTCTAAATTTGAAAATCTAGCATAAAGAAAATGCAATGCCAAAAATTGCATGAGTTCAGTGCAGTGTAACGCTTTCTTTCTTAATGCTCATTTTGTTGTTTATCTTCGAAAGGTGTGTAATTGTCTGTTGGTAAGATACAGTTCTTTATTTGAAAATAAAGACATAATGACCGTTCGACGAGCAAACAGCTGCGTTAGAGACATGAGTAGCCCTTGTTAACAATACATTTGGATCCTGGCACCCATGGGTTTTTTTTTTTTTTTTGGGGGGGGGGGGATGTTGAATGCGCTCGTGGGCACAAAAGGTTGAGAACCTCTCTGCCCTACACATCTCTTCAGTAACGCGAGAGAATATCTTCGCCTATACTTTCTGGTTTGATCCCAATCAATAGCTTCACCAAGCCTTAAATTAATACTTTATTTTTTTCTGGGAAAGAAGGACGGTTCTGATGTAATTCTGACCATTTATCCCACCCCCGCAAAAAATCGACAGTAATATAAAATATGAGAGTATTACACAACATACCCTTTTTTGGAATCCCCAGGGGAAAAGACAAAGAGGAAGACCAAGGAATTATTGGAGAAGACAGATAGAAGCAGAGATGAAGATGATGGGGAAGACACGGAATGATCTTAAAAGAATGGCAAGAAACAGAACGATTTGGAAAGTGTTTGTTGAAGACCTATGCTCCACAGGGAGCTGAGCGGTAGAAAAATAAGAAGAAAACAAAATATGGACACGAATATGATATTTCTTGTCTCGACTAAACATTATGTCTTTCTCTATGGTTTCATACATTTCCTGGTGGCTAACCAAATATTAAACAAACATCCTGCACATACTAAGACTGAACTTATTGCCGGATTTAGACTTACATAGGCCCTATCCCGACTAAGCTAAATGAAACTTTTAGACCCTCTGTTAAAAACAAACAAACAAAAATTAGCACCACGCTGACCCCCCCTCCCCCCCCCCCCCCCCCCGGATTCTGAGGCTCTATATTATTTAGCCTAAGCCTATATCAGACCGTGGCTGCATTATTCATTTTAAAAATAGTTTATTACAGATCACTTTAGGTTATACGCATTTATTGAGCTGTCCAGAACGTTTGCTCTTATCCTATATATTTAGCATTACAACAAGCTACAGTGATTACAATTAATTATTCCTTTTGTTTAGAAATGTGTCTTTAAAATAATGAGTAGTGAACATGTCATTCACAGTTGGCCGGGAGAAATAATCTCCACTCCAAACGCAGAATCTAGCATTCTACTGCCACATCAATGCTCATCAGAATACTCCGATCCTCAACAATAATAATTATATGTCATTTTTGACAGGGAAATCTGCAAACCAGCTTGCTTTTCTCACGAAGGCCCGGTCCATGACTCTGCAGAAGAAACAGGCTCTTAGAGATACCCGCCCCTTGTCACGTGAGTGGCTCAAACCAATCAATCTCGCTCGCCGGAACCCCTGCTGCCCTCTGTTGTTTGAATCGATCTCCGGTTACTTTAAAGTAAACAACAGAACGTCGCGGATAAATCAAGAGCTCTGCAAAATAAAATAAAGTAGCATTAGTTACCGAGATTTTATTTTTCCTAAAGAAATCAATGGAATCATTTCAAGCCAGAGGCAATATCCTTTTTGTGAGTGATTCTATTTCCCCCTCAGCTTTCAACACGCTGAGAGCCATGAAAGACTTCCTGATTTGGTGCACTGCGAGGACAAATATTCGGACTTGGTTGGATCTGCTTTTTTCCCACACTCCCGACCTTGTCTTTACTTTCATGTCCCTTTTTTTTTTCAAGTCATCGCTCTCCGCTATTCTTTATATATGTGTGTGTGTGTGTGTGTTACCTTAATATAAGATAGTAGTTACAACTTATTAAACTTTATAAATGACATTTTAACGCATAGACTAAGAGCGCCTACGCAAATACTCAGGAGAATTAGCGTATTGTCATAGTTTCTCACCACCTCTTAGTAACAAAATTTGCGCTGTAAAATCAGAGGAAGTAGCTAGTAAATAAACAAAACAAATCTCTAAGAATTCAAATGGAGAAAAGCTTATAAATAAGCATTACAATCAGATAAAGTATACAGTAGAACATGTATACTATTGCAAACGTGCCATACATTTAGCTAATTACTGACTGAAAATGTGTCCACGGAGATTGACATCCACACTAAACTAACTGCCTGCCAACCTCGATGAACTATCAAATGCGATAACGAATATTCAGAGAATATTTCTTATTTAGATATTACTAAACACACAGCGAACGAGATAACAAATGTGTGGTGGTTATGGTAGTTTTTTGTCATTCTCGAGAAATAATTAAAGCTGTGTTCTCGAATTTCAAGATAGGTTGCTACTTTTTCCTTATGTGCTTAAAAAGAGTGCACACTTTCAAGTTCTCTAAATATAATATGTATATACTACTTTTCTACTCGCGTTGCCTATGCTATACAAAATAATAAATATAATAAATAATAAATTGCTATATAAAAAAAAAATTAAAAAAAACTAGATGCCACAGAGATGGGATTTCTCAGAAGAATGTTGAAAGTTCCCTGGACAGCCAAAAAGACCAATCAGAAAATTCTCAAAGAGGCTAACACAAAAAGAGAGCTCTGAAAAAAACATCGAAATTAAACAATTAACATTTTTCAGGCACATCATGAGAAGAGGAAAGTTGGAATACTTGGTTACAACTGGCAACATAAAAGGAAAGAGATATCGCGGACGACAAAGAGAGAAAATACTGGATAGCTTGGTGTCATGGCATGGAAACCAGTCAACAACAGAAATGATACACTGTACATAGAAAAGTGCACAGCTACACCAATTTTACAGACCGTGTGTACAGCTACACCATTTTTACTGTCCGTCAACGTGTACAGCTACACCATTTTTACTGTCCGTCAGCGTCTACAGCTACACCATTTTTACTGTCCGTCAGTGTGTACAGCTACACCATTTTTACTGTCCGTCAGTGTGTACAGCTACACCATTTTCACTGTCCGTCAACGTGTACAGCTACACCATTCTCACTGTCCGTCAGTGTGTACAGCAACACCATTTTC
Organism: Megaustenia siamemsis; assembly: GCA_032433765.1. Classification (NCBI taxonomy): domain Eukaryota; kingdom Metazoa; phylum Mollusca; class Gastropoda; order Stylommatophora; family Ariophantidae; genus Megaustenia; species Megaustenia siamemsis. Next base: position 55,313,862 of record JAVIAB010000051.1, read on the forward strand.
ACTGTCCGTCAGTGTGTACAGCAACACCATTTTTACTGTCCGTCAACGTGTACAGCAACACCATTTTCTCTGTCCGTCAGTGTGTACAGCAACACCATTTTTACTGTCCGTCAGCGTGTACAGCAACACCATTTTTACTGTCCGTCAGTGTGTACAGCAACACCATTTTTACTCTCCGTCAGCGTGTACAGCTACACCATTTTTACTGTCCGTCAGCGTGTACAGCTACACCATTTTTACTGTCCGTCAGTGTGTACAGCAACACCATTTTTACTGTCCGTCAGTGTGTACAGCAACACCATTTTTACTCTCCGTCAGTGTGTACAGCAACACCATTTTTACTGTCCGTCAGTGTGTACAGCAACACCATTTTTACTCTCCGTCAGTGTGTACAGCAACACCATTTTTACTCTCCGTCAGCGTGTACAGCTACACCATTTTTACAGCCCTTCAGTATATACATCCTCAAAGCAGTGATTGTTCTGTAACATTATCCTCTGCATGCCCTACCACTCATCCTTGCAAGACGTGAACATTTTCTATTTCACCAAAGGCCTAATCAGGTAAGGAATTGATGAAGTAGTGGATAAATCCTGCCGTAATTTTGAGATCTGTTAGTTATATATCTACCTTTTCTAATTATTTGTTGTGGATGTTGTTAGCTAATATGTTTGTCTATCTTTTTGGCTTGTACCAAATAGTAATGGACTTATTTGTGTTTATGATTTTGTAAGAGATGTTCTTGGGCATATGTTCATATCAGCAACTTTAATTTGTTTTTACATTCATTTTCAGCTGCAGGATATAAGGATTACCTACTTCTTCTGTGGGGCTTCAAAGTAATTAATCTCTTTATTGAGGACATTGAAATTCATTTATAAGTCTGTTAAGACGCAGCGATTGCATATTTTTTGTGAGCTTGAGGAGGATTTGAGGTATTCTGATTCTTGTTTTAGAATTTTGGGATCGGCTGATCGTTGAGTGAGAAATCAGGGATCTGCTTATTTTGTTTATGGCAACTTAGATTTTGAGTCACTTATCCATTGTGGGGGTTTAGGGGATCCCACGTTAACTGCGTGAGAGTTTATATTTGATCATCGTTGTGTAGGTGTTTTATAAGATCAGCTGTTGGTCTTTCTGCGATGACATTTTTTTGCTGATCCTTATGTGACGACTTCGGTTGATCACTGATTAATTTATGAGAGCTAATATATGTTTGGTGAAGATTAGTACAGATACAGAGCATCCATTGCACCACGTGCTCAACACAGAGAAAGGTACCAGGCTAAAAAGAGGCAAATCATGGGTGGGCCGAGCAGAAGATGTCATCAAACAGGTCTGTGGGCTTACCAATCTCAGCGTTGGTGAGGAGTGGATACCGGTGCCTACGTCATTCAAGGGGACTTTCTCATGTATTGTCACACTCGACAGGAAAAGTAGGGAACAGAACCCAGTCGTGGTTAATGCTGAGGTCAACGGTCTCATCTGCGATAACACCGATGAGAAAGATGCAGTCATCTATACAGACGGATCTGTAAGACGACACGAAAAAAGTGCATGGGCATTTACAGCACGTTCGGCAGGCAGAATAGCCAAGGAAGACAGTGGTGCATACGCCATGACCACGAGTAGCATGACAATGGAGGTGATGGCAGTGACCAAGGCATTCAAATGGTTAGAGTCACAAGACTACATCCACGCATGTATACTGAGTGATTCGATGAGCATGATAAAAAAAGTGGAGGCGGGCTTTGTACGCATGCAATGGGTAGAGTCGTTGCAGAAATCCAAAATACGTAAGGTCACCTTTGTCTATGCCCCTGGACATGCGGGAGTACGGGGAAATGAGAGAGCGGACAGGTTGGCTAGCTGCGCTGTCGTTGAGGACGGGCAACCGATGGATCGGGCGGACGTCATCAATGCACTCCGAGATGTGGGAAGAGCACAGGACTTCGACAAACACAGATCAACGTCGCTTCTTCGGATGATGGAAATGGGAGTTAAGATGGGCACAGCCAGAAATGAGAAACTTGGTGGCCGTGTAAGAAGACTTATCAACCAACATAGAACTGGAGTCGTCAGTCGCTGGACACTGAGGGAATTGCTGAGGAGGGGATCTGAGCACCTATGGACATGTTCGGAGTGCAATGATGATGACCCGCAAATAACTCAATAACTCAATAACTCAATATATGTTGGGCACAGTGATTAATATTGAAGAACAAATATATGTTGGGCACAGTGATTAATATTGAAGAACAAATATATGTTGGGCACAGTGATTAATATTGAAGAACAAATATATGTTGGGCACAGTGATTAATATTGAAGAACAAATATATGTTGGGCACAGTGATTAATATTGAAGAACAAATATATGTTGGGCACAGTGATTAATATTGAAGAACAAATATATGTTGGGCACAGTGATTAATATTGAAGAACAAATATATGTTCGGCACACTGATTAACATGGGAACCGCGATAGCTCAGTGGTTAGTGAACTGGACTACAAAGGACAGGGGGTAGGGTTCGATCCCAATCGACGGCTTCCGGGTTCACCCAGCCTTAAATGGGTACTATATTTTTTTCTGGGAAAGTAAAGCAGCACGGGCGTAATACCGACCACATTACCCCAAAAATCATGTGCTGAAGGTCTGTAAAATATAGGGTCACTAACACCATATTTCCCTATACGCCACTTGGCGTGACGGGGGTATTTTACTTACTTACACTGATTAACATGGAAGAACAAATATATGTTGGGTCCACAGATTAATATGTGAGGATTAATATATGCTGAGCTCACTGATTAATATGGAAGAACAAATGTGTGTTGTGTTCATTGATTAATACGACAGCACTAATTTATGTTGGATACACTGATTAATGTAAAAAGTAAATAAATAGCCCCGTCACGCCAAGTTGTGTATAGGGAATATAGTGTTAGTGACCATAATTGTTATAGACCATCGGCACATAATTTGTGGAGTAATGTGGTCGGTATTATGCCCATGCCGCTCTACATTCCAAGAAAAATCCGGTACCCATTTAAGGCTGGGTGAACCTGGAAGCCGTCGATCTCTTGTCCTTTATAGTCCAGTTCACTAACGACTGACTAACGTGAGCTAACACGGTTCCCTACTGATTAATATGGGACAATTAATATAGGTTAGGTCCACTGATTAATATGAAGGGACAAAAATATGTTAGGTCCTCTGATTAACATGAAGTGACAAATATATGTTGGGTCCACTGATAATATGTTAGCACTAACATATGTTACATCCACTGATTAAATAATAATGGATGGATGGCTAATACATGCTTTTGTCCACTGATTAATAAATTCAGAATTAATTAAAGATAGTGAGCATTAATATATGTTGGGTCCACTGATAATATGTTAGCACTAACATATGTTACATCCACTGATTAAATAATAATGGATGGTTAATACATGCTTTTGTCCACTGATTAATAAATTCAGAATTAATTAAAGATAGTGGGCATTAATATATGTTGGGTCCATTGATTAATATATGAGGATTAATATATGTTGGGTTCACTGATTAATATGTGAGGATTAATTTATGTTGGGTCAACTGATTAATATGCAAGGACTGATATATGCTTTTGTCTCACTGATTAATATGTGAGGATTAATATATGTTGATCCATGCGCTAGGACCTTGCGGTCGCTTGATCCATATAAGTGATGTCGACACACACTGATTACTTAGAGCTGGATCTCTGCTGGATCTTGTGCGCGATTTGACATTCTATCGACCCCAGTGCTGACAATAAAAAGATCTCTACCCCGCAGCCACGTTATATCTCGAGCACTTTACGAGTAGTTTCTGCATACTTTTCTGTTTGGTTGCCAACTACTCACTGCAATTCTCAGATTTTTACAGCGATCCAAATTCGAGAGTAACCACGAACCGATCCCGACCCCCTTGGACTTCCTACTGGAGACTGAACACTTGGCCGGTTCGTCGAGCAAAGCTCAGACCACCGTTGAAGGCAAACACTGAGAAACTCAACCTCTGTGTCGCCTATCTGGCAAACAAGTTGGTCGCCATACAAAACAAAAGCCACACCCCAACCGACATGCAAAACGATATTGTACGCGTCCTTAATAAAGTCACTTAAGACGTGTATATTGACTTGAGAATATTCCTCTTTATCCTGATAGAAGATAGTGTACGCTCTCTAGGACATAGGCACCCAAGTCAATGCGGCTTGTACGAAGAATATATATTGGCCACCGTATTTTTTTTTCAATAACCCGAGCTATAACTAATGATTTCTGGCAGCCATTTACAGCCTTTTATCATTGAACTGGGTTTATTTTCAAGCTACAAAGCTATGCCAGTCCGTACAAACGCTCGAATGACATTCACGTTCGTGACATACAATGGCTGCTGATTTCAAATGGAAGTTGCTCAAGACATGATAAGAGATTAATGCCAGAAAGAGGTGGATGGCATGTGGATCAAGCTAGTTTTGTCTGATATATTTAACTAATATGTTTTCTTGTATATCTTCCCCAATTCTTCTCGTTTATATAAGTGTTATTCAGTATCTATCTATCTATCTATCTATCTATCTATCTATCTATCTATCTATCTATCTATCTATCTATCTATCTATCTATCTATCTATCTATCTATCTATCTATCTATCTATCTATCTATCTATCTATCTATCTATCTATCTATCTATCTATCTATCTATCTATCTATCTATCTATCTATCTATCTATCTATCTATCTATCTATCTATCTATCTATCTATCTATCTATCTGTCTGTCTGTCTGTCTGTCTGTCTGTCTGTCTGCTGTCTATATCTGTATGTATTTATATATGTCTGCCTGTCTGTCTGTCTGTCTGTCTGTCTGTCTGTCTGTCTGTCTGTCTGTATGTCTATCTATCTATCTATCTATCTATCTATCTATCTATCTATCTATCTATCTATCTATCTATCTATCTATCTATCTATCTATCTATCTATCTATCTATCTATCTATCTATCTATCTATCTATCTATCTATCTATCTATCTATCTATCTATCTATCTATCTATCTATCTATCTATCTATCTATCTATCTATCTATCTATCTATCTATCTATCTATCTATCTGTCAGACTGTCTATGTATATGTATGTATTTATGTATGTCTGCCAGACTGTCAGGCTGTCTGCCTGTCATTATAATTCTACACAAACACACACACACACACACACACACTTACCTATGAAATGAACGAGAAAGAGATAATAGAACATGTGTATGTTCTTGCTGACATTTTTTCAAATGCTCCCGATATCTTCGCCATGTGACCCAGAACAAGAACAATCAGCTGGCCTTTATTTTTAAAATAAAAACAAACAGAACATAATAACAAAAGCTGATTCCATACCGCACTATAATCTTTGAGCCGAAGGTCTAAAGAAAATTATGGTTGCTAACATCATATTCCTTATACGCCACTTGGCGTGACGGCTGTGTGATCTCTTTACGTATGCGCAGATATGCTGATATAGCAGTAAAGTAAAGTACCCCTCGCCACGCCAAGTGGCGTATAGGGAAATATGGTGTTAGTGACCCTATATTTTACAGACCTTCAGCACGTGATTTTTGGGGTAATGTAGTCGGTATTAAGCCAGTGCTGCTTTACTTTCCCAGAAAAAAAAATCCGGTACCCATTTAAGGCTGGGTGAACCCGGAAGCCGTCGGTTGGGATCGAACCCTACCCCTTGTCCTTTGTAGTCCAGTTCACTAACCACTGAGCTATCGCGGCTCCCATAACCTGATATAAGATCCTGTTAATCTGAGGAAGTTTTCCTAAGCATCATTTCTGATAGTGGAATCTGCCAGTTTGTTAAAAGTATGGCAAACACCGAAAAATAAAAGTCAAATTTATGTCATAGCGTCTCGCCTCTTTTCTTTTGTTTCAATCATCTCTAACGGTGACGTCATTTCATTTTATTAACCTATTTTTCAATATATATTTTTTAAATAATCATTAAAAAAATAATGACATTTGTTGATTGATTAATAATTTCTTAGCTTTCCTATATATAAGGAGCCTTGGTGGCCGAGTGGTTAGTGTGCTCGCTTCCTGACCAGAAAGGTCCGGGTTCGATCCCCAGCAGTGGCGGATTTTTTTATCGGACTGATAAGGCTCCAGGGTTCACCCAGCCTCTAAAAATGGGTACCAGAGATTATTCTGTGCCGTGGTCATAGAAAAATATGGTTACTAACACCATATTCCCCATACGACTAGCAAGGCGTGGAGGGAACCTTTACCTACTTACTAGTTATAAAAATCCCGCAATTAGGATTCAACCCCCAACCACCTTCACTGAGCTAAAAACTTAACTTTGATTGAAATTGACTACGAAGGAAAATACAAACATTGTTTAAGTGTACAAATATTTGCGTGTGTGTATTTTAGGGTTTCCCTCACGATTACCAAAGGAATAGATAGCTTTCAATGCTAGAACGTCCGTCTTTACGAGGACGTTAAGTGGATGTAGATGAGCTGTATTGCTGGTTGCAGCTAAGCAGTGACATTTACGCTCTTGGTCCTAATACATCCGACTTTAGCACCGCATTTTTGAGTGCGATTTGCCTTTCTTCTTCGATCCCTGCTCGTTGGTTATACTGGTTAGTATGTTACCGAGAGCACCACCTGTAGGTGGGGTAGTCTTGATGTTTTGTTATTCTCTGATCCTGAAGCATACAGTCAGCTATGGGTCGTTAACCACTTTCAACCGTGTTGCTGGTAGGTGTCTTAGCCCCATAGGAGTCTTTATTTTCAGTAATACAGCAACATGATATTGTAAAACAACATAAAATAGTAATGTAACAACATAACATTATATAATACAACAACATAATAATTGTTATACAATAACACAATATTGTAATACAACAACATCATATCAGACAGCTTACAAGAATGGCTTGGAAGAGGGTCAACAACAGAAATGATAAACAACTGTGAAGGACGAAAATTATGGATATACATTATCACCTGCGCCAACAGACTGGTACTTGATGATGATTATTATGAATATTGTAATACAACAATAGAATATTCCGATGCAACAACATACTGTTGTAATGCAACAATGGAGTATTATAATACAACAATATAATATTATACTATAATACAACAACATAATATTGTAATATAACAACATACTATTAAATACAACAACATAACGTTACAATACAACAACATAATATTGTAACACAACAACATAATGTTGTAACACAACATACTATTGAAATACAATAACATAATATTCTAATTCAACAACATAATATTGAAACACAACAACATAATACCGAAGAACAACAACATAATATTGTAATACAACAACAGAATATTGTAATAAAACAACAGAATATTGCATTTTCTTTCTGACCTAATATTTTTCTATGTCGTATTTATCGGCCCGGACAAAATGCAGTGGCCGCACGGTCTACACAGTGCAACTCTGCCTCAGACTTGCTGGCTCTGACAAGTCCTGGAGTAGACCGACCTTGCTGTTTGCCTTCTTCTACTATTACATGGTGTGGATTACTACAACCTCTTCGACCTCGACTTTGTGACATGTTGCTCATTGATCTGGCTAAGCGATGTAAACTTTGGGCCATTTTAAAATATGGCCTCCCAGTTAGTCTCCGGGTAGATTTTAACTCTTCGTTGACTAGTCTTAAAAGTCGCTGTTTCTGGTAATTTTAAAGCGCATATTTTCTGTTTATGATTTTAAAGAATTGTTTTCAATAATACATACCACTAAAATAGTGTAGGTTTGTGTGAAATTAAACAGAAGTCTTCTTCTTCTTCTTCTTTCCTTCCTTATCTGCCTTTCAGCGTCGAGGGGAGATATAATTTGCGGTCTTTTGCTCTTCTGTTCGCCTCTGCTGCTGTTATGTTTCCTAGTGCTTCTAATATTCCATCGACCCATCTTTTTCGTGGTCGACCCTTGGGTCTGGTGTTCTCACAACGTTTGTTGAAGGCTCGTTGTGTTGTGTTTTGTTCTTTCCGCCTTGTCACTTGGCCAAACCATTTTATCTGTTGTTTCCTTATATATAAACAGAAGTGAACTCCATAATACAAAGCATATTCATTAACATCATCGACTACTATGATTGCTGGTGTATGAAGCCATTTATTTCCTTAACTTTCTGTCCTTATATTTTTTAGGCCTTTATAAATTCTGTTGTTGACTTCCTACTAACTCATTCTCTTAATCTGTCTGCTTATTGTATCACTCTATCTCTTCTTTTTTCTTCTTTCCTTCCCACTTGCCTTTCAGCATTGAGGGGAGATATAGTTTACGGTCTTTTCTCTAGACTCCTGCTGTTGTTTCCTACTGTTTCTAATATTTCATCAATCAAAAGTTTTAAGTGGTTAACCCTTCGGTTCTTTTTTTCCCACGTCGTTATTGAAGGCTTGCTGTGTTGTGCTTTGATCTTTCTGTCGTATCACGTGGTTAAACCATTTTATCTATCGTTTCTTTATGTATTCTAAGGCGATAATTATTCCTAGCCTTTGTCCTCAGTTCTTCATTTCTGATTTTATTTCACAGGTTGCTTCCTGTCATTCATCAAATACATTTCATTTCTTTAGTTATCACTTTGCTTATTGTCCTTGAGTCTAGCTTCCCGGTCTGGCGTTAGTAGAACACCATTGGATTAAGATTCTGTTAAAGAATACCCAGAAAAAATCCGGTACCCGTTTAAGGCTGGGTGAACCCGGAAGCCGTCGTTGGAATCGAAACCTATCCCTTGTCCTTTGTAGTCCAGTTCACTAACCACTGAGCTATCGCGGCTCCGGTGGGTTTTAAGGCCACCAGAAAATCGCAATGAGAAAAATTCCCACAGCCCGTGGCAGGATTCAAACCTGGGATTGTCTTATTTACAGACCAGAGTCTTACCTCTAGACCAGCCAGCTCCCTTCACTCCACCATCCAGAATTCACATTGTTCCCAGGTATTTGAACCTTATTTATTGGTCTCTGTTAAAACTTTTATATTTTAATTAAACGCGCGTTACAAAACAAAGTATCCGAGTTAATTGTATTGCTGCAAACAACAATTCACGTGGCATTTTATATCGGATGTCATGTTTCATCGACTAGCATCTATTTATTTAATACACTGTATAAGGAATTGTGTCACTAGTCATAAATATCTAATGAAAATACCCTACATGTGAATGTGTATGCCTTCATTGATATTGAGGCTATTTTAGGGCAAGAGACTATTACTCTCACTCGCTGTAAATATCGTCTCCAGTTAGATTACATTCATTTATGTTACGTTTGGTTTCACAAAACTGAATTCATCATCATCAAGTACCGGGCCTGCTGGAGTAGGTCTCTCCACAATTTTCGATCTCGACAGTTATTTATCATTTCTGTTGTTGACCTTCTGCCAAGCCATTCTCTTAAGCTGTCTGGTATTTTTTCTCTTTATTTTTGCTTTCTTTCACTATAATGTCTAACATTTCTTGTAACTCATTTTCACTTTTAGCGATTAAAACTATATCATCAGCATATCTTCATCAAGTACCGGGCCTAGTGGCGTAGGTGATCATGTCTCTCCACAACTTTCGATCTCGGCAGCTATTTATCATTTCTGTTGTTGACCTTCTGCCAAACCATTCTCTTAAGCTGTCTGTTATTTTTTTCTCTTTGCTTCCCTCTATCTCTTCGTTCCTCAATTTTTCCAGTTGTTACAATATATTCAAGTTGTTCTCTTCTTATTACATGGCCAAAAAATGATGATTGTCTCTTCCTAATATTGGAAATTAGCTCTCTTTTTGCTTTGACCTTTCTGAGAACCTCTTCATTACTCTTCTTAGCTGTCCATGGTATTCTCAACATTCTTCTGTAAAACCACATTTCTACAGACTCCAGTGATTTTCTTGTCTGTTGTCCTATTGTCTATGATTCGCATCCGTATGTTAAGACTGGCTCTACGTAACATTTAAGAACTCTTTTCTTGTTTCTATTGTCAAAAATGGATTGCATAGTATTTTCCTCATTTTTTGGAAAGCTGCTTTTGCCTGAGCCATTCTGCATCTCACCTCTTTTGTACATCTTCCGTCTGAGGTTAACAAAGTTCCCAAATATTTAAATTCATTTACCTGTTTTAATATTGTTCGACTTGTCTTTATTTTGCACCGAGGTAATGTCTTTTTCTTTGTTGTTACCATTACCTCTGTCTTTTTGCTATTAAGGCTGAGTCCTTTATTTTTGCTTTCCTTCACTACAATGTCCAACATTTCTTGTAACTCATTTTCACTCTTAGCGATTAATACTGTATCATCAGCATATCTTAGATTATTTATATTATGACCTCCGGTTGTTATTCCAGGCATGCCTCTTATGGATCTTAAAATAATCTCACTATAAATATTAAACAAATCTGGTGACAGCACACAACCTTGTCTAACACCCTGTTTTATTTGTTGAAACATTCCCAATTGGTTTCCAGTTCTTATGGCCGCTGTTTGTTGTCAGTACATGTTCTTTATTATTCTTAGATCTTTGATGTCTATGTTTATGCTTTCTAAAATTTTGATTATTTCTTGGTGCTTTACTTTGTCAAATGCTTTGATATAATCTATGAAACATAGGTATAGATCTGTTTTCACCTCTATGGCTCTTTCTACTAAAGATCTTATAATGTATATGTCATTGCTCGTTCCTTTACCTCTAACAGAACCACACTGTTCATCACTAATTTCTGGACTGATTTTGTTTCGCACTCTTTGATATTACTAAGAATCATCATGCGAAGAGTGGGAAACAAAATAACTGAATTAGTGAGATAAAAAAAAAAAAACTACAATGATGGTTTCCCGTTCCGTTCCATCCAGTAAGAACAATAGCAACAATACTCAGTTACAGGGTTTTTTTTTAGGTTTAATTATAGGTTTATTTATATTTTTTGACGAAACATCGCAAAATCTGCCAGTACTAACACCAGTGAACGAAACTGCTGGTTCTCATTTATAACAATCAAGAACCGAGTTAAGACTCTCTTGTTAACAGAGTTTGGCAGCCCAGAACGTGAAATCTGCCGTTACGGTGAATCATTAAAATGTCAACCCCAGTACATAATTCCATTGTGAAGTCAACGCACACTCTTAGCGAGATTATTAAACAAAGGCATCGCATAACAAATCAGCTGATAAGAATAATCAATTATGAATTTTTATCGGAACATCTCACACGAGGGGAAGTGGAGAGCGAGTTACTGAGATCTGCCGGACACGAAAGATATGGCAGACTTCAAATGGGCGGGTGACTGTCATAATTTTGGTAAGCTAACGGATGGGAATAATATTTATAGGAGAAAGTCTAGACAGTCTATTAGTGATGTATATACAAAGACAGGAAACAGAATTGATAGACAGCATTAAAGACAGGCAATTGTGAAGTATTTATTTATTTATCGCTTACTTTCCTTGAAGGAAAAATATAAGGTGAATGGCTGAGAGGCAGACGATGACTGACATCACGTGGTGACTGTAAAATATAAGGTGAACGGCTGAGAGGCAGACGATGACTGACATCACGTGGTGACTGGAAAATATAAGGTGAACGGCTAAGAGGCAGACGATGACTGACATCAAATAGTGAACTGGAAAATATAAGGTGAACGGCTGAGATACAGACAATGACTGACATCAAATAGTGAACTGGAAAATATAAGGTGAACGTCTGAGAGGCAGACGATGACCAATGTGGACTGAAATCACATGGTGAATCTAGACATAGGACCTATTCTGTCATTGCAATGACCAGACTGGATCACAGACAACAAACCTTACACACTCATCTTAGCATGGCATTATTATATGGTGTTAATACTGAACAGCTTTGATGTGTATTTTAGAATAATTATTACTTTTCAATTAAATTAATTTCTTTAATTGTTATACTTTTATTTGTTATACTCGGGACTTTCTTCTTTTTGAATGCTCCAAAAAGCGTTCCGGTAAACATTTAAGATTTAACTATCCCGAGATACATACTTTAATAGCAACTGAAAACTTTAATTGTCGTCAGTTTGCATTCTCTAATAATAGTCGCTGTTAACGATAATGCAAGCATAGGTAGAGCTTCAAAAGTTTGGTAAGTTATTATTATCTGGCTGTATACGATGGGATGATACATTTCGGTAAACTTTGTTTATAAAAAAAAACCCTGGTTAAACCACATAGTAAACAAAACCTCACATCCGCAGGCCCCCAGAAATTTGATAAACGCGACAATTATAGTTAATTGTCGGATTTTTCTACTATTATTGACATATAATATTTAATTTATTAATTTTGTGCCACGAGAGAAAGTAGACTAAAATAATGTTCAGCGGCTACAGAAAAAAAAAAGAATTATAAAATTATCATCGACAATGAAGAACTTTGACATTGTATCAAGTTCTGAGCATCAGGGATTTTCAATAACTAACAATGTAGACTGCCAGAAATGGATCAACATTAGACTCAATGGCAATACCCAAAAAATGTAATGTCATTAAAAAAAAATATGACACAAAACCAAGTAGGCCGTAAAATTGAAACTACTGATGAAATGTATCTTCTCAATAGCAACATATGGTTGTAAATCATGGACAACCTCCTAAAGAATAATAAAGTAAATTAGTTCATAAAAAAAAACTCTACAGGCAAAAAAATACTTGAGTAAATCTTGATTAATGAGAAAGAAAAAATAAAATAAATCACATTAAAGATCTAAACATTGAAAAGAACTGGCTTATAAATAACATCTTATAACGTAAATTAAAATATTACAACAACAATAGACACAGTGGACAGGAACGAATAATAATGAAAAACATGATTTCATAAAAACAGACGGGAGCGAACCAAGAATAAAGTGGTTTCAAGACATCAAAGAGAACTTGACATCAAGGGAAATGAGAGATCTTTCTGAAGACAATATATTCATTTATGAAAAACTGTGAAGAGAGTAATATACGGACAGTGAAAAGAGCAGCATATGGACTATGAAGAGAACAACAGACGGACAGTGATAGGAGCAACATACGAACTGTGAAAAATACCAACATACGGACTGTAAAAGAACAATAGATTGACAGCTTTGAGAGATAAAGAGATACTGTGATGACAGTAACAGACGGGATGTGATGGAGAGAAATAAACGGGCTGTGATGACAGCAGCACACAGGCTGTGGCGACAGCAACAGTCGGTTAGTGATGAGAGCAACAGACGGGCAGTGATGAGTGCAATAGACGAACTGTGATGAGGGTAATAGACGAACTGTGACGAGGGCAATAGACGAACTGTGATGAGGGCAATAGACGAACTGTGATGAGGGCAATAGACGAACTGTGATGAGGGCAATAGACGAACTGTGATGAGGGCAATAGACGAACTGCGATGATGGCAATAGACGAACTGTGATGAGGGCAATAGACGAACTGTGGTGAGGGCAATAGACGAACTGTGATGAGGGCAATAGACGAACTGTGATGAGGGTAATAGACGAACTGTGATGAAGGCAATAGACGAACAGTGATGAGGGCAATAGACGAACTGTGATGAGGGTAATAGACGAACTGTGATGAGGGCAATAGACGAACTGTGATGAGGGCAATAGACGAACTGTGATGAGGGCAATAGACGAACTGTGATGAGGGCAATAGACGAACTGTGATGAGGGCAATAGACGAACTGTTATGAGGGTAATATACGAACTGTGATGTGGGCAATAGACGAACTGTGATGAGGGCAATAGACGAACTGTGATGAGGGCAATAGACGAACTGTGATGAGAGCAATAGACGAACTGTGATGAGGGTAATAGACGAACTGTGATGAGGGCAATAGATGAACTGTGATGAGGGTAATAGACGAACTGTGATGAGGGCAATAGACGAACTGTGATGAGGGCAATAGACGAACTGTGATGAGGGTAATAGACGAACTGTGATGAGGGCAATAGACGAACTGTGATGAGAGCAATAGACGAACTGCGATGATGGCAATAGACGAACTGTGATGAGGGCAATAGACGAACTGTGATGAGGGCAATAGACGAACTGCGATGATGGCAATAGACGAACTGTGATGAGGGCAATAAACGAACTGTGATGAGGGTAATAGACGAACTGTGATGAGGGCAATAGACGAACTGTGATGAGGGTAATAGACGAACTGTGATGAGGGCAATAGACGAACTGTGATGAGGGCAATAGACGAACTGTGATGAGGGCAATAGACGAACTGTGATGAGGGTAATAGACGAACTGTGATGAGGGCAATAGACGAACTGTGATGAGGGCAATATACGAACTGTGATGAGGGCAATAGACGAACTGTGATGAGGGCAATAGACGAACTGTGATGTGGGCAATAGACGAACTGTTATGAGGGCAATAGACGAACTGTGATGAGGGTAGTAGACGAACTGTGATGAGAGCAATAGACGAACTGTGATGAGAGCAATAGACGAACTGTGATGAGAGCAATATACGAACTGTGATGAGGGCAATAGATGAACTGTGAAGAGAGCGATATATACGAACTGTGATGAGGGTAATAGACGAACTGTGATGAGAGCAATAGACGAAATGTGATGAGAGCAATAGACGAACTGTGATGAGGGCAATAGACGAACTGTGATGAGGGCAATAGACGAACTGTGATGAGGGTAATATACGAACTGTGATGAGGGCAAAAGACGAACTGTGATGAGGGCAATAGACGAACTGTGATGAGGGCAATAGACGAACTGTGATGAGGGCAATAGACGAACTGTGATGAGGGCAATAGACGGGTTGTGATGAGAGCAACAGACGGGTTATGATGAGAGCAACAGACGGGTTGTGATAAGAGCAACAGACGAGTTGTGATGAGAGTAATAGACGAACCGTGATGAGGGCAACAGACGGGTTGTGATGAGAGCAACAGACGGGTTGTGATGAAAGCAACAGACGGGTTGTGATGAGAGCAATAGACGGGTTGTGATGAGAGCAACAGACGGGTTGTGATGAGAGCAACAGACGGGTTGTGATGAGAGCAACAGACGGGTTGTGATGAGAGCAAGAGACGGGTTGTGATGAGAGCAACAGACGGGTTGTGATGAGAGCAACAGACGGGTTGTGATGAGAGCAACAGATGGATTGTGATGAGAGCAACATACGGGTTGTGATGAGAACGACAGACGGGTTGTGATGAGAGCAACAGACGGGTTGTGATGAGAACAACAGACTGGATGTGATAAGAGCAATAGAAGTACTGTGATGAGAGCAACAGACGGGTTGTGATGAGAGCAACAGACGGGTTATGATGAGAGCAACAGACTGGTTGTGATATGAGCAATATAAGTACTGTGATGAGAGCAACAGACGGGTTGTAATGAGAGCAACAGACAGGTTGTTATGAGAACAACAGACTGGATGTGATAAGAGCAATAGAAGTACTGTGATGAGAGCAACAGACGGGTTGTGATGAGAGCAACACACGGGTTGTGATGAGAGCAACCGACTGGATGTGATAAGAGCAATAGAAGTACTGTGATGAGAGCAACAGACGGGTTGTGATGAGAACAACAGACTGGATGTGATAAGAGCAATAGAAGTACTGTAATGAGAGCAACAGACCGGTTGTGATGAGAGCAATAGACGGGTTGTGATGAGAGCAACAGACTGGTTATGATGAGAGCAACAGACGGATTGTGATGAGAGCAACAGACTGGTTGTAATGAGAGCAACAGACGGGTTGTGATGAAAGCAACCGACTGGTTGTGATGAGAGCAACAGACGGATTGTGATGAGAGCAACAGACTGGCTGTGATAAGAGCAACAGACTGGCTGTGATAAGAGCAATAGAAGTACTGTGATGAGAGTAACAGACGGACTGTGATGAGAACAACAGACGGGTTGTGATGAGAGCAACAGACGTGTTGTGATGAGAGCAACAGACGGGTTGTGATGAGAACAACAGACTGGTTGTGATGAGAGCAACAGACGTGTTGTGATGAGAGCAACAGACGGGTTGTGATGAGAGCAACAGACGGGTTGTGATGAGAGCAACAGACGGGTTGTGATGAGAGCAACAGACGTGTTATGATGAGAGCAACAGACGGGTTGTGATGAGAACAACAGACGGGTTGTGATGAGAACAACAGTCGGGTTGTGATGAGAACAACAGAAGGGTTGTAATGAGAGCAACAGACGAGTTGTGATGAGAACAACAGACTGGTTGTGATGAGAGCAACAGACTGGTTGTGATGAGAGCAACAGACGGGTTGTGATGAGAGCAACAGACGGGTTGTGATGAGAGCAACAGACGGGTTGTGATGAGAGCAACAGACGAGTTGTGATGAGAAGAACAGACTGGTTGTGATGAGAGCAACAGACTGGTTGTGATGAGAGCAACAGACGGGTTGTGATGAGAGCAACATACTGGTTGTGATGAGAGCAACAGACGGGTTGTGATGAGAGCAACAGACGGGTTGTGATGAGAGCAACAGACTGGTTGTGATGAGAGCAACAGACGGGTTGTGATGAGAGCAACAGACCGGTTGTGATGAGAGCAACAGACGGGTTGTGATGAGCTACAGACGTGTTGTGATGACAGCAACAGACGGAATGCGATGAAAGTAATAGAGATGTTGTGACAGCAACAGACGGAATGCGATGAAAGTAATAGAGATGTTGTGACAGCAACAGACGGAATGCGATGAAAGTAATAGAGATGTTGTGACAGCAACAGACGGAATGTGATGAAAGTAATATAGATGTTGTGACAGCAACAGACGGAATGCGATGAAAGTAATAGAGATGCTGTGACAGCAACAGACGGAATGCGATGAAAGTAATAGAGATGTAGTGACAGCAACAGACGGAATGCGATGAAAGTAATAGAGATGTTGTGACAGCAACAGACGGAATGCGATGAAAGTAATAGAGATGTGACAGCAACAGACGGAATGTGATGAAAGTAATAGAGATGTTGTGACAGCAACAGACGGAATGTAATGAAAGTAATAGAGATGTTGTGACAGCAACAGACGGAATGTGATGAAAGTAATAGAGATGTTGTGACAGCAACAGACGGAATGAGATGAAAGTAATAGAGATGTGACAGCAACAGACGGAATGTGATGAAAGTAATAGAGATGTTGTGACAGCAACAGACGGAATGTAATGAAAGTAATAGAGATGTTGTGACAGCAACAGACGGAATGTGATGAAAGTAATAGAGATGTTGTGACAGCAACAGACGGAATGTGATGAAAGTAATAGAGATGTTGTGACAGCAACAGACGGAATGTGGTGAAAGTAATAGAGATGTTGTGACAGCAACAGACGGAATGTGATGAAAGTAATAGAGATGTTGTGACAGCAACAGACGGAATGTGATGAAAGGAATAGAGATGTTGTGACAGCAACAGACGGAATGTGATAATCAACAAACTGGATGTGGTGGGAGCAATAGACAGAAGGTGATGAAAACAACGTTCTGCGAACGACACGCGACTAGATGATGAGAGAAAGTAGTTAGCTTTTCCTGTAGATTAACATGACAACACAGATTACTGCTCTACTGTCAACAATCCTCAGTGATACAGAGATTTGATTAATGATTACTTATTAGAAAAAATAAATTGTTAGCTGTGTCAAGAGAAACAAATAACGGGAGTGTGACAGCTTGACAGATTGAGGGAGGAAGAGATTAGGAGGAAACAGAGACAAGATGGCAATCGGTTAAACAACTGCAGAGATAGGTGACAGTAAAGTGCCATCACCTATCTCATTTGTCTGGTACTAAATGAAAGTGATGATGTCAATATATCGATTTTACTGCACTCCAGACAAAAGTATCTACGCTGATAGATCTTGTAGTTTACAGATTAAACGCACTCGCGGTTCATCCTTTCAGTCGTCATGGTTACCTGGCTTGATTTCTGATTCCAAATCGTATATTCCCGCTCTCATCAATTTTGTGTCCTCCAGTAACATTTCATAGATGCATCGATTTTGTGTCACTCCAGTAACATTTCATAGATGCATCGATTTTGTGTCACTCCAGTAACATTTCACAGATGCATCGATTTTGTGTCACTCCAGTAACATTTCACAGATGCATCGATTTTGTGTCACTCCAGTAACATTTCACAGATGCATCGATTTTGTGTCACTCCAGTAACATTTCATAGATACATCAATTTTGTGTCACTCCAGTAACATTTCATAGATGCATCCATTTTGTGTCACTCCAGTAACATTTCATAGATGCATCAATTTCGTGTCACTCCAGTAACATTTCACAGATGCATCAATTTCGTGTCACTCCAGTAACATTTCATAGATACATCAATTTTGTGTCACTCCAGTAACATTTCATAGATGCATCCATTTTGTGTCACTCCAGTAACATTTCACAGATGCATCAATTTTGTGTCACTCCAGTAACATTTCATAGATGCATCGATTTTGTGTCACTCCAGTAACATTTCACAGATGCATCAATTTTGTGTCACTCCAGTAACATTTCACAGATGCATCGATTTTGTGTCACTCCAGTAATATTTCATAGATGCATCGATTTTGTGTCACTCCAGTAACATTTCATAGATGCATCAATTTTGTGTCACTCCAGTAACATTTCATAGATGCATCAATTTCGTGTCACTCCAGTAACATTTCACAGACGCATCGATTTTCCGTGCTTATTATTTTTATTATTATTATTAATTTATTTTGGAGGAGGGTCTGTGGCGTCAGGCGAGGTGGGTGAGGGAGTCAGGTAATGAGGTCTCTATTACACCCTCTCTAGTAGCAAGACAGCTGCTCAGATTAGTGACTGCCACAATCCTTGAGTGACGTAGATCCACACAAAGTGACATCATCAACGTTGACCAGACACTTGGAAGACAGGGGCTCTTGGGGGAAAAAATATAACGAATGAGGTATTTATATGTATTACATGTATATATATATATTTTTTTTTTTTATATTTTTTTTTAAAAATCCTATTGTCTGTCTAGAATGTAAAGAAAAAGGACAACAGTGTCATAAATGGTTACAGTTACATCATTTGTCACAATACAACATGTCGGAATAAGCAATGAAGACAGAAGATGAGCGACACCTGCTAGCCAATGCTGTCAGTCTTCATTTGGGGGGCGGTATCTAATGTAACTATCTCAGTGGTTGGTGAACCGGACTACAAAGGACAAGAGGTAGGGTTCGATCCCAATCGACGGCTTCCAGGTTCACCCAGCCTTAAATGGGTACAATATTTTTTTCTGGGAAAGTAAAGCGGCACGGGCGTAATATCGACCACATTACCCAAAAAAATCATGTGCTGAAGGTCTGTAAAATTTATGGTCACTAACACCATATTCCCTATACGCCACTTGACCTGACGGGGGCTCTTTACTTTTTACTATCTAATGCAGTGGTGGCCAACTTGAGGTTGCCCGAGGGCCGGATTAAAGCCAAGGCCAAGACCCGCGGGCCACACTTAAGAATATCGTCAAAAATGACAGTAGGGACCTATGCGATATAGTAATATATAAATAATGCTTGCACTTTGACTACATATTTGATTTGTAACAAATCCATTAATTATTCATTTTAAAATTACCTTTAATGTCTCAGTGCGACGATTGTGACTTGTCACAGCTTTCCACCAGAGATTTGAAGTCCACTTCCATTTTTGACGTGGCGATTCGGAGAGTATGGGACAATGTCGAATCGGTCATTCTGTTCCTGGTCTTAGATTTAATTAACTTCATGGAAGAGAATGTTGTCTCGCAGAGATATGTGCTGCCGAATATAGAGCACATCTTTAGTGCCCATTTTCTCAGACACGGGTAACGTTCATTTGGTAGCAATTTCCAGAAGTCAGCTCCTAATGCCTTTACAGTACTGAGGAAGGGGTCACACTGAAGGTCACACAACTCTAGTTGAAGATCTGATGGCTGGCACTCCACTGTGCACTTAATTGGGTTATTAAAAAGTTCCGTTTGCGGACGAAACATTTCAAAATCTTGAAATCGTCGATCAAATTCACAAATCAAATGTTCAATGTCAGCTGCGTACTTACTGAAGTTTGCACTTTCTATCTCTGACAACAACTGCTTACAACTTGAAAAATGAACAGATCATTTTTTTGCAAAGAAAGTCTAAATAGATTCAGCTTCTTTTTAAAACCATCAACATATCCCATCAATTGAAAAATGGTTTGCTTTTCCCCTTGTAGCTGCAAATTCAATATGTTCAAATGTTGTGTGATGTCTGTGAGATATGCCAGATTATGAAGGAAATTAATGTCTTTGAGTGCATGTTGAAGATCAATGGAGCATGGTAAGTTCTCTCGCAGGAAGTCATAAATGTCATTCTTCAGTTCAAAAAATATTATTAAACATTTCCCTCGACTAAGCCATCTTACTTCTGTATAAAGCAGGAGATCACCGTAGCTAGAATCTACTTCCTCTAAAAATGATAAAAACTTCCTGTGATTTAAAGACTGGTGTCCTCCTCTTATCAAATTTGTTATTTTCACAACAGTAGCCATGGTGTCTTTTAGATTTATGGACTTTGCACAAAGGGCCTCTTGATGAATTATGCAATGCAATGTAGGTACGTTAATTTTGTTTTGCTTTAGAAGTCCAACAAAACCAGTATTTGAACCAATAAAAGCTTTGCAACCATCAGTACACACTGCAGACAACTTTCCAAAACCACCTACTTCATCTACGGCACTATGAACTGCAGAAAATATGTCTGTCCCTCTACAAGTGTCATGCAAAGAGCAAACTTTCGACAATTCTTCAATAACAGTAAAATCCTCCTGGATAACTTTAACAAAAATAAGAAGCTGGCAAGTGTCAGTGATGTCAGTACTTTCATCAATCGCGAGCGAAAAATATGAGCAGTTTTCAATACAAGATTTTAAACTTTGAGACAGTTGCAGACTGATGTCTTCTGTTCTTCTGGCTACAGTTTGTTTTGAAAGAGGCACAGATTCAAATTCTTTGGCTATTTTTTCTTGACCGAATGCCTTTGCCATTTGAATCGCACATTTCTTCACAAAATTTCCGTCAGTAAAGGGTTTTTTAGATTTTGCAAGCTCATAGGTAACTGTATATGATGCAATGATCGATGACTCTTTAATTTTATTGCCCTTTGTATACATACTTTGCTGTTGATTCAACTTTGTCTTCAGCTGTTCAACCAAAAGCTTCCTAGCTTCAATGCTATGTTTCTCATACATGTTTTGATGATGTGTGGCATAGTGCCGTTTTAAATTATATTCCTTCAAAACGGCTAACACTTGAACGCAAATTAAGCACTGAGGTTTACTATCCTTATTGAAGATGAACAAATAATCTAATTCCCATTCAGGTTTAAATATGCGATTTTCACAATCAACTTTTCTACGTTTTAACATGATTTAATACAAAATCTCACATCAAAGTTAATAGTCACAGAATGTTGGTCCACTATCGAAAATAAGTCCAGATTTGACAGTTATACACAGACTTGTGTTTGACAATGAAATCAAAAGATTGTGACCAAATAAACACGTTGCAGTCATTTTATGGACAAGACAAGACGATGGGATCAAAGGGAATGAAGGCGAACAGTGAAACATTTTGAATGTAACTTCAAAGACAGAATTAGAGCTACGAAGTCCCCTCACCCCTGTCCCTCCCAACCTCATTAACCCCTTACCGCGAAATGAAAGAGCCACCACAAGTCCAGACGACAAATGTTGAGCCAAAGATCTGACGCTATCACCGCACTGACAATAAAGCAACTTTGCGGTACCAACTCGAAGCAAAGACTTTGAATATTGTCGGCACCATTAGTTGTGCAGTGTGTGTGTGTGTGTGTGTGTGTGTGTGTGTGTTGTGCGTGTGTGTGTGTGTGTGTGTGTGTTATTTGAAATTATGTTGCCAATCTAGCTGTTGCGAGAAATTGACAGAGATTTTCAAATTGTGTATTCTTGAACGATAGAAGAGTTAACTCCGACACGGATTAAAACCAGGAGAAATCCGCTATTAGGGGTAAAAAATGAAGTAAGTCCGTGGAGCTTCGCGGGCCAAGAAAACTAGGCTGGGATCCGGCCCGCGGGCCGCCATTTGGCCACCCCTGATCTAATGTAACTAGTTCATCAACAACGTGTTTATATTGTTTCCATATTCAACTTTTCATTTAAAAACAAAAGTAAAATTTAAAAAAAAAAAACAGAAGTGGAAACACGTCAAAATTGTTTTCAGTTCGGAAGAGATCCAGAAACAATCACAGAAGCTGCATGTTTTGGAGTGGAGGCAAATTAAATGTAGACCAAAGACATTCAGGTGGACAGTGGGGATGATGAACCGTTTCAAGTTCTACGTTCAGCTGAGTAAGCCATAACTATTTCCTCTTTTTTCGGGCTGTCTTTCCTGATAATATATGTTCACAGTCATATATAGTTTTACTAGGGCCTTATAGCTGAGAGGGAAAGCTTGTAATCACCCAAAGCTTGTGACGTCTTCAGCTGCTATGCGAGTTATAGACGGCTGACGTAATTTGATGAAACAGTCACAAACCTTGGCTGATTCCTTTCCTCCCGCTGGCTTTATTAATACTGTAGATGGCTGTGTATATGTTGTTAGTAAACTTTTCTCGTTACATTTTATCAGTTATGTTCTAATTTCTTAGATATTTTCATAGACTATAATTTTTTGGTGATAATTTATTGCAAGTAAACAGGAAACATGATGACGTTTACAAAATAATAAACAATTGGACAATAAATGGCGGGTTTTAAACAAGCGAACATATTTGATAGTTGGGGATGTTTTTGTCTTATTATAGACAACGTGATTCTCATTTAGAAATTGATTTAGCTTTTGGCAACAGTGAAAGTGTTTACTGAAATCTCTCAAATGATAATGTGAAGTCTGCAAAGGACAGTTAAAGGAAAGTGTAGGGAATAAGCAAATTATTGCAGTGCTGCAGTAAAGCTGGGAGCAGGAGGAGGTAGTGGGATGTAACGTACACTCCTACAAGGTATGATTATAGCTTTACAAAAACGGAACACAACAAAATACTAACGTTTCGGCCAACATGCGGCATTCTTCAGAAAACGAGAACAACACAAACGAACAACAAAACAAGGATCAACTCTACCGCATCCAGGATGAGCGGTGGATAGGTAAATCAAGGAGAAATAAACAGAGGGATAAGAGATTGAGTTATTGAGTTATTGAGTTATTGAGTTATTTGCGGGTCATCATCACTGCACTCCGAACATGTCCATAGGTGCTCAGATCCCCTCCTCAGCAATTCCCTCAGTGTCCAGCGACTGACGACTCCAGTTCTATGTTGGTTGATAAGTCCTCTTACACGGCCACCAAGTTTCTCATTTCTGGCCGTGCCCATCTTAACTCCCATTTCCATCATCCGAAGAAGTGACGTTGATCTGTGTTTGTCGAAGTCCTGTGCTCTTCCAACATCTCGAAGGGCATTGATGACGTCCGCCCGATCCATCGGTTGCCCGTCCTCAACGACAGCGCAGCTAGCCAACCTGTCCGCTCTCTCATTTCCCTGTACTCCCGCATGTCAAGGGACATAGACAAAGGTGACCTTACGTATTTTGGATTTCTGCAACGACTCTACCCATTGCATGCGTACAAAGCCAGCCTCCACTTTTTTGTCAGCAAGAAGAGTTTCTTGCAAAACCATTATATCGGGGCCGCACAGTAGCTTATCAAGAATGGGCCGTCGTTGATTAATGGACCCACAATTCCAATAAGTAACGCGCACATACTTTAGGCCTAGCCTCTCACACTTTGACAGTTTAGTGCCACCTCTCTTGCCCCGTCGTGTTTTCCTTCTTCGATGATGTAGTTTGGGTTGCATCTGAAAACTTACACTTACCGTCGTCTTTGATGAACGTCGCTGAATGTCGATGCTTTGGATGGTCCAGACTCACGCGCACTTGCTCAGTCGCACGGCCCAGAACCCGTTCCACGTTATAAACTGGCCAACTCCAGTAACTTGCTCAGCAGCACGCGGAAACACTGTGAGCTTTCTACAAATTAAATGACTTACGCGTCCTTGACAACAGACCGGCGTAAACAAACCGCCATTTTGACGCGTTCAATAGTAGGGATAAGAGATGAAATGATGAAACGAGAGAGAAAGAGAGAGAGAGAGAGAGAGAGAGAGAGAGAGAGAGAGAGAGAGAGATGCTACGTATCGGAGGATTTTAAAAAATAGATAAAATGTAAAAATTAGCAAGCTATTTTTATCCTCCTACTATTTATAGCACATCTTTCTCTCGTTTCATCATTTCATCTCTTGTCCCTCTGTTTATTTCTCCATGATTTGCCTGTCCCACTCATCCTAGATGCAGTAGCGTTTATCCTTGTTTTGTTGTTCGTTTGTGTTGTTCTCGTTCTCTGAAGAAGGCCACATATAGGCCGAAACGTCAGTATTTTGTTGTGTTTCTTTTTTGTAAAGCTGTCACTATACTCTGTAGGAGTGTACGTTACATCCTACTACTTGCTCCTAATAGAAAAGTCATGAACATAGTACCACCGAACGAGCAGGATCAGTTGATAAACAAAACAGTCAGCCTGGACATGTTTAAAATATCACGCACCAACAAAATATAAGTAACAAGACAACTGTATACATTATTCAACTATATCAGATTAAGAAAAATGAAAACAATGAAAGGCATGTTCTGTTATTTGTTTGTTTTATCAGTAAAAGTACACCAAATAAATCTGCTGAGTTTTAATAAACTTTTTCCGAAAAAAAAGACCAGGAAAATCGTCATTTAATATTAAACTGGGACCTGAAAATGCTCAAATTCACAGCTTGGACCAGACTTGGGGTAACCTTAAAAGGATTGGTACGGGTCAAGGAAAAATAGAAGAAATGTTGCTAAGAGATTTTAAATAACATCCCAACACCCTGAGATGTTAGACAAAGTGGGGACAAACTTATTTTTAAAGACAAATTGCGTATACACTGATAGTCTTATACAAAGTGAGGGACACTGATGGTTTTAGGCAAAGTGGTAATAAACTGATGATTTTTGACAAAGTATGGACACATTGATGGTTTTAGACGAAGTAGGGACATGTTTGGTCATTTTTTAAATATCAAAGTGAGGACACATTGCTGGTTTTAGACAAAGTGGAGACATATTGATGGTTTTAGACAAAGTGGGGACATATTGATGGTTTTAGACAAAGTGGGGACATATTGATGGTTTTAGACAAACTACGTACACATTGATGGTTTTAAATGAAGTAGGGACATTCTTGGTCTTTTTTTAAATATCAAAGTGAGGACACACTGCTGGTTTTAGACAAAGTGGGGACATATTGATGGTTTTAGATAAAGTACGGACTCATAGATGGTTTTAGACAAAGTACGTACACATTGATGGTTTTAAATGAAGTAGGGACATGTTTGGTCATTTTTTAAATATCAAAGTGAGGACACAATGCTGGTTTTAGACAAAGTGGGGACATATTGATGGTTTTAGACAAAGTACGGACTCATTGATGGTTTTAGACAAAGTACGGACACATTGATGGTTTTAGATGAAGTAGGGACATTCTTGGTCTTTTTTTAAATATCAAAGTGATGACACACTGCTGGTTTTAGACAAAGTGGGGACATATTGATGGTTTTAGACGAAGTACGGACTCATTGGTGGTTTTAGACAAAGTACGGACACATTGATGGTTTTAGATGAAGTAGGGACATTCTTGGTCTTTTTTAAATATCAAAGTGAGGACACACTGCTGGTTTTAGACAAAGTGAGGACACACTGCTGGTTTTAGACAAAGTGGGGACATATTAATGGTTTTAGACAAAGTGAGGACACACTGCTGGTTTTAGACAAAGTGGGGACATATTAATGTATGTAATTAAAAATACGGAGGGTCACCTTTGTCTACGTACCTGGGCATGCAGGGGTACGAGGAAATGAAAGAGTGGCCTGGTTGGCTAGCTGTGTTGTCGTTGAAGATGGTGAACCAATACATCGAGCGGACATCATCAATGCCCTCCGAGATGAGGGAAGGGCATAGGACTTCGACGACCATGATTACACATCACTCCTTCGGATGATATGGATGGGAGTTAAGATGGGCACATCCAGAAACGAGAAACTTAGTGGGCGTATATAAGAAGACTTATCAAGACAGTCTTAACATACGGATGTAAATTGTGGACAATAGGACAACAGACATGAAAGTCACTGAAGGCTGTAGAAATGTGGTTTTAAAGAAAAATGTTCAGAATACCATGGGCAGCTAAGAAGAATAATGAAAACGTTCTGAAAGAAGCCAAAGCAAAAAAGGATAGCTATTTTCCAGTATTAGGAAGAAACAATCTTCATTTTTGGCCATGTAATGAGAAGGGAATAGCTGAAATATATTGTGACAACTGGGAAAAAAGGAAGGACAAAGAGAAAGAGGGAAGCAAAGAGAAACGATACCAGACACCATAAAAGAATGGCTTGGCAGAAGGTCAACAACAGAAATGATAAATAACTGTCGATGTCGATAGTTGTGGAGGGCCATGATCACCTATCCCAGCAGGCATGGTACTTAATAATGATGACATCTTAAATATACATCAACTCATGCCAGCAAAGAATGTTCGGGTCTTTTGGAAGTAATAATTAATTAAGGGCCCAGACACGATAATTATCCAGTACACATAAAAAAAAAAAATAACCTACTTGATAACAGCGTTTAGTGCTTTCATCTCCCCTCATGGCGATTAAATATGCAGCTAGCAAAAGTGATTCAAACGCAGAGAATAGTTACAGAAACAACAATAGCCATCATAATGATTAAGTTGGTCAAGTACTTTATCAAGTTGGTGTAATAACAAGGTTGTGTTGTACCTATTGGTTAATTGCTGTCTTATTTCATTCCTCATTTGCTTTTTCATGTAGATGTCAATGTGTGATATCTCAGAATATCTTATACACTAGAATTGTTTTCTGTAATTTCTTTGATTTTTTGTTTTGTATTTATAATATTACATTGCTGTTTTGTGCGTTAATCGCATCGTGTGAAAACAATGCACAAAAAAGTGAAACGCCTTTCTTGAACTAAAGTTAGTTACTGGCTCAGGGAATATGTTGAATTCACTACATTGTATCGGATCAGCGGATGATGGCGACCATAGTTGGGAGATGACGCCATTGTCTAGGTAACCAGCACGCGACAACTTCAGATTTGAAGACCTTCTCAACAGGGGCCATCTGGCAGTTTGTCTGTCAAGTTTCAGGCGCGCGTGCTTACAGATACACACGCGCTTACACAAATACATTCATTTAGTGTAACATTTTTGACTCGTTCAACTTGTCCTTCTTTCCTAACCTTTTTCTTCATTATTCTCTGTCCCCATCGTTTTTATAATCTTCATGTTTTTTTTCTCTCACCTTTCTCTCTCTCTTCACTCGTTCATGCTTCAACCCTTATATCTCCTTGAGTTTTCTGTCACTCTTTTCTCATTCATTTTTTGCTATCTTTTCATTCTCTCCAACTGCTCTTTTCTCTCTCTCTCTCTCTCTTCGTTCTGTCTAATTTCTGTTCATCAATACATCCATCCATCCATCCATCCATCCATCCATCCATCCATCCATCCATCCATCCATCCATCCATCCATCCATCCATCCATCCATCCATCCATCCATCCATCCATCCATCTATAAACCATCCCATTAGACACACACTCATAGACTAAGGCGTCGATCTGTCTGTCTATCTACTTGCCTCTTTCTCGCTCCTAATGTCTTTCTGTCAGCCTATCTTTCTGTCCCTCTCTATTATCCATCCTCTGCCTATCATCCATCACTATACATACCCACATAACTGATTACTCTTTCAGGATTTAGTACTCCAGTTATACCTCAGGCTGCTAGGTTTTGAGCCAGTGTATTTTTTCAACAATTGAATTCTCAGATGTATGTAAATTTTTGGGCCATGTTAAAAGACACAACATCCTACTAAAAGTAATCCTGGAGGGGAAAATACAAGGTAAAAGAGGCAGAGGCAGGCCAAGACTAACATGGACGAGTAACATCAAAAGATGGACCAACTAGCCTATAACAACCTTCACCATCAAAGCAAGATACAGAACAGAATGACGCGCCATGGTAGCCAACATTCGTTGCGGAGAAGGCACTTGATGATGATGGTGATGATGTAAGCCAGCCTATCATACTAAATTCAAAAACCTATCTTACACTGCTGTATGATCCGTATGCACAATTATCATACAGAAATCGTGTCACATAAATAAAGTAGAAGTAAAATGAGTTATTGATCATGTGATTGGTGTCATTCCAGGCCGTCCTACTTTCCAGGGATAAAAAAAAATATCTGAAACCTATTTTCAAACGCTGGGTGACAATATACATACATATGCGTCGCATAAAACATGAAATAAGAAAGTAAAGTACAAAATACGATTAATGATGTGCAACAATACGGAAAGCACACACAAGAACAGGAATATGAAAACTGCGCAACAAACAAATACACGCACACACACACAAAGTGACAAGTCATCAGCGTTACAGGACTTGTGAAAATAGCTCGTGACGTCAGCAACATCAAGACATTAAAAGTGCACGACTTGCCGAAAGTCTGAGCCATAAATACACATACACATATATGATCACACACATACTAGCAGACAAAGCAATATCATCCAGTGTTTTTTTTTTTTTTTTAAGATCCAGAACGTGGCAAAACTGAGTTTAAAGTGCATATGTCAGGGTCTATATTTTTGAATTACTAAAAAAAAAAAACTGTCTTTACGACATTATCCCATTTCTGTGTTCTACAGGGAACCATTTAGGGCCGGCGAATACAGGTCTGAGTTTTTATTTCACCCTCAATAGAAATAATTTAACTTCGAACCCGCGTTATCCTGGTTTTGAGCACCCCGAGTTTTCGATTCGGCCACCCGATTTCAATTACTAATGGCATTATTGATAGGTGATGTGGTCAGTTTCACGCCAGGCGACTCTGCTCTCCCAGAAATATTATTGATCCCCGTTTTAAGAAATTTCGTAACCCCAGAAGCTGTGTCGTTTCTTGTGGGAATCAAACTCGAGCTCTACATGTCCAAGTAGCGAGTGAACTAACCGCTACACCACTGAGGCTTCTATACAAAATATATTCTTTTAAAAACATGGCAAACCCCACTTTACATGAAACAGTAACAGATGTATATAAAGATTAACTTTATGGTAACTAAAACTGTAGGGAGTAAACTTTCGATAAAAAAAAACCCCACGAACTGAAGAGAAGATCATGAGCGGCACGTTATTTGAGCGTCCCAGTGTCTACCACAAAAACTAGGGATTCCTTAGGCACTTTAATGGGAAGAATACCGTCTCAAATCATAATTTAAATTCTAAAGTGTTCGAATCTCGCACATTTCGAATATCTCAAATCCTTTAAATCTTTCATGCATGAATTAATAATAAGAAGGAAAAAATGGGTTGGGGAAAAAGGGGGGGGGGAAGAGAGAACTTTTACTTAATTATGAAAGTGTTTAACAATTGAAACAAAATGTGAAATCTGTGTTTACTGAAGACCAAATTAAAGAATGCAATTTTCATAAACATTTTCATATTATTAAGAAGGTATACATGAAATAGACACTTGAATAAATGAAGCACATCATTAACGTTACAACTAATGAGTCTTGAGGCTCATTTCCATTTTCTAAGGAAAAAAAATATATTCGAGTAACATACGATTTTTTTTTCTGTAACAACAAAAGTTCCAATAAAATGCTGATAATGAGACCAACAGAATATAAACGAATAACGCAGAGCGTCGACTGATAGCGTGTACATGTCGCTGCGGAGAGTTGAGTAGAATCAGCAAAGATGACCTCTAGAAACGCTCAGAAGTTCAGCTGGTAGACAACTGGACAATAGTGCTCGACGCGTCGTTTATATACCACATTATGAATTGCAAGAAACTCATAAACTTATGAAGAATTAGTTGCGAGCATTTTTATTTATTCATGGCTTTCTGATTACTATAATTGTCGAAAGATTCCGAAAGATGACTATCTGAAAACACTGGGGCACTCAGGGTCGCTAGATTCGGGTACCACCGATAATGTAACAACTGTCGTTGATTTGCTGTTGTTGTTTTTAGTGAACGCTTCTATTGGACGCCAAGGAATTAAAACTAATCTTTCCCAGGTTTTAACAGTTTTCTTCTCTTTTTATATTTTAGGATTCGAGAGATTTGAATGACGAAAAAAAGTGAGAAGATTTGAATTTTAGAATCTTGAATCTTTTAAAGATTCGTGTGTTTCGAAGATTCAAATATCCCATCCCTAAACATAATGATAAACGAAATAACGAAAGATATTGACTTTTGAGTTTGCAAGTTGCAAGTTTCAGCCACATACATAATACACACACATATTAACATACGCACATACACATATTAATAAATAAATAAATTGACACATATTAATTTCAATCTGGATTTCTATTTAAAATATATAAAAAAAACCCACTCAAATACCACTTAGAAGAATGACTTTTTTCTACATCTTTTTTGCAAAGCAATGAATAAATTCGTCATATATTCTTTAATTAAATATGGGAGAGAATTGATAATTAAAACGTTAGACTTTTTAAATTCGGCTGACTACATACCTTGATATATGTTAATGGATGTGTTTGATGAGTGGTCGGCTGACTACGTACGTTGATATATGTTAATGGATGTATTTGATGAGTAGTCGGCTGACTACATACCTTGATATATGTTAATGGATGTATTTGATGAGTAGTCGGCTGACTACACACCTTGATACATGTATATGTTAATGATGTGTTTGATGAGTAGTCGGCTGACTACATACCTTGATATATGTTAATGGATGTATTTGATGAGTAGTCGGCTAACTACATACCTTGATATATGTTAATGGATGTGTTTAATGAGTAGTCGCGCGAGCGAATGACTACTAGCTCCAACTCTTGCAGACACATCGCTCGATTCAGGCATAAAAGAAATATGCTAACGATGAAAGAAAAACGCCTGATGGCGCTGAAATTTACGTAAGGTGAGATCATGCTTTGACAAGAAGAAACAAATGACGACACGGAGTGAGTATTATTTAAACTTATTCTCAGAACACAGTTTCTGTCGTTGTCTTCAGGAAAACCTAAGTAGTAGAAGAAATGAGAGGTTGATGAATAGCCTAACTTGGATGTCCTGAAATAAAAAGTAGAGTCCCGTCACGCCAAGTTGCGTATATGACGTTAGTGACCATAATTTGAATAGACCTTCAGCACATGATTTCTGGGGTAATGTTAATGTCCTGGAAGGAAGCATTTAAATACTTGGTCTTCAGGGAAAACGCCTTCAGCCGAAACGTCATTCAATTTTGTGTCGTCTATAATCCCGTAAAGTTTTTCCATGCCATTTTTTCTATTTTCTTTTTAAATTCTCCCTCACATTTAGCTTTACTGCAGCTTTGCATTTTTATGCATTCATTTGCATTTCTTTGCCTTAACTCCGCTTCAGGGGAAACTCGAGGAATGATCGGCATTCCAGCAGAAATCATGAAATGTGGTAGCAATGTACAACAGCAACACCAGCATGATTTCATTGTCAGTGTTGGGATGAAGTTTTGTGCTTCTGTGCAAGAAAGACGGACACAGCCACTCTCTACAAGAATAAATGATTCTATTTACTCTACTGTCGTTTTAAAGCAAAAAGAGAGCTAATTTCAAATATTAGGAAGAAGCAATCTTCATTTTTTGGCCATGTAATGAGAAGAGAACAGCTGGAATATATTGTAACAACTGGAAAAATTGAGGGACGAAGAGATAGAGGGAAGCAAAGAGAAAAGATACCAGACAGCTTAAAAGAATGGCTTGGCAGAAAGTCAACAGCAGAAATGATAAATAACTGTCGAGATCGAAAGTTATGGAGCGACATGATCACCTACGCCAGCAGGCCCGGTACTTGATGATGATGATATTGCTACTACCGACCTTTAGGAGACACACAGACTACTTAATCACGAGATTATATTGCTACTACCCAACTTTAGGAGACACACAGACTACTTTATCACGAGATTATATTGCTACTACCCAACTTTAGGAGACACACAGACTACTTTATCACGAGATTATATTGCTACTACCCAACTTTAGGAGACACACAGACTACTTTATCACGAGATTATATTGCTACTACCCAACTTTAGGAGACACACAGACTACTTTATCACGAGATTATATTGCTAATATCGAACTTTAGGAGACACACAGACTACTTTATCACGAGATTATATTGCTACTACCCAACTTTAGGAGACACACAGACTACTTTATCACGAGATTATATTGCTAATATCGAACTTTAGGAGACACACAGACTACTTTATCACGAGATTATATTGCTACTACCCAACTTTAGGAGACACACAGATTACTTTATCACTAAATTACAATGCTACTACCGACCTTTAGGACACACACTGAATACTTTATCACGAGATTACATTGCTACTACCCACCTTTAAGCGACACACAAACTACTTTATCCCTACATTACATTGCTACTACCAACCTTTAGGAGACACACAGACTACTTTATTACTAAAAGAAAATTGCTACCACCGACCTTTAGGAGAGACACAGACTACTTTATCACTAAATTACATTGCTACTACCAACCTTCAGGAGATAGACTACTTTATCACGAGATTAGGAGACAAATAATAGTAAATGAATATTATTATAGTGGTAAACTTCCTAGGCCTCATGCAGTTTCGTCCTATAAATGTTTGTCTGCAACACAAGTATTCAACCTTACTGGAAGATACTTGCCTTAATAGGAAAGTACAGAAATACAATTTATTCCACAGCTGTGATCGTAACCCTATGCTATAGTCACGAGAACACCGGCGTGAAAGACATTGTCCACGATAGCTAATTTTTTTAGTTAGCTGAGTGGCAGTGTTCCCTAGCGTTCGGCTTCTCGTGGCAAGGCGCAGTGCCAAGGGGTACGGGTTCGATCCTGCTTCGGACCATATATTGTTCTTTGTTTTTTTTCTATTGTTGTTTATTTGTCATTTTTTTCCGAGTGCTGTAAAACATACCTCTTTCTACTATGATTCCCTATCACGAGATTACATTGCTACTACAGACTTTTAGGAGGCAAACATACTACTTTATTACTAAATTACATTGCTACTACCAACCTTTAGGAGACAGACTACTTTATCATTAAGAGGCATGATACTCCAAAGATAAATAACAATTGAGTTTGTCAAAATACCCATCATTTATTTCATCAGCTGATTCTTCCCAATCCTGTTTTATTTCATCAGCTGATTCTGCTCCAATCCTGTTTTATCTCATCAGCTGATTCTGCTCCAATCCTGTTTTATTTCATCAGCTGATTCTGCTCCAATACTGTTTTATCTCATCAGCTGATTCTACTCCAAACCTGTTTTATCTCAGCTGATTCTACTCAAATCCTGTTTTATCTCATCAGCTGATTCTTCCCCAATCCTGTTTTATCTCATCAGCTGATTCTTCCCCAATCCTGTTTTATTTCATCAGCTGATTCTGCTCCAATCCTGTTTTATCTCATCAGCTGATTCTACTCCAATCCTGTATCATTTCATTCGCTCCTTATGGACTGGAAATCTGTACTCCAGCTCATGTAGCTGAAAGGACAATTTATTCATCTGATATGAAAATTCTACAGAAGAATTTCTTAACATACTAAGGAAAGACAAAGATCATAGTCAGACAAAGATGAACCGACAAAGATAAAGACAGACAAAGATAATAGACAGACAAAGATGGACAAGCAAAGATCATAGACAGACGAAGATGGACAGACAAAGAACCAAGAAAGACTAGTCCAAGGAACTGAAAATAAATGTTAAATTGATTAGTGAACTGCAGTAAGTAACGAAAACTGTTATATTAGGTAGTGAAACGCCTTATTTGCATTAAAAAACAACAACAAAGGAAAATATAATTCATGGAACACGGAGAAGGGTGCGATCTAAAACTATGGATACATAGACATCAATGACGCCATATAGACTCCACTCAGGCAGGCAGCAGATCTAGCAATGGTAATAATTTAGGTTCATGGTTAAAGGAACAGCAACCTCAAACGAATATGCTTTTGATAATGATTTCTTTATTTATATACTTTAATGAGTTATATAATTGTTTTGCAACTGTAACCAATTTGTTCTAGAATTAAATTCGTTACCACACAATTTCCAGGTTATAAATTTAACTTTTGATCTACGTAATGCGATCTGGGTGCTTATAACATTTGATTGCTCTAAATTACGCCAAAACACGCGCCAAGTAATGACTCACTAGATGAAAGATATAATGAGGTTTTCAAATCGACATTATTTCTTTCGATTTTTCGCCCGGGAGCTATGGTCATAGATCAGTAAACAGATTTCTCGAAATCGATGAAACACGTGAATTAGTTACGTGTTATATGCTCTAAGAGGTCACTCCAGTTTCCGTCTTTCCTGCAGAGGAGAATCCAAGGATTAACAGCTGCTCTTAGTGCCTTTGTCCCGCTGTATGCACCCACAGAGCTGTTTGTTCCGCTGCACACAGTACACGGAAATATATTAGAATGATACGCTAGAATAATTTCCTCCATTATTCGACCTCGTTATTACCGAACTGACTATGGAAACAGAAAGCCCAGAAGAGGAAAGCCTTTAATTTCTAATCAGCTATTAATGAATCAGGTTGGACGATCGAGAGGTCTCCAGGGAAATGATTCCTTGCAGCTATTCAACGAGCAACCGTGTCGGGGTCGGAACGGTATTAGTCGTGAATTTTTCATGATATCTCCCGATACGCCTTGCATTATTTTTTGCTGTATTATTTTATATATGTTTTTTTTTTTAGCTAGACCATGAATTTTGGGGCCGGTTTTAAATGATGTTGTGTTAAGAATGGTGGGTTTTGGTATGGTAAGTTTAAATAATGTTGTTTCGATGTAAAGGGTTATTGTTTATGGGGTTTTGATGTAAAGGAGTATTGTGGTGGGGTTTTGATGTAAAGGAGTATTGTGGTGGGGTTTTGATGTAAAGGGGTATTGTGGTGGGGTTTTGATGTAAAGGGGTATTGTGGTGGGGTTTTGATGTAAAGGGGTATTGTGGTGGGGTTTTGATGTAAAGGGGTATTGTGATGGGGTTTTGATGTAAAGGAGTATTGTGAGAGTTTTGATGTAAGGAGTGTGGTGGTGAAGTTTTGATGTAAGGAGTATTGTGATAGAGTTTTGATGTTAGGGGTGTGGTGGTGGAGTTTTGATGTAAGGAGTATTGTGATAGAGTTTTGATGTTAGGGATGTAGTGGTGGAGTTTTAATGTAAGGAGTATTGTGATAGAGTTTTGATGTAAGGAGTGTGGTGGTGAAGTTTTGATGTAAGGAGTATTGTGATAGAGTTTTGATGTAAGGAGTGTGGTGGTGAAGTTTTGATGTAAGGAGTATTGTGATAGAGTTTTGATGTTAGGGGTGTGGTGGTGGAGTTTTGGTATAAGGTGTATTATAGGGGAGTTTTGATCTAAGGGCCATTGCAGTATAGTTTTGATGTTAGGTGTATTTTAGTGGAGTTTTGATGTAAGGGTTGTGGTGCTGGAGTTTTTATGTAAGGAGCATTATGGTGGGATTTGAGGTAAGGAAGGAGTATTGTGGTAGAGTTTTGATGTTAGGCGTCGGCGGTGGAGTTTTGAGATGAAGATTATTGTGATAGAGTTTTGATATATCTGTAATGTAGTACAGTTTACGTACATGAACTGTGTAAGTAGAACCTTCATATAAGTAGCATGGGAGAGTTTTTCTCTAAGAAATGTGACGGTAAAGTTTTGATATATGAAAGGGTGACGGTGAAAATTTGATTAAAAAGAGTGTGGTCGCTAAGGTTTTATCCAGAGGTTGTGAGTTTAAATCCCGGCTGCACCAGTTGGGATTTTTATTGATGATTTCTCTCTGTGGCAACCAGCCCTGGTCTCAACAGCGAGGCCCGGCTTGAAACGTCAATTACTCCTGGACGGAAAAAATGTGAGAACCTCTGAAGACGAAGTTATCTGCCTGTGCGGCGAGGGACCCCTGTGTACACGGCTGCCAGGGAAAAACGGATTACCACGCAAAATTCAGTTCCTAGTCTCTAGGCACTCCGTCAGAGGTAAAAAAGCTGGCGAACGATATATATATATATATATATATATATATATATATATATATATATATATATATGGTAGAGCTTTATTAAAACGAGTGTTGTAGAATTTTTTTAACAAGAAGTGTGTTGGCGTTTTTGTAAAAGAATGTGTGATGGAGGTTTTCGCTTTTGGAGAATGGTGTTGTTCGAAAAAGAGTATGGGGATTATACATATAAAATATGTAAAAAGGAAATTATATGGGCTCCTGATTGTTAATTTATATGTTAATAACCCTGTTTATTTGTTGTAGCTGCGTTAGTTTTCTACACATCTCTCTGCGTGTTTAGTTCTAGCCTAAACACTTGGAGCACTGTCAATGAAGGGCTAGAGAAATGGCACCGGATAGAAAAACGGAGCAGATTGTTTTTTTTCACGGATGAAACCGACATCCATCGTTGAACACATATTTAAAACTAAGTTCTAGGAAAAAAATAGTAGTTGTTGGCCATGCCACGAAAAATGGAACAGCTGAAAATGTTGAGAACGAAAGAGAATTAAATACCAAAAAAGATATAAGACAGTTTAAGATAATGGTTTGATGAGTGACCAACATGTGAGGGAAATATAAATGTAGAGATAGTAAGTTGTGTAGAGACATGGTCACCTACTCCAGTAGATAGTACTTGATGATGATGTGAATGGTCGCAATGATGATGTGAATGGTGGCAATGATGATGTGAATGGTGATAATGATGATGTGAATGATGGTAATGATGATGTGAATTGTAGTAATGATGATGTGAATGATGGTAATGATGATGTGAATAGTGGCAATGATGATGGTTGTGATGGTGGTCATGATGAAGTGAATGGTCGCAATGATGATGGTTGTGATGGTGATCATGATGGTGTGAATGGTAGTAATGATGATGTGAATAGTGGTAATGATGATGTGAATGATGGTAATGATGATGTGAATGGTGGCAATGGTGATGGTTGTGATGGTGATCATGATGATGTGAATGGTGGTAATGATGATGTGAATGGTGGTTATGATGATGTGAATGGTGGCAATGGTGATGGTTGTGATGGTGATCATGATGATGTGAATTGTGGTAATGATGATGTGAATGGTGGTGGCGGTAATCATGATGATGAGAATAACGACAATGATGGGAAAACAAGAACGGAAACAGTTACTGATCAGACGTGTTTTAAGTGAATTCCGAAATGTGATAATTTTATTTCATAATATCCAGGTTGATAGATCTTATGGGATTGCCCTCTCACAATTGTGGGCTACATAGAAATAGGAAGAGTTGAGGCCGTGTAATGGTTTGGGCCCAGAATTTCTTATACAGCCAGAATAAACCTCGTCGTTATCAATGGCAACCTGTAAACCTGGTCGTTATCAATGGCAACCCGTAAACCTGGTCGTTATCAATGGCAACCTGTAAACCTGGTCGTTATCAAAGGCAACCTGTAAAGCCGGTCGTTATCAATGGCAACCAGTAAATCTGGTCGTTACCAATGGCAACCTGTTAACCTCGTCGTTATCAATGGCAACTGGTAAACCTGGTCGTTATCAATGGCAACCGATAAACCTCGTCGTTATCAATGGCAACCGATAAACCTCGTCGTTATCAATGGCAACCTGTAAACCTGGTCGTTATCAATGGTAACCTGCAAACCTCGTCGTTATCAATGACAACTTGTAAACCTCGTCGTTATCAATCACAACCTGTAAACCTCGTCGTTATCAATGGCAGCCTGTAAACCTCGTCGTTATCAATCGCAACCTGTAAACCTGGTCATTATCAATGGCAACCTGTAAATCCTTGTCGTTATAAATGGCAACCTGTAATCCTTGTCGTTATAAATGGCAACTTGTAATCCTTATCGTTATCAATGGCAACCTGTAATCCTTATCGTTATCAATGGCAACCTGTAATCCTTATCGTTATGAATGGCAACCTGTAAACCCGGTCGCTATCAATGGCAACCTGTAAACCTGGTCGTTATCAATGGCAACCTGTAATCCTTGTCGTTATCAATGGCAACCTGTAAACCTCGTCGTTATCATGGTAACCTGACAGATATTGAATACAGAGATCAGATCATCACTATACACATAGAGCGTTTCCTCCTCAATGCAAATGGGTCAGCTATGCTATTGTTGCAAGACAGCGCTCGCCCACACGAGGCACATGTGGTCACCATCTTCAACAACAACAGGTTGTCATACCAGGGCCTGCTTTTTCCCATGACCTTTCTCCCACATATTAATGCTACTCAGTACTTTTTTTCTGGAAAAAAGGTGTCGGTATTCACCCTGAAGATGTTGTTTTATCTATCTCTACACTTGTAATATATCCTCTTACATACACTTGTCTCTAGATCGCTTCTTGCTTTGGGCACCACCTGCAGAACAAGAACAAGGACCTAGGAGCAGCCCTCAACATAATTGCCAGAGTTACATAAATTAGCAACTTTAATTGTATATATATATTACATGTATTACAGTTCTTTTTTATGGAAAAAAAATGACCGTTACTCACTGTTGAGATTCTAAAAAAATTGTGACAAAAAAAAAGAAAGGTGCTGGTACTGTGTGCCGTTGCGTACCGCCAGAATAAATAAGCACTGATACTAATTATATGTACATGTATATATATATATATATATGTTCGGAGTGCAATGATGATGACCCGCAAATAACTCAATAACTCAATATATACATATATATGTTATTTTAAAAAGACTCATGAAATTTTTCAACAATATTTATTGTATCATTAAAATATTAAAATATTTAAGTGTTTTCTTTAAAAAAAAATTAATTCACTTTGCTCTTGAAAGTCAAGATTACTTCCCTTTGTATTTTTTTTCATCATTGAGTGCCGTCTCCGCAACGAAGGTTGGCTACCATGGAGCGCCATTCTACTCTGTCTCTTGCTTTGATGGTGCAGGTTGCCGTAGACTGATTTGTCCATCTTTTGATGTTACTCATCCATGTTAGTCTTGGTCTTCATCTGCCTCTTTTACCTTGTATTTTCTCCTCCAGGATTACTTTTAGTAGGCTGTTGTGTCTTTTAACATGGTCCAAAAATAGCATTTTTTTACAGTCGAAAAACCAACTTCGGTTTGAAAGCAAATGTTTCATTAAACACATTGTCGCCAGGCCCTAACCGCTTAACATAGAGGAACATTGACACTCTAAGGCAAGTAGGTCCGTCTGGGTCATGACTCTCAGGCGTCGACCTCCTGCTGCATTGAACTGACACAATGTTACTTAGATACAGCGACTGCAAGTTTGTAAGGAGAAAGTGTGAAAATCAAGTTGGGCATTTTAACTGGGATGGGCACAAAAACAACTCTGTCAGAGGTCACAGTTAGGAGATACCCTCTACTATTGCTGATCTGAAAAAGAAAAGAAAAGACGGTCTCTACAAATGTACACTCTGACTACTTTTGTCAATGAATGCAGTTCTACCTTTTTTCATTTGAAGAGTCACACTTGAAGCTCAGTTCTGTTGACTCGAAGGTGCAAATAGAAGTCCCTATTCGCTGCTTGAAGTGACCGTGAATAGCTTAATCTTCTTGGCTCCCAGCTCAGATTTTCTGATCTCACCAGGTCATTAAGTAAATAAAAACTCATGATTTATTACATTTATTTTACTTGCGTTTTCAAATATTCATCATATCTTTCACTTCATCATCAATAAT
The DNA here is from genome assembly GCA_032433765.1 of Megaustenia siamemsis. Classification (NCBI taxonomy): domain Eukaryota; kingdom Metazoa; phylum Mollusca; class Gastropoda; order Stylommatophora; family Ariophantidae; genus Megaustenia; species Megaustenia siamemsis. The sequence continues at coordinate 55,353,879 of JAVIAB010000051.1, forward strand.
TACTAGGTGTTGCTTGACACAAGGTCGTTGAAACATTTTTAAAGAAATGCAATTGCAGTCAAAATGGAATTGGAGGTATCCCGTAGCGAAGCGCTGGTGTAACGTTACAACTTCTGTTGCAACTGTCGAACATATTAGGTGAAGAGAAATGAGTATCGACATTAACTTACAGCCTTAATTTTATATATATATATATATATATATATATATATATATATATATATATATATATATATATATATTCAGTAAATAGTTGTTCAGTAAAATAGCAGCATTCAGCGCTAGTTTTCAATGTACAAAATTATTAATTATATAATTTAAATAGTATGTAAAATAATCATGCTTTTTAAAACATTTATGAAAGTAACACATACACTCTTATATTCAAAATACACATGTTTAAAGGTCTAGGATATGTGTGTCTATTTCATGAAACTAGTTTCAAATTAATTCTCTTCTTCGATTATTAAAAAAGTGTTTGTGAACAAACAAAAACTCAGAGTGTGCACCTTCTATATTAGCCTTAAAGTGAGGAGGTAATTCTTCTGAAATGAAAACACTTCTTCTTTCTCTTCTGTTCTTCCTCATTTGTCTTTCAGCGCAAAGGGTGGATATATTTTAAAGTATTTTGCTCTTCTATTGGCCTCTGCTATTGTCATGTTCCTAGTGTTTCTAATATTTCATCAATCCATCTTTTTTGTGGTCAACCCTTGACACTGATGTTCTTGTAACGTTTATTTAGGCCCTCTTGTGTTGTGTTTTAATTTTTCTGTCTTTTAAAGTGTCCAAACCATTTTATCTGCTGTTTCTTTATTTATTCTTTGGCCTGAATTATTCCGAGCTTTTTTTTTTCCTTCAGTTTTTAATTTCTGATCTTATCTCTCCGGATGATTCCTATCACACGACAAGCACATTTCACCTCGATAGTGAGTATTCTTATTGTTTTTGAGTCTAACGTTAAGGTCTGGCATTGGTATTACAACGATGAGATGAAGATTGAGTTGTACACCTAGTGGCCTGTGTACTGGTATTTTCTTCTTGCACAGCAGTGCTGATAGTTGTCCGATGTTTTGACAAGCTTAGCTTGCATCTTAAGTAAAGCAATAAAGAAGTCAGTCAAATACGAGCACTGGGTCTCTGTATATCAATACGAACACTGGGTCTCTGTATATCAATACGAGCACTGGGTCTCTGTATATCAATACGAGCACTGGGTCTCTGTATATGAAAAAGAGCACTGGGTCTCTGCATATCAAAACAAGCACGGGGTCTCTGTATATCAATACGAACACTGGGTCTCTGTATATCAATACGAGCACTGGGTCTCTGTATATCAATACGAACACTGGGTCTCTGTATATCAATACGAGCACTGGGTCTCTGTATATCAATACGAGCACTGGGTCTCTGTATATCAATACGAGCACTGGGTCTCTGTATATCAATACGAACACTGGGTCTCTGTATATCAATACGAGCACTGGATCTCTGTATATCAATACGAACACTGGGTCTCTGTATATCAATACGAGCACTGGGTCTCTGTATATCAATACGAGCACTGGATCTCTGTATATGAAAAAGAGCACTGGATCTCTGTATATCAATACGAGCACTGGATCTCTGTATATCAATCAATACGAGCACTGCGTCTCTGTATTTCAATACGAGCACTGGGTCTCTTTTATTTCAATACGAGCACTGGGTCTCTGTATATCAATACGGACACTGGGTCTCCATATATCAATACCAGAACGGGATCACTGTATATCAATACGAGCACTGGGTCTCTGTATTTCAATACGAACACTGGGTCTCCGTATATCAATACGAACACTGGGTCTCCGTATATCAATACAAACACTGGGTCTCCGTATATCAATACGTACACTGGGTCTCCGTATATCAATACGTACACTGGGTCTCCGTATATCAATACGAACACTGGGTCTCCGTATATCAATACAAACACTGGGTCTCCGTATATCAATACGGACACTGGGTTTCCGCTTATCAATACAAATGCAGGGTCTCCGTATATCAATAAGAAAACTGGATGTCTGTATATCAATACAAACACTGGGTCTCCGTATATCAATACAAACACTGGGTCTCCGTATATCAATACGAACACTGGGTCTCCGTATATCAATACGGACACTGGGTTTCCGATTATCAATACAAATGCAGGGTCTCCGTATATCAATACGGACACTGGGTTTCCGCTTATCAATACAAATGCAGGGTCTCCGTATATCAATACGAACACTGGGTCTCTGTATTTCAATACGAACACTGGGTCTCCGTATATCAATACGAACACTGGGTCTCCGTATATCAATACAAACACTGGGTCTCCGTATATCAATACAAACACTGGGTCTCCGTATATCAATACGTACACTGGGTCTCCGTATATCAATACGAACACTGGGTCTCCGTATATCAATACAAACACTGGGTCTCCGTATATCAATACGGACACTGGGTTTCCGCTTATCAATACAAATGCAGGGTCTCCGTATATCAATAAGAAAACTGGATGTCTGTATATCAATACAAACACTGGGTCTCCGTATATCAATACAAACACTGGGTCTCCGTATATCAATACGAACACTGGGTCTCCGTATATCAATACGGACACTGGGTTTCCGATTATCAATACAAATGCAGGGTCTCCGTATATCAATACGGACACTGGGTTTCCGCTTATCAATACAAATGCAGGGTCTCCGTATATCAATACGAACACTGGGTCTCTGTATATCAATACGAACACTGGGTCTCCGTATATCAATACGGACACTGGGTTTCCGCTTATCAATACAAATGCAGGGTCTCCGTATATCAATAAGAAAACTGGATGTCCGTATATCAATACAAACACTGGGTCTCCGTATATCAATACAAACACTGGGTCTCCGTATATCAATACGAACACTGGGTCTCCGTATATCAATACGGACACTGGGTTTCCGCTTATCAATACAAATGCAGGGTCTCCGTATATCAATACGGACACTGGGTTTCCGCTTATCAATACAAATGCAGGGTCTCCGTATAACAATACGAACTCAGGGTCTCCGAATATCAATACGAACACTGGGTCTCCGTATATGAATACGAGCACTGGTCTCCATATATCAATAGGAGCATTGCGTCTCTATATCAATGGAATCACTAGGTCTCTACATCAATGCGAGCACTTGGTCTCTATGTCAATGCGAGCACTTGGTCTCTATGTCAATGCGAGCACTTGGTCTCTATGTCAATGCGAGTACTTGGTCTCCATGTACTAATTACGAACTCTTTCTCCATACATCTATAAGTGCTCTAGGTCTCCTCTATATCTATATAATAATCAGTGCGATATTTCGATCAACTTATAGTTTAACATTTTTTTCCACATTCAGTTTATAAATATTTTCTGTATCTCCCCCGGTAGAGCGTTTTCTTCGAATGCGAGAGATAACAGGGTGCGAACCTCGGTAGCTACATTTGTTGTTTTTTAAAGGAAATAATCTTTTTTTTTTTTTTTTGTAAAACATATTTGTTTTCTTGTTCATTGAATGTAGAGTTCCTTCAATATGCGTTTAATTGTGTTAATAGTTTATATATGACATTAGTAACGGCATAGAATGCCTGTGTTTTGTATTTGTTTGTCTAAATACAATTTTATCCCACTCACTTTGAATTTAAGGTACTTAAATGTATGTTTATTGTATATATGTTTGTGTGTGTGTATATATATATATATATACGTGGATATTTTGGATATTTTAAAAATTGCATTAGAGTATCAAGAAATGAAATTTTTAATAAAATGTACATTCTTGGTTGTATATTTTAATGATGAAATCAACTTTTATGTAATCTTGGGGAAATGCACAAAAATTAGTATGGCATCGCATACACAAAGAAAACTTAAAACGAAAAAAAGAAACTTTAATTTCCACACAAGTTTGCATTGCATTATACATTAAGCGTCCACGCGATAATGGCTGAAAACGACTGAACTTAGCGACATGTGTCAAACCGACATATGCGGCTTTTCAACGACTCTGTCGCCCTTAAACTGAGAATTCTCCGCCCAGTTTTTTTTTAATGAAAAGGGCATCTGCTATAGCATGTAATCGAAATCTTGTGCGAATTTCTATCGCAGCAATTGAAATATCATAACTATGTTCAAGAATTATCGAAATCTCTAGCACATACTTTGTAGTTGGAAATGACAGCTCAAGGCAATACGGGTGATATCTTTACGCTTTGGACAATACATGTTCATGGTTAACCGATTCCACACAAAAAGTGCGGTGTTTACTATAGAGACATTTCTGAATTCTCTTAAATGTTTCGAGGTTTAGCCAATATAGTGCCAGATTTTGAGCGAACTTTTTGTTTCATTTTCTTTTATTATAGTATGACATGTTTGACAACTGGGTGTTATTATATTTATTTGTTTCAGTCAATTTCTTGACCTTAGAATGCACTTGTTTGGTTTTACCATGGGAGTTGTACAATTATTTATTTTTATTTAATGTTGATAAGGTGCAGTAATCATAGAAATTATGATAACACAATTAGGCGTAACAAAATAAAGTATTGACAGTTCCTGTAACTCCAATTTTGATGGCAGGCGTTACAGGTTCTATTGGTGCTTTCAATAACAAAAAGTGTTATACATTCATCTTTACAAAAACTAAATTGTTGTACTCACGAAGAATGCAGTCATGACTAAGCGCACAAATAGTCACATTCACACACGTTAGTTAGTTACCTCTACAAGCACACTTTAGTCACCCACAAAGACACAATATATTCATATCCACAACCACTATATAGTCATCTACACACACACACACACAGTACAATCTTCGCAACAGTCACTATATTGTCATCTACACTCACACACACCCACACACATAGTGCAATCTTCGCCGCAACCATTAAATTGTCACCTACACATACACAGACACACATTATCAAGATGAATAGTCAATACCGTTCTAACACTGTTACAATTGGCTGAGTAAAAAAAAATAAAGTAAAGTAGCCCCCGTCACGCCAAGTGGCGGCGTATAGGGAATATGGTGTTAGTGGTGTTACCCCTTGTCCCTTTGTAGTCCAGTTCACTCACCACTGAGCTATCGCGGCTCCTACTGTTGGCTGAGTGGACTTTAATAACAATGCAATAGTAATAAGCTCTGCTTTACTGCTCTCTATAATGAACTTTTACACTGCATTTGTTCAGCTGGAGACACGGTAGAAGAGTTGCTCTATGCGACGATTTCCAACGGTTCTGCCGCTAAATTTTCTTACCCTTTGACTTAAGTGAATTTGAAGTGAATTATTGTCACATCGCCTGTGTTGCTCTGTGTGTTGGTTATAATTGTCCCAACGGAAATATGACTGTTATACAGATATTGGTTAACTAGTGACGTCACCATAAGTCAGTGATGTCACACTGGTTTACTGGACATGGCACGGTGACCTGGATATCTGATTCTGATGAACCTTAGAATATCTCTTCGACATGTCCAAACATCAGTCAGTAGCAGATTAGTAAATCCATAGGTGGCTGTGTCCAAACATCAGCCAGTAACAGATTAGTAAATCCATAGGTGGCTGTGTCCAAACATCAGCCAGTAACAGATTAGTAAATCCATAGGTGGCTGTGTCCAAACATCAGCCAGTAACAGATTAGTAAATCCATAGGTGGCTGTGTCCAAACATCAGCCAGTAACAGATTAGTAAATCCATAGGTGGCTGTGTCCAAACATCAGCCAGTAACAGATTAGTAAATCCATAGGTGGCTGTGTCCAAACATCAGCCAGTAACAGATTAGTAAATCCATAGGTGGTTGTGTCCAAACATCAGCCAGTAACAGATTAGTAAATCCATAGGTGGCTGTGTCCAAACATCAGCCAGTAACAGATTAGTAAATCCATAGGTGGTTGTGTCCAAACATCATCCAGTAACAGATTAGTAAATCCATAGGTGGCTGTGTCCAAACATCATCCAGTAACAGATTAGTAAATCCATAGGTGTCTGTGTCCAAACATCAGCCAGTAACAGATTAGTAAATCCATAATTGGCTGTGTCCAAACCCTTTGACTTTTACGACTTGGTACCCTTGATGATTTGGTAGCCACCCATTTCTTGTAGTCACTTGATCACCGACTTTGATCTTATGACAACACTTTCTCAACCTGATTTCTTGGAACTCTCTTGAGAGATAGCTCGCGGTTCCTCGGGGTGTGCATGCGTGTGAGACAAACAGACAGATACACAGACAGGCAGACAGACAGAAAGACAGACTGACAGAGAGAAAGACAGAGAGAAAGACAGAGAGACAGACAGGCGGACGGATGAATAGGTAAAATAGTTTGAATTTTATACAATCAAGTAGGTTAAGTAGCCCTTGTTACATACACTGAACCAGATAAAGTAGTTCTTGTTGCAAACATCCACCCATATAAAATAGATCTTATTGCATACAATCATCCAGGTAAGGTAGTTCTTGTTGCATACAATCATCCAGGTAAAATAGTTCTTGTTGCCTACAACCACCCAGGTAAAGTAGTTCATGTTACATATATAATCACCCAGGTAAAATAGTTAATGTTACATACAATCACTCAGGTAAAATAGTTCCTGTTGCCTACAACCACACAGATAAAGTAGTTCATGTTACATACTATCACCCAGGTAAAGTAGTTCTTTTTACATATAATCACCCAGGTAAAGTAGTTCATGTTACATATAAATCACCCAGGTAAAGTAATTAATGTTACATATAATCAATTAGGTAAAATAGTTTTTGTTGCCTACAGCCACACAGGTACAGGCGTTCATGTTACATATAATCACCCTGGTAAAGTATCTCTTGCTGCATATAAAAGCCCAGGTAAAGTAGTTCTTTTTACATATAATCACCCAGGTAAATTAGTTCATGTTACATATAATCACCTACGTAAAGTAGTTATTTTTACATATAATCACCCAGATAAAGTAGTTCATGTTACATATATAATCACCCAGGTAAAGTAGTTAATGTTACATATTATCACTCAGGTAAAATATTTCTTATTGCCTACAACCACACAGTTAAAGTAGTTCATGTTACATATAACCACCTACGTAAAGTAGTTCATGTTACATATAATCACCTACGTAAAGTAGTTCATGTTACATATAATCACCCAGGTAAAGTAGTTCATATTACATATATAATCACACAGGTTAAGTAGTTAATGTTACATATAATCACCCAAGTAAAGTAGTTAATGTTACATATAATCAACCAAGTAAAGTAGTTAATGTTACATATAATCACTCAGGTAAAATAGTTCTTATTGCCTACAACCACACAGGTCAAGCAGTTCATGTTACATATAATCACCTTCGTAAAATAGTTCATGTTACATATAATTACCCAGGTAAAGTAGTTAATGTTACATATAATCACTCAGGTTAAGTAGTTCTTGCTGCATATAATAATCCAGGTAAAATAGTTCTTGTTGCATATTATCACCCTGGTAAAGTAGTTCTTTTTACATATAATCACCCAGGTAAAGTAGTTAATGTTGCATATAATCACTCAGGTAAAATAGTTCTTGTTGCCTACAGCCACACAGGTAAAATAGTTCATGTTAAATATAATCACGTAAGTAAAGTAGTTAATGTTGCATATAATCACCCAGGTAAAATAGTTCTTGTTGCTTACAACCACACAGGTAAAGTAGTTCATGTTACATATAATCACCTACGTAAAATAGTTCATGTTATACATATAATCACCCAGGTAAAATAGTTAAAGTTATATATAATCACTCAGGTAAAATAGTTCTTGTTGCCTACAACCACTCAGGTAAAATAGTTCTTGTTGCCTACAACCACTCAGGGAAAGTGAAGCGGCACGGGCGTAATTCCGATCACATTACCCCAAAAATCATGTGCCGACGGTCTGTAAAATATATGGTCACTAACACCATATTCCCTTCCCTATACGCCACTTGAAGTGACGGGGGTACATTACTTTTACTTTACAACCACACCGGTAAACTAGTTCATGTTACATATAATCACCTACAGATAATAATAGTTCATGTTAAGTAGTTCTTGTTATATACAATCACCCGGGTAAAGTAGTTCTTGTTACGTACAATCACCCAGGTAAAGTACTTCTTATTACACATACAATCACCCAGGTAGAATAGTTTTTGTTACATACAATCACCCAGGTAAAGTAGTTATTGTTACATATAATCACCCAGGAAAAGTAGTTCTTGTTGCATATAATCACCCAGGTAAAATAGGTCTTGTTGCATACAATCATCCAGGTAATGTAGGTCTTTTTGCATACAATAACCCAGGTAAAGCAGTTCTTGTTACATACAATCACCCAGGTAAAGTAGGTCTTGTATCATACAATCACCCAGGTAAAGTAGCTCTTGTTGCATACAATCACCCAGGTAAAGTAGGTCTTGTAACATACAATCACCCAGGTAAAGTAGTTCTTATTGCATACAATCACCCAGGTAAAGTAGTTCTTGTTACATACAATCACCCAGGTAAAGTAGGTCTTGTTGCATACAATCACCAAGGTAAAGTAGTTCTTGTTACATACAATCACCCAGGTAAAGTAGGTCTTGTTACATACAATCACCCAGGTAAAGTAGTTCTTGTTACATATAATCACCCAGGTAAAGTAGTTCTTTTTACATATAATCACCCAGATAAAGTAGTTCATGTTACATATATAATCACCCAGGTAAAGTAGTTAATGTTACATATAATCACTCAGGTAAAATATTTCTTATTGCCTACAACCACACAGTTAAAGTAGTTCATATTACATATAACCACCTACGAAAAGTAGTTCATGTTACATATAATCACCTACGTAAAGTAGTTCATGTTACATAAAATCACCCAGGTAAAGTAGTTCATATTACATATATAATCACACAGGTTAAGTAGTTAATGTTACATATAATCACCCAAGTAAAGTAGTTAATGTTACATATAATCAACCAAGTAAAGTAGTTAATGTTACATATAATCACTCAGGTAAAATAGTTCTTATTGCCTACAACCACACAGGTCAAGAAGTTCATGTTACATATAATCACCTACGTAAAATAGTTCATGTTACATATAATTACCCAGGTAAAGTAGTTAATGTTACATATAATCACTCAGGTTAAGTAGTTCTTGCTGCATATAATAATCCAGGTAAAATAGTTCTTGTTGCATATTATCACCCTGGTAAAGTAGTTCTTTTTGCATATAATCACCCAGGTAAAGTAGTTAATGTTGCATATAATCACTCAGGTAAAATAGTTCTTGTTGCCTACAGCCACACAGGTAAAATAGTTCATGTTACATATAATCACGTAAGTAAAGTAGTTAATGTTGCATATAATCACCCAGGTAAAATAGTTCTTGTTGCCTACAACCACACAGGTAAAGTAGTTCATGTTACATATAATCACCTACGTAAAATAGTTCATGTTATACATACAATCACCCAGGTAAAATAGTTAAAGTTATATATAATCACTCAGGTAAAATAGTTCTTGTTGCCTACAACCACTCAGGTAAAATAGTTCTTGTTGCCTACAACCACTCAGGGAAAGTGAAGCGGCACGGGCGTAATTCCGATCACATTACCCCAAAAATCATGTGCCGACGGTCTGTAAAATATATGGTCACTAACACCATATTCCCTTCCCTATACGCCACTTGAAGTGACGGGGGTACTTTACTTTTACTTTACAACCACACAGGTAAACTAGTTCATGTTACATATAATCACCTACAGATAATAATAGTTCATGTTAAGTAGTTCTTGTTGTATACAATCACCCAGGTAAAGTAGTTCTTGTTGTATACAATCACCCGGGTAAAGTAGTTCTTGTTACGTACAATCACCCAGGTAAAGTACTTCTTATTACACATACAATCACCCAGGTAAAGTAGTTATTGTTACATATAATCACCCAGGAAAAGTAGTTCTTGTTGCATATAATCACCCAGGTAAAATAGGTCTTGTTGCATACAATCATCCAGGTAATGTAGATCTTTTTGCATACAATAACCCAGGTAAAGCAGTTCTTGTTACATACAATTACCCAGGTAAAGTAGGTCTTGTATCATACAATCACCCAGGTAAAGTAGTTCTTGTTACATACAATCACCCAGGTAAAGTAGGTCTTGTAACATACAATCACCCAGGTAAAGTAGTTCTTATTGCATACAATCACCCAGGTAAAGTAGTTCTTGTTACATACAATCACCCAGGTAAAGTAGTTCTTGTTGCATAGAATCACCCAGGTAAAGTAGTTCTTGTTACATACAATCACCCAGGCATAGGGAGTTCTTGTTACATACAATCACCCAGGTAAAGTAGGTCTTGTTGCATATAATCACCCAGGTAAAGTAGTTCTTGTTACATACAATCACCCAGGTAAAGTAGTTCTTGTTGCATATAATCATCCAGGTAAAGTAGGTCTTGTTGCATACAATCACCCAGGTAAGGTAGTTCTTGTTACATATAATCACCCAGGTAAAGTAGTTCTTGTTGCATATAATCACCCAGGTAAAGTAGATAATGTTACATATAATCACTCAATTAAAATAGTTCCTGTTGCCTACCACCACACAGGTAAAGTAGTTCTTGTTGCATATAATCACCCAGGTAAAGTAGGTCTGGTTGCATATAATCACCCAGGTGAAGTAGTTCTTGTTACATACAATCACCCAGGTGAAGTAGTTCTTGTTACATACAATCACCCAGGTAAAATAGTTCTTGTTACATACAGCATCCCAGGTAAAATAGGTCTTGTTGCATACAATCATCCAGGTAAAGTAGTTCTTGTTGCATAGAATCACCCAGGTAAAGTAGTCCTTGTTACATACAATCACCCAGGTAAATTAGTTCTGGTTGCATATAATTACCCAGGTAAAGTAGGTCTTGTTGCATACAATCACCCAGGTAAGGTAGTTCTTGTTACATATAATCACCCAGGTAAAGTAGTTCTTGTTGCATATAATCACCCAGGTAAAGTAGATAATGTTACATATAATCACTCAGGTAAAATAGTTCCTGTTGCCTACCACCACACAGGTAAAGTAGTTCAAGTTACATATAATCATCCATGTAAAGTAGTTCATGTTACATATAATCACTCAGGTAAAATAGTTCATGTTGCCTTAACCACACAGGTAAAGTAGTTCATGTTACATATAATCACCCAGGTAAAGTAGTTCTTGTTGCATACTAACACCCAGGTAAAGTAGTTCTTGTTGCATATAATCACCCAGGTAAAGTAGATAATGTTACATATAATCACTCAGGTAAAATAGTTCCTGTTGCCTACCACCACACAGGTAAAGTAGTTCATGTTACATATAATCATCCATGTAAAGTAGTTCATGTTACATATAATCACTCAGGTAAAATAGTTCATGTTGCCTTAACCACACAGGTAAAGTAGTTCATGTTACATATAATCACCCAGGTAAAGTAGTTCTTGTTGCATACTAACACCCAGGTAAAGTAGTTCTTTTTACATATAATCACCCAGGTAAAGTAGTTCATGTTACATATAATCACACAGGTAAAGTAGTTAATGTTACATATAATTAATCAGATAAAATAATTCTTGTTGCCTACAGCCAGACAGGTAAAGGTGTTCATTTTACATATAATCACCCATGTAAAGTATCTCTTGCTGCATATAATAACCGAGGTAAAGTAGTTCTTGTTACATACAATCACCCAGGTAAAGTAGGTCTTGTTGCATATAATCACCCAGGTAAATAGTTCTTGTTACATACAATCACCCAGGTAAAATAGATCTGGTTGCATATAATCACCCAGGTAAAGTAGGTCTTGTTGCATACAATCACCCAGGTAAGGTAGTTCTTGTTACATATAATCACCTAGGTAAAGTAGTTCTTGTTACATATAATCACCCAGGTAAAGTAGTTCTTGTTACATACAATCACCCAGGTAAAGTAGTTCTTGTTTCATACAATCACCCAGGTAAAGTAGTTCTTGTTACATACAATCACCCAGGTAAGGTAGATCCTCAAACCTATTCAGTCATAAATTATTCAGGAAACACACTTCTTCTAACTGCTTATATTGCACATATCTCAAACATACATTTTCAACTCATGCTACTCAATTCTAATTTTTTAAAGATCATTTCACATATTCTCCTCCTTATTCATATTCCCCTCCTCATTCCGTGTCCAAACTCAGTTCTGCAAGAATATTTTGGCCTTCCTCTTTGTCTGCACTAAGGAAATTTGTCCCGAAACATATTTCCACAGCGAAAGTAAAGCAGGGGGAGTATACCACCCGAAGCAAACTTGTAGCACATTAATAATAGCTAAAGTAGTTTTGTGGCGTACTCCCAATTATAGTTTAATAATGAAGACTTCAGTGAAACTAGTCAAGTAACGCACTGAATTTAGTTACAGTAGTTATGTCTCATACAAGAATCTGCAAAACAAATATAAAATCACAATTCAGAACCGGTACAATGCAATAGAGAAGATACAAAGCATTAATGAACAGTGAGAAATGCTAAAAGAATCAATGCAACAAACATCAAAAGAGTTCATACCACCAGTGAGGACAAATTCAAGAAAGAAATGGATGACAGATGACATTTTGCAGCTAATGGATACAAGAAGAAGAAATAAAGAAAATAAAGATGAGTATAAGAGATTAAATAAAGAAATTGTAGTAAAATGCAATGAAGCAAAAGAAGCATGGCTAAAAGAGAGATGCAAAGAGATTGAAATGCAACAAAAAGGAGATGCTAAAGCTATATACAAACAAATTGAGGAATTAACAGGAAGAAAAACGCAATCAAAAAATGGATGTCTATAATCAAAGGAAGGAGAACTGTTGATTGATCAAGAAAACATAAGGGAACGATGGACAGAATACATTAAAGATCTTTATAATGATGAACAAACGGAAGTAAATATTAAGGATAATGGAGAAGGACCAGAAATACTCAGAGAAGAAGAGGAAGACGCCTTGCGCTATATGAAAGCAGGCAAAGTCCTGGACCAGATAATATAACTAAAGTAGAGATTGAAGCCATGTGTGATTTTGGAATAGGAATAATAACAAAACTATTGAATGATATCCACAACTGCGGATATATACCAGACGACATGCTCAAATCAATATTCATAGCCCTACCAAAGAATTCAGGTGCGATTGAATGCCATGATTATCGCACAATAAGCCTTATGAGTCATATGACTAAGATATTACTAAGAATCATCATGCGAAGAGTGTGAAACAAAATCAGTCCAGAAATTAGCGATGAACAGTGTGGTTTTGTTAGAGATAAAGGAACAAGCAATGCCATTTATATCATCAGATCTTTAGTAGAAAGAGCCATAGAGGTGAAAACAGATCTATACCTATGTTTCATAGATTACACCAAGGCATGTGACAAAGTAAAGCACCAAGAAATAATCAAAATTTTAGAAAGCATAAACGTAGACAGCAAAGATCTAAGAATAATAAAGAACATGTACTGGCAACAAACAGCGGACATAAGAACTGGAAATAAATTGGGAATGTTTCAACAAATAAAACAAGGTTGTGTGCTGTCACCAGATTTGTTTAATATTTATAGTGAGATTATTTTAAGATCCATAAGGGACATGCCTGGAATAACAATTGGAGGCCATAATATAAATAATCTAAGGTATGCTGATGATACAGTCTTAATCGCTAAGAGTGAAAATGAGTTACAAGAAATGTTAGACATTATAGTGAAAGAAAGCAAAAATAAAGGACTCAGCCTTAATATCTAAAAGACAGAGGTAATGGTAAAAGACATCACCTCAGTGCGAAATAAAGACAAGTGGAACAATATTAAAACAGGTAAATGAATTTAAATATTTGGGAACTTTGTTAACCTCAGACGAAAGATGTACAAAAGAGGTGAGATGCAGAATGGCTCAGGCAAAAGCAGCTTTCCAAAAAATGAGGAACGTACTATGCAATCCATTTTTGACAATAGAGACAAGAAAAAGAGTTCTTAAATGTTATGTAGAGCCAGTCTTAACATATGGATGCGAATCATGGACAATAGGACAACAGACAAGAAAATCACCGGAGTCTGTAGAAATGTGGTTTTACAGAAGAATGTTGAGAGTACCATGTACAGCTAAGAAGAGTAATGAAGATGTTCTGAGAGAGGTCAAAGCAAAAAGAGAGCTAATTTCCATTATTAAGAAGAAACAATCATCATTTTTTGGCCATGTAATGAGAAGAGAACAACTAGAATATATTGTAACAAGTAGAAAAATTGAGGGACGAAGAGATAGAGGGAAGCAAAGAGAAAAAATAACAAACTGCTTAAGAGAATGGCTTGGCAAAAGGTCAAGAAACAGAAATGATAAATAGCTGCCGAGATCGAAAGTTGTGGAGAGACATGATCACCTACGCCAGTAGGACCGGTACTTGATGATGATGATGATGAGTTATGTCTCATACTGACTTTAGTAGTTACAGTAGTTTTTTAGCACACTAACTTTAGTTACAGAAGTTATGTAACACACTAACTTTATTTACAGAAGTTATGTCACACATTACCTTTAGTTACAGAAGTTATGTAACACACTAACTTTAGTTACAGAAGTTATGTAGCACACTGACTTTAGTTACAGAAGTTGTGTAACACACTAACTTTAGTTACAGAAGTTATGTAACACACTAACTTTAGTTACAGAAGTTATGTAACACACTAACTTTATTTTTAAGCAGACATATGGCGTACGATACTAAAGTCAAATCGATATGTAGCAAGAATTTTAATTTTACTCATTAGTAGATGCCCTTCGCCGCTGCTCTTCTAAACCTTCTCTTAGATTATGATGCCTATTTGAACAGTTGACTTAGAAGTAACAACAAGGGGAAAAAAAAAACTACGTTTGCAATGTGAAATAGGCATATAACGTTCCTTCCTTCGTATCCCATACTTCAAATCCATATCTCTTACGGTGTTCTAGGACGACATTTACAGCTGGTTGCAACATCTTCTTCCAGCCCTCTCTCTGGTTGCAGTCACTCATTGTAGGCTAACAAAGTGAAGTCCGACCCCTCTCTAACGTTATCATTCCTTCTACCCTTCTGTCCTCCACGCCTTCATCGCCCATTGACTGAACTCAATATTGCTTTTACAATGTCCTACCACTTCAGTTACTGCTTCTTCTCCACGTTTTCCAGTGATAATGATCTGCCAGTGGCTGATTATGTTTTGAACCACTTCGTTTGTAATGTAGTCCCAATATGAAATGAAATGGATTGAGTTATTGAGTTATTGAGTTATTGAGTTATTGAGTTATTGAGTTATTGAGTTATTGAGTTATTGAGTTATTTGCGGGTCATCATCATTGCACTCCGAACATGTCCATATGTGCTCAGATCCCCTCCTCAGCAAGTCCCGCAGTGTCCAGCGACTGACTACTGCAGTTCTATGTTGGTTGATAATTCTTCTTACACGCCCACTAAGTTTCTCATTTCTGGCTGTGCCCATCTTAACTCCCATCTCTATCATCCGAAGAAGTGACGTGATCTGTGTTTGTCGAAGTCCTGTGCTCTTCCCACATCTCGGAGGGCATTGATGATGTCCGCACGATCCATTGTTTGACCGTCCTCAACGACAGCACAGCTAGCCAACCTACCCGCTCTTTCATTTCACCGTACTCCCGCATGTCCAGGGACATAGACAAATGTGACCTTACGTATTTTTGACTTTTGATTGTAGTCAAATGAACTGGATTGTTATAGTCATTTCAAATTAATAGACACATATCTCTAGCCAACGATAAATAATTCTAGCAAACATATATATTGAAATCCAAAGAGATTGGGTCACATACAAAAGTAACAATTTTCAACTTCAACGTTAAATTATAACTTTATATGTTAAATTATGTTATATTAATAGTATGAGTTCTACTATACGGTTATGAAACATGGAGAACAATAAAATGACAGTCACGGATATACGTACTACGGTTAATGGATGATTACGCAGAATAAAAGAATGAAAATGGAAGGGCAAAACTACTAACCCAGAAATATGAAGAAGTACCAGACAAATACCAGTGGATAAAGAGGCATAACAAGACTAATGATGCCGGATAAAAGACACACAGCGGAAACCAAATGAGAATTTTACACAACGAGCCGTATTTGGGACTCCTTGGTGGGGGTGTGGGGATAAAGGGGAAGGTTAAAAACATAGTTGGAGAAGACCGGTCAAAGCAGAGATGAAATAAGATGGGGAAGTTACGGAACGATCTTAAGAGATGGCACAAAACAGGATGGCTTGAAAAGTATTTGTTGAAGTCGTGCTCTGCGGGAAGTTGAAAAGAAGAAGAGGAATATCAATAACAATAAGAGAAATTCATCACTTGTACATCAATTGAGCATAAACTATTTTATTTAAATGAAATTCTCCCCCCCCCCCCACCCCACAACACGTTTTCCGCCTCTTCAGTGCAATGACGATCCCCTAATGAGACATTTAGTTAACTTTTCCCGGTATAGAGGGTGTTTCCCTAATTTTTTTCCAGACCTCTGTTTTTCACCCCCGATCCGTTGCAGAGAAAACAGAGACCCCTTGTCCCGCAACGATTAATCTGGTGATCCCGAAGACGTGTTGAGCCGTGTCAGGAACGCGGTAAATAAGAAATTATTTATACCAATCTGTCCGGCTAGCTATTGTTTTAACGAGTTGCACGTTCCAGGTCGTGATAAGCCGATGTCATTATCTCCGTTTATCACGCGACACGCGTCGATTTACCGGCTGAAGGCTATGAAAGTAGCTGCAACTCCACCTTCGGAAGCGCCCGGACTGAAGATCCTGCCCTGACAGCGCTGAGCTAACCCAAACGGAAAGATTGAAAGCCCTCACGAGCAGAGATTCGACTTGTGATTATAGATACAGTCTCACGTGACAAACGGGAGCAGTTCAAGGGTCAGAGTTTGCACGGAAATTACATCCAGCAAGGATTAGTAGACATCAACTTTTGATAGGTCGCAAACTTTCCTGGATATTACATTTACAATTTAGATGTTTATATCGCAGAGAGATGTATGTTTCCTGTCTAACAAAAACAAAATACGGGTTTTAATATAACCGGAAAAGAAGTAAAACAAAGACACAAAATGTTGTCAAAACTCAAGAATGAAACAGTATCATTCAGAGATGATTTCGCTTACTCAACTGTTATCTTCCATAATGTTTCCAGTTTATTTTTTTAAATACTTTTTTCATCATTAAGAACCGTGTCTGCTGGCGTGGGTGATTATACCTTCCACAACTTTCTATCTGTGCAATTATTTCACTTCTGGCGTTACCTAACAAACTATTGTCCTAGACGTGTGTATTTTCTCTCTGTTTCTCTGTATCAATCTTCTTCTCACAATGTATCCTACTTGTCAGGTTATGTTTAGTTGTTCATTTCTCATTAGATGTCGAGACAATTATGAGTGTTTCCTCCTGATCTTGACAACAAACTTTCTTTTTACGTTGCCCCCAATTTTTTTTTAACGTTCTTGGTTCTTTATTTACAACAATATGTTATGGCTTCTAAGCCGACCCAGACTTGAATGCACCAGAGATTTGTTTCTGGGAAATGTAGTGTTAGGTACATCACGGACAAATGAGCCGATGTTCAAAGATGGAACAATAATGCCATGTTTGAATGCCTCACTTTCAGGATGAATGTTTTACAACATGATTTGGTTGTTATAGATCATTGGACTGTTTTTCTGTTGCAGTTCATCATTATTTCAAGGATTGCTTTTATGCACTGATTGTTACCATGATCATGTCTTAAGTATAAAGAAAGAATGAATGAAATAAATAAAGAAAAAAGTAATATAGGAAGGAAGGAAGGAAGGAAGGAAGGAAGGAAGGAAGGAAGGAAGGAAGGAAGGAAGGAAGGAAGGAAGGAAGGAAGGAAGGAAGGAAGGAAGGAAGGAAGGAAGGAAGGAGGGAGTGAATATATTAGTAATACATGTCGTTTTACCATTCCAAATAATCTAAGAGAACAATGAAGTATCCTCGACGTCATTGTTTTGTCTCCATTAGAAATATCACAATACAGCATTGCCAGCAGCATCGGCAAAATGGACTAGTAATGTTCTCCAAATTGTAATTCTAACCACAAGATGATGTTGTTATGCTGCCTTCTTTTAGTGAGGTGTTATCTTTTCAAATCTGGATTATGTTTTTTTAAGTTATTTAAGATTGCAACTGCCTTTTAAGAAACTACACATGTAGTGGAAGCTATATGAGATTACAGCCGGTCTTATAAAAACAGTGGGTCCAAGATTGACAATGAGAAGCACAGAACTTGAAGGCAAGCTGCCAAGAGAGCTGACCCGAATTGTAGCGAAATGAAATATATTAAGTTAACCTCACGTTCAACACTCTTTCTATGTATCTTTCCAGTCAATTTAAGTGATCCTTTGTCACGAGTTGCATCTTAATTCCCGGCATAGACTTGCATCGGAGCAAGTGCAAGGGCAGGTAACTCAAGCCAGTGGCTCGCACCAGTGGGCACCGAGTAGAGTGGAACCAGTATCAGGATATAGCCTTCTTGCGGCTCGACTGCTTGTGTGCAAGTGCTCAGCGATAAACATCTTCGGGGATAGGGGAAAAACGAAAGAGTTTTAGCGAATTGTTAGACCCTTTCATGTCATTGTTCAAAGGTGGCATTAAGGGTGCTAAGAGAGGAACTGTATCGATATATTTGTGTGACAATGTTCAGCATAACTAGCATAATCCAAACTAACTTTCTTACAGACACTGTGAGATATCAAACTATGTACACTGAGAAAACATGCTAATTTGTTTTGTTGATGTAGCGTTCTGTTTTCTGAAAGTTTTTTTCTTTTGTTTCCGATCTTTTTATTTCCGTTTGAAGTATTTAAAAAAAATGGAGCTGGAGTTAACACTGAAGAGGTGCTCTTGAAGAGGCTTCGATGCAGAACAATCATCAAGGGGATGTGGGACAATATTAAAGACCGGTTCAGCTCTAGAGATTATCATCAGAACAGTTCTGGCTGCGTGCCCTAGGGAGAGCACTATGCCCGCTCCGCTGCCCCAGGACGTGTCACTCCAGAAGACACAGCTAGGGTTTATCTAATGCCGCCTTTGTGTTCCTGAGGATTCTTATCTCTGCCGGCACTGTTCTGCCACAGAACATGAAGCTCTATTGTCTCTCACTTTGAAGCATGTGTGGGTACAACAGTCCTGTGAACGCAACGCCAATTGTCGGGAGACAGGAAACAAATAAAATTGTGTAGAAATGTATTGATTTTGAGGAATTTGGGACACCGACATTAAATTTGTGTTTTGACATCTGTTGGGGGAATTGTCGTATTAAGTTAAACATGAAGACAATTAGGCCTATCAACAAACCGATTATTCCAGAAATTAAATCATGCGGTTTTGCTTTCCTTCGTTGTGTTTGGCGTGGTTTTCATATATCTAGAAGTTAACGTCAAGAATTCATATTTTCTACCCAAACCATCAGCAGAAAAGCTTAAGTATCAGAGAAGCTCACATAAATAATACTTTCACAGCTGGGTTTTTCTTTCCCTTTCTGTTATGCTTGTTTTGTTTTTTCAGCATCAGACTGGTCTGACTACATGACACGGTGCTCTACTTCTGTAGAGGGTTTGTTACTTCCCTTGGGGCGAATTATATTGCAACGTTTCCATGTGTTCTTTAAATGCTTATAATCAAAGCACATGTTTTGTGTTCCATATCATCATCATCATCATCATCATCATCATCATCATCATCATCATCATCTGTGTCTTAAGTATAAAGAAAGAATGAATGAAATAAATAAAGAAAAAAGTAATATAGGAAGGAAGGAAGGAAGGAAGGAAGGAAGGAAGGAAGGAAGGAAGGAAGGAAGGAAGGAAGGAAGGAAGGAAGGAAGGAGGGAGTGAATATATTAGTAATACAATTAATGAAATTGTTGTTATGCTGCCTTCTTTTAGTGAGGTGTTATCTCTTCCACGTTATTTAAAATTGATCAAACAATCATAACATTAAAGGCAAATGCTGAAACAATTATCACAGGTGAGAATATATTTCATTCGTAGTCTTTTATAACAAAAGTAACAAGTTCCGGGCTAGCTTGATCCGTCACTGGCTTAGGATATAACAAACTATGTACTTGATCCAGTCGATCTCTGTGTAGTCTCTTGTTTCCTGTTAGCTTCTCGTCTGATTACCTCATTATAATTACCGAATAGCAAACATTAATAACCCTGTGATGAAGAGGATGCATGTCACATAGCAACACTACCGAAGTTGAGGTAAGAATATCATGGCAGAATACTTCCGGCTTACTGCGATCTCACTCTACACTCCACTATTGCCGCTTTTCCAATCTTGTTCTGACTCGTGGATACAAAATAGAGCACGAGGCGTCTCCGAGCAGATCTTCGTGGGATTTCCTCCAGTTTAAAACTATGTAAGCACGAGCATCAAGCAGGCGCCAATAGTTTTTTCCCTCTCCTTCGTTAACGCGATAACGAGACGACAAATAGGCTTACTGGATTGTCACATTTACAACAGTTTTGTCGGTTTTATTTCGTTTCTTATCGTTTTTTTTTATATTGGTCGCTGGTTTGTTTACGTTTACCTGATATTAACTATCAAGATTTTAAAGTTTAGATTTTGAGATTATTTTCTAAATATATACATTGATAATTATACATTGATAACTATATAAACGTGATCTCGAAACATTTATTTAGAGTGAAAATGAAATTTAAAAAAAAATGTCTTAAAACTCTTTTTTTTTAAATAAAAAAAATATATCTTTGTTTATGCACTTTGTACACACACAAACAAACACACACACACACACGCGCGCGCGTGCACAGACACATGCGTACATCCCATTCCGTCACCACCGTGGTGAGTAGAGAAAAGGGCCCCGTCACGCCACGTGGCGTATATGGAATATGCATGGAGGTGTGATATTTATATTAATTGTATGGTGCGGGACTGAGTGTATATACTTGGGATGCAACCTTGAATGGTACTTGATTTATACTAGTTCAATGTGATTTCTCCATTGTTCCTTACTGAGATTATAGTGGTTGTACCAAGCGTTGTCTGTTGACTTCTTATATCGGCATCGCTCTTGTTTTTGTAGCCCCGTGGTCGTGAATAGATATCTTTACTTGGAGAGCCTGATTTTGACATTTGACAGGACTTACATAACTTGGAGACAACAAAACGCATTTACAAGTGGGTTATAAGACGCCAGGTGACTGGCTCAACCCGTCCAGACCTCCAGGAATTTATTAATGTTCTATCTTATCAAATAAGAGAATGGCTTGGCAGAAGGTCAACAATAGAAATGATAAATAACTGTCGAGATCGAAAGTTGCAGAGAGACATGATCACCTACGCCAGCAGGCTCGGTACTTGATGATGATAATGATGATGATGATCTTATCAAAGAGCAATCTTAAATATTCTGCACTAAAAGATACAGCCAGTCGTCCTTAAGAAATATCTGCCGCTAACAAACTGCTAATCAGTCTCTCACGAATTTCTTAACGAACCACGGGGTCTTTAACAATGTCCGTGACGGACCAATACTTTCTCATATTCTTAATCTATCCTAACTGAAATATCTCAGTCTTCGGCTGATATTCTACTTGAACTTACCTAAACTAACGCTGAATGTTGTCCATATTCTAGATATTATTCTCGCCACTGCTTTCTCCCATCTCTCAAAAATGGATCTGCTTTCTGCGACGACTGACGAGCTTCTCCCTATATCTAACACAGAGACTGGCTTTTAGTTATAGTCACGTGACGAAAAACCAGGTTCACGACTTCCACTAGACGACTTTCAACTGATCAATGATAACTGCTTCCTCTGTCTTACATTCTACAAAATCATTCCTCACTTGTCCGCGTAGTCCAATCTTCTATTTCTTTATCATTACTAAACTAAACTCTAGTATATATGGTATTAGCGTCATGTTTTTTGTTATGGACCTTCAGCACATTATTTTTGAGGTATTATTGTTAGTATTACGTCCGTGTCGCTTTTCATTCCTAGAAAAAAAATAATCCGATACCCATTTTCAGGCTTGGTGAACCTGTAACCCGTCGATCAGTATCGAACTTGACATCTAGTACTAAGCAATACAGTTCACCAACCACTGAGCTATCGCGGCTCCCTAGTGGTGAGCGAAGTGTAAG
This sequence comes from Megaustenia siamemsis, assembly GCA_032433765.1. Lineage (NCBI taxonomy): Eukaryota > Metazoa > Mollusca > Gastropoda > Stylommatophora > Ariophantidae > Megaustenia > Megaustenia siamemsis. The sequence continues at coordinate 55,376,192 of JAVIAB010000051.1, forward strand.
AATGACATTGATGAAGTTTCCATAAGGTCTCTGCTCACCATTATTATGTCTGTGAACCCGGAGTTTTAACAAATTGACGAGTTGATCATGCGGTAACCATTTCTATATCATAGACTACTTGCCTTATAGTGAAGTTTACATTAATTAGTGCTTATTAAGCGATAAAAGGAAATGACACAAAAATAACACAAAGATATTCGCTTAACACATTTCTGACTAAATGCCAATATTATAATGTAATTAATGACGTACTCATGTGCAGAATTGCTGAAGTGAACGCGAAATATAAAAAAGGAACAATCGAACGACAATGTGCTGATGACCGTGATCACTCTGCAGGGCAAATTCATTACAACATCATCCTCCTTTCACTGATCATCAGTCACTACATCCATAAGCTAATTGTAGCAAACTCTTCCGGGTTTCAACTAGCATCATCATTCGTTATGTTTTCCTATTCAAAAAGAGAATCCTGGCAATGTGTTTATACCAATATTATTAGGTGATATACCTCTCTCTCTCTCTCTCTCTCTCTCTTTCTTTCTCTCTCTCTCTCTCTCTATATATATATATATATATATATATATATATATACAACGTGTTGTGGTGTATAGGAAGAGTTGTGGAGATTAGGAAGAGTTGTGGAGATTAGGAAGTGTTGTGGAGATTAGGAAGTGTTGTGGAGATTAGGAAGTGTTGTGGAGATTAGGAAGTGTTGTGGAGATTAGGAAGTGTTGTGGAGATTACGAAGTGTTGTGGAGATTAGGAAGTGTTGTGTCGCATAGGAAGAGTTGTGGAGATTAAGAAGTGTTGTGGAGATTAGGAAGTGTTGTGTCGTATAGGAAGTGTTGTGGAGATTAGGAAGTGGTGTGGAGATTAGGAAGTGTTGTGGAGATTAGGAAGTGTTGTGGAGATTAGGAAGTGGTGTGGAAATTAGGAAGTGTTATGGAGATTAGGAAGTGTTGTGGAGATTAGGAAGTGTTGTGTCGTATAGGAAGAGTTGTGGAGATTAGGAAGTGTTGTGGAGATTAGGAAGTGGTGTGGAGATTAGGAAGTGTTGTGGAGATTAGGAAGTGTTGTGGAGATTAGGAAGTGTTGTGTCGTATAGGAAGTGTTGTGGAGATTAGGAAGTGGTGTGGAGATTAGGAAGTGTTGTGGAGATTAGGAAGTGTTGTGGAGATTAGGAAGTGCTGTGGAGATTAGGAAGTGTTGTGTCGTATAGGAAGAGTTGTGGAGAATAATAAGTGTTGTGTCGTATAGGAAGTGTTGTGGAGATTAGGAAGTGGTGTGGAGATTAGGAAGTGTTGTGTCGTATAGGAAGAGTTGTGGAGATTAGGAAGTGTTGTGGAGATTAGGAAGTGTTGTGGAGATTAGGAAGTGTTGTGGAGATTAGGAAGTGTTGTGTCGTATAGGAAGAGTTGTGGAGATTAGAAAGTGTTGTGGAGATTAGGAAGTGGTGTGGCGTATTGGAAGTGTTGTGGAGATTAGGAAGTGTTGTGGAGATTAGGAAGTGTTGTGGAGATTAGGAAGTGTTGTGGCGTGTAGGAAGTGTTGTGTAGATTAGGAAGTGTTGTGGCGTGTAGGAAGTGTTTTGGTGAATATGAAGAGTTATGACGTAAAGGAAGTGTTGTGACATATAAGAAGTGTTCTGGTGTATAGGAAGTGTTTTGGTGACGTATAGGAAGTGTTGTGGTGACGTATAGGAAGTTGTGTGGCGTATAGGAAGTGTTGGGGCGTACAAGGAGTATTGTAACCAATAGGAAGTGTTAGCGTAAAGGAAGTATTGTGACGTATAGGAAGTGTTATGACGTATAGGAAGTGTTGTGGTGTATAGGAAGTGCTGTGGCGTATAGAAAATGTTGTGGCGTATAGGTAGTGTTCTGACGTATAGGAAATGGTGTGACGTATATGAGTTCATCTGTTCAAGTGAGTAGAGCACAAACCACGTCACCAATGAAGACACACAAATGAACATAAAATTGTTGACCCTATTTGAAAGTTATCCGTTTAGTTGTTATGTTTGCCTGGAGATATCGGATAGAAAAAAATGCTTTACAGAGACAAAGTAAATAATAAGGATATCAACAAGTTCCTTTAACATCGTGAAATACGTTCTTACGGCTGAGCATATGCCATCAAATCTAAAACGAACATTTGTGAAATGGTATATCTATTCAATGTCGCTTCGTAGATCATACTATAAATAAGACAATAGTGAAGAAAAAAATGAAGCATTAGACATGTGGATTTGCAGCAGAGTGGAGTAGTGTAAAATGAGATAAACACTTGCAATGAGTTTCTAAAGCGATCGGAAATAAATAAAGAACTATTGAGTACAATCTAAACTAAACAAATTAGATGTTTTGTGCTGATAAAAATACATAGCAACATTGTGAAGGTCATCTTAGAAGGAACAGAACAGAAACAAAATTAAACAAAAGTAGTTACAGATACACTATGTTTTTCCGAGCTGTGATCGCGGCCTTATGCTATAGTCATGAGAATACCTGCGCGAAAAGACATTGTTCACGATAGCTAATTTTTTAGTTAGCTGAGTGGTAGTGTTCCCTAGCGTTTGGCTTTTCGTGGCAAGGCGCTGTGCCACTGAGTACGGGTTCGATCCTGCTTTGGTCCATATTTTTTTCTGTTGTTGATTATTTATCATTTTTTCCGAGTGCTGTAAACATACCTCTTCCTCTGAATTGATTAGCAAATATTCAAACTTGGCTGAAATATCAAGTGATGGACTGGGACTTCAGTCATAGGACATAAAGGCAAGAAACAGATCTGAATGACGTCCCATGGTGACAAGTCACAGAGACGACGCATAATGGAGCTTTGCCCGGAATAGCAGGCACAATCCAAACACAACCACACAACGGACAGATATCAGTTTATCCTGTTTTGGTTACTGCCAAGAGATAAAGAATCAAAACTGAGTCGATAACAATAACAAGGCAATATCCTACACAGAAAAAAAAATGTAATCGCTGAAAACAATACAGATGTGTGGAGCTCTCGGTGTAGGGGAAGCCATCAACACGTAACGCAATTGAGGATGAAGGTGATATCCTGGGAGTAGCAGCGCTATTATTGTCTAAGAGAACTGATCGATAATTGGAGTCACAAATGATTTGCACTCAATAATTTATAACTAAAGATACAGCGAGAGGAGATAATTTTACAAAAATGAGCTGGAACTTTTCAATTGAAACATTTATTGTGTTTGTTTTATGAGGCAATGCTGAGCTCTGTTCTCGAAATCTGGTGTAAACCCTTAGTGCAATTAAGAGGAAGACATTATAGGCATGACCAATGTGGAAGACCAAATGAAACGCTACACAGAATTATTACTAGGAAGGGCTCAACCATGGGACTAAGAAACAAGGCCTGCAAGAGCTATCAGCAGATCGTCAATTGTAGAGAACTATGACTTCCGCCTTATGTGCTGATTTCAACCTGAGAAGATCTTCACGCAACAGTATAGATCCGAGCAGTTCAAAAACTGAAATAGTTCAGCATATAATTGTAAATAATTACTAAGAATAATTTATATTTATTTTAAAAATCAAAACTATTTGTTCACAATATGTGCTTCTGTCTTTTGTGTTCTTTGTCATTTTATCTTTAATTTCACTCTCATTTGCGTCACATTTCAAGCCCACTGCATGGTAGTTCTTGTAATGACGTCAGCTCTCGCATAGGAACGTTACTTTTTCAATGTTAACGTCTTGTTATCTCTCTGCACATTCTTTTCTTAGACTTTTCCTCAAGCGGATTTTTACGAGCACGTGACAGTCCGTACGTACACCCCCCCCCCCACCTTTAAAAAAAAAGAAAACAACTCAGCCGAAAAATATTGGTTTTGACATGTACTACGATCGTAACCAGACAGCTTCACGTACAGAACTTGTACTACTATCGTAACCAGACAGCTTCACGTACAGAACTTGTACTACGATCGTAACCAGACAGCTTCACGTACAGAACTTGTACTACGATCGTAACCAGACAGCTTCACGTACAGAACTTGTACTACGATCGTAACCTGACAGCTTCACGTACATAACTTGTACTACGATCGTAACCAGACAGCTTTACGTACAGAACTTGTACTACGATCGTAACCAGACAGCTTCACGTACAGAACTTGTACTACGATCGTAACCAGACAGCTTCCCGTACAGAACATGTACTACGATCGTAACCTGACAGCTTCACGTACAGACCTTGTACTACGATCGTAACCAGACAGCTTCACGTACAGAACTTGTACTACGATCGTAACCAGACAGCTTCACGTACAGAACTTGTACTACGATCGTAACCAGACAGCTTCACGTACAGAACTTGTACTACGATCGTAACCAGACAGCTTCACGTACAGAACTTGTACTACGATCGTAACCTGACAGCTTCACGTACAGAACTTGTACTACGATCGTAACCAGACAGCTTCCCGTACAGAACTTGTACTACGATCGTAACCTGACAGCTTCACGTACAGAACTTGTACTACGATCGTAACCAGACAGCTTCCCGTACAGAACTTGTACTACGATCGTAACCTGACAGCTTCACGTACAGAACTTGTACTACGATCGTAACCAGACAGCTTCACGTACAGAACTTGTACTACGATCGTAACCAGACAGCTTCACGTACAGAACTTGTACTACGATCGTAACCAGACAGCTTCCCGTACAGAACTTGTACTACGATCGTAACCTGACAGCTTCACGTACAGAACTTGTACTACGATCGTAACCAGACAGCTTCCCGTACAGAACTTGTACTACGATCGTAACCAGACAGCTTCCCGTATAGAACTTGTACTACGATCGTAACCAGACAGCTTCCCGTATAGAACTTGTACTACGATCGTAACCAGACAGCTTCGTGTACAGAACTTTTACACTTTAAAGAAAAAGAAAGAAAGAAAGTTAATGTAAAGGTACGAGACTTGAATCGGCGTCCTAGCACGCGGGTTTTCACCCATATGTGATCAGCCGCCTATCCAGAAGTGATCGGAGACTTCTGAATAGTGTTGCCTCAAGCATCGCAACTCACGAGCGAGGTCCCAATCCATACTTTCCCAGAGTGCTAGCCTGGTACCCATTTCTGCCCGAGGCTGGGTCGACCGCGTAGGTATTTTTTTTCCCAACACAAGTACAATTCACACTGTTTGCAGCGGGAATCGAACACGGGTTGTCCGAACTCAGGTAGCTAGTGAGGTTTTTTTTCCCAACTAGGCTACCGAGGCCCCCAAGAAAGTAAAATGTAGACGTAGAGGATGATGGATTTCATTACAATGAAATAGCAGGCATCACGACGAGATTACACGTAAGAGAAACTGTAAAATGTTAACTCCACATTGCCACCGTTCTTTCCTGCATCTATAGTAGATGAAAACATTAGGTTAAGTAGACATCATTACTATATGAAAACTTTAGATTAAATCGACACCTTTGCGATCATGGCTCATTCAGACTAGGATTTCGGGCTATCTTTTGAGGGCGGCTGTCTGTTTTTATGATTGGGATGCTCTGTGATTTCTCTTCCACGTTGGTGGGCGTGGGCCAAATTCACCTCCTCAGGTATGTGTACTGGGGGAAATCCTGTAGGGTGTGCTTTGTTGGCATATCATCTTGGGGGGTACAGAGATACAGACCGGTAGTTCCTATTTTGAGTTTGGTGAAAACGTATTTCATTTTGTTGTGGCCAAATAGTAGGCGAGGTATGATGACGTGATCTCTACTTGTAATTTTGAGTTATCCGTCCCTTTCGTTATATTTTGGGTGTTCTTGTTCCCATTTTGCATGATACTGGCCTTTGACGACGGATTTAGCTTTTTCATAACTGCTCGGGTGGTTTTCTTGTAATAATCGACCTCGGCCTCCCTCCGCTAATTTTTCTGCACTTTCGTTTCCTTGTATATTAAAATGTAATGGTATCCCACTTGATCAGCGGGTCTCAAACTTGCCTTCGCGTGGACCCCATTAAATACGTTTTATAGACGCGGACCCCATTAAATACGTTTTATAGACACGGACCCCCATTAAATACGTTTTATAGACGCGGACCCCCATTAAATAGGATTCAACTTCAACTCACGATTTAAAACCTCAAAGTGCATCAGCCATTTTATTAGAAAAATTGTAATAAATGTCACATTTACATTTGTTCACTCTCCTACGAATGATTCATATGGGGCCTACTTTACTTTAAACTGCACACTCATAATACATTTTAATTGGAATGATTTCTTACCAATGTAAAATAATAACACAAACATTCATTGATTCAATATTTTTTTAAAAAGCGGAAATTACATGCACATAAAATTATGGATATAAATCAACATGTCACACATTTTCACGACTTTAAATAAAGATTAAAGTTATGATCGTTGAAAAAGTGTACTTGACTAATCACAAGATTAGTGAAAAAGGTAACATTGCATACTCACATAATAAGAGAGAAGGGTGTTGCTGAATTTCACCTGCAGGCCTTGTTATATTGAGCTTAATGTCTGAAACTTGTATTCTGAGATCTGACTCTGTTTTCTAAACGGTTTCTGTATTTATTTTTTAAGATAAACGGGAACAGAGCATGATCTTCCATACAGGTATGTTTGTGTTCGATTCCCGCTGGGAGCAGTGTGAATTGTACTCGTGGTTGGAAGAAAAAAATACCCCCATGGTCGACTCAGCCGTTGGCAGAAATGGGTACCAGGGTATTACCCTGGGAAGGGAGGAATGTCGCCTCGCATCGTGAGTTCAATGCTTGAAGCGACACTATCCAGAAATCTCCGAACATTTCTGGATAGGCACCCGAGCACATATGGGTGGAAACTCGTGTGCTAAGACGCCGGTTCAAGTCTCGTACTTTACCTTTACTTTATGTTATGAAAGGCATCGATACTTTCATAGGCCTCTTTGATAATTCAGGGAAATCTGCTCGAAAATGAGCCCAGAAATTAGGAAGTGATTCTTCCTTGAACTGTAATCTCAGAGTACCATCCGTGGATATTTCAAGGCGCCTATCTTCCTTTGCTGTTATGAGCTCTTTTAGCTTATACACATTAACTGAACATAGAGCTCTAACCCAGTTCTTGCTAGCATCTGCAACTAGACAATATTCGCAGAAACTGTGTCGCAATCTTCTGCATGCAATAAACAAAAACATGTTTTCTGCAGACAACTGTTCGTCGACGGATTCAAGAAAATCTGAGATTTGAAAATTTTTCCAAATTTATGTTGAACATGCGATGATAGCATAGACCTAATTTTGTGATTATTGCCTCGATCTTGTCTTCAAACTTGAAAAACAGTAGCACATTGTCCAATGAAGATTTAGACTGAGCAAATTTTGATGCGTGAACATATCTGACAGATATATCAATCTGATTAACCAGGGAAAATGTGTCAAACGTTTGGTGGTGTGAAACTGCTTCTCCATGAGAAATAATCTTATTTCATCTCTTAATTCCTATAAATGTGACAAACTTCACCTTGTGATAGCCAGCGGACTTCTCTGTGCATCAAAGTTCATAGTGATCACTTCCTATATCTTCACAGAGTTGTTAAAAAATCCATGAATTCAGAGATTTATTTTCAAAAAAGTATCAATTTTGACTGATTCATTTAAAGTCTCTTTCAATATTCCTGGCATCTTATTAACAACAAGAACTTCCCTATGTGTGCAACAATGCTGCCAAGTTACCGATGCTGTGTTTTCCAGACACTGTGTTTTTCTGTGTTACCGGTAAGCTCTCAGAACATTGCTCGCGCACCATCTGTTCTAATTCCAATGCATTTAAACCACCCAAAAAAATGAGATGTTATACAATTATTTAAGATGGAAAATATTTCTTCGTCTGTAGCGTGTACCAAGAAGCAGATCAACAACAATTCAAACACAATTCTCTCTTGCTCATCACTGACGTAGCACAGCTAGGTCGCTTTGTTTGTTATGTCTGGGCTTTCATCTAATTGCAGAGCAAAATAGTGGGACAGTCGAATTCTTTTCTAATAACTGCTCCTTCATGCTGGCTGAAAAACTGTCGGCTCGCCATTTCACAGAATCATTTGACAAAGATATTAAGGAAAGGCCCTTGACAGCTTCCATGTTGAAACCATTACTTTTGCAGCAGGTAATATATAAGTATTTCAGTCATTGTGTACGGTTTTCCAGTTTGTGCTTTAAGATGAGTCATTGGCCCAGGCATAGCAAGCAAACAGAAATATTTTGAACTACCTATGCAGGGTAGAAGAAAAGGGTAAACAGCATTCACGTGCGTTGCCTTCGAAAGATTGTGAACATCAACTGGCAGGACAAAGTAACCAAATCTACTGTCTTACAACGAGGCAAATTTCCATCCTTCATGGCAACACTTAGGAGTCGTAGACTAAGGTGGCTGGGTCATGTAAGAAGAATGGCAAACTTTCCTATTCACAAACAAATATTGCATGACGAACTTAAAGTTGGAAAGAGACAAAGTGGCAGACCAGTGCAGAGATATAAGAATGTTTCAGGGCTTATTTGAGAGAATTCTCTATCAGCGAAAGAAACTGTAAAAATCTGGCTGCAGATCGTTGCACAAACAAGAACAAAAATTAAAAAAATTGCACAGCATCTTTCCAGGCGGTGCTGATATCAAATTCAGAAGACAAAAGGCGCAGGAGAAAGGAGACGAGGTCAGGCACCACAAATACATCTTGTTCGTTCAGCGGATGGATCTATATATCCATTATTGACTGATTCAGCCACGAGAGAAGCTGTTCAGCAAAGCAGCATCCAGCATAAAACACTAATATTTTTACCAAACTATAGACTTATCATGATTGCTTGCTACCAACCGTCAGGACGCCAAAGACCAGATTATAAGACAAGACGCTTCTTAGGAAGCCTTCACAACATTTTCATTTTGACAGCCAGTTGTAGTCTCTTTTACCATTTTATTACTTTCCTGAAGCTCACGTTTCTCACTTTTGAAAAAAAATCTCAGCATTTTAGGCATGTTATTTATGTTTAGCATTGAGATGTCTTCGTAACTGAGATGGTTTTATAGCCTCATTGGACAATACATCGTGGCACAACACACGATGTGGTAGCTGTCTTCTTGACCTGTACACGCCAAGCCACAAATATTTTCTGGACTATAACGGCGGCACTTTTGAAGGTGACTAAAAGAGTTTTAAATGTCATTCGAACAGGAGAATCCCATGTTAACATCAGCAGTTCTTTTCGTTCCAAGTTCAGCCAACGATCCATCTCGATATTGGGCTAAAATGTAAGTAAAAAAAAAAAGTAAAGTACCCCCATCACGCCCAGTGGCGTATAGAGAATATGGTGTAAGTGACCATAAATTTTACAGACCTTCGGCACATGATTTTTGGCTAATGTGGTCGGTATTACGGCCGTGCCGCTTTACTTTCCCAGAAAAATATCCGGTACCCATTAAAGGCTGGGTGAACCTACAAGGGACAAGAGATAGGGATCGAACCCTATCTCTTGTCCCTTGTAGTTCGGTTCACTAACCACTGAGCTATTGCGGCTCCCGGGCTAAAATGTGTTGATACTAAATTCACTGCGATACTATCAGTCCCTTTACATGATAGTGATATGATTTTTATTAACACAAGTTGAAGAAAGAAACACTACCGCCAAATTCGTTCATCTACCATTCAATTAAAACTTACTTCTGTGGTTTTATAATCATCATCATCATCATCATCGAGTGCCTTCTCCGCAATGAAGGTTGGCTACCATGGATCGCCATTCTACTCTGTTTCTTGCTTTGATAGTGCAGGCTGTCATAGATTGACTTGCCCATCTTTTGATGTTACACGTCCATGTTAATCTTAGTCTGCCTCTTCCTCTTTTACCTTGTATTTTCCCTTCTAATATTACTTTTAGTAGGCTGTTGTGTCTTTTAACATGCCCCTAAATTTTCATTTGTCTTGTCTTAATTGTATTTAGTAGTTCTCTTTTTATTTTCAGTTGTTTTAAAACTTCATCGTTTGTTATCTTTTGTTTCTATCCAATTCTACCTATTCTTCTATAAATCGACATTTCAAAGGCTTCAATTTTCTGTTCTGTTTTCTTGTCTAATGTCCATGTTTCTGCACCATACAGGAATATTGAGAAGATGTACCATTTTGCCATTGTTAGTTTCAGCCCTGCTGATATTTGTTTTGTTGTTTGTATATTTTTCATGGCATTAAAATTACTTTTTGCCATACATATTCTTTTGTTTATTTCAAGTTTGCATTTTCCATCATTGGTTATAGTATGTCCCAGGTAGTTGTAGCTCTGGACTGTCTCCAGATGTATTCCCTCAACGGTGATATTTAATTGTAGGTCTTGAGAATTTTCTTTGTTTATGATCAGCTGCAAGAAATGTCACATCCTTTCTTTCTATTACACATGGCCACTCACTTGCATGTAAAGTACATATTTTGTTTGTTTCCCAAAGCTCCTTTATTAAATGTACTTATTTCTTCACTAGTTACATTACATTAGGTCGGGACGAGGTGATTCCCTGTAACCCATCTTAATCAATGTTAACTTCAGAATGTGTGATCGTGGTCTGGCTAATCTTTTTATTTCTTTTGATATTTGTCAAGTTTAAAGTGTCTTTGATATCACTCCGCAATTTTTTTCTTTGTTCTAGAAGTGATGCTTTGAAGGTTGTAAGTTAGAAAATTATTTTTTTAAAGGGAATATAGTACTTCTTTTTTACGAATTATTGAGTTTTGTGCTTTCATTCATTCATTCATTTATTCTCTCTTTCCTTTTAGCTACAAAATATTATGCAATTCTTTAAGCATTGCGGACACCCTGTGACGGCATCACGGATCCATAGGGGGCCGTGACCACAGTTTGAGAAACGTTGCACTGGATGACCATTCTTTTGAAGTTTTTGCACAATTGCTCTGGCGTTGTTGTTAGGTCATCCAGGTCGTTGTTCCTGGGGTTTTTAAGTGCTATTAGGACCGACAGTGCATCGGTTAGTATCATCAAGTTGTTGTGCACGTTATTTTTCTGCTGGATAGCCAGTTTGACAGGATCTTTGAGGGCCTCAGTTTCAGCTTTTTAATTGTTTGAGAATCTCCCTGTGGCCATTTAGTTACCTCTTCCAGGTTTTTCCTCGAAAGCACATCTCCTCCTCCATTTCCAGTTGTGCTTATAGCACAGCCATTCCTGGGACCAGGAGTCATGTGGGAAATTGTCGTCTATGTATTTTTCTATTATGTACTTAATCTGAGTCTGCGTGGGTGCTATCTTTCTTGATTCCTATTATGTTCTCCTTAAGTTATAGTGTTATATATTTCCCTTGGGGATTAACACTGGACGGGTATGTTGATGTTGGCATATGTGACAGTGCTGGCTCACAGTTCTCCTTCTCAAGAGATTGCCTTCAAGTTGCTGATCCTCATTACCCTTCCTCTTCCGAAGCCAGTAAAACATTCGTGCATGGGACTATCGGGAACCTCTTGTATTCCTCCGCTTGCTGCATCACTTTAATTTTCCGTCTGTCTTCAATAGGTTGGAGGCGTGCCACTGTTTCTGGAGTCTCTATAGGTATGGATATAATATCACCAGTAACGATGCGAACAGTCTAGTTTTTTGTTCTTCTAATCTTGTCAAACTGATTTGAAAGGTGTAGCCCAGGCTGTGACTCCATACTCAAGAACTAGTCTTATTCTTCCAGTGGTCAGACGTTTCACGATATTACGTTCCTGCTAATTTCTTCATTGTATCTGTTTTTTTATGGTTCTTTAATTTACTTTGTCTACTTTATCTACTTTGTCTATCTGATTTATCCATGCCAGTCTGCGACCCATGGTAATGCCCAGATATGTTGAGCTTTGGTCAATAGGGAGTGTGTGATCTTTTATCTTCAGGTTTACTGAGAGTGAATTTATTGATAGGCTGAAAATTGTGTCAGGTTTTTTTTCTTTTTCCTTAATTAGCTACGTATTCGTCCATTTTCAAGTTTTCATAGGGCATCTTACATTCTGGAGCTGACCAATGAAATAGATTTTTCTCTTGCTCTCATCGCCATGTCATCTACATACATGATAGTTTGTGTTATAGTTAGTATATCCTTTACTATGTCGTTTATAAAAATTAAGATAAGCGTTGGGGATAGCGCTCCACTTGTTCATATTTTGTTTTCTTATTTAGGTTACCTTGCACTTGTACTCTGGTCGTCCTGTCTTGTAGGTCTGGCAATATCGAGTTAAATAATCGACTTCGGACGCCAAGTCTGGGAATATCTAGTTAAATAATCGACTTCGGATGCCAAGTCTGGGAATATCGAGTTAAATAATCGACTTCGGACGCCAAGTCTGGGAATATCGAGTTAAATAATCGACTTCGGACGCCAAGTCTGGGAATATCGAGTTAAATAATCGACTTCGGACGCCAAGTCTGGAAATATCGAGTTAAATAATCGACTTCGGACGCCAAGTCTGGGAATATCGAGTTAAATAATCGACTTCGGATGCCAAGTCTGGAAATATCGAGTTAAATAATCGACTTCGGATGCCAAGTCTGGGAATATCGAGTTAGGTAATCGACTTCGGATGCCAAGTTTGGGAATATCGAGTTAGGTAATCGACTTCGGATGCCAAGTCTGGGAATATCGAGTTAAATAATCGACTTCGGACGCCAAGTCTGGGAATATCGAGTTAAATAATCGACTTCGGACGCCAAGTCTGGGAATATCGAGTTAGGTAATCGACTTCGGATGCCAAGTCTAGGAATATCGAGTTAAATAATCGACTTCGGACGCCAAGTCTGGGAATATCGAGTTAAATAATCGACTTCGGACGCCAAGTCTGGGAATATCGAGTTAAATAATCGACTTCGGACGCCAAGTCTGGGAATATCTAGTTAAATAATTGACTTCGGATGCCAAGTCTGGGAATATCGAGTTAAATAATCAACTTCGGATGCCAAGTCTGGGAATATCGAGTTAGATAATCGACTTCGGATGCCAAGTCTGGGAATATCGAGTTAAATAATCAACTTCGGATGCCAAGTCTGGGAATATCGAGTTAAATAATCGACTTCGGATGCCAAGTCTGGGAATATCGAGTTAGATAATCGACTTCGGATGCCAAGTCTGGGAATATCGAGTTAAATAATCAACTTCAGATGCCAAGTCTGGGAATATCGAGTTAAATAATCGACTTCGGATGCCAAGTCTGGGAATATCGAGTTAAATAATCGACTTCGGGTGCCAAGTCTGGGAATATCGAGTTAAATAATCGACTTCGGGTGCCAAGTCTGGGAATATCGAGTTAAATAATCGACTTCGGATGCCAAGTCTGGGAATATCGAGTTAAATAATCGACTTCGGGTGCCAAGTCTGGGAATATCGAGTTAAATAATCGGCCTAGGATGCCAAGTGTGGGAAGTTTATTCTTTAATCTATCTCTCTACACCCTTTCGAAAACCTTCTCTATGTCGAGCCACACTATCAACATGTGTCTCCTTTCTTGTAGATCGTCCTAAATGTCATGTGCTGTGTAGCAATAGACATCTGAATTCGATGAAAACTGATTAAGTAGACATCTGTAGTAGATGCAAACATTAGATTATTTAAACATCTATAGTAGATGAAAGCATGAGATTAAGAAGACATCCGTAGTCGATGGTGCACCACTGTCTCCCTTATCTGTTGAACGTAGAACTCAACTGAAATCGATCAAATTCCTTTGGCAAGAGAGCGCGACGATATGTAACAAACATTCCAATCTTTGTGCGGTGAGTATGATCTAACGATATCTGCATCAGTCATTGAACTCAGATCGAATAGAAGTGTCTATGGTAGAAGAGATATAAAGAAATGACAAGACCACTTGAACGCTTCTGAGTGTTCGGATTAACGTCATAATGACGAACCTTAGTAACCATTTTTACTTCATTTCACGTTTGTTAAAGGCTTTCAGTTAAAATGATTAATTCGGCATTTGTTTTTTTTATTTTGATTATTGTTTTATTCATGACTGTATGAATTATGTCGTAGCAATAGACATCTGAATTCGATGAAAACAGATTAAGTAGACATCTGTAGCAGATGTAAACATTAGATGAAGTATGATTCAGATAAAAAATACCAGATAGCTTAAGAGAATGGCTTGGCAGAAAGTCAACAACAGAAATGATAAATTGTCATGAAAATTGTGGAGAGACATGATCACCTACGCCAGGAGGCCCAGTACTTGATTTTGGTTATTGTATTGTATCTATTTTATAATATCGTGTGTCGTATAGCTTTTATGAACATTTATGTACACTGTGTGATGTGACTAAGTCGAATTATTTCTGATTCTTTCATGAGATCCGATGAGTACACTAACGCTGATAGTCGAGAAGACCATTTTGTCAAATCTGTACCGGACAAATATGTCACAGTCGGACAAACTGTGAGACGTGATGCTGTGTTCAGCTTTTGCCCTGACCAGATCCGGGCAGTAGGCGTTGGATTTCACAAGGCACTCTCCAAGACGCACGACATCCTGGTCTCAGTGGAAATCTGCCCCAGGCCGTAACAGTTTGGGTCAACAACTGACGCATAAGCCTGGCGGCGTTCTACAAACACAAGATGGCGCGTGTCACATTATTCTTGATGGCCGACTTGTTTTCCCTGCCCCAAACTCTCACTGCCGGGGGGAAATGAAGATCTTCCTGCAAGAGTCTGGAAAGTATACAAACAAAGGACATCTAACCTGATAGAAACATAAATATTCGACTGTTTGATTATACTCAGCACATTCAAACATATGATGTTCCGTTTAAGGGAAAAGCGTAAAGTAAATCCTCGAATAACAAATCTCTTTTTCTTTCTGGTGATCACAGACTTCGACGACACTCTCTTCATCGTCCGCCATTAAAAGGGCGCTAAGAGGGTGTAGTTGCGTTGTATTGTGGTTTACAGGAAAGTTGTAATATTTCCACCTTTCGGCCAAACGTTTTAAAACAACTGAAAATAAAAAGAGAACTACTAAATACAATTAAGACAAGACAAATGACATTTTTGGGGCATGTTAAAAGACACAACTGCCTACTAAAAGTAATATTGGAAGGAAAAATACAAGGTAAAAGAGGCAGAGGCAGAGGCAGACCAAGACTAACATGGACGAGTAACATCAAAAGATGGTCTGGTCAATCTATGACAGCCTGCACCATCAAAGCAAGAAACAGAGTAGAATGGCGATCCATGGTAGCCAACCTTCGTTGCGGAGAAGGCACACGATGATGATGATGATGATGATTCGGCCAAACATATCCGACTTGAACACGGCATTTACGAGTACTGAGTAGCCTTCCATCTTTGATTAGTACTCTCGTTTGACAAGACTAATTAGTCACTTTCCAGGAGCACTGTTTAGAAGGAATAGTCCAGATCAGCTATGTTGTTCTAACCACTTTTTTTTCTTTATCTCTTTTTCCCTCTTTTCCTCTCGTTCTCGGTACTACCCTATCATGTTCTCTCTGCAGTCTCTCTCTCACTCTATATCTACATATCTATAACTTGAAATAATGAACAAAAATGACTCAAGCCAGTGTTCATTTACACAAGGCATCAGATTCTGCTAACATGACAAAGTGACATGCAACAAAGAGCAGTACATCTACTCCAATAAATGTTAACATTCGTCTTCTTTGTTTTGTCTACGTCTGTTCCCAAAGTTCTTTTTTGTTCTTTCTCTCATTCTTTTTATCGATTCTTATTGTTCATACAAGCTTATAACTACCTTCTTGCTATTTTAGTGCGTATTTCTTTCTGTTGCTCTCACTTTTTGCATCCATATTGTGTTACTTTCACTTTCTGTTGCTCTCACTTTTTGCATCCATATTGTGTTACTTTCACTTTCTGTTGCTCTCACTTTTTGCATCCATATTGTGTTACTTTCACTTTTTGTTGCTCTAACCTTTTGCATCCATATTGTGTTACTTTCACTGTTTGTCTCCATACTGTGTTACTCTCAATACTTGCATCTATTGTTATATCTTACAAATACCCCCACCTTTTCCACAAATACTCATACCCTCTATATAACACGAAAGTTATGGTTTCTCTTCAAGTTGAGAGATTTTGAACGAGTAAAGTTAAACATCCTCGCCTAGGATACGTCTTTGTATCTCTCTTTCATTTTGTGGTAAAAGACCACCCATTTGTCTGTCTTGACGGGCTTAATGAAAGAACGGGATCAACAAATGAGTTCTCTAACAAAGTCTCGGAAAGACAGACATGGAAGTTATAGCTATTAGATGGGCGTAGTCTGATAGTAGCGTGTCAGTTATCATCAAAACAGATTGATGATTGACATTACTGGAGACATTTTGGATTTTTAGAAAAGCTGGAAGTAATTCTTTTTTTTTTTTTCATTTGATGGACAATTTCTTTCGGTTTTTTTTTTTTTGTGTGGACAATTTCTTCCGTTTTTTGTTTGTTTGTTTAATGGACAATCTTTTTAGTTTTTTTCTTAATAGACAATTTCTTTCGTTTTTTGTTTGTTTGTTTAATTGACAATTTCTTTCGTTTTTCGTTTGTTTAATTGACAATTTCTTACGTTTTTTGTTTGTTTAATGGACAATTTCTTTCGTATTTTTAAATGTACAATTTATTTCGTTTTTTGTTTGTTTGTTTGTTTGTTTGTTTGTTTGTTTAATTGACAATTTATTTGTTTTTTGTTTGTTTGTTGATCTGTCTCGATGCTGACTAGAAAGGTCCGTGCTCAATCGCCAGATGTGGCCATTACAAACAAAATGTCGACTATCACGAATTTGTGGTTCACACTAAATCTATCGTTTCATAGTTTTTTTTCTTCTCTTTTTTAACTGTCACGATTATATGGTTCACACAATCTCTGAGTATCATACCTTTTTTATACAATTACTGTTACATTGACGTTCTGGCTGAATATACGGTTACTTTGACATCCTGTCTAAATATACTGTCACATTGATGTTCTGGCTGAATATACTGTTATATTGACGCCCTGTCTAAATATGCTGTCAGAGTGACGTCCTGGCTAAATATACTGTCAGAGTGACGTCCTGGCTAAATATACTGTTAGAGTGATGTTCTGGCTAAATATACTGTCAGAGTGACGTCCTGGCTAAATATACTGTCAGAGTGACGTCCTGGCTAAATACACTGTTGGAGTGACGTCCTGGCTAAATATACTGTCAGAGTGACGTCCTGGCTAAATATACTGTTGGAGTGATGTTCTGGCTAAATATACTGTCAGAGTGACGTCCTGGCTAAATACACTGTCAGAGTGACATCCTGGCTAAATATACTGTCAAAGTGACGTCCTGGCTAAATATACTGTTACATTGACGTCATGGCTAAATATACTGTCAGAGTGACGTCCTGGCTAAATACATTGTCAGAGTGACGTCCTGGCTAAATATACTGTCAGAGTGACGCCCTGGCTAAATATACTTCCACATTGATGTTCTGGCTGACTATACTTACTGTCACATTGATGTTCTGGCTTAATATACTGCCACATGTGTAAATATTTTCTGGCTAAATATAGTGGCAGACTAAACTCAGAGTTTCTCAATGTTCACAACTAGAATTCAAACTCTCACACTGTAAAAAAAAACCTCTCTAGACTCTATGTCTAGGAACCCAAATCACACTATGTTATCTTTCAGCTCTCTGACTCTGACCGCTAATTGCTTTCTACAATTATTCTTTTATAAAATAAACATAAAATGGTATTGAGCAGCCAGACTAACAGAAAGATAAGACAAACTACAACGCTTCAGCAAAAGCTTCATCAGGTATATCAAACAGACTATGTACATTCAACACAAAATTCGAGTAGAATACACAGCGACACGGCTCCAAAAAAATGGCAGAAAGAATGGCGGAAAAGACGGTGGCCAGGATTTACGTAGTGTAATTAAAATATTAATATTCAATAGGACAGGTAAGATTTAATTAGGCCAAAGGAACTAAACAATGAAAATTTGGAAAAATGAAAGAAGGTGTCCCAGAGGATACGAAGAAAACGAGAAGAAAAGTACAATGAAGATAAGATAGAGGTATGGAGGAAGAAGAGCAAGAGAGGTAATAAAGAAAACGCAAGGAGGAATATGGGTAGGGTACAGGAAAGGCATGGAGAGGAGACAGGAAATTATAAAAAAGAGTGAAAAGAGTCTAATCCTCTCAGTTGAAGAGTACCAAAATGGGCTATCAGCCGGTTCTCAAATGTGAACCATCTATGGGTATCAGAGGAACAAGAGATTATGCCAGTACCATGGAAGTCATCAGAGGTATTATGTCCTGGCAAACTGAAATGGGATGAGACATGAGTGCCAGAATCATTTTGATGTTATGTAAGTGATCACACATTCTGTCTCACAGGCGTCGTCCTGTTTGGCCAATATATATTTTGAGACAACGTTGGCAGATGATGGTGTATGTCAGATTTTAGAAAATGCTCGTAATTTTTTCCTGAATATCAAACTGATCATTCGGGAACATGCTTTCGTGAGTCTCTAGTACGAAAGGGCACGTACTGCATGATCTGTTGCAGCGGGTCGTGCCCAGCAGATTCTGGTCAGGGTTACGGAGGCGGCCCCTAATCAAAATTCCCCGACTTTTAAGTGTTGTATTCGAATGGAATGAAATAAATTATAAAGATTATGATAAAAACAAATAAAAATATATCAAGTATTTGATGACGTCATAGTACGTACCTTTTTTTTTTGAAAGCAGCCACGTGCAGTAGGAATTTCAGCCAGGAGCGTTGCAACAAATTAATAGAGACACAAGAGAAAATGGCACCTCATACAAATAGATGCCCCCATGCAACAATTACATCAAGTGAGAGAGTCAAACTAAGACCTGGAATCCTACAGCTTTCAGTGATCCTTTCCTGCAAGGATGTGCTTACTTGTAACACATGCAAAGATCAGCAGGAGACAAGTGGAGCTGTCTTAACTCGCAATAATTAGCAACACTTGTCAGGAATTCTCTGACGGAAGTTCATTTCCGCTGTTGTCATGGCAATATAACGCGAGATTTGCTGGTTCTCAACAACTGAAGCATCCAGTAGGCTCAACTATTGGGCTTCCACCTTCTATTATATTTGCTGGTCTTCCTCTCTCTGCCTCAGTTTGTCTCCTTTTGTATCTCAATCTGTTAATTTTTTTTCTTAACCTGTTTCTAAATTTCTTTTTGTTTTCTTTCACGCCCTCTCTTTGTGTTTCTCTCACTGTGCTGATTATTTTTACTCGTTCACTCTTTTATTTATTTTTCTACCCTCACTCAATCCCGCTCTTCGACATATATCTTTTCTCCCATTACTTTTATATTTATCTATCTCTAATGCTTTATTTGATTTAGGTGCCATCGATCACTTTGTTAAACTTTGACAGTCCTAACTGATGAACAATTGTGTTGGCACTACATACAGAGATGTCAGATTGAGCAGCCATCCAGTTTGTTGAGATTAGACGATCGTCCCATATAGGAGTATAAAAACGTTGCATTTTAGCAAGTGACCCTGCAATAAAAGTTGCCAGAAAATAGACATTCTTCCATTGTTGACAAAACTTTTACCCAATGACTGGCTGTGCTTTCATTCACTGACATCTCTCTAGTATACCTAACAAATGACTGTGCTTTCAGTCATTGACATCTCTCTAGTATACCTAACAAATGACTGTGCTTTCATTCACTGACATCTCTCTAGTACACCTAACAAATGACTGTGCTTTCATTCACTGACATCTCTCTAGTATACCTAACAAATGACTGTGCTTTCATTCATTGACATCTCTCTAGTACACCTAACAACTGACTATGCTTTCATTCACTGACATCTCTCTAGTATACCTAAAAAATGACTGTGCTTTCATTCATTGACATCTCTCTAGCATACCTAACAAATGACTGTGCTTTCATTCATTGACATCTCTCTAGTATACCTAACAACTGGCTGTGCTTTCATTCATTAACATCTCTCTAGTATACCTAACAACTGACTATGCTTTCATTCACTGACATCTCTCTAGTATACCTAAAAAATGACTGTGCTTTCATTCATTGACATCTCTCTAGTATACCTAACAAATGACTGTGCTTTCATTCATTGACATCTCTCTAGTATACCTAACAAATGACTGTGCTTTCCTTCATTGACATCTCTCTAGTATACCTAACAAATGACTGTGCTTTCATTCATTGACATCTCTCTAGAATACCTAACAAATGACTGTGCTTTCATTCATTGACATCTCTCTAGAATACCTAACAAATGACTGTGCTTTCATTCATTGATCTCTCTCTGGTATGCCTAACAACTGACTATGCTTTCATTCACTGACATCTCTCTAGTATACCTAAAAAATGACTGTGCTTTCAGTCATTGACATCTCTCTAGTATACCTAACAAATGACTGTGCTTTCATTCACTGACATCTCTCTAGTACACCTAACAAATGACTGTGCTTTCATTCACTGACATCTCTCTAGTATACCTAACAAATGACTGTGCTTTCATTCATTGACATCTCTCTAGTACACCTAACAACTGACTATGCTTTCATTCACTGACATCTCTCTAGTATACCTAAAAAATGACTGTGCTTTCATTCATTGACATCTCTCTAGCATACCTAACAAATGACTGTGCTTTCATTCATTGACATCTCTCTAGTATACCTAACAACTGGCTGTGCTTTCATTCATTAACATCTCTCTAGTATACCTAACAACTGACTATGCTTTCATTCACTGACATCTCTCTAGTATACCTAAAAAATGACTGTGCTTTCATTCATTGACATCTCTCTAGTATACCTAACAAATGACTGTGCTTTCATTCATTGACATCTCTCTAGTATACCTAACAAATGACTGTGCTTTCCTTCATTGACATCTCTCTAGTATACCTAACAAATGACTGTGCTTTCATTCATTGACATCTCTCTAGAATACCTAACAAATGACTGTGCTTTCATTCATTGACATCTCTCTAGAATACCTAACAAATGACTGTGCTTTCATTCATTGATCTCTCTCTGGTATGCCTAACAACTGACTATGCTTTCATTCACTGACATCTCTCTAGTATACCTAAAAAATGACTGTGCTTTCCTTCATTGACATCTCTCTAGAATACCTAACAAATGACTGTGCTTTCATTCATTGACATCTCTCTAGTATACCTAACAAATAACTGTGCTTTCATTCATTGACATCTCTCTAGTACACCTAACAAATGACTGTGCTTTCATTCATTGACATCTGTCTAGTATACCTAACAAATGACTGTGCTTTCATTCACTGACATCTCTCTAGTATACCTAACAACTGACTATGCTTTCATTCATTAACATCTCTCTAGAATACCTAACAAATAACTGTGCTTTCATTCATTGACATCTCTCTAGTATACCTAACAAATAACTGTGCTTTCATTCATTGACATCTCTCTAGTACACCTAACAAATGACTGTGCTTTCATTCATTGACATCTGTCTAGTATACCTAACAAATGACTGTGCTTTCATTCACTGACATCTCTCTAGTATACCTAACAAATGACTGTGCTTTCATTCATTGACATCTCTCTAGTATACCTAACAACTGACTGTGCTTTCATTCATTGACATCTCTCTAGTATACCTAACAAATGACTGTGCTTTCATTCACTGACATCTCTCTAGTATACCTAACAAATGACTGTGCTTTCATTCATTGACATCTCCTCTAGTATACCTAAAAAATGACTGTGCTTTCATTCACTGACATCTCTCTAGTATACCTAACAACTGACTATGCTTTCATTCATTAACATCTCTCTAGAATACCTAACAAATACTGTGCTTTCATTCATTGACATTTCTCTAGTATACCTAACAAATAACTGTGCTTTCATTCATTGACATCTCTCTAGTACACCTAACAAATGACTGTGCTTTCATTCAATGACATCTGTCTAGTATACCTAACAAATGACTGTGCTTTCATTCACTGACATCTCTCTAGTATACCTAACAACTGACTGTGCTTTCATTCACTGACATCTCTCTAGTATACCTAACAAATGACTGTGCTTTCATTCATTGACATCTCTCTAGTATACCTAACAAATGACTGTGCTTTCATTCACTGACATCTCTCTGGTATACCTAACAACTGACTGTGCTTTCATTCACGGACATCTCTCTTGTATACCTAACACATGACTATACTTTCATTCACTGACATCTCTCTAGTTTACTCATTTACTGACTATGCTTTCATTCACTGACAACTCTCTAGTTTACCTAACAACTGACTGTGCTTTCATTCACTGACATCTCTCAAGTATACCTAACAACTGACTGTGCTTCCATTCATTGACATCTCTCTAGTTTACTCATTTAGTGACTGCTTTCATTCACGCACATCTCTCTAGTTTACATGACAACTGACTGTGCTTTCATTCACTGACATCTCTCTAGTTTACCTAACAACTGACTGTGATTTCATTCATTGACATCTCTCTAGTTAACTCATTAACTGACTGTGCTTTCATTCACTGACATCTCTTTAGTTTACTAACAACTGACTGTACTTTCATAAACAACCATTTCTCTAGTTTACTCAACAACTAACTGTGCTTTCATTCACTGACATCTCTCTAAGATCACACACTTACTGACTGTGCTTTCATTCACTGACATCTCTCTAGTATACCTAACAAATGACTGTGCTTTCATTCATTGACATCTCTCTAGTTTACCTAACAACTGACTGTGCTTTATTCACTGACATCTCTCTAGTATACCTAACAAATGACTGTGCTTTCATACACTGACATCTCTCAAGTGTACCTAACAACTGACTGTGCTTCCATTCATTGACATCTCTCTAGTTTACTCATTTAGTGACTGCTTTCATTCACTGACATCTCTCTGGTATACCTAACAAATGACTGTGCTTTCATTCCTTGACATCTCTCAAGTATACCTAACAACTGACTGTGCTTCCATTCATTGACATCTCTCTAGTTTACTCATTTAGTGACTGCTTTCATTCACTGACATCTCTCTAGTTTACATGACAACTGACTGTGCTTTCATTCACTGACATCTCACTAGTTTACCTAACAACTGACTGTGCTTTCATTCATTGACATCTTTCTAGTTAACTCATTAACTGACTGTGCTTTCATTCACTGACATCTCTCTAGTTTACTAACAACTGACTGTACTTTCATAAACAACCATTTCTCTAGTTTACTCAACAAGTAACTGTGCTTTCATTCACTGACATCTCTCTAAGATTACACAATTACTGACTGTGCTTTCATTCACTGACATCTCTCTAAGATTACACAATTATTGACTGTGCTTTCATTCACTGACATCTCTCTAAGATTACACAATTATTGACTGTGCTTTCATTCACTGACATCTCTCTAAGATTACACACTTACTGACTTGGCTTTCATTCACTGACATCTCTGTACGATTACACAATTACTGACTGTGCTTTCATTCATTGACATCTCTGTAAGATTACACAATTACTAACTGTGCTCACTGACATTCACTGACATCTCTCTAGTTTACACGGGTTCCCTAGAATTTGCTAATCCAAAATGGTTAAGCAGTATAAGTAAAAGTAAAGTACCCCCGTCACGCCAAGTGGCGTGCAGGGAATATGGTGTTAGTGACCATACATTTTACAGACCTTCAGCACATGATTTTTGGGGTAATGTAGTCGGTATTACGCCCGTGCCGTTTTACTTTTCCAGAAAAAATCCGGTACCCATTAAAGGCTGAGTGAACCTGGAAGCCGTCGGTTGGGATCGAACCCTACCTCTTGTCCTTTGTAGTCCAGTTCACTAATCGCGGCTTTCGGTTAAGCAGTGTACCCTTTCTATATTTTACTACTTTTAAATTTCTTTCATTTGCAGCAAACATCATCATCATCATCAAGTGCCGTCTCCGCATTGCTCATTGGCTGCCATGGAGCGCCACTCCTCCCTGTCTCTTGCTTTTTTGATAGTGCAGGTTGTCATAGGTTGACTTGCCCATCTTTTGATGTTACTCTTCCATGTTAGTCTTGGTCTGCCTCTTTTACCTTATATTTTCCCTTCCAAGATAACTTTTAGTAGACTGTTGTGTCTTTTAACATGCCCCAAATCACTATGGCTTTCTTTGGATTAGTACGTGATGAGGCTTCAATCTCTTTCACGGTGGTCGATAATATTCGTCTTTCCTGCCCTGTAATGCCTCTTATGTACCACACACTTTGTTTTTTCTTTTGCTTTCTGAGCCGTTGATATTTCTGATTCATCCGCCCCATCTACTGTCACAGACTTGTGTACATTCGGGATGGACATCTTGGTAGACGCCATTATGGTCAAAATAGATGTTTGCCAGTCGAACCGCAAAGACACGTTGGTCTATCGATGACAGTTAAAACATTTCGACAAAAGAAGAATAAATAGTATTCCACTAAAATATTGATAATGCTCACAGTCTTATCCGCTCGTCAGAAGTTAACATAACTTTAACGGGGAATAGCAGAACATTATTTCACAACTAGACTGTCGCGTAAATAATTTAAACACGTCAGCAAGAGCCGAGTAAGAAAAAATATCTAACGCAGCCGCCATAACACCTTGTAGACTAAAACACATATACTACTGTAATAATACAGGAAAGAAAACACAAGTATTACTGAAAGTTAAGGATTTCCGCATAATATTACGTTTTTCTTCATCAATGTGTTGTCTGTTAGTGCTCCGTCTTTCTATGCCTCTTCATCTTTATATCTTTCTATTATATTTTTCTAATTTATTATTCCTCTATTATAATTATTATAATATCTTTGAGTCATTGTTAGTTATTTTTGACTTGTTACGCGGCTGAACCAATTTATCTGTTGTTTCTTTAATATCTGTATGATCGCGATTGTTTCTCCATTAATTTGGCTCTGAGCACTGCTCTGTCGCAGAGCTGTTCATGTTACCAGTGCTTGCCCGTGCATTGTGATCGCAGTTGTCTGTGACCCGTCGTCTTCCAATCATGTTGTTTCTCTACATTTTTGTTGTTTTCGCACATAGACTGTTATTATACACTCTTAAAAAGCACAATTGTATATGTCTATCCAGCTTAATGATATTTGATATCACATTATATCATTCTCTGGAATTGGAAACTTGACACATAATAATGTTAAGAGCATAACGGGTTATATCAGGTAGAAGAGAGAAGAAAATAGTACGACAACGAAGGAGTTGAGTTCATGATGTCACGGGCCACCTGGACAACTGAATCGAATGCTGGACATTTAGCGCAGAATGGGGTAGTACAGTATCACAGTAGTTGTCGTGGGAAACAAGTCCCAATAGAAAAAAAATCTACTTCATGATGATATCTTTAATGCTATGTCTCCTTAATATTTTTTCGTTGCTTGTTACTGTCCGGTTTTACCGACCTCTCTATCTCTGAAGATATATCTCTTTTATGTTCAGATCTTATTTCTGATACTTTCGCTTCATTGAAGTGCTGCGTTATACTCAAATATTAGGCCTAAACTAGACCTATTGAAATCACGTGTAAGTCGGTAGATTTCTTTAAGATAGCATCACTGCATCACAGAAACATTTGTAGACAACTTAAAGTACTGTTAAGAGTGGCAACAATTCACAAAACAGAAACAGTCCCAGGTTGCACGTCCTGAACTCCCTGGGTAGGTCTTCACGGTTCAGTGGGTTCAAATGACAACTAGCTGGATGATACGGGTAGTCGCAAACGTGTCACAGAACAAACCGGTCCACGCTTGGATGATCAAAGACTGAACACCCGCGCTAGAATCGTTGATCACGTGTCACACGGAAGTTGGTAGTGAAGACGACACGAGAGTAATCGCCAATCTGGCAAGAATATTTGATCTCTGCCCAATTACTCGATAATCAGAGCTGGAAATATCAACTGTAGTTGATACGTTGCTATGTTAAAGATTTGCTGGTCCTAATAGGACTTCCCTGTGAGGCCAAACAAATTGGTGTACTTTCTTAAAAGATTGTTCAAGAAGAATGTATCGTGCAGGGGCTCTTAACCTCCTTATCCCAACGGGAGCGCGAAACTTTCCAAAAAAACGCTGGTGCCAGAATCCAAATTTATTGTTAACAACGGCTACTCATATACACGGCTATTTGCTCGTCGCATGGCTATTATGTATCCATTTTTAAAAAAAATAAATATTAAATATCGTATCATACTAATAAAAGAATTGCTTATATTCTGAAGAAAAACGGCAAAATGAGCAATGAAAAAGAAACCATTACATTGCACTGAAGTAATGTAATTTTTGGTATTTCATTTTTTTCTGCTACATTTTCCAAGTTGAGGACGTATGGTTTAAATAATTCCAAGATCATCTCTACTCAAGCCGTTCAGGATATCACATCAAGAATAATTGAAACAGCTCAATCTGCCTTGTTCTGACCACTTGATGTCGACGGTTACCGCTTCTGTTCATTGAGAAGGAAACACTTTTAAAGTTTCTTCATTCTTTCATATATCTCTCTCTCTTTTTCTTTCTCTCTCTCTTTCTCACTTTGTGTCTTTCGTTCAACTGAATGACGGACAATAAATGACGTCATTCGCTGCAATAAGGCTGGAACTTCACGGGAACCAAAAAATAAAAAAAAAACAGGCGACGGGCTCAATGGTTCCCGCGGACACCGCGCTGAGACCCACTGGTATAGAGAGTAGCCTCGTGGAAAAGAGTTGGTCGTCGTAGAATGTACAGAGGTGTTGTAGAGAATAGGTCGTAGTAGAATGTACAGCGGTGTTATAGATAATATGACGTGGTAGAATCTACAGCGGTGTTGTAGAGAATAGGTCGTAGTAGAATGTATAGCTGTGTTGTAGAGAATAGGTCGTAGTAGAACGTACAGCGGTGTTGTAGAGAATAGGTCGTAGTAGAACGTACAGCGGTGTTGTAGAGAGTAGGCCGTGGTAGAATGTACAGTGGTGTTGTAGAGAATATGACGTGGTAGAATGTACAGCGGTGTTGTAGAGAATATGACGTGGTAGAATGTACAGCGGTGTTGTAGAGAATAGGTCTTGGTAGAATGTACAGTGGTGTTGTAGAGAATAGGTCGTGGTAGAATGTACAGTGGTGTTGTAGAAAATAAGTCGTAGTAGAATGTACAGCGGTGTTGTAGAGAATAGGCCGTGGTAGAACGTACAGCGATGTTGTAGAGAATAGGTCGTAGTAGAATGTACTGCGGTGTTGTACAGAACAGGTCGTAGTAGAATGTACAGCGGTGTTGTAGAGAATATTCCGTTGTAGAATGTACAGTGGTGTTGTAGAAAATAGGTCGTAGTAGAATGTATAACGGTGTTGTAGAGAATAGGTCGTAGTAGAACGTACAGCGATGTTGTAGAGAATAGGTCGTAGTAGAACGTACAGCGGTGTTGTAGAGTAGGCCGTGATAGAATGTACAGTGGTGTTGTAGAGAATAGGCCGTGGTAGAATGTACAGTGGTGTTGTAGAGAATAGGTCGTGGTAGAATGTACAGCTGTGTTGTAGAGAATAGGCCGTGATAGAACGTACAGTGGTGTTGTAGAGAATAGGCCGTGGTAGAACGTACAGCGGTGTTGTAGAGAATAGGCCGTGGTAGAACGTACAGCGGTGTTGTAGAGAATAGGCCGTGATAGAACGTACAGCGGTGTTGTAGAGAATAGGTCGTGGTAGAATGAACAGTGGTGTTGTAGAGAGCAATACTTAAAAAAAAGAATAAAAAAGTGGTATGGTGACAGCTTTACGTGGTAATGGACAAAACAAAAGTCGACGTTTCGGCCAAGTAGGCCTTGAGCTGGAACAACAAACAACAACACAAAAATATATGTAAGGATATGTAAACAAGTCTAACTGCATGGCGATAATATGCTAGATACTCAAGAAAGGAAATTTTAAAAAAGTCACTTCCCTGTGTTCCAGAGCGTGGTCACCTCCGAATGGAGTAAAATAAGAAGGCAGGATGACCAACTATAAATCTCACTGACCAGGCAGTCAAGTGAGAAGACGGAACGGAATGGTTCTAAAAATATGGGGAGGTGGGTACATGATATGCATAAACTATGCAAATCTTACTCTGTGTGTGTACCCCGAAGCGATGTGTAAAAAGAAACATGTGTATGTGACAATACATGCGTACAAGCATAAATCCGCATATATATTGCCAAAAAGCCCACAAAAGAAAAACCAAAAGGAGCCCAAAGTGGTGATGTAGAGAAATTGTCGTGGTAGAACGTACAGTGGTGCTGTAGAAAGTTGGTCGTGGTAGAACGTACAGTGGTGCTGTAGAAAGTTGGTCGTGGTAGAACGTACAGTGGTGCTGTAGAGAATAGGTCGTGGTAGAACGTACAGTGTTGCTGTAGAGAATAGGTCGTGGTAGAACGTACAGTGGTGCTGTAGAGAATAGGTCGTGGTAGAACGTACAGTGGTGCTGTAGAGAATAGGTCGTGGTAGAACGTACAGTGTTGCTGTAGAGAATAGGTCGTGGTAGAACGTACAGTGGTGCTGTAGATAATAGGTCGTGGTAGAACATACAGTGATGCTGTAGAGAATAGGTCGTGGTAGAACGTACAGTGGTGCTGTAGAAAGTTGGTCGTGGTAGAACGTACAGTGGTGCTGTAGAGAATAGGTCGTGGTAGAACGTACAGTGGTGCTGTAGAGAATAGGTCGTGGTAGAACGTACAGTGTTGCTGTAGAGAATAGGTCGTGGTAGAACGTACAGTGGTGCTGTAGAGAATAGGTCGTGGTAGAACGTACAGTGGTGCTGTAGAGAATAGGTCGTGGTAGAACGTACAGTGTTGCTGTAGAGAATAGGTCGTGGTAGAACGTACAGTGGTGCTGTAGATAATAGGTCGTGGTAGAACGTACAGTGATGCTGTAGAGAATAGGTCGTGGTAGAACGTACAGTGGTGCTGTAGAAAGTTGGTCGTGGTAGAACGTACAGTGGTGCTGTAGAGAATAGGTCGTGGTAGAGTTTGGGAGAAATAATGGTATTATAGAGAAGAAAAGGTAGAAATATAATGATATGGTAGAGCAGAAAAGATAGAAATAAATTGTATCGTAGAGCAGAAATAATATAAATATAATGGTATCCAAGAAAATAAATGACATCAATATAATGGTATCGTAGAACAGCATTGGTAGAAATATAATGGCATCCAAGAAAATAAATGACATAAATACAATGGTATCCAACAAAAGAAATGAGAGAAATATAATGGTATACAAGAAAATAAATGACAAAAATATAATGGTATCCAACAAAAGAAATGAGAGAAATATAATGGCATCCAAGAAAATAAATGAGAGAAATATAATGGTATCCAACAAAATAAATGAGAGAAATATAATGGTATCGTTGAACAAAAATGATAGAAATATAATGGTCTAGTAGAGCAGAAATGGTAGAAATATAATGATATCGTTGAGCAGAAATGATAGAAATATAATGGTCTAGTAGAGCAGAAATGGTAGAAATATAATATCGTTGAGCAGAAATGATAGAAATAAACGGTATCATAGAGCACAAATGGTATAAATGTAATGGTACCCTAGAAAAGAAATGACAGAAATATAAAGGTTTCCTAGAAAAGGAATGATAAAAATATAATAGTTTCCAAGAAAAGGAATGACAGAAAATAATGATATCGTAGAACAGAAATGATATCTGTGGTGTAGTATCATAGTAAAGCGGTGTTAATGATAATGTGGTGTCGTAGGATTGTAATCATCGGAGAAGAGTTGTGTCGTAGAAGTCAATTGATGTGGTGTCGTGAGAAAGATTATGCACAAGTAGAATAGTTTGCGTATTAAGGTTTTGCCCTAAATACGAACCAAATATATTTGAGCATTACATTAACCGTG
Organism: Megaustenia siamemsis; assembly: GCA_032433765.1. NCBI lineage: Eukaryota > Metazoa > Mollusca > Gastropoda > Stylommatophora > Ariophantidae > Megaustenia > Megaustenia siamemsis. Next base: position 55,406,136 of record JAVIAB010000051.1, read on the forward strand.
GAATGCCAGGAATGATGATGCATATATCCTGAGACACACACCTACTGATGAGGATAATGAGACAGTTATTTTTGCCAGTTCGAGTACTAACTATACAAGTTTCAAAATGAAACCTATACATAAAGTTAGGCAGACTTTCACCATGGTGTCTCAACATCCCAAACAAAGTTGTATGTGTCATCAATAGGTGAGGAGGAGTTAATGATTTTCGGAAGTCGAGAAACGATAGCTATGACTTTAATCAAAATCAATTACAACCTGTTACCGCCAACAGATGTCCCATCAGTTATATCTTGGCACCGCCAACAGATGTCCCATCAGTTATATCTTGGTACCGCCAACATATGTCCCATCAGTTATATCTTGGCACCGCCAACAGATGTCCCATCAGTTATATCTTGGCACTGCCAACAGATGTCCCATCAGTTATATCTTGGTACCGCCAACATATGTCCCATCAGTTAAATCTTGATATCGCCAACAGCTGTCCCATCAGTTAAATCTTGATACCGCCAACAGCTGTCCCATCAGTTAAATCTTGATACCGCCAACAGATGTCCCATCAGTTAAATCTTGGTACCGCCAACAGATGTCCCATCAGTTATATCTTGGTACCGCCAACAGATGTCCCATCAGTTAAATCTTGATACCGCCAACAGATGTCCCATCAGTTAAATCTTGGTACCGCCAACAGATGTCCCATCAGTTAAATCTTGATACCGCCAACAGATGTCCCATCAGTTAAATCTTGGTACCGCCAACAGATGTCCAATCAGTTAAATCTTGATACCGCCAACAGCTGTCCCATCAGTTAAATCTTGATACCGCCAACAGATGTCCCATCAGTTAAATCTTGGTACCGCCAACAGATGTCCCATCAGTTATATCTTGGTACTGCCAACAGACGCTCAATCAGTTATATCTTTATATCGCCAACAGTTGTCCCGTCAGTTATATCTTGGTACATCCAACAGATGCCCCGTCAGTTATATCTTGGTACCGCCAACAGCTGTCCCATCAGTTATATCTTGGTACATCCAACAGATGTCCCGTCAGTTATATCTTGGTACCGCCAACAGTTGTCCCATCAGTTATATCTTGGTACATCCAACAGATGTCCCGTCAGTTATATCTTGGTACATCCAACAGATGTCCCGTCAGTTATATCTTGGTACCGCCAACAGTTGTCCCATCAGTTATATCTTGGTACATCCAACAGATGTCCCATCAGTTATATCTTGATATCGCCAACAGACGCTACATAAGTTATATGTTTATAATCGCCAACAGTTGTCCCATCAGTTGTCCCATCAGTTATATATTGGTACCACCAACAGATTCTCCATCAGTTATATCTTGATACCGCCAACAGATGCACCATCAGTTATATCTAGGTACCGCCAACAGATGCTCCATCAGTTATATCTTGGTACCGCCAACAGATGCTCCATCAGTTATATCTTGGTACCGTCAACAGATGCTCCATTAGCTATGTCTTGGTACCGCCAACAGATGCTCCATCAGTTATATCTTGGTACCGCCAACAGATGCTCTATCAGTTATATCTTGGTACCGCCAACAGATGCTCCATCAGTTATATCTTGATACCCCCAACAGATGCTCTATCAGTTATATCTTGGTACCGCCAACAGATGCTTCATCAGTTATATCTTGGTACCGCCAACAGATGCTTCATCAGTTATATCTTGGTACCCCAAACAGATGCTCCATCAGTTATATCTTGGTACCCCAAACAGATGTCCCATCAGTTATATCTTGGTACGCCAACAGATTTCCCATCAGTTATATCTTGGTACCCCAAACAGATGTCCCATCAGTTATATCTTGGTACGCCAACAGATTTCCCATCAGTTATATCTTGGTACCGCCAATAGATGCTTCATCAGTTATATCTTGGTACCGCCAACAGATGCTCCATCAGTTATATATTGATACCGCCAACATATTCTAGTAGTAGAAGGTGCAGCATTACTGTCCCCATTTATGACGTCACATGTGCATTTTTTGCTATATAATAAGTCGACCCGAGCTTGTTCAGAAATTTTCCTTATATATTTAGTCTACCCGAACATGGGCGGCCGGTTGTAATGACCTCTCGTCGTGGCGGGGTTGTGACCCTCTTTTAAAACGTTTTATATGATGACTAATCTTTTGAGACCACCTTTGAGACCACTGTTGCGTGTGCCTGCTACTTACACTTGTGCGCGTATACACTCTCGTGACTTTATTGAGAGACTGAACTTGGTGAGAGACTGAACTTTGTGTGTTTGCCTTTCTTTCTCAACAGCTTGTTCCGTTCGTCCCTTACGACCAACTGAGAGACTTTTCTTCGTGTTATACATAACAACAATTAACAACACATCGATAACACATTGACCATTGATCGGCTGCCTTTATTTCTTCTTTTCTCACATCTTCTGTCATGACAATTGTTGTTTATCTATTCAATTTCTATCCTTTAATTCTCTATTATATTATTATTTATCCTATTCTAATCTTCCATTTCATGTTCCACACTAACTTTTGTAGGACCGTTCCCCATCGAACGGCCCTCCCTACTCAATCTATTGCTGTTGCCTGCTGGCCTCTCCTTGTCAGAATTCTAATTGTTGCTATTACTAACTGTTCAGCCGTTCTTTGCTTGTTCCACTTTTTAACTCAAGCTATCTCCTTGGGCTTCCATTTTATGCTTTTGTCACTCGCTTATGTTGGACCGTTCCCCATCGAACGGCCCTCCCTACTCTATCTATTGTTGGCTGTCAACTAATTTAAGTTGGACCGTTCCCCATCTAACGGCCCTCCCTACTCTATCTAAGACTGTTGCCGGTTCCGTTATTTCTGTTAGACCAGTTCCTTAATTGTCTGTTGCTGCTGACATTTGTTTCATACTCATTTGCTGATTGGACCTCTCTGCTTGTTCCTCCTTTTATCTCAAGCTGTCCTCTTGGGCTTGTATCCCAACTGTTCTCTGCTTAAAGGCTTCTACTGTCGTTCTTGCTTTACATGACTCTCAATTTTCCAACTGCTCTCTGCGGCTGCCGATCTCTAACTGAATTATATTATGCCCTCTCTTTTCCAACCGTCCAGCAAACTACGTCATCCTATTTTTCAACGTCATCTCTTTTCCACGTTACTTCTCTCTTTATGCGCACTGTATTGCACTAATTTTGTCTCTATCTCCTTTGGTGCGCAATTCTCTTCTACACAATTTCGCCCCCAATATGTGCCAGTCGTTAACCTATCTAACGACTATCCGTGCCATCCATTCATATATCTCTGTTAGACGTTGTGTTTCAATTCTTCCTCTTACTATTTTTCAACTGATCCGTTCTGGTCCTCTCTTCCTCCTCTTAATATTATTGCATTTACCCATTTTGGGTTCTCTCCTCTCTTCCTCCTCTTAATATTATTGAATTTGCCCATTTCGGGTTCTCTCCTCTCTTCTTCCTCAATTACTAACTCGTATTTGCCCATTTCGGGTTCTCTCCTCTCTTCTTCCTCAATTACTAACTCGTATTTGCCCATTTCGGGTTCCCTTCTCTCTTCCTCCTCCTAATATTAATGTATTTACAAATTTCGGGTTCTCTCTTCTGTTCCTCCTCTTACTAACTCGTAATTACACATTTCGGGTTCTCTCCTCTCTTCCTCCTCTTACTAACTCGTATTTGCCCATTTCGGGTTCTCTCCTCTCTTCCTCCTCTTCTTCTACCTCTCTTCTCCTATTCCTACATTGCTTTCTGCAATTTCCTCCTATTGTTACACTATAGTTCCCTTCGTGTAGTTTACATCTTCCGGATTACACTACCGGAACTACACCTCTCTGCTTTCCTCCTTCCTCGCAGGCCCCTTCTTGTTGCCTGCTTACTCTGTGTAGCCTAATCACTAAGATTAGTACTTCGCTACAAACCTTCCCCTTTTCTATGTAGCCTAATCATCCCCGATTAGTACTTCGCTACAACTTAATATATTCGAACCTTCTACTGTTCGGCGTTCCTCCTTCACTTCCTCAATTACAACTCGTATTTACCCATTTCGGGTTCTCTCCTCTCTTCCTTTTTCTTCTTATCTCTTACTACTACTTTGTGTTTACTCATTTCGGTTTTTCTTCTCTCCTTCCCCTCATCTTTTTTGCTCCTCATCTTCCTCCTCTTCTTTATTACTTCGTATTTATCCATTTCGTGTTCTCTCCCCTCTTCCTCTTTGCCTTCCTCTCTCTTCCTCTTCCTCCTCTAATTTGTTATTTCTTCTAACTGTTCTTGTTTTAGTATTCTTCCCTTCCTGTCTTTTAATCTTACCCTTCTTTCTGGCAAGGGTATGACCTCTTCTTCTGATGATGTTCCTCTTTCCTGTGTATCCTTCGGTTTTGCCTCTTTTTCGTCCAGCTTCTTGTGTGTTGATAGGGTGTCTCCTCTTCCCTTTCTCCACTTGGTTCGCTGTCACATGTCTGTAGATCTTGGGTTCCATTTTGTTGTATCTTCTCATCTTCTGTCGTAAACATTTCCTCTGTCATTTTGTCTATTCCGTGTTCTTCTTCGACCTCGGTTTGCTCTGTAGACTCTTTCATACACCATGTGCATTTTCTTTGTGGTCTACCTGTTTGTGCTTCCGTTCTTTGTGCATCTTCATTTTCTGAACATAAGGTCTCGCATATTCTGCATTGTTCGGTATAACGTTCGACTTCCTTATATATTCCTGGCCAGTAATACGTTATCTTAATGGCGTCTATCATTTTATCCCTGCCGATGTGTCCATTCTGATCATGATATGCCTTTAGTACTTGAGTTTTGAGTTGTCCTGGTATATGTACTTTCGGTTGTTTCCCCTCCTTTGGATCTATATATGTTAGCACCCCGTCCTTCTGATCTATATAGAATTGTTCTAATTTGACCTTCTTTCCTTTTCTTAACCCTTCTATGATGTTCTTTAGTTCCTTGTCTTTCTGTTGTTCTTCTGTAGTTATGCCTATTATGAAATCTTGGTTTTCCTGTTCTATGCCATTCATTTCTTCGTCTTCTGTTGTTCTTTCCTGTCTTATTCGGTTTGTATTTATTATGTTAACTTGCAACGTTTTCTCGTCTATGTCTGTGCATGATTATGTGTGTTATTTTTCTATCGTTTCCGTTGTTGGTAATCTGGACAACCAGTCTGCACATATATTCCTTGCCCCTTCTATATATTCTATTGTTGTTCCACTATTTTGTATTGATAATGACCACATATCTATCTTCCTGATGCTTATAGGCCCGTCCAGGATTGCTTTTAACGGTTTATGGTCTGTTCTTATAACTACTGTATTTCCATACCAGTAGAAATGTAACTTTTGTGTCGCATAATGTATGGCATATGCTTCTTTTCTATTGTAGCCCACTTTATCTGAGTTCTACTTAGTTTATGTGATAGGAAATAGATCGGGGTTTCCTGTATATTTGTTTTTCCAGTTGTCGTGTCGCAGTTTGTTTCTTCTTTTAGTCCAAATGACATGACATTTCAGGTGAACGTTCCTACATGTGTATTGAATGTAAGTTTATGTTTTACTGTCTCTTTTACTTCAATTGACCAAAATCCAGCCTTACAATCCTATGTACTGTACCAATTTGTGCCCTGAAACAAAGCTATTATGTCGTCTACTCTGGGCATCTGATAACTGATGTTTTTGGTAATTTTGTTCAGTGCTCTATAATCACAACATAACCTTTGTGATCCATCTGTTTTCTTTACTATCACTGCGGGTGACGACCATTGTGAATTTATTCTTGAGATTATTCCTGCCTTTAACATATCTTCCACTGCTTTCTCTACTACTTCTCTGCTTCTTAAATGTGTTCTATATGTTCTTATTCTGGTTGGTTCTGCCCCTCCTGTGTCTATGTCCATTTGTACCGTGTTCGTTCTTCCTAATTCAAAATCGGTCAGAGCAAAGACATCGTGGTTATCTAACACCGCCTTTTGTATTATTTGTTTATTTTCTTCATTAGTTTGTATTTGTTAGATTAATTCCCTCTCTCTTTCCTTCGACGGATTTATTATCTTCTCATGTATTTCCCCATTCTGCTTATAGTTTCCATTTATTTTGCCTCGTCTTAGTGCCGCTATTTCCTGTTCTTCGGCTTTTGTGTTTTCTTCTCTCCTCTGTTGTTTTAGTTGAATCTGCGCTATTAGCTTACTCTTCTTTACCCTTATTGTCCTTCCTGATTGGTTTATTACCATCAATGGAATTGTCTGGTTCTTTGTCATTTTTACTATACCATCTATTATCTGTATATTCGGTTCCTCCATTTTTTCATGACTAGCTCTCTACGTTACACCAGAAAATTGTTGTCGATATGTTAGCAATAGATGCAAAGAAATTTTAGGCATACATTAAAAGTTTTCTTGAATAAGACTGTTTTGAAAGAAAGTACAAAGTTATGTCACCCCGACGACGACACATTTCACGCCCACTTTCATGAGTCCCCGCCACGACGACACATCACAACAGGTCACTCACCCAATTCCCCACACGAAACATCACGACCAGAGATCACCATACCCCATTCCGCCTTTGAGAGAGGTCAACTAGAGGTCACTCTGTAGAAGAGAATTGCGCACCAAAGGAGATAGAGGCAAAATTGGTGCAATGCAGTGCGCATAAAGAGAGAAGTGATGTGGAAAAGAGATGACGTAGAAAAATAAGATGACGTAGAAAAATAAGATGATGTAGTTTGCTGGACGGTTGGATAGATGCTGATGATTCCACGTGTTAAACTCATTAACGCGCCTTCGTGTACATAACTAGGCATATGTATGTGTTACGGACAAGCACTGAGTAAGTTGTTGTCGACATGTTAGCAATAGATGCAAAGAAATTTTAGGTATACATTAAAAGTTTTCTTGAATAAGACTGTTTTGAAAGAAAGTGCAAAGTTATGTCACACAGACGGCGACACATTTCACGCCCACTTTCATGAGTCCCCGCCACCACGAGACATCACAACAGGTCACCCTCCCCATTCCCCACACGAAACATCACGACCAGAGATCCCCCCACCACATTCCCCCTTTGACGAGAGGTCAACGAGAGGTCACCCACCACGACGAGAGGTCATCACCACCGGCCGCCCATGTTCGGGTAGACTAATTGTATAAGGAAAAATTCTGAACAATCTTGGGTAGACTTATGATATAGCCAAAAATCCACCGGTGGTGGAACAAAAGGGACCTGTAAAGCTGCACCTTCTACTACTTATTCTGTACCAATTGTATCAGCTTTAGTATCTCTTTTTCCGGCAAAAGCTGCATTGTAAAAAAAGTGAATGAAAAACAGTAATCAGCTTATTTTTGAGAATACAAGTAAGAAAATGAGTTCAATGTTATGTTGAACCAATCGTAGCACATGGTAATTAATTATGTTAATATATATGCACCATATGGTAATAGGACAACAGACAATTAAATATTTGGAGTTATGGAAAACATCACAGCAGACAGCTGAGAATACAGTGTACAGCTTAAATGAGTAATGGCTCAAATTACGAATGAAAAAGTTCGCAAAAAGATACGAAAAGGAATCGATATATATGATGATCTTTTTCGTGAAGAAACGCAAAATGAAATTATTTTGCCATATTTTTCGATCAACAGGCCTGCAGAGACCATTCTGCACTGGACCGTGAAAGAGATAAAAAAAAAAAAGTTAATACAGAAAAAGAGATGGGAAGTTAACATTAAACAACAGACAGGGATTGCCATTGCAGATAGCCAAATGATCACTGAAGGTGGAGATAAATCATGAGGTTGACGATGTCGGTAGTGACCCCAAGGACCTCCAGGTTATGTGATAAAGAAAAAGTAGTAGATCACCAAGAAGAAGGCAAAAAAAAAAAAAAAAATAAACGAATTACAGTAACTTCTTTTTAAAGAAAAACAATTTGATAATAACAACAAATATAATTCGACCATCATTTTAAAAAAAATGGGAAAGTTCTCTTTTAACTCACCCATGCTCGCATTTGGTTTCTCTTCCTGTTCCTTTATTTATGCTCTCTCTCTCTCTCTCTCTCTCTCTCTCTCTCTCTCTCTGTGTCTTACTTTTTCATCCATAAAACACCGTTCTAATATATGACTCAGTGAATCTAATGCTCTAGTGTACGACTCGGTGAGACTATTAATCTAGTATACGACTCAGTGGATCTATGACTCTAGTATACGACTCAGTGAATCTATCACTCTAGTATACGACTCAGTGATCTATCACTCTAGTATACGACTCAGTGAATCTATCACTCTAGTATACGACTCAGTGAATCTATCACTAGTGTACGACTCAGTGGATCTATCACTCTAGTATACGACTCAGTGAATCTATCACTCTAGTATACGACTCAGTGATCTATCACTCTAGTATACGACTCAGTGAATCTATCACTCTAGTATACGACTCAGTGAATCTATCACTCCAGTATACGACTCAGTGAATCTATCACTCCAGTATACGCCTCAGTGATTCTATCACTCCAGTATAAGACTCAGTGAATCTATCACTCTAGTATACGACTCAGTGAATCTATCATTCCAGTATACGACTCAGTGAATCTATCACTCTAGTATACGACTCAGTGAATCTATCACTCTAGTATACGACTCAGTGAATCTATCACTCTAGTATACGACTCAGTGAATCTATCACTCTAGTATACGACTCAGTGAATCTATCACTCCAGTATACGCCTCAGTGAATCTATCACTCCAGTATAAGACTCAGTGAATCTATCACTCTAGTATACGACTCAGTGAATCTATCATTCCAGTATACGACTCAGTGAATCTATCACTCCAGTATAAGACTCAGTGAATCTATCACTCTAGTATACGCCTCAGTGAATCTATCACTCCAGTATACACCTCAGTGAATCTATCACTCTAGTATAAGACTCAGTGAATCTATCACTCTAGTATACGACTCAGTGTATCTATCACTCTAATAATATATATCTCCTCAGTGAATCTACCTCAGTTTCAACTTCTTTAATGTACGTGTATTAACTGAATGCATTACGTCGTGTTTTCTTCCTTATGGCCAAGTACATCCACCTTTGTCACTCAATTGTTTGGCACCGCTTCCCAAGTCTTAGATTTTGAGTAAATCAAAAATCGACATACTTTCAATGTCACATATAAACATAACATGCAAGTTAAAATGCTCATTAGCGAGTATAACTGTCAAAGTTTCACAAGCTCCGTACCAATCTACCTCTCCCCTATTTTCCAAGACCACATACAAGAAGATGGAAAAACGTCTCGGTCAGCTTTTGTGTACAGATCCTGATGCCAACAATCAGCTATGAGTTGATTACATTCAGCTCATAGACTGTACTACTTTTATCTAATTCACTTAGAATTGTTGATTCTGATGCTATTTTCTGTTAATATTTTTGTATTTGAATTATTGTCAGCCATTACATGAATTTGTTCTGCAAATATATTTTTTGCTGTTGTCGCTGAAAACGACATTTCCATGCTACGCACTCATTTAACTATATAGTATCTACATAAAAGAGGAGCAACATTTATTTGTGACTATCAAAATCAATCTCATGTGACGATATAGACATTTCTCAGTACTTCAGATCAATTCACTTTGTCATGCAGTGACTAGATACAAATCTGGTTCCCAAATGCCAGAAATTTCAACGTCAGATTGCTCCATTCTTCCATTGTCAAAAGATTTGGCTTCATGACGTGGTAGAATATCTGGCACGGGACAGATCTGGCCAGATTACATACAATGGCTGTCTCGTGAGCTTGGTATGGGCTTCATTTATCTTACTGTAATATCAGAATACGAACACAGTCTGTCTGGAAGTTTCACTGGCGTGTGTTTGTGTCTCTTGTTACTTCTACTCTCTTGACATCTTCGCTACCCACCTTTCCTTTCTTTCTTTCTTTCTTTCTTTCTTTCTTTCTTTCTTTCTTTCTTTCTTTCTTTCTTTCTTTCTTTCTTTCTTTCTTTCTTTCTTTCTTTCTTTCTTTCTTTTATTTCTCTCTCTCTCTCTCTCTCTCTCTCTCTCTCTCTCTATATATATATATATATATATATATATATATATACACACACACACCCCTCAGACATTGCAGCCTCGTATTTCGAACAACCTTAACTTTGAACGTTTCAGAGTTGGAACAATCAATTCGAGAAGATCTTTATCGCAAAATTCGAACTGTAAATAAACTCTGTTGTGTACCCATATCTTGCTTTACGCTATTCTGTTTTCAGTCAATTGTTTTCGTTTATTTTTCTGTATTTGTCTTTTATACCTGTGTGTATGTGTTTGTAAAAAAATCAGGGCCGGATTAAGACCCTTAGGGGCCCTAAGCACTTAAAAGATTTTGGTGCCCCCTCCCCTTCCATATATATATATATAGTTTTAAAAAAAGTAAAGAGCCTCTGGAGTGTGTGTGTGTCTGTGTGTGTGCGTGCGTGCGTGCGTGCGTGCGTGCGTGCGTGTGTGTGTGTGTGTAAAATTTAAAATGTAAACAATAGAAAACCATAAGATAAATTTAATATTTATTTATTTAAATTAAACCAAATTTACAGTAAGATACAAAATAATGGTTATTTTTGTATACTGCTGCTTTACTGGACACAGTTACTCAGCCAATGATGCTTGCAGACCAGCACATGTTTGTTTTTTTAATTCGCATCCTCTTTTTATGAAACGTTGCTTACTCTGTCAAAATTCTACAAAATCTGTGTTCATGAATTCAACATAACAACGAGTTTTAGTTCTTCTATTTTATCTGTAATATTATAATTTCTACAACTAACTATTGCAATTCTTCCACAACTATAAATAACAATTGCAATACTTCCACAACTATAAATAACTATTGCAAATCTTCCACAACTATAAATAACTATTGCAATTCTTCCACAACTATAAATAACTATTGCAAATCTTCCACAACTATAAATAACTATTGCAATTCTTCCACAACTATAAATAACTATTGCAATTCTTCCACAACTATAAATAACTATTGCAATACTTTCACAACTACAAATAACTATTGCAATTCTTCCACAACTACAACTAATTACAACTATTGTACTTCTTCTACCATCCATACAATACAACTAATGAACATTCAAACTGGCTGTGTGGATCTTGAGAACCTCTAAGATGGGAAGATATTTTGTTTCAGCTGGCATTTGAATCCTGAACCTTCAGGTTGACAGGCGAGTACACTAACCACAACGTCATCAGACTTTCAATAACAGCAGAAAAAATACAGTAAGGAAATCCGCTGTAATAACAACACGCTCGTGAATGTTTGAAGCTATCTAATTCGTTGCTCGTGCAAAATTAAACTGCTACCGTCACGTGCAACGCGCTGAATACGGATATAGTGAAGACTTGCTGCTGAGCACTTACTGGTTTAATCAACGTGGAATCACGATGAACTTGCTTGCTTGCGTTCGCCCGATGACTAAAGTATTCTAGAGTATTCTAGTAGACCAGAGTATTCCTCATCATCATCCGCCCTTAAATGGACGTTAAGTGGGTGTGTCTGCCTTGTGTTGTGGTTTGCAGTATAACTGTGATATTTGCGCCTTTCGGCCCAACACATCCGACTTCAGCACGACATTTTTTTAGTACCTTGTTGTCTTCCCTCTTCGATACCTACTCGATTGGCCAGACAAGACAGGTTAGTCTGTTACTAGAGACACCGCGGAGAGGTGGAGCAGGTGGTTCTGGTTCACCGATCCTGGCGCATGCCATCAGCTGTGGGTCGCTGATAACTTCCAGCTCTGGTGCTGTGAGGCCTGCCTTCGCCTTCTGACGATGAACTGATGACTAACTTAATTAACTAACTAACCTGGTTGGTCGCTCTCGTTTCCGTTAGATCTGTAGAGACAACTCACTGAACTTTGATCCCGATATTTCCATTGGGCTTGGTTGTTCTTTGACCAGCAGTCTACAGGTCTGTGTTATCTTCGGATAATGGTGTTGGCACGGAAACGGCAGGGTGACCTCGTATACCCTCATCCTGTCTGCTATAATTAACATGGCCAGGTGCTGCTTGGTGAGATAACTATCCTGTGTTTTTTTTTTTCGCTTTTGTCTTTGAAACTGCCAGACTGGCCCATGCTGTTATCTTTTCAGCTATAGGTTTCGCATGTCAAACAACTTGTATAATTTAATTAACGTTTTCTACTACCACAAGAGCAAGACTGGGAGAAATGAAGATCCAAGTAAAATATGTTTGACTGTGGACACTGAAAAAGTAGCCAGGATAATCTAAAAGAAGATTACACCTTGCATATTGACTGTATGTGCGTGTGTGTCTGTGTCTGTGTGTGCGTATTTGTGTGTGTGCGTATGTACCCTGTGTGTTTAACCCAATGGACACTTTTAATTTCCTAACATATCCAAAATAAACAAAAGATTGTGAAACAATATAGCAACAACATAACGAATTGTGAAAAACAGGAAGACTAATATCATTACCATCACCACTAAAAACAAACAAATACAATAATAGTTTTGATCATTTAAAAAGATAACTACTAAATACAATTAAGACAAGACAAATGAAATTTTTGGGGCATGTTAAAAGACACAACAGCCTACTAAAAGTAATATTGGAAGGAAAAATACAAGGTAAAAGAGGCAGAGGCAGACCAAGACTAACATGGACGAGTAACATCAAAAGATGGGCAAGTCAATCTATGACAGCCTGCACCATCAAAGCAAGAAATAGAGTAAAATGGCGATCCATGGTAGCCAACCTTCGTTGCGGAGAAGGCACTCGATGATGATGATGGAGATGATGATGACTATCATAGTTTTGATCATCAATGTGCAGCCATGGTAGCAAATGTTGATTAAAAAAAAAACCCACACACATCTTTTTCATCGACGTCGATATCATACGAAATAATCTACGCCACGTCACCCACAGTATTTTCTTTCATCTCCATTGATAACTCTTGTGTCATATATATCACCTCATCCCCTAAAAAAAAAAAAATAACATAAATCTAGCCCCTTTTATCGAACTGTCAGTAAATGTGTAAAACAATAAAAATTATACAAATACTTTAAAACAAAATAAAAAAGCTGTAATTATTTAGTATCATTTAGCCCACTTAGCTGTAAGCACTTTGTAATTCTCTAACGCCAGTGGGCATACAGGCGAGTACTCTCTACTCACTGAGCACGGATACGATAGTATTGACAGAAGATAGTAAAGGTGAACTTCATGGAAAGCATTAAAACATCAATGTAAATCAACTTCCCAGCCGAAGGGCACTGAACCCTAAAACATTGATTCAAACAACACGATTGCTTGAAAGACGACTAACCCACCCAGCCGGAACCAACAACATCAACAACGACCCGACCGACAACAGCAGTGACATCCCTTCATGTCAAATGGACAATGTCCGTGTCCATTAGACCAAAGGCCTGGGAAGGTTTGTGCCATCAGATAGCATCCATTAAGTCATTAAATGGAGAATTTATTTTAACGCACAGAGCGGATGCGAAACTGTTTTGGAATCGCTAACTGTGCCATACAGACAGTAACTCTGTGACAGAAACGTGCAACAAAAACATGCCAGGCGTATTCTGAGAGCGGGATGTTGTTTCTCCGTGAAGAAACCAGACTTGGTATTAAATAATCCGTCCGGGCTCCCGTCAGACACTCTCTGTAAAATAGGAAGGCCGTATTATGAATAGCCCGCTCTCTCTCTTTATGCAAAGCTTTTATTTCATTAAGGCCTAATTGATACAGTGGTTACATGGGGTTTGGCCAAGAATGGACCAAGTATTTTATTTGCTTCTATTTATCTAATTTCCTTTTACTCGGCTCTAGCGCTCAATTGAATTTGAGTGGGTTTTGTTTTTTTAAATATCACACGTTTTTTGGTCGTAATTTGTCCTATTTGTTTTATTTTAAATGGATATTTTATTTCGTGCACAAATCTGACACTGTAAAGAGTGGAACTACTTCAATGGCTGTTGAATATTTTCTCGTATGCCAGAAAAAAAAAATTCCTGGCAAAACATAGACAGATAAGAATGTTTACACTTGTGAACGATTTATGACACAACTGAAAATTTATTTAAGACTGGAAGTCCATATTTCTTTATTTATTTCTACTCTTTGTCCTGTTAGAAGAAATTTTGTAGAGCAGACAGAAAACTCAGGAAGCTCTTGTGTAGCAGGGGGCGCAATTTGTGGGCCTCAAGCAGGTCGAAGGTCTCGTGGGAGAATGTAAACAGTTATTATTTAGGACAATTTGTTAACTAATTCTTTGTGAAATCTGTATAGATTGAGAAAGTATGAGATATAAACTGTGACTTAATTATCTTGAGTACATTATTTAACTTAATGTTGCGTTGTTATACAATTGAGTCGTAATCAGTAAACTATTGCAACAGTATGACTGGTCAATAAACTATACTAAGATATTTTTGGTTTATAACAAAAATGAACTGCAATTTTAAAAAAAAAAAAAAAAAAAAAAACTACGCAACACAATTCGAAAAAAAGAAACTGAAATTTGTGGAACATGTAAGGGGATATAATACTCTACGACGGTCATCCTTGGAAGGGAAAGTACAAGGTAGATCAGACAGAGGCAGATCAAAACTAAAACGGACTGATAATTGCAAAAGAAGGACAGGTGAACTTATGGCAACGTACACTATCCAGACAAGAACCAGAGTAAAATAACACTCTCTGGTAGAAAACTGTCGATGTGGAGACTACACCCAATGGATGACTACACCCAATGGATGACTACACCCAATGGATGACAGTGATTAGACCACGTGTTAGAGAAGACGTCCAAGTGCACCTCAGCAGAAAGTGGTCTACGACTCATAGCTGACTGCTTGTCTCAATATGAGTCAACAAGAACTGAACAAGACCTTTACACCTCCACCGCCATGTCACTGGAGATATTCTATCCAGTCTGTCAAACTACTAGGGATCAAGTAGGAAAGGCAACCCGGTATCCACGAATGTCGTAATCGAAAGTGTTGGGTCAAAATGTGCAAAAAATAGCTCCTTGCTGTAAACAACAACTCAGCACAACTAAGAATAAAGACAAGTGGAACAATAATAAAATAAGTAAATGAATTTAAATATCTGGAAACATTGTTAACTTCAGATGGTAGATGTACAACAAAAGTGAGATGCAGAATGGCTCAGGAAAAAGGAGCTTTCCAAAAAAATGAATAAGATACTGTGCAATTCATTTTTGACAATAGAACAAGAAAATGAGTTCTTAAATGTTATGGATAGCCAATCTTAACATATGGATGTGAATCATGGACAATAGGACAGCAGACAAGAAAATCACTGGAGGCTGTAGAAATGTGTTTTTACAGAAGAATGTTGAGAATACCATGGACAGCTAAGAAGAGTAATGAAAACGTTCTGAAGAGGCCAAAGCAAAAAGAGAGCTAATTTTCAATATAAGAAAAAAACATTTATCATTTATTGACCATGTAATAAGAAGAGAACAGCTGGAATATATTGTAACAGCTGTGAAAATTGAGGGATGAAGAGATAGAGGGAAGTAAAGAGAAAAGATACAAGACAGCTTATGAGAATGGTTTGGCAGAAAGATAACAACAGAAATGCTAAATAACTATAGAGATCGAAAGTAGAGACATAATCACATACACCAGCAGGCATGGTACCTGATGATGATGAAGGATTGTAGAGATTGATGCAATATTCCTGCAGACCTAGAAGTGTATCAGTTAAAACCAAACAGTTCTGAAGAAGGCAATGTTTGTATATTCACTGACCGTGGAAGTTTGCGACGTAAGAAGTCGGAATGAAGTTGCTAGATTTGTGTGAGGGACAGAATCGCTTAAGAGCAGAGTTCAGGTTACTTTGCAGAAAAATGGAGATCCAAGAAGATGACGCTGTTTTTTAAGTAAATATCGAAGACGCAACTGATTGGAGCAAATCGTGACGGACTGTCATTCATATTTTTCAAGGATACAGAGCTTATGTCTTTCGTATTTATAAATGACGTGTACACAAGTAGGAAACCTGAAAACGATCGTATGGGTATTCTGTCAAGGACAAGTGGGATGGAGTTAGAGACAGGAGGGACAACTGGGAGAGTATCCGCTTGAGGTAAGGATAATAGTCACAAGGTCTTGTTGATCGATTCAGCATAAATCATTTTAAGTTATTCGCAGATTGTCTTTTGGACAACAAATCATCATTTTAGAGAAAAAAATTAAACATGGCGTGGCACAAGTATGAACTGTGGCGATTGGTATTACTACTAAATGGACATTTACTCAGCGAGCTATTGAAACCACTGACATGTATACTATGCAGATCTGTTGAAAATGACAAAACTCCACCGGTATTTGTCCTGATGCAATGAAGTTGGCTCTGTTAACTTCCGTCAACTTTTTTTGTTTTTGTTGCAAGAAAATAAAAGAAAAATATATACAAATGAATACAACATTAAAAAAACAACTGAATGCACGCGCGCACAAACAAACACACACACACACACACACACACACACACACACACAACTAATAAAAGAGATTTACCCGGTCAACCGTGCAATCATCTCAGAATTGCCTATTAGAAGCCGAGCGAGATTAAATCTTTGCTACTCCCAACCCAAACCCCATTCTCTCTCTCTCTCTCTATCTCTAACCTCTCCCCTACCTTCATCCACTTACTGAATTACTTGTATTTTCCAGGTGTCATAACCTTTGATGCACGTGTCACAACGCCATCTCAATCTTTCTGATACCAACCTCCGAAATAAAATGATTGAATCGATTCGCAAACAGGAAAATGTCTGCAGAGTTTAACAAACGAGTCATCGATCCTTCAGATGTAGCAGTGGGATTTTACTTCTGCCCGTTTATTTTTTCAACCCAGGCCGGATGGAAGCAGCGTAAGAACATTTGATATGCGATCTAAGATAACGGCGTTACGGCCAACGGGGGGGTTCCACGCATGACTGACGAACACTTGGATGTGAGTCGACGTGCGTGAAGATGCACGTGCATGGAGCTAGGCATATAAATGATGGCAGCCTTTCACCGGAACTAGGACTGTACATCCTGGGCCTGTTCTCGTACACAGAATCAAATCGCCATCATGCTCGACGACCACGTGCTGCGTTGCCTGGACGCTTTTGTCAGCTATCGGTAGGGAGTGCGTCCAGCGCACGCTAGGGTTAAGGAACAATACCTGACTGAAAGCTCCGCTGTATTCCCAGCGGAAGTTAGGGCGGCGACAGCTTCTTTGTTTCACCTGTGGAGGAGAACTGGTGGTCGTACGCACCTTTGTGGATTCACCCCCATCAATGGCAGCCTTCGTCTAGACTTCATTTTCCCTATTCTGAGATTGTCACAACACTCGGATATCGTACCTAGCTCGTCACAGGGCTCGTCAATTGCCTGAGGTGGATCTTGTGACTAATGTTTATAATCAAGAAATTGTAGGAAACGAGCGGCTCCTTTTTAAATACTTTAGAGCACTGTCGATACCGAGCTGCAGATTGACATTCGCTGTGCACAAATGAAAACCTGTCCACGCCACTGTCGTTACCTTGTCTGCTGTCCAAGCCTCCCAGCGGGCTCACTCTGATCATCTGTCCCGTCTCTATGTTATTAATGGTGCACATGACTAGTCAGTAGTCAAAAGGTGTGCTATTACTGCATTCACGTGTATTCGGTTGCTAATCCTTGCTAGTCAATCCCACTGGTAGATTCCCCCCTCCTTCGATCACAATATCACGAGATCAAATGTCAGAGGGGATAAGGACGTAATTTGTTGACAGGAAAGGAAGCGGGAAGAGGAGATATCGTGTGCGTGTGTGTATGTGTGTGTGTGTGTGTGTATATATATATGTTGGTGGGTGTGTATGTGATTGAGAAAATGTTTGCAACAGAATGAAATTGAAGGAAGAAATGAATGTGCGAAATACAGAGTAAGAGTGAGAATTATATAGTTTATGAGAATAGTGAGTGAGAGAGAAAGAGGGGGGTGGGACATGAGCTAAACAAAAATATAAAGTGAGAAGAAAGTTGTGTTAAGAAGACAACGTGAAAGAGAAAGAGAGAGATTAGGAGACAGAGAGCGCAAATCAGATGGAGCGAGATACAGTCTTGAAAGCGATAATATGTTTGTATAATAGAGAGTGGGGAGAGACAGAGAAGAAGAGGAGGAAGAGGAATATACTTCTTTCCTTCCTAATTTGCCTTTCAACGTCGAGGGGAGATATAATTTGCGGTCTTTTGCTCTTCTGTTCGCCTCTGCTGCGGTTATGTTTTCTAGTGTTTCTAATATTCCGTCAATCCATCTTTTTCGTGGCCGGTCCTTGTGTCTGGTGTTCTCGCAACGTTTTTTTGAACGCTTACTGTGTTGTGTTTTGATCTTTCTGCCTTGTCACATGGCCAAACCATTTTATCTGTTGTTTCTTTATATATTCTGTGGCGGGGGTTATTCCCAGCTTTTTTTTCTCAGTTCTTCATTTCTGATCTTGTCTCTCAGGCTGTTTCCTGTCATTCGTCTGGTACATTTAATCTCTGTAGAGGTTATTTTTCTTATTGTTCTGGCATCTAGGGTCCAGGTCTGGCATTGGTAGCACAACGTTGGGATGAAAATTGTGTTGTAGAGTGCTCGTTTTGCCTCTAGAGTTATTTCCTTGCTTGACAATTGTGATAATAGCTGTCCAATGATTAAAAGACAAATTGTATTGCATTTTGAGTCTATCTCTGCTGTTTATGAATTATCGGTTGTCACTAGACTTCCCAGGTATTAAAATTCCTCTACTTCTTTAAGTTGCCTACCGTCTATAATTGTGTTGATGTTCTGTTTCTCTATTGCGATATTCATGACTTCTGTTTTGTTGATGTTGATTTACATGTTGTATTTTGTGCTTGTACTGTTGAGTCTATTTAAGTGTTCTTGTAGGTCTTCTATTTTTCCATGTATTAGTGCCTGATTGTGTACAAATTAGAAGTTCGCTGATCTCCTCCATCTCTGATGGGTTGGCTAACTTGCATACATAGTCCATTGTAAGTAATAAACAGAAAGAGGGATAGTACATACCTCTGTCTTACACCTGATCTAACTTCGAAGTAGTTTGTGTAGCCTGCTACTGTTCTTACTGTGCAGCTGCTGTTGATGTAGAGACTTTTAATTAGATTGGTTAGATGTTGGCTTATTCCGTATGTAGTAAGCATCTCCTACAGTTGTTCTCTGTTTACTCGGTCGAATGATATTTCCTGGTCAATGAAAGCTATGTTCACATTTTGATTGTGTTTTGTCGTCTTTTCTGCTATCTGCTTTAAGGTGAGTAGTTGAAAAGACGGCAGAACATAATAAAAATGTGTAGTGTATTTGTTCTATTATTGGTCTCAGCATTTTTCCACAATTTTGACGTGTAACTGTCCTACATGACCGAGAAGCTATATACCTCTTTACTGATTGCAGTCTCTCTTGCTACCTTTCTTTTTCCATATTGGTTCGATGAATGCCTGTTGTCAGTCTTCTGGGGTGGTGACATGCTGCGGTGACTATTCTGTGCAGCAATGTAGCTCTTGTTTCTCCTGCTGCTACTACTATTTCTACTGGTATGTTATCTATCTCCAGTGCTTTATTTCTTGGTGTATATTTGATTACTTCTTCGATTTCTTCTTTTATAATGGGTTCAGAGTTTGTGCATTCTTGTGTGGTTTTTGTTGTATTATTAGTAGTTTGTGCCATGTTTAATAGGTCTTCAAAATATTATTTCCATCTCTGTAGCATATGTTGAGTATTTGCTGTCCGTCTTTGTCATTTATGAGCTCAGTAGGATCATGTTTTTCTTCTCTCACTCTTGTTACTTTTACTGTTTTGTAGAAATCTCTTGTGGCTGAATTGAAGTCCCTGCTCATATTTTGTCCGAATTCTATCCTTGTGTTTTCCTTAGTTTCTTTGATCCAAATTTTAACTTTTTTTTCCGAACTAAAGTATATGTTTAATACTCATCTTAGTTTTTATTCTCCCTCCAATTTTTAAACATTTTCTTCTTTTCTTTAATTGCTTCTATGATTTGCTTCGTTTAACCACGGGATGCTCTGTTTCCGTTCTTTTTTCCTTAGTTTCGTTTCACATACTGTTTTTCAGATGGTGATTGCTGTTTTCTTAAACTGTTGCCACTCTTTATCTACTGTGTTTACTTCGTTAGGGAGTTTCTTGAATCCTCTTTAAGTGTTTCTTCTACAGTTTACCTTGATGCTTGATCTTTCAATTGTTTTATTTTTATTGTCTGTTCTTTTTGCTTCTTTTGTTTGTTTTCGTATCTTCTCTTTGGTTTTGACTGTCTGAGTGTAATCATAACTATTTTATAGTCCGTGTCGTCTGCGATATTAGTGATAGCTATGTTGTTGGTTACTCTTTGCTTGTTCTGTTTTCTTGTTAGTATAAAATCTATCTGGTTTCTGCATGTTGTGTCATTCCACTTGTACCAGGTGTATAATTGCGACTCTCTGTGTTTGAAGAATGTGTTGGTGATAAATAAATCAATTTGATTACATAATTCCAGTAGCCTGCTTCCATTTTCATTTATTTCAGCTGTCTTTTCGTTAAAGGGTTCTAGGATATCTCTGTTCTAACTGTTGCGTTTCCCAAGCCTTCCATTAAAATCTCCCATCACTAACGTGTCGTTGCTTTCATAAGTCTTATTGAAAATTTCATTTAGTGTGTCATAGAATTCTTCGCTGTCTTTTTCATTGTTGTTAAATGGTGCATAAATCTGTATATAAGTTTGTTTTCCGTCGTCTTTTTGTAGTCTGGTTTGTTATTATTCTTTGTGTGTAGTATTTTATTTCTAGATTATTCTTTGCATGTACTTAGTCGATGATAAAGCCTACTCCCTTTATTGTTGTTGATTATTTGCTTTTTTTCCGAGTGCTGTAAACATACCTCTTCCCCTGAAATGATTCGCTGACCTATCACCTCGGAAGTTTCCCCACTATAATAATATTCATTTCTTATTATTTGTCTCCCTACTCCGTGTGTTGCTAATTAAAAACGATCAAAAGGTAAACTAAATCGTCATATAAGCATCACGTGTGGTTTTGTAGTAAGAAGCTAAGCATTGTTCAGTGTATATTGATTTATCCAGATTGAATCATTCATTCTTACTTAGGAAGAATTCATTAAATATATTTTAATTTGCTACCCCGGGAATGAAATCCCCAATCAAATTCAGTAAGTTATAATTGCAATAGATCCCACAAATAATTTTTATTTTTTTCTCTTCAATTCAGACATAGATGAACCTAACGAAGTATGAATCTTTCAACAACAGTGCCTGCTTTCTGAAGCTGTTATGATATGATCCATGTAATATAAGTTCAAACTAGATCTATCTATCTTTCGTTCGCCTGAAGTATTGTCTATATCTGCAATGCCGTTTCCTGTATAAATTTTACTGTCTTTTGTAATTGTTCAAACTAGATGAGATTCTGTAATGTACAAATGATTGATGCATGACCACTTGTAGATGACTAACTGTCCAAATTCTAAACACAGTAAGATCTCGCGTGTCCCTGAACAGGATGTTTCAAGATGTCCAACAAGCTTGCTTTATAAGCACTGCAGCAACTTGAAAGTTTTAAAATCGCTCTGCTCCAAAATTCTGTATTTTGCTAATCTGTTAAAGAATTTCTCATGTTTCTTCATGTCTACAGCTGCACCACGTCTACAGCTGCACCATGTATACAGCTGTACCATGTATACAGCTGCACCATATATACTGCTGCATCATGTCTACAATTGCACCATGTTACAGCTGCACCATGTTACAGCTGCACCATGTCTACAGCTACGCCATATCTACAGCTGCACCATGTCTACAGCTGCATCATGTCTACAACTGCACCATGTCTACAGCTGCACCATGTCTACAACTGCACCATGTCTACAGCTGCACAATGTCTACAGCTGCACCATGTCTACAGCTGTACCATGTCTACAACTGCACCATGTCTACAGCTGCACCATGTCTACAGCTGCACCATGTCTACAGCTGCACAATATCTACAGCTGCACCATATCTACAGCTGCAACATGTCTGCACCATGTCTACAGCTGCACTCTTTAATCCTCGTACTCAATATTAGTTATTGCGCTACTACCCAAACATAGATATCCCAAACAAAAAATATCACAAACATAGATATCCCATGTCAGGTTTTAGCCTTGCAGCTTTAATGTTCCTCTCCATCCTCTACTTTTGTTTTCGACAATTTGTCACGTGGCACTCAAAGTATAATTAATGTATCATTTGTTTTTATCATCGTCATAACATTCTCTGTTTACAGCGTTTATGTAGCAGATAGAACAAAAATACAGGCTTTGTTGCTTCTGAAGACCTACTTCTGTTAGATCTCACATCTGGTAATCTGGTATTTATGCATAGTTTATAGGCGTTTGTTCTTCTATCCGTTTTTTTTTCATTGATCAAAATAATTTGTCAGTATTTTTATGATGTATTTTTTTAAAATAATATTAGTTATTGTTTTTCTATTTGCAGAAAACTAACATACTCGGTCAGTACGTCGAAGCAACACCTGCAAGCTCTACCGACAACTATAAACTTGATATCGTGCCGCAGTATAACTACCTGGGGTCCAACATCAGCGACAGACTATCTTTAGATACAGAAATTGACACTCGTATTGGTAAAGCTGCTACCATCTTTGCTCGTCTTTCTAGGCGTGTCTGGCAAAACAGCAAACTGACAACTAAAACAAAAGCCGCAGTGTACAAAATGCCTGCATAATTAGTATCCTCCTGTATGGCAGCGAATCTTGGACAACCTATGTAAAGCAGGAGAGAAGGCTAAATGTATTCCATATGCGATGTCTGGGCCGTATTCTTGGTATCACCTGGAAGGATAAAGTGACAAACGTGGAGGTCCTGACTCGCAAAGGCCTACCGAATATCTACACGCAGCTCAAACAACGTAAGTTACGCTGGCTCGGCCATGTACACCGTATGAAAGATGGCCGCGTACCAAAAGATATACTCTACGGACAACTGGCAGATGGTAAAAGAACTAGAGGGCGCCAAAAACTTCGATTTGTAGATGTGTGTAAACGCGACATGAAGACTCTGAACATAAACCCTGCAGCATGGGAAGACATAGCTGCAGACCGAAATCTCTGGAAACACACTCTAAAGGTTCACCTCAAACAAGAAGCAGGCAGATTCATAGAGAAAGAGAATACACGACGAAAGAAAAGAAAAAATAGCATTTCTAGGGGCGCTGCAAAATCCACAGTCAACTATGACTGACGGAGGCTACTATAGTCAACTATGACTGACGGAGGCTACTATAGTCAAATAGGACTGACGGTGGCTACTACTACTAGTTATTGTTATGTATTATTCACATTTTATAATGAAAGGAAACCCTTTACTATCAGAGCTTCGCAACAGAATATCAATCTGATCATCAGAAGCAGACCTCCGTCAAGTAAGTGTTGCGGCTCATTACACTCTTAGGAGGGAGACGGGCCTGCCTGGTTCATGACCTCCAGGTGTAGGCCTATTGCTGCATTGAACCTGAACTCTTACAATAAGTTCAAGCAAGGTCAAAAGATTGCCAGGTTTTTGCCATTACCAAGTCACAACAGAATAATATCGTGTCGGACATTTCGGTTTTATAAATCAATTGATGTGATATCGGTCTAGAGTTGGACATCAAACATCGCATATGTTGTAAATGTATCAGGAACATTGTGTCCACTGATAGAGACCAGTTGCTAAAATGTTACCTTCAACAGCTTACCACAAGTCTAGGTTCATCTATGCCCGTTTCCTACGTTGAAGTCATGACTGATATAGACAACGACATCTATGATGTTTAATATTAATGATTACTACTGTCATAGAATGGTTAAGGACCGGGACTTAGACTTGCTGAGCCCTATGTTGGCTTAGCTCAATGAAATTTGTGGTCCCTGTTTTAAAAAAAAAAACAAAAAAAAAAAAAAACATTAAAACCAGCAGGTCTCTATCATAAACTATTATTGAGGTACAGTAAAGTCTCGATTATGCGGTACTCAATAATCCGGAATTCTCAATTTAACGGACTTTTTTTTTTTTTTTTAATTATTATAGGGAGAAAGCTTGAATCATGTTTTGTTCAGTTAAATTAAATGCCTTTATCCGGAAATCGAAAACGCTACAACACGGTTTGTGCGCTGCGCTTACTTCTACAGGCTCTATCATTACACAATATTGCGTTTACAATAGTGTATTTACAGTAATATACTTCAAATAGGAGCGAACATATTTTATTCAATCCAGACATTGTGTCTCCAAATATTCCAAGTAAAAGCGACAGACAGTCTATATCTTCACTTTTTCCCCCGACTAAATGTTTTTGTCGGGAAATCTTAGTCGTGCCAAAAACACTTATCTACATGATTTTACAAATTTGCTTAATTTTCTCATAGCCTGCTTTAGATCTAAAGTTGGTCATGAATTTGTCAAAAATATGGCGTTTGACAGTCTGACCGAACATTAGAAGCAGACGTATTGTTTGTGAAAATTGAAGAGCCCATAACTTTGATGATTATAAATCAAAGGTTGAGCAGCCGGCGTGCAGTGACATAGAGATGGTGAGAAGAAAGGGGGAGGGGTTCAAAAATTACCGACTGGAAATTCAAAAAGAGCAAGATACAGAGTTTGACGTTAGTTTGTCTCAGACATTTGTGCAAGCTGAAATTCGTTCCATCAGTATAAATTATACATGATATGCTATAAACGCATGTGTGCATACTTTTTAACGGAATACATTTTTGTGTTAAATAATGGCCTCTGCGAGTGCAAACCACACCTCAATTTCCCGCAAAGGTAAACGCAAGCGAACTGTATTGACACTGAACCAGAAGATTGAAATCGCTAGTAGACTTGAAAAAGGCGTTAATCGCAACGTTTTGATGACTGAATTTGGCATAGCCTCTTCAACATTATATGACATACGAAATCAAAAAGATGAGTTGTTTAAGTTTGCGTCGGAGTCTGAAAGCAGCAACAATATACACCAGAGACGAAGTATGAAACGGCCAAAATTTGAAAAACTCGACGACGTCCTTTATGTGTGGTTTTTAGAAAGAAGAAGAAAAGGAATGCCAATATCAGGACCCATGTTGATAGAGAAAGCTAGTGAATGTCACACGAATTTAAATATTTCTGAGCATTGCAATTTTTCAATCATGTTTTTTCATAAATTTTGAGTTTGGTTTTCTTACTCTCGATTATCCATAAAAATTCAATTATCCAGAATGGGTTCTTCCCCGAGCATTCCGGATAATCGAGACTTTACTGTATTATCCTATTAATGATGTCTGCCGAAAGTGGACATATAGGACTGGAGAATAAAAGCGGCTTGTTCTGAGCAGTTGCCACGATGTGTTCCAGTCTTAGTTTTTATTTCACTCCCGATATAAAAAAAAAAAATCTTTTTGACCTTACAGGGATTGGAAACTGCACTTTCCTTATTTTGAACCACGACGACTTATCGTTTCGGCGACCCGCTCTCTCTCTCTACCATAAACAAATATGATATATGATATATACATATATCAACGTGAACAAATGTGATATTCCCGCTGGTTATGAGATCCAGCGTTTTAGCTTATTTAGCCCAGGCCTGAATCGGACCCTGGAATCTTTAGGGTCGCATGTCAATGGCTGTTTCTTTGTTAGGACATTTTGTTTTATGTTTAATCCGCTAGTCCTTAAAATAATTATTAGAAGGAGCAATAAAATACGAAATCGAGGCCAGCATTCACAGAGTAACGAACGTGTTAATGCATACTGCGAACCAGACACATTAAGAGTGATATAATATCATCACAACGTTCGACTGAGCCGTCCAGCGGAGATGTTCATGGGATAATCTCAATTTCAGAATTCTCAGAAGCATAAATTGTTACAAGTCTTCAATCGACTTGTCACTCGACCCTGAAGTGCACGCGCAGGACAGATACAGTGACAAGGACGACGTAAGCCTGTACAATACTGGCCGGTTACGTCCACATTTAATATTAGCCTCCATCCTGTTTCTCATCTCTCGTTATTTTATTTCAGAGAAGTAATGTTCAGAACATGACACGTGGCATTTGAGCTAAAGAAGGAAAAATTAACTATGCTGTGATAATTGAAGGACTATTAGTGGAGACATGGCATCAAGAGATGTACAAATAACTGTCCTAGAAGTGCGACATGAAGACAATCATTGGTAGAAGATAGAGTTGCAAGTACACATTCTACTTAGAGAAATGTAAGTCCTGATGGAAAGAGACTCATAAGGACGATGTGGACTGCACAGCTGTTTGTTTTAATCATAAAGTGGCATTTTAGTTATAACAATGAAATGTTGTAGCATTTATGAGTATAGTTGGTCTGAGACAATCCATTATAAAATTAATAACCTTAGAAAATGGTCTCTATTTGTGACACCACACGCAAAACGTGAAAGTTCGAGCAAAAGTAAATGTGTATAATTGATATTTTAGCAAAATAATGCTCGTAGCTAAAATATCAAAGAATATCAAATCTAAGAGTTTCGGGAGATGCAAAATTGAATTTATAACAGAAAAGTTTTACATTTTAAGATACAGCTTTTTAAAATCACTTTGAAAGTATAGTAGAAGAAGCATGTGTATTTTATCTTCATGGAAAGACAAAAATAGGCAAATCAACTAAAATATCAGCGACAAACAACTGTGATCAGGTCTTCGATTCTGGTTAAACGTAGCCTATACTCAAGAATGTCGTTTATGCGTGGCTTCTATCAACTTAATAGGATGGTTCACTCTATCAGGTCGTGGCTTCTATCAACTTAATAGGATGGTTCACTCTATCAGGTCGTGGCTTCTATCAACTTAATAGGATGGTTCACTCTATCAGGTCGTGGCTTCTATCAACTTAATAGGATGGTTCACTCTATCAGGTCGTGGCTTCTATCAACTTAATAGAATGGTTCACTCTATCAGGTCGTGGCTTCTATCAACTTAATAGAATGGTTCACTCTATCAGGACCAACTCTGTGTAACGGTGAAGAACGCTTTCTCTTACATTCATTGACAAAAATGGTTGCGATATATTTTCTTGTTTACTCTTGACAATGAAGTCTTTTCTTGAGCAAATGCAAGTGAATCGTGAATAATCGACAGGAAAATTATCGACGGCCAAACAAATGTTCTTGAACAGATCAATGTTGACGAATAACATGGACAAATAAAAGAAAGTAACGAAGATGTCATAAAAGAGGCCAAGCAACAAAAAAAAAAAAGTCATGTAAGAGATCTCATGTAAGAAATGGTAATAGCGCTATATGTGACATATTATGTAAGAGATCGTAATGGCACTATATATGAGATCTCATGTAAGAAATGATAATAGCGCTATATGTGACATATTATGTGAAGGATGGTAATAATGTTATATGTGACATATTAGGTAAGAGATGGTAATAACACTATATATGAGATCTCATGTAAGAGATGGTAATAACCCTAAATGTGACATTTTATTAAATGGTTCTAATAGCGCTATATGTAACATGTTATGTAAGAAATGGTAATAGCACTATATATGAAATCTCATGTAAAAGATGGTAATAGTGTTATATATGAGATCTCATATAAGAAATGATAATAGCGCTGTATGTGACATATCATGTAAGAGATGATATTAGCACTATACATGGAATCTCGCGTCAGACAAAGTAACAGCTGCTGTATGTTGGATCACACGTAAGAGAGGGTAACAGCTGCTGTATGTTGGATCACACGTAAGAGAAGGTAACAGCTGCTGTATGAGGGATCACACGTAAGAGAAGGTAACAGCTGCTGTATGAGGGATCACACGTAAGAGAAGATAGGAACTGCTACTTGCGGAAATTGATATAAGAGAATGTATCAGCTGCTTTTTGTGGGATCTCATGTTAGAGAATGTATCAGCTGCTTTTTGTGGGATCTCATGTAAGAGAATGTATCAGCTGCTTTTTGTGGGATCTCATGTAAGAGAATGTATCAGCTGCTTTTTGTGGGATCTCATGTAAGAGAATGTTCCAGCTGCTTCATGGGGGATGCCATGTCAGAGAATGTAACAGCTGCTTTTTGAACGATATCATGTAAGAGAATGTACCAGCTGCTTCACAGAGTATGCCATGTCAGAGAATGTAACAGCTGTTTTTTTGTGGAATCTCATGTAAGAGAATGTACCAGCTCCTTTATGTGGAATCTCATGTAAGAGAATGTACCAGCTGCTTTATGAGGGATCTCATGTAAGAGAATGTACCAGCTGATTTATGTGGTATCCCATGTGAGAGAATTTACCACCTGCTTTAAGAGGGATCCCGTGTAAGAGAATGTACCAGTTGCTTTATGAGGGATCTCATGTAAGAGAATGTAACAGCTGCTTATGAGGGATCTCATGTAAGAGAATGTACCAGCTGCTTTATGTGGGATATCATGTAAGAGAATGTACCAGCTGCTTTATGTGGGATCTCATGTAAGAGAATGTACCAGCTGCTTTATGTGGGATCTCATGTAAGAGAATGTACCATCTGCTTTATATGGGATCTAATGTAAGAGATTGTACCAGCTGCTTTATGAGTGATCTCATGTAAGAGAATGTACCAGCTGCTTTATGAGGGATCCCGTGTAAGAGAATGTACCAGCTGCTTTATGAGGGATCTCATGTAAGAGAATGTACAAGTTGCTTTATGAGGGATCCCGTGTAAGAGAATGTATCAGTTGCTTTATGAGGGATCTCATGTAAGAGAATGTACCAGCTGCCTTATGTGGGATCTCATGTATGAGAATGTACCAGCTGCTTTATGAGGGATCCCATGTAAGAGAATGCACCAGCTGCTTTATGAGGGATCTCATGTAAGAGAATTTACCAGCTACTTTATGGCTTTATGAGGGATCCCATGTGAGAGCTTGAGTGTTTTTCTCACCCCTATCTCTGAAACTAATAAATTGTCTGAGCCCCCCCCACCCTTTTTTTTTCTCTTACTTCTAGATTTTTTAACTGTCATTGACCTCTGACCTTTAGATTGTCATGAAATTAAGAAATGTTATGCAGCAATGCCACCTATATCACTGAAGCATGCCCGCTCAGGGGGGGGGGGGGTCTTCCAGAAAACACCCTGTCTTATGACGTCTTGAGATATGCGAGCTGACGACGTCATTTTATCCACAACAACGCCTGCTTGCAATGCTGAAAACGTCACAATCTTTGGTTGGTCCCCCCATCAGCGAGCAGGATTGAGAGATATAGGAGGCACTGGATGCAGTAAATACGTCTTGATGGCTGACGACACTTAGACACATATAACATATATGCTCTGTGTACATGTTAGACTGTAAATTATAAATATTAATTTGACTTCATTTATTTCTGTTACCGCATCTCAAACCAAATTAATCTACCAGAAATTATATCTATTGACCTTTCGAACCGTAGCCGGCCCATAGGGCATAGAAAAAAGATGCTTTTTCTCTTATCTAAATTTTTATTCTAGCAGTTTTCATTACTTGTAAAGATCTTTTATCAGATCTCACCATTTGTCTCTGTTCTGTACAAGCAACTCTAACTCATCCAGGAAGCCGATTCCTGCAGCTCTTGCCTCTCTGATCAATGTTCTTCTCAGTGTCTCTCTGGGTTCGACCTCTTTTCCTCTTACCTGTTGTTTCCCACATGAGGGCTTGCCTTGTTATTCGGTTAGTATCTCTCCCCAACACATGTCCAACATATGGCCATCGTCTTTTTACCAGAAATTAATCTATTAAAGAAAGTATATATATATATAATGTGAGCTTGAATTTAATGAAGGAAGTTAAGAGCTTTAGTTAACAATAGGAATATAATATGTGAGAAATAAAATTCCTAAGCTAACCCTGAGGAAAATAATAAATAAAAACAAATCCCCAAAATAAAGTTAAACATGAGCAAGTAAGAACTCGAGAGATGTGAAATATTTGACTCAGTTGCATGTTGTACAAATGTGTTCTTGTTCCGGGAATTATTTTTTGGTCCGAGGCAGAAGCTGTGAAATACATTAATAATTGCTGTGTGGAAAAAAAAGCTATAAACCACGAGGTACAGAT
Organism: Megaustenia siamemsis; assembly: GCA_032433765.1. Classification (NCBI taxonomy): domain Eukaryota; kingdom Metazoa; phylum Mollusca; class Gastropoda; order Stylommatophora; family Ariophantidae; genus Megaustenia; species Megaustenia siamemsis. Next base: position 55,436,330 of record JAVIAB010000051.1, read on the forward strand.
GACTGTGTTCACTTTCTGTGCGGTCTCGCCTTATGTCTTTTGGCGTGTGCTGAGACTGCTATGATGGGGATTGCAGCTACCTTTTTTTGTTTAGGAGATGAGATAGTAATTCGTATGATTCCACTGGCACGGGCGGGTGAGCAATTACGGATTTTAATTCATTTGCAGTGATACCGGGGCCTTCGATAACCATAACCACGGTTAACACCTTCTATTTGAATAAAGAAATTACCAAACGCTTTCATAATTGCTTTTTTGATCTTGTAAACACTTTACAGAATGAAAAATCGAATCAGGAATAAAATACATTCTTGTTAACGAAATGAGGCAAATCTCAAGTATTTGGTTAGTTCTTTATCGTCCATTTGAATTCTTTATAGTGTCATGGACTATCCGTTACTATTCGGTAGATTGCTTCGGTTCTATCTATCTATCTATCTATCTATCTATCTATCTATCTATCTATCTATCTATCTATCTATCTATCTATCTATCTATCTATCTATCTATCTATCTATCTATCTATCTATCTATCTATCTATCTATCTATCTATCTATCTATCTATCTATCTATCTATCTATCTATCTATCTATCTATCTATCTATCTATCTATCTATCTATCTATCTATCTATCTATCTATCTATCTATCTATCTATCTATCTATCTATCTATCTATCTATCTATCTATCTATCTATCTATCTATCTATCTATCTATCTATCTATCTATCTATCTATCTATCTATCTATCTATCTATCTATCTATCTATCTATCTATCTATCTATCTATCTATCTATCTATCTATCTATCTATCTATCTATCTATCTATCTATCTATCTATCTATCTATCTATCTATCTATCTATCTATCTATCTATCTATCTATCTATCTATCTATCTATCTATCTATCTATCTATCTATCTATCTATCTATCTATCTATCTATCTATCTATCTATCTATCTATCTATCTATCTATCTATCTATCTATCTATCTATCTATCTATCTATCTATCTATCTATCTATCTATCTATCTATCTATCTATCTATCTATCTATCTATCTATCTATCTATCTATCTATCTATCTATCTATCTATCTATCTATCTATCTATCTATCTATCTTCTTTTCGAGCCGAAGACGGCGCTTAGGGCAGAACCACAATCTCAAAAACAGAAACGTTGCGTGCCAAAATGGCACATATTGCAGAGATCACTGCTCTAAAATCTATGGCGCTGTTTCCATAACAATACTTTTTTTCAAATGACAGCTTGTCAAGCCATCGATCAACCTCCTTAGTCGCCTCTTACGACATGCCTGGAAGGTCACAGTGTCACTATTCTTTACTTCCCCCATAATGAGAACCCGGTAACACACGGGCTAGATTGCTTCGGTTACTGACACTTTATTAATGTTAATATTTGGAAAACTTACTCGCTTTGAATTGCGCGATATCTAAGGCATGTAAACCGAATGTAGCAATATACTTTACCTTGATCCACAGTTCATTGAAGAATCTCGTCATTTAGAGTTCTAACAAAAGACTACAATTGGCCTCGTATTAGTAGTAGTTATAGTAGTAGTAATAGTAGGAGTAGTAGTAGTAGTAGTAGTAGTAGTAGTGGTAGTAGTGGTAGTAGTGGTAGTAGTAGTAGTAGTAGTAGTTATAGTAGCAGTAATAGTAGGAGTAGTAGTAGTAGTAGTGGTAGTAGTGGTAGTAGTAGTAGTAGTAGGAGTAGTAGGTGTAGTAGTAGTTATAGTAGTAGTGGTATGTGTAGTAGTTGTTGTTGTTATATTAGTAGTAGTATTAGGAGTGGTACTAGTAGTTATTATAGTAGTAGTATTAGGAGAAGTAGTAGTTGTATTAGGAGTAGTAGTAGTAGTTATAGTATAAGTAGTTATAGTATTAGTAGTACTAGGTGTAAGAGTGAAATAGTAGTAGTAGTAGTTGCTGTAGTAGTAGTAGTAGTAGTAGTAGTATCAGTAGAATTAGTAATAGTGGGAGTAGTAGTAAGAGTTATAGTAGTAGTTGTTGTTGTAATAATTATAGTAGTTGTAGGTATTGTAGTACTAGTAGTAGTTGGAGTTGTGGTAGTAGAAGTAGCAGGGGTAGTAGTAGCAGTAGTAGCAGTAGTAGCAGTAGTAGTAGTAGTAGCAGTAGTAGTACTAGTGATAGTAGTAGTAGTAAGAGTTGTTTTTGTAGTAGTCATAGTAGTTGTTATAGTTGTAGTTGTTGTTGTAGTAATTATAGAAGTAGTAGGTGTTGTAGTACTAGTAGTTGTTGGAGGTGTAGTAGTAGTAATAGCAGCAGCAGTAGTAATAGCAGTAGTAGTATGAGTAGTAGTAGTAGTAGTAGTTATAGTAGCAGTAATACTAGTAGTGGCAGTAGTGGTAGTAGTAGTAGTAGTAGTAGCTGTAGCAGTAGTAGCAGTAGTAGTAGTAGTAGTAACAGTAGTGGCAGTAGTAGTAGCAGTAGCAGTAGTAGTAGTAGTAGTAGTAGCAGTAGTAGTATTAGCAGTAGTAGCAGTAGTAGTCGTAGTAGCAGTAGTAGCAGTAGTAGTAGTAGTAGTAGTAGCAGTAGTAGTAGTAGTAGTAGTTGCAGTAGTAGCAGTAGTAGCAGTAGTAGCAGTAGTAGCAGTGCTGTAGTAGTAGTAGTAGTGGCAGTAGTAGTAGTTGCAGTAGTAGCAGTAGTAGTAGTAGTAGTGCAGTAGTAGCAGTAGTAGTAGTAGTAGTAGTAGTAGTAGTAGTAGCAGTAGTAGTAGTAGCAGTAGTAGCAGTAGTAGTCGTAGTAGCAGTAGTAGCAGTAGTAGTAGTAGCAGTAGTAGCAGTAGTAGTAGTAGTAGTAGTAGTAGCAGTAGTAGCAGTAGTAGTAGTAGTAGTAGTAGCAGTAGTAGTAGTAGTAGTAGTAGTTGCAGTAGTAGCAGTAGTAGTAGTAGTAGTATCAGTAGTAGCAGTGCTAGTAGTAGTAGTAGTAGTGGCAGTAGTAGTAGTAGCAGTAGTAGTAGCAGTAGTAGTAGTAGCAGTAGTAGTAGCAGTAGTAGAGTAGTAGTAGTAGTAGTAGTAGCAGTAGTAGTAGTAGTAGCAGTAGTAGTAGCAGTAGTGTAGTAAAAGTAGTAGTAGTAGTAGTAGCAGTAGTAGTAGTAGTAGTAGTAGCAGTAGTAGTAGTAGCAGTAGTAGTAGTAGTAGCAGTAGTAGTAGTAGTAGTAGTAGTAGTAGTAGTAGTAGTAGTAGTAGTAGTAGTAGTAGCAGTAGTAGTAGTAGTAGCAATAGTAGCAGTAGTGATAGTAGTAGTAGTAGTAGTAGTAGTAGTAGCAGTAGTAGTAGTAGTAGTAGTAGTAGTAGTAGTAGTAGTAGTAGTAGTGACAGTAGTAGTAGTAGTAGTAGTAGTAATAGCAGTAGTAGTAGTAGCAGTAGTAGTAGTAGCAGTAGTAGTAGTAGTAGTAGTAGAAGTAGTAGCAGTAGTGATAGTAGTAGTAGTAGTAGTAGTAGTGGCAGTAGTGATTAGTAGTAGTAGTAGTAGCAGTAGTAGTAGTAGTATTAGTAGTATTAGCAGTAGTAGTAGTGGTAGTAGTGATAGTAGTAGTAGTAGTAGCAGTAGTGATAGTAGTAGTAGTAGTAGTAGTAGCAGTAGTAGCAGTAGTAGTAGTAGCAGTAGTAGTAGTAGCAGTAGTAGTAGTAGCAGTAGTAGTATGAAGTAGTTAGTAGCATTAGTGTTAGTAGTATCCTACACATAATACAAAGAATTATTATGTACCTATATAGTCCTAAACAAACCTACAAAGAATAACATGAAGGAGTACAAATACTGTTTCCACTAGATAAAGACAACAAGGAAGTATTAACATGAGACAAATGCAACTGAAATTCCTTTTTTATAACACCAGAGCTGCTCTCGTTAGATAAATAAAACGTGAATCGATTACGTGAATTATGAAAGATTCAAAGAAAACAAAGGAACACAATATAGACTTCCCACTGTATTTGTTATGCTGTGTAACCCGCCCATACCTATTGTTGTTCCTGTTACCTAATTCACGTCTTATATGCCCTCCAGCAGTAGACAAGTACGCGTTGTAGAAGCACCTGGACACAGGTACCGTCTCGGAAATACCGCTCTGGGCACAGGTAAAATTATGATCTTGAGGGAGCAAAATAATTGGACAGAACAAAAGGTTTTTATTCGAGCTTGACAAGTTCTGAAGATGAGTTGAGTTCTAGAATAATAGAGAAAAAAAATCCGAGAGTTTCCTGACGAATAATGTAAATCAATAACAGGCAGACACGTGCAGGCTCGGACAGGTGAATAGGCCATGTGACCCAGAAGATTTGAGCAAACGTCACAGAGAGGTTCCATGGTTGTTTTTTTAAAAATATATTTTAATATTGCATATTATTAAGTTGTACAGGTACTGATATCCATGGGTTTGTACTTTGGTGGGATTGTGGGGGTGGAAGAGTGGGGGGAGTGAAGTGGGAGACGTCAGTAATACTCGTTTCTGGAGACACGGACTCGCCGAGGTTTAGGAATTGTGGGATCGTTCTTGACGAAATTACCTCTAGGCGATATGTATATACCTCTGGGTGTGTGTGTTTATATGATTAAAAATTTATGTGAATGTAAAGTATTCACCTTCAAAATCTTCTTCTTCTTCTTCGCTTTCATCCAATGAATAGTTATTTCTCTCCATCGTCCATTAAGAGCATTACCCATCCAAGGACAATATATGGACGTTGTGTTATTGGTTATTATTGGTTATGGAAGGCCTCGGCATCACAGCAAACGAATTAAAATCCATAATTGCTCAACCGCCCGTGCCAGTGGAATCATCCGAATTACCAACTCATCTCCCAAACAAAGAAAGGTAACTGTAGTCCCCATCGTAGCAGTCTCAGCACACGCCAAAAGACATAAGGCGAAACCGCGCAGAAAGTGAACACAGCCAACTGTTCCCTGTCATACGATATCATCATTCATCGTAAACAAGCGGGATATCGAAGCAGGATCAAAACGGATGAGACACACAGCTCACGGTGTGCACAGAGCACTTAACTCAGTAGCTCCTGCAACAAGCCGGACTTGGAATATGAGGAAACTGCAAGAAGGAACACTTTTCAGACATAGCCTTCAATGGTTCCTGCCGCCTATCCACCATATACCATGGGAGTTCACGTCCTCCCGAAAATGATGATCGTCATAGCACTTGATGATGTTAGGCCGTCATTGATGACTCCAATTCCAAACATATAGACACACCGTGGTGGTAATTTGTCATTTTCAATCCAACAGAAGCCACATGACCTGTAGTTAGTAAAACCACAGAGAGAATATGATTTTGTGACCTTCACTGATTCACTCTTAGATGTGAATGTGTAGTTTACACAAGAGGAGAAGTTTTCAACTACAGTGATTCCATTTAAGGCAATTCTGGGATAGCAAGGCAAGTCTCCTTTATAGCAGCAGAACTTGATGTTCTCCGCTCCCTTCTTGTAGCTGCTGCCACACAATTCTGATGTCTCATTAACTTGGACATCATTCAAGAACAATGTCAGATTAACATTCCATAGATATGGCTCTGCTGATGAAGTGCTTGATGCAACAGTTGTATCAATCATACTGGAGGCTCCTGGTCTGTGGTCATTAATATCACAGACGGCACATGGTGTTGTTATATTCAGTATTTCTTTCTGGGGTGTAAATATGTGGCACACACATGGAGAGTGGTTTGTGGTCACAGTAATCCCATTAAAGGCAATTCTAGGGTAGCATGGCAATGCTGTTTTAGAACAGCACAATCCTGTGATGTTTTCTGTGTTCGCTATAAAGCTGCTGCTGCTACACAATCCTGACCAATTATAGGTGTGGACATTATTCACTTGCAATGACAAAACTGCTTTGCTTACATCATAAACCTCTGGAAGCGAATAATTTATGGGACTAATAGTACAATTTATTCTTCCATCGGGGATATCTGCATTGAGTCCCCATAAAAAAAGTCTTTGGTTAAAAAGCACATATGCTTTTGAGTTAAACACACAATGAGCCCACTTCATAGATTCAAAATGATCCTTGCCAATGTCATCCGCTTGCACAAGTTAGGTCCTTAGCTACCAACGTCAAAAATGTCTGAAACGAAGCCATCCAATTAACGACTTTATCTACAGCGAAGGTTAACGAACTGTGAACAAACATTTATGTTCAAACCCTTGAAAACATTTTCAAAAATCTGCCAACTCGCAGCAATAACATTTATCGTGTTGTTCAATGTAAACATTGCTTGGTCCATAGCTCGAATATAAATAAGCTGCGTTGTGTTACCTTCAGCAGATAAACTGTGATATTTACACCTTCCGGTCCAACTCATCTGTCTTCGGCATGGTGTTTTTGAGTACCGGATTGTCTTCCCTGTGAATCCATACTCACCTGGTCAGACTAGAATCGTTAGTCGGTTACTAGTGGTATCGCGAAGAAGTGGAGTAAAATCTGGATAGTTGTGGTTCACCGATCCTGATGCAATCTGTCAGCTATGAGTCGCTGCCAGGTTTCAACTCTGTTGTAGCCTCGTCTTTGCCCTCTCGTTATAAATAATTTCTGGGCGGGATCGGGGGGAGAAATAAGGTTTAGTTCTTAGTTTGAAGAAAAAGTAGTTCTGCGATAATAGTTCAGAGTTGGTGGGTGTAGTGATAACAGTTGGTGCCAAAGTAAAGTAGAGCAGTAAACATGTCATGTTGGGGTTGTGAGCATTGGGGGTATGAGAGATATGTTTGAGCGTACTACCTCCAGGTATTTACAGGTGAGGTGTAGGCAGGAATGTGACCAGTGATATTCTAGTTACTCTACCTTTACCAACTTGTGAACTAGATTTTAGAGATCTTCAGAGTAACATCAAAAGATGGACAAGTCAGCCGAAGACAATCTGCACCATCAAAGCAAGAGACAGAGTGGAATGGCGTTCCATGTTAGGCAACCTTCGATGCGAAGACGGCACTCAATGATGACGATGATGATGAACTAGATTTCTCTCATTTTCCATCGTCTTGAGTTTAGTGGCTGCGATCAACTTGAAACAAACCAACACAGATTGAAACGTGAAAGCTAAGCCTTGAACCATTGTGCTTCTGATACTGTTTTTATGAACACAGTATTTAATGAATACGGTTCCCAACCTATAACTAAAATAGGAAATATTTACTGAAACAATACCTTGGGATTACTTGAAAATGATGGACTAAACATATCCTTTAAAACTGAAGGAGCCGATCCTATCAATATTGTTTATTTATTATTACATCCTATTCTTCTCATTCACTGTGAGCCGATACCTGTCATTTTTGCCTTTTTTCCAATGTTCCCCTCAGTGCCTTTCTAGGTCAGAATTTTTTTCTTTTTATTGTTGTTTCCCATTTGATGATTTATTTTGTAACCCTCATGTTATTTCTTATCACCGTCTACTTATTATTTAATTTGTATATAGTTGTTATAGTAATAATATAGTTTATTTAAATGTCATGACTTCACCTGGTAACGGTCCTTGCGAGACCCAAGTGGTGTTGTGGTTAGCGCACTCGCCTGTCAATGTGAACGTTTGAATCTCTTCTCCGACCTAAAAAGTTCTCGAGCTCACCCAGCCTCTTAAAATGGGTAGCAGAGATATTCTCTGATAAAGAAAGGCAGCGATGAAGTAAACTGGCAACCTCACTTCATGAAGCTAAGTCTAAACACAATGACGATACTAATTGTTCATTCTATCTATCAATTGTCCTTCCGAGCCGAAGACTTCACATAGGGCAGACATTCTAAACTTCTTTGTTATCAAACATCAGACCATGCATAGAAGCCTCACTGTATCTCTTCACACGTCCCTGTTGTGGCCGAGTTGTTTAATCTCGGCGAGGGAGCTGATGCATGCTGCTGTTACCTCTCGCTTTAGTGTTCCTTTTGGTGTTTGTCTAGGTCGCTCTCTTTTTCTTGTGCTCTCTGGTTCCCGTTTGAGGCCTGCTTTGAGATTCTTTTGTTGTCATGACCACCGTTATTCTCTCCTTGTCTCTTCTCTTCACATGGCCCACATATGACCACCTTCTTCTCTTGTTGTCTTTTCTAGTCACATGGCAAACATATGACCACCTTCTTCTCTTGTTGTCTTTTCTAGTCACATGGCAAACATATGACCACCTTCTTCTCTTGTTGTCTCTTCTAATCACATGGCAAACACATGACCACCTTTTTCTCTTGTTGTCTCTTCTAATCACATGACAAACATATGACAACGTTTTCTCTTGATTATAGATGATATTTTTGTATAACTCTTCATCACTCAAGGTACTTGTCTTGGGACTCATCCTCTGCATTCTTTGCAAAGTGCAACATTACAGTTACACTGCTCTACATTGTTTCAACAACAGCTACTCGATTAATCCATCTTCCAATTTCTAGTTCTATTCCACTCAACAATTATCTGTCCAGCGCTCGACCTAAAAGCTTACTAAAATAAACTATCCTCTTTGTCTAACTCACCTCAGTTTTAGCTACATCTCAGTACGGATAACACCGCTGTCTCTCTACGATCTAGCTCAAAACACCAACTGCCTTGCTTTAAGTATTTCTGCTTTCATTGATTTCAAACTTCGTCTATCTATTTATCAATAACATTTCGACCTACCAATATGATTAGCTCTGGTTCGTTACTTCCTATCCAGTCGTGTCTTGTTTGTGTGGTCAATATTTTGACTGTCTCCATGTTTTATTCCTGCAAATTCTACCGTTTAGTTTCAGTTTTTTGTTAGTTTTCTTTATTTTGTTCGGTCAATCATGTGCGTGACAGATATTGTCAAACCTCTATCATTTCATCTTTTTCCATCATGCTTATTGTATACCATCTGTTCTTTTTTTTTTAAAATCTGACCTCACTACAGTAGTAGTAGCAGTGCTGGTAACAACAGTGATGGGGTGAGCTTTAGTATACTATTACTGCTATAGTATCTATAGTAGTAGTAGCAGCACTTTGTAACAATAGTGATAATGGGAGGTTTAGTGTACTATTACTGTTATTAGTATCTACAGTAGTAGTAGTAGTAGTAGTAGTAGTAGTAGTAGTAGTAGTAGAAGCAGCTCTTGTAACAATAGTGATAGTGGGAGGTTTAGTGTACTAATACTGCTATTAGCAACTATAGTAGTAGTATGAGTAGGTTTAGGAACAAACAAGAAATGACAACAGCAGTAGTTGTATGTGCAGTAGCGGTTGAAGTAGCCGTGGCGAATGTAAGGGAAAAAAAATAGTTGTGGTAGTGATATGAGCAGAAGTTCTTCTTCTTCTTCTTTACTTACTCATCTGCCTTTCAGCGTCGAGGGGAGATATAATTTGCGGTCTTTTGCTCTTCTGTTCGCCTCTGATGCTGTTATGTTTCCTAGTGCTTCTAATATTCCATCGACCCATCTTTTTCGTGGTCGACGCTTGGATCTGATGTTCTCACAATGTTTGTTGAAGGCTCGTTGTTTTGTATTTTGATCTTTCTGCCTTGTCACGTGGCCAAACCATGTTATCTGTTGTTTCCTTATATATTCTATGACGGGGGCTATTCCTAGCTTTTTTCTCAGTTCTTCATTTCTAATCTTATCTCTCAGAATGTTTCCTGTCATTCGTCTAACACATTTAATCTCTGTAGAGGTTATTTATCTTATTGTTCTTGCATCTAGAGGCCAGGTCTGGCATTGGTAGCACAACGTTGGGATGAAGATTGCATTGTAGAGTGCTCGTTTTGCCTCCAGAGTTATTTCCTTGATATTAGCAGAAGTAGTTGTATAATAGAGCTGCTAATGATGTTGGCAGAAAAAATATATAAGTATGGACAGTAAAAGTAGACAAAGTACAAGTAGTTGTGGTATTAGTAGCAGCAGTGTAACAGAAGTAGCGAGAGCAGTGGTCGTAGTGACAGCAGTGGTAGCAGCAGTAGTTGTATTGAAAGTAGTGGTAGAAGCAGTACTTGTAGTGACAGCAGTGGTAGAAGCAGTAGTCGTAGTGACAGTAGTGGTAGAAGCAGTAGTCGTAGTGACAGTAGTGATAGAAGCAGTAATTGTAGTGACAGTAGTGATAGAAGCAGTAATTGTAGTGACAGTAGTGATAGAAGCAGTAATTGTAGTGACAGCAGTGATAGAAGCAGTAATTGTAGTGACAGTAGTGATAGAAGCAGTAATTGTAGTGACAGTAGTGATAGAAGCAGTAATTGTAGTGACAGTAATGATAGAAGCAGTAATTGTAGTGACAGCAGTGGTAGAAGCAGTACTTGTAGTGACAGCAGTGATAGAAGCAGTAGTCGTAGTGACAGTAGTGGTAGAAGCAGTAGTCGTAGTGACAGTAGTGATAGAAGCAGTAGTTGTAGTGACAGCAGTGGTAGAAGCAGTACTTGTAGTGACAGCAGTGATAGAAGCAGTAATTGTAGTGATAGTAGTGGTAGAAGCAGTAGTTGTAGTGACAGCAGTGGTAGAAGCAGTAGTTGTAGTGACAGCAGTGGTAGAAGCAGTAGTTGTAGTGACAGTAGTGATAGAAGCAGTAGTTGTAGTGACAGCAGTTGTAGAAGCAGTAGTTGTAGTGACAGCAGTGGTAGAAGCAGTAGTTGTAGTGACAGCAGTGATAGAAGCAGTAGTTGTAGTGACAGTAGTGGTAGAAGCAGTAGTTGTAGTGACAGCAGTGATAGAAGCAGTAGTTGTAGTGACAGCAGTGATAGAAGCAGTAGTTGTAGTAACAGTAGTGATAGACGCAGTAGTTTTAGTGAGGGTAGTGATAGAAGTAGTAGTTGTAGTGACAGTAGTGATAGAAGTAGTACTTGTGGCAGTAGTGATAGAAGTAGTACTTCTAGTGACAGTAGTGAAGGAAGTAGTACTTGTAGTTACAGTAGTGATAGAAGTAGTACTGTAGTGACAGTAGTGATAGAAGTAGTACTTGTAGTGACAGTAGAGATAGAAGTAGTACTGTAGTGACAGTAGTGATAGAAGTAGTACTTGTAGTGACAGTAGTGATAGAAGTAGTACTGTAGTGACAGTAGTGATAGAAGTAGTACTTGTAGTGACAGTAGAGATAGAAGTAGTACTTGTAGTGACAGTAATGATAGAAGCAGTACTTGTAGTGACATCAGTGGTAGAAGCAGTAGTAGTTGTAGTGACAGTAGTTGTAGAAGCAGTACTTGTAGTGACAGTAGTGGTAGAAGCAGTAGTTGTAGTGACAGCAGTGGTAGAAGCAGTACTTGTAGTGACAGTAGTGGTAGAGGCAGTAGTTGTAGTGACAGCAGTGGTAGAAGCAGTACTTGTAGTGACAGTAGTGGTAGAAGCAGTAGTTGTTGTGACAGTTGTGGTAGAAGCAGTACTTGTAGTGACAGCAGTGGTAGAAGCAGTAGTTGTAGTGACAGCAGTGGTAGAAGCAGTAGTTGTAGTCACATTAGTGGTAGAAGCAGTAATTGTAGTGACAGCAGTAGTAGAAGTAGTACTTGTAGTAGCAGTAGTTGTAGTGACAGCAGTGGTAGAAGCAGTACTTGTAATGCCAGCAGTCGTAGAAGCAGTAGTTGTAGTGACAACAGTGGTAGAGGCAGTAGTTGTAGTTATAGTAGTGGTAGAAGCAGTAGTTGTAGTGACAGCAGTGGTAGCAGCAGTAGTTGTAGTGACAGCATTGGTAGAAGCAGTACTTGTAATGACAGCAGTGGTAGAAGCAGTAGTTGTAGTTACAGCAGTGGTAGAAGCAGTAGTCGTAGTTACAGCAGTGGTAGAAGCAGTAGTTGTAGTGACAGCAGTGGTAGAAGCAGTAGTCGTAGTGACAGTAGTGGTAGAAGCAGTACTTATAGTGACAGCAGTGGTAGAAGCAGTAGTTGTAGTGACAGCAGTGTTAGAGGCAGCAGTTGTAGTTACAGTAGTGGTAGAAGCAGTAGTTGTAGTGACAGCAGTGGTAGAAGCAGTAGTCTTAGTGACAGTAGTGGTAGAAGCAGTACTTATAGTGACAGCAGTGGTAGAAGCAGTAGTTGTAGTGACAGCAGTGTTAGAGGCAGCAGTTGTAGTTACAGTAGTGATAGAAGCAGTAGTTGTAGTGACAGCAGTGATAGAAGCAGTAGTCGTAGTACAACAGCAGTCGTAGAAACAGTAGTCGCACTGACAGCAGTCGTAGAAGCAGTATTCGTTGTGACAGTAGTGGTAGAAGCAGTAGTCGTAGTGACAGCAGTGGTAGAAGCAGTAGTTGTAGTGACAGCAGTGGTAGAAGCAGTAGTTGTAGTGACAGCAGTGGTAGAAGCAGTAGTTGTAGTGACAGCAGTGGTAGAAGCAGTAGTTGTAGTGGCAGCAGTGATAGAAGCAGTAGTTATAGTGACAGCAGTGGTAGAAGCAGTAGTTGTAGTGACAGTAGTGGTAGCTGCAGTATTTGTAGTGACAGCAGTGGTAGAAGCAATAGTTGTAGTGACAGTAGTGGTAGAAGTAGTAGTTGTAGTAACAGCAGCGGTAGAAGCAGTAGTTGTAGTAACAGCAGTGGTAACAGCAGTGGTAGCAGCAGTAGTTGTAGTAACAGCAGTGGTAGAAGCAGTAGTAAGATCAGTAGTTGGATTTGAATTGTTAGTGATAGTAATAGTAGTAATAGTAATAATAATCATAATTGAGTGCCGTTTCCGCATCGAAGTTTGGCTACCATGGAGCGCCATTCCAGTCTGTCTCTTGCTTTGATGGTGCAGATTATCATAGGTTGACTTGTCCGTCTTTTGACCTTTCTTGTCCATGTTAGTCTTGGTACGCCTGTGCCTTATTTGCCTTGTATTTTCCCTTCCAATATTACTTTTATTAGGCAGTTGTTTCTTTTAACATGCTCCAAAAATGTCATTTGCCTTGTTCTAATTGTGTTTAGTAGTTCTCTTTGCAACAGTAGAAAAAAGAGTGAGGTAGTTTGATTTGAACTTGCAGTGGTTTCAACAGATGTATTATAAAATCATTGGTGATTATAGTAGTAATAGTAGTAGTAGTCGAAATGTCGATAATTATAATAACAGTAGTTATTATTATAAAAGTAGGAGTCAATATAGCTCAGTGGTTAGTGAACTGGACTACAAAGGACAAGGGGTAGGGTTTGACCTCAACCGACGGCTTCCGGGTTCACCCAGCCTTAAATGGGTACCGGATTTTTTTCTGGGAAAGTAAAGCGGCACGGGCGCAATACCGACCACATTACCGCAAAAAGCATGTGCCGAAGGTCTGTAAAATGTATGGTCACTAACACCATATTCCCTATACGCCGCCACTTGGCATGACGGGGGTACTTTACTTTTTTTTTTTAATTATAAAACTGCCGTTTTTAGATGAAAGAAAATAGGAAGAATAATAAAAAGAGGAATGAAGAATAGCCCGAAGAAGAACAGATAATACAAACAATAAATAAATATTGAAGTTAGTTCAATGACAGTCACATTACTTGTGACAGTGCACGTTTCAGTTAAGCCAACGTATTATAAATAAAAGAACGAATTTTAATTTTAAATGCATCACTTTCTTTCAGTAATTATCTTCGATCTACTGGTTTATAAATAAATTAAACCCTAAATATATTCTTACTAAGAGTAAAATTCAGGTGCTACAAGGTTAAGGGAGATTAATGTTGTCAAACATCTCAGCAGTTCTCGTAAAACATTCATGATTCTCAAGCACAAGCCGTTAGTTCATCCGTCAACTTTCCATGAAACCACTCGGGGCGCTCTATAAACATCTTGACAGTGATTACAGCCCCTGAGTGCTGGCATCAAGGAACTCAAGCAGACACTAAAACAGAGGTTCTCGTACTGTGGCTTGCCGGCCTAGTGAGGTAAAAAGAGTGACGGAGACGGTGAATTTTGAGGGGTTTTAAACACTGGAAGTAGAAGAGATCTCTGGTGTTGGATGCTGTATCGGTGTTTATGTTGAAGGGATCTCTGGTGTTGAATGCTGTATCGGTGTTGATGTTGAAGGGATCTCTGGTGTTGAATGCTGTATCGGTGTTGATGTTGAAGGAATCTCTGGTGTTGAATGCTGTATCGGTGTTGATGTTGAAGGAATCTCTGGTGTTGAATGCTGTATCGGTGTTGATGTTGAAGGAATCTCTGGTGTTGAATGCTGTATCGGTGTTGATATTGAAGGGAACTCGCGTATTGCATGCTGTAGCAGTGTTGATGTTGAAGGGATCTCTGGTGTTGAATGCTGTATCAGTGTTGATATTGAAGGGATCTCTGGTGTTGGATGCTGTATCGGTGTTGATATTGAAGGGATCTCGGGTATTGAATGCTGTATCGGTGTTGATATTGAAGGGATCTCTGGTGTTGGGTGCTGTATCGGTGTTGATATTGAAGGGATCTCGGGTATTGAATGCTGCATAGGTGTTGTTGTTGAAGTGATCTCGGGTATTGTGTGCTGCATAGGTGTTGTTGTTGAAGTGATCTCGGGTATTGTGTGCTGCATAGGTGTTGTTGTTGAAGTGATCTCGGGTATTGTGTGCTGTATCGGGGTTCATGTTGAAGAGATCTAGGGTGTTGAATGCTGTATCGGTGTTCATGTTGAAGGGATCTCGGGTGTTGAATGCTGTATCGGTGTTCATGTTGAAGGGATCTAGGGTGTTGAATGCTGTATCGGTGTTCATGTTGAAGAAATTTCGAGTGTTGATTGCTGTATCGGTGTTCACGTTGAATGGATCTCGGGTGTTGAATGCTGTAGCGGTGTTGATGTTGAAGACAGAAATGTCGCCATTTCTTGTTCGGTGAAATAAATGGCTGATGAAACTTCTGAAAGCTTGGATGTCAGCTGCGGCATGGGAACGAAATAACAAACCTGTTTAGCAGTGAAGAAAAAATCATTTAGCGATGAAGAAAAAAACATTTAGCGGTGAAGAAAAAAACATTTAGCGGTGAAGAAAAAAACATTTAGCGGCGAAGAAAAGAACATTTAGCAGTGAAGAAAAAAACATTTAGCAGTGAAGAAAAAAACATTTAGCGGTGAAGAAAAAAACATTTAGCGGTGAAGAAGAGAACATTTAGCAGTGAAGAAAAAAACATTTTTAGCGGTGAAGAAAAAACATTTAGCGGCGAAGAAGAGAACATTTAGCAGTGAAGAAAAAAACATTTAGCGGTGAAGAAGAGAACATTTAGCAGTGAAGAAAAAAACAATTAGCGGTGAAGAAGAGAACATTTAGCAGTGAAGAAAAAAACATTTAGCGGTGAAGAAGAGAATATTTAGCGGTGAAGAAAAAACATTTAGATTTAGCGATGAAGAAGCGAACATTTAGCGGTGAAGAAGAGAACATTTAGCGGTGAAGAAGAGAATATTTAGCGGTGAGAAGAACATTTAGCGGTGAGGAGAACATTTAACGGTGAAGAAGAGAACATTTAGCGTGAAGAAGAGAACATTTACCGGTGAGGAGAACATTTAGCGGTGAAGAAGAGAACATCTAGCGGTGAAGAAGAGAACATTTAGCGGTGAAGAGAATATTTAGCGGTGAAGAAGAGAACATTTAGCGGTGAAGAAGCGAACATATAGCAGTGAAGGGAACATTTAGCGGTGACGAGGAGAACATTTAGGGGTCGTTTTCTTCTTATCTAATTGTTTTATTCTTTACTGGTCTCTTTCTCTTTTTTTTTTATTTATCGACTTCTTCTCCACCCTATACTTTTACCATTTATCTCATTTCTTCCCCCCCCCCCCCCCCCCCAATGTAATTTTACAGCTTCACTTTCTGAGTTTTCAAAAAATGAAAGAAAAGCTGAAATTGTTGTTGATTTCAACAAAATAATTTCTTTCAATAGCAAAATATAGTCCTATGGAATTGTCTATCGAAGATGTTCAATTTTATTTCTTTGTTGTCGACGTTAATCTTTGCTTACTTTCACATGGCTCAACATTCTAGTAAGCTTTCTTCTTTTCTCTTTCTCATTTGTACCGAAAAGGTGTCGTGGTTATATCATTTGTCGTTCTTGCGCTGCTCGAACTGTCTGAATTAGTGATTTTCCTTCGTTGCTACATGTCTCTGTTACTGCATCTATCCATCTTCTTCTGGGTCTTCCTCTTGGTCTTTTTCCCTGCATTCTCGAGAAGAACGCCCTTGATGGTGATTGGTGAGGACCTGGTAAGCAAATGACAATATTTGATGAGGACATTCATGATTCTAGAGTGTAGTTTCCATACCCACATGTTGTTGAGGTACCCCTGAGATGCATCCGCATCCCTTCTCCAATTCACCCACTAGATGTTGTCTCACTCTCATAAAGATAGTAAGGAGTGGTTAGGCGTCATGCCGGAGAGGTATTTATCTCAGCGAGCTGCCAATGAAACGCAGTCTTTTTGAGACACTGACCAATTGAATCGAACAGCAAAGACAGGATGTTAGGAAGTAATATTTTGCATATAATTTGGGGAAGGTGTGGCGTCAATCTTCGGGAATAGTCAGACACACAGTGGGCCAGTCAGTGGGAGACGTCAGTCAAAAGGAGAGGATCGTCAGAACTGGGTAGTGCGTGGATTGAAATAGTGTCCAAGTCCATAAAGTAAGCTTTGCGAGTCAATAAGTTTATTGCCAAAGCATTAGGGAATCTGGAAGGTGGCATTACATCAAGCGTGTAGTCAGTCACCAACAAGTTTAATAGTGACAGCCCTTTATATTAGACCACACCGGCCAAGACTGAACTTCCAGAACAGTTGCTCGTGAAATATAATTGTGAAAATAACCAAATCATGTATGACATATCACAAATATTTTGTGACGGAATATACGTTCAGTGGAGTTGGACTTTTAACATTCCGTGGGGGGTGTGTTCGCTGCAAGACAAGTTGTATTCTGGACTTATTACATGCAGTTATCTGTCTGCATTCATTATTACAGTTATGGTAATGATAGCTTTGTTATGTTAAATATTATTTTAAAATGTACACATCTTCATGACTTGCGAGAAGTCCGTTGAAGTAAATTCTTGATAAGATTTTTTTTTTTTTTTTCAGGGACTAAGTAGAGTAGGTCATTGTTGATAAATAACTGAGCCAATAAGATGGGGATTATGAACTGATAATACAGGGCTGTGGTGATAACAAATATTATTTAACGAAAGGGGAAATGACAGTGACTTTATGGAGTCAAGAGAAATATCACTGTTAATTTATATATCTATTACAGCGTCGTGAGTATGATTATATAATCAAGGAGGCTGTAGCCGACCCAATGAAATATAAGATGAGAACCACTAAACAGAATGTTCCAGCCCTGTATCTGTGGCCAATGATTAGGAATACTAATACCAATTGACGTTTTAGCTTCACTAGAAAATCAGCAGTTGATCGGATACAGTATAATCTCTTAAGTCCTGCAGGATAGCTCCAGAGATTGCCGATGGCTGTATAGAGTTGAGAACGGGGGCAGGGGAGAGATGAATAGAAGGTTGTTTCTTTTTTTTCATCGTTATCATAATCTTTCAAAATGTTGATGAAAGTAAGCGTCCAGTAAACGGGGTATGCAACGAAATAAATGGGTACAAGGTTACAATTCAGAATAAATATTATATTTATATATATATATATATATATATATATATATATATATATATATATATATAAATGTGTGTATAACTATATATATATATATATATATAATTATATATATGTATATGTATACATAACCATTTTACATATTGTTCACCATCTCTGAGTCTATTCGTTCGTTAAATGATTCTTGAGTAGTTCCCAAATGTGTTCATTTGGGTTTAGGTCGGAACTATTGCAGGACCACTTCAGCACTGTCACATTTTGTCTCCTTCAGCCACGTATTGGTGCTATGAGTTGTAAGCTTTGGGTCAATATCATGTTGAAATGTGCACCTATCGATACACATGACTCACATAAATGGCAGACAGTACACATGACAGACACATGCGTTACAGAGTCTTTAATCCATATATTTCTTCTGAGCAGGAAAAGATCCTCCAAAAATGTATTCTTCCACAAATTACCATTGCCCCATGACGAATATTGATTTTGTTACATCAATTCAAGTACCACTTGTATTTAAGAGTCTCTGTGAGCAATGGTGATAAAATTACCCACCCGTTTTTTTTTTAAAGCTCTCGGTTGACAACAGAAATGTATACCGCTGGGCTTCCCCTTGTGATCATGTCTTCTTCTTCAACCTTTCAGCGCTATGTGGAGTATAGGTCTTCAACAAACATATTCCAAGCCGTTCTGTTTCTTGCCATTCTTTCAAGATCATTCCATGTCTTCCCCATCATCTTCATCTCTGATTCTATCTGTCTTCTCCAAGAATTTCTTGGTCTTCCTCTTAGTCTTTTCTCCTGGGGATTCCAAAAAAAGGACCTGTTGTGTAATACTCTCAGTTGGCTTTAGCAGTGTGTGTCCTATCCAGCGCCATCGTCTTCGCTGTATCTCTTTATCTACTGGTATTTGACTGGTACATTTTCATAATTCTATGTTCGTGATTTTGTCCTGCCATTTCCATCCTTTTATTGTGCGTAAGCACCCATTAATGAAAGTCTGTATCGTCATGATTGTCAATTTTGTTGTTCTCCATGTTTCACAGCCATATAATAGGACTTACTTAACATTCGAGTTGAACATTTTTATTTTTGTATTTAACCTAATTTCTTTGGACTTCCATGTGTTTCCCAGTACAACAATTTCTCGGTTGACAACAGGAATGTATACCCCTGGGTTTCCCCTTGTGATCACGTGCTTCTGTATATTTTCAACACTTTTTACTAGCCCAATCCGAAAGACTGGGACGACATGCCTATTTCTTTTTCTTCCCCCCAAATTGTTGGTCTCCTACTACCTTCTTTTTTGCTTCATTCCATTAAATACTTTTCATTTGTCCACAGCTCTGTAGATAGTTCGCTCAGGGATGTTCAAAGTTTTAGAAATGTTGTAACATGTTTGATTTCCTTCATTTCAAAACTGAAATTAACGCACGCTTTGACTTTATTTCCAATTTCTGCCAATATCATTATAAATTGCTCTATTATCAAGGGACTCTACGCTAACTATTTCAACTGTATGAGGAGTCATTGCACAAATGTCTTAGCTGTATGAGGAGTCATTGCGCAAATGTTTTCAACTGTATGAGGAGTCATTGCACAAATGTCTTAGCTGTATGAGGAGTCATTGCACAAATGTCTTAGCTGTATGAGGAGTCATTGCACAAATGTCTTAGCTGTAAGAGGAGTCATTGCACAGATGTCTTAGCTGTAGGAGGAGTCATTGCGCAAATGTCTTAGCTGTATGAGGAGTCATTGCACAAGTGTCTTAGCTTTATCAGGAGTCATTGCACAAATGTCTTAGCTGTATGATCAGTCATTGCACTAATGTCTTAGCTGTATGAGGAATCATTGCACAAATGTGTTAGCTGCATGAGGAGTCATTGCGCAAATGTTTTCAACTGTATGAGGAGTCATTGCACAAAAGTCTTAGCTGTATGAGGAGTCATTGCACAAATGTTTTTATCTGTATGAGGAGTAATTGCACAAATGCCATAGCTGTATGAGGAGTCATTGCACAAATGTCTTAGCTGTATGATCAGTCATTGCACAAATGTCTTAGCTGTATGAGAAGTCATTGCACAAATGTCTTAGCTGTAGGAGGAGTCATTGCGCAAATGTCTTAGCTGTATGAGGAGTCATTGCACAAGTGTCTTAGCTTTATAAGGAGTCATTGCACAAATGTCTTAGCTGTATGATCGTTCATTGCACTAATGTCTTAGCTGTATGAGGAATCATTGCACTAATGTCTTATATGAATGAGGAGTCATTGCACGAATGTCTTAGCTGTTTGCGTAAATATTTTTAGAGGTATGACGAGACATTGCACAAATATTGTTAGCTGTATAAAGAGACATTGCACAAATATTGTTAGCTTTATGAAGAGACATTGCACAAATATTGTTAGCTGTTTCAAGAGACATTGCACAAATATTGTTAGCTGTATCAAGAGATATTGCACAAATATTGTTAGCTGTATCAAGAGACATTGCACAAATATTGTTAGCTGTATCAAGATATATTGCACAAATATTGTTAGCTGTATCAAGAGATATTGCACAAATATTGTTAGCTGTATCAAGAGACATTGCACAAATATTGTTAGCTGTATCAAGAGATATTGCACAAATATTGTTAGCTGTATCAAGAGACATTGCACAAATATTGTTAGCTATATGAAGAGACATTGCACACATATTGTTAGCTGTATGAAGAGACATTGCACAAATATTGTTAGCTGTATGAAGAGACATTGCACAAATATTGTTAGCTGTATGAAGAGACATTGCACAAATATTGTTAGCTGTATGAAGAGACATTGCACAAATATTGTTAGCTGTATCAAGAGACATTGCACAAATTTTGTTATCGGTATGAAGAGTTTCTATCACAAGTCAACTCTCACAAGTCAACTCTCACAAGCCAACTCTCACAAGCCAACTCTCACAAGCCAACTCTCACAAGCCAACTCTCACAAGTTAACTCTCACAAGTCAACCTTAACAAGGCATGTTTGTTATTGTGACTCTGAATTACTCAGTTGTGAATGCCGACCTCCGTGACATCAACTTTAATGAATAAACCATGAAATGGTGTGACAGTTGGAACTCTGTTGAAGGTAATTTTGAACAAAGCTTTATTGCAAATTGAGCATACGACATTACGATGCAAACGAAGCCTGGTAGCAGTAAAACTGACTGCAGCTGCACAGCTGGAACACAGACTACTTATACCGTTATACCATTAACTGATCCTATCTGGCATGAATAATGCGTTGTGTATTCTTACGTTGCACAGTCAGAGTGTGAACGATAGACCGTGTTCAAAGTGAAACAGAATAAATTGTTATTGATTTCACTATAATATATTTGCAGGCCTTGATGTTTTTGACTTCTTTTTGGCGAGGCACGACCCGCTCATCCTAAAACTATGCCCTCTATGTTGCATTAGAAAGTAATTGATATAATTGTCAAAAAATAAAATAGTGAAACATACATATCTATGGTACAGGTTAAGTTTAGTCCGATAAATTCACATTTCAGTTCAAAGCAGTTCAGAAGAGCCGTGTAAAGTTCTATGTTTCCGATACAGTTTGTTCACAATCGTGGTGCCCATTTGCAGAAGATATTTACAACAAGTATTGCACAAATCCCGATATAATAAGTAGTGTGTCCCTATGTACAAACAAGTCTTGTTTCTCTATGTACAAACAAGTCTTGTGAACCTATATAGTAACAAGTAATGTGTGGCGATGTAAAAACAAGTCTTGAGTCCATATGTGAAAATAAGTCTTATGTCCCTACGTATAAACAAATCTCGTGTCTCTATGTGCAAAAACGTCTTGTGTCTCTATGTACACACAAATCGTGTGCTCCTAAGCAGAAACAAGCCTTGTGTCCATATGTACAATCAAATCTTGTGTCCCTATGTACAAATAAGTCTCTGCGTCCCTATGTACAAACACGTTTTGTATCCCTATGTACAGACATATCTTGTGTCCCTACGCACAGACAAGTCTTGTGTCCCTATGTACAAACAAGACTTACCTTTACCTTTACAAACAAGTTTTGTGTCCCTATGTACAAACAAGACTTACCTTTACCTTTACAAACAAGTCTTGTGTCCCTATGTACAAACAAGACTTACCTTTACCTTTACAAACAAGTTTTGCGTCCCTATGCACAGACAAGTCTTGTGTCCCTATGCACAAACAAGTCTTGTGTCCCTATGCACAGACAAGTCTTGTGTCCCTATGCACAAACAAGTCTTGTGTCCCTATGCACAGACAAGTCTTGTGTCCCTATATACAAACAAGTCTTGTGTTCCAATGCACAAACAAGTCTTGTGTCCCTATGCACAAACAAGTCGTGTGTCCCTATGTACAAACAAGACTTACCTTTACCTTTACAAACAAGTTTTGTGTCCCTATGCACAAACAAGTCTTGTGTCCCTATGCACAAACAAGTCTTGTGTCCCTATACACAAACAAGTCTTGTGTCCCTATGTACAAACAAGACTTACCTTTACCTTTACAAACAAGTCTTGTGTCTTTTGTACAAACAAGTCTTGTGTCCCTATGCACAAACAAGTCTTGTGTCCCTATGCACAAACAAGTCTTGTGTCCCTATACACAAACAAGTCTTGTGTCCCTATGTACAAACAAGACATGTGTCCCTATGCACAAACAAGTCTTGTGTCCCAATGTACAAACACGTCTTGTGTCCCTATGTACAAATAAGTCGTTTGTCCCTATGTATAAACAAGTCTTGTGTCCCTATATACAAACACGTTTTGCATCCCTATGTACAAACAAGTCGTGTATCCCTATGTACAAACAAGTCTTGTGTCCCTATGCACAAACAAGTCGTGTGTCCCTATGCACAGACAAGTATTGTGTCCATATGAACAAAAAAGTCTTGTGTCCCTATGCACCGATAAGTCTTGTGTTCCTATGCACAAACAAGTCTTGTGTCCCTATGTACAAACAAATCTTGTGTCCCTATGCAAAAACTAGTCTTGTGTCACTATGTACAAAAACGTCTTTTGTCTCTATGTACAAGCAAGTCGTGTGTCCCTATGTACAAACAAGTCGTGTGTCCCTGTACAAACATGTCTTTTGTCCCTATATACAAACAAGTCTTGTGACTTTTGTACAAATAAGTGTTATGTCCCTATGTACAAAAAAGTCTTGTGTCCCTATGTACAAAACAGTCTTGTGTCCCTATGCACAAAAAGTCTTATGTCCCTATGTACAAAAAAGTCTTGTGTCCCTATGTACAAACAAGTCTTATGTCCCTATGTACAAACAAGTCATGTGTGCCTATGTAAAAACAAGTTTTGTACCTCTACGTGCAAAAGAAGTCTTGTATCCATATGTACAATTAAATCGTGTGTCCCAATGTACAAACAAGGCTTGTGCCCCTATGTACAAACAAGTCTTGTGTCCCTATGTACAAACAAGTCTTGTGCCCATATGTACAAACAAGTCTTGTGTCCCTATATACAAACACGTCTTGTATCCCTATGTACAAACAAGTCTTGTATTCCTATGTACAAACAAGTCTTGTGTCCCTATGTACAAACAAGTCTTTGTGCCCCTATGTACAAACAAGTCTTGTGCCCCTATGTACAAACAAGTCTTGTGTCCCTATGTACAAACAAGTCTTGTACCCCATTGTACAAACAAGTCTTGTGTCCCTATGTACAAACAAGTCTTGTGCCCCTATGTACAAACAAGTCTTGTGTCCCTATGTACAAACAAGTCTTGTACCCCTATGTACAAACAAGTTTTTGTGCCCCTATGTAAAAACAAGTCTTTGTGCCCCTATGTACAAACAAGTCTTGTGTCCCTATGTACAAACAAGTCTTGTGTCCCTATGTACAAACAAGTCTTGTGTCCCTATGTACAAACAAGTCTTGTGTCCCTATGTACAAACAAGTCTTGTACCCCTATGTACAAACAAGTCTTGTGTCCCTATGTACAAACAAGTCTTGTGTCCCTATATGCAAACAAGTCTTTTGTCCCTATGTACAAACAAGTCTTGTGTCCTTATGTACAAAAACGTCTTTTGTTCCTATGTACAAACATGTCTTTTGTCCCTATATACAAACAAGTCTTGTGACTTTTGTACAAATAAGTGTTATGTCCCTATGTACAAAAAAGTCTTGTGTCCCTATGTACAAAACAGTCTTGTGTCCCTATGCACAAAAAGTCTTATGTCCCTATGTACAAACAAGTCTTGTGTCCCTATGTGCAAACAAGTCTTGTGCCCCTATGTACAAACAAGTCTTGTGTCCCTATGTACAAACAAGTCTTGTACCCCTATGTACAAACAAGTTTTTGTGCCCCTATGTAAAAACAAGTCTTTGTGCCCCTATGTACAAACAAGTCTTGTGTCCCTATGTACAAACAAGTCTTGTGTCCCTATGTACAAACAAGTCTTGTGTCCCTATGTACAAACAAGTCTTGTGTCCCTATGTACAAACAAGTCTTGTACCCCTATGTACAAACAAGTCTTGTGTCCCTATGTACAAACAAGTCTTGTGTCCCTATATACAAACAAGTCTTGTGTCCCTATGCACAAACAAGTCTTGTGTCCTTATGTACAAAAACGTCTTTTGTTCCTATGTACAAACAAGTCTTGTGCCCCTATGTACAAACAAGTCATGTGTCCCTATGTACAAAAACGTCTTTTGTCCCTATGTACAAACAAGTCTTGTATTATATGTACAAACAAGTCTTGCGTCCCTATGTACAAACACGTCTTGTGTTCCTATGTACAAACAAGTCTTGTGTCCCTATTTACAAACAAGTCTTGTGTCCCTATGTACAAACAAGTTTGTGTGTCCCTATGTACAAACATGTCGTGTGTCCCTATGTACAAACAAGTATTGTGTCCCTATGTACAAACAAGTAAGACTTGTACCTAACATATTTGATGAGTTTTTCTTCATGATATCCAGAACAAGTCCTTTTTTTTCTGAAACCATCATTTGTGAATGAATGAATAAAAGCACTGACCTGAACACCTCCTAGGTACCGCACCATTCATGTGGCCTTTTTTTCAGTCGTCTAGTACCTTTAGTGGACCCCATATTTGAAATCAATGCCTTGAGGTAGATTTTTTTTCTGATTCTCTCCTCCCCCCCCCCCCTTTTTCCTCCTCTCTCTCTCTCTCTGTTTACCACTTTCACTAATTTTCTCAGAAAACCTATTTTCTTTGTGACGATTTTTCTGGTTAATTTTAAGTTAATGTTTATGTTTGACATAGGTAGGAGAGTAGTGAAAAAAAAGTAAAGTACCCCCGTCACACCAAGTGGCGTATAGGAAAATATGATGTTAGTGACCCTATATTTTACAGACCTTCAGCACATGATTTTTGCGGTATTGTGGTCGGTATTACGCCCGTGCCGCTTTACTTTCCTAGAAAAAAATCCGGTACCCATTTAAGGCTGGGTGAACCCGGAAACCGTCGGTTGTGATCCAACCCTACCCTTGTCCTTTTTAGTCCAGTTCACTAGCCACTGAGCTATCGCGGCTCCCATGGTAGCAGGGTGCTGAAGATATTTTCTAAGAGATCTCTTTGTATTTCATGTTACACCCGGGTTTTATAATTTTGAAGCCAACTGTCACAAAATGGATACACATCAAAAGATATTGCGTCCCGCACTGTTTCAGTTAATATACAATAATTAGTTTAAAAATACAACTAACACTCCAAACTTGTAAGTACTAAAAGCAAGTGCAAACTGTACAATTTATACGTAACAGATAACGACATTTGGGGCATGAACTGGAAGTCATGTCAGGCATGAAGAGAGAACAATTAATTGAGTTATTGAGTTATTTGTGGGTCATCATCATTGCACTCTGAACGTGCCCATAGGTGCTCAGATCCCCTCCTCAGCAATTCCCTCAGTGTCCAACGACTGACGACTGCAGTTCTATGTTGGTTGATAAGTCTTCTTACACGGCCACTAAGTGTCTCATTTCTGGCTGTGCCCAACTTAACTCCCATTTCCATCATCCGAAGAAGTGACGTGGATCTGTGTTTGTCGAAGTCCTGTGCTCTTCTCACATCTCGGAGAGCATTGATGATGTCCGCCCGATCCATTGGTTGCCCGTCCTCAACGACAGCGCAGCTTGCCAACCTGTCCGCCCTTTCATTTCCCCGTACGCCCGCATGTCCAGGGACATTGACAAAGGTGACCTTACGTATTTTGGATCTCTGCAAGGACTCTACCCATTGCAAGCGTACTGAGCCCGCCTCCACTTTTTTATCATGCTCATCGAATTACTCAGTATACATGCGTGGGTGTAGTCTTGTGACTCTAACAATTAAATACGAAGATAAGTAAATATTAGCTGAAATGTTTATCAAATCAAATGAAACCAAACTTCGATAAGCCTGAGCTCAGCTACGACAAGGAAAACATGGAAAATAAACCAAAAGATTAAATATCGTCCCGTACAAGAAGGGTAACCTTCGTTGGGAATAAACAGAAAACGATCAGACAGAGCTGGCTTGAAGAAACGGCCACAGTCAAATTTGAGAAAGGGGATCACTCCCCCTTTCTCCCCTCCCCAAAGGAAAAAAACTATGGAATCTAACTAAAAGCCTAAATGGCGGCAATATAGACAGAACAACAAAAATAGTGTTAGACTCCAAACCTACCAACAAAAATAGTGTTAGACTCCAAACCTACCAACAAAAATAGTGTTATACTCCAAACCTACCAACAAAAATAGTGTTATACTCCAAACCTACCAACAAAAATAGTGTTAGACTCCAAACCTAACAACGAAAATAGTGTTAGACTCCAAACCTACCAACAAAAATAGTGTTTTACTCCAAACCTACCAACAAAAATAGTGTTAGACTTCAAACGTACCAACAAAAATAGTGTTTTACTCCAAACCTACCAAAAAAAATAGTGTTTTACTCCAAACCTACCAACAAAAATAGTGTTTTACTCCAAACCTACCAACAAAAATAGTGTTAGACTTCAAACCTACCAACAAAAATAGTGTTAGACTCCAAACCTACCAACAAAAATAATGTTAGACTCCAAACCTAACAACAAAAATAGTGTTAGACTCCAAACCTACCAATAAAAATAGTGTTATACTCCAAACCTACCAACAAAAATAGTGTTAGACTCCAAACCTACCAACAAAAATAATGTTAGACTCCAAACCTACCAACAAAAATAATGTTAGACTCCAAACCTACCAACAAAAATAATGTTAGACTCCAAACCTACCAACAAAAATAATGTTAGACTCCAAACCTAACAACAAAAATAGTGTTAGACTCCAAACCTACCAATAAAAATAGTGTTATACTCCAAACCTACCAACAAAAATAGTGTTAGACTCCAAACCTAACAACGAAAATAGTGTTAGACTCCAAACCTACCAACAAAAATAGTGTTTTACTCCAAACCTACCAACAAAAATAGTGTTAGACTTCAAACCTACCAACAAAAATAGTGTTAGACTCCAAACCTACCAACAAAAATAGTGTTAGACTCCAAACCTACCAACAAAAATAGTGTTAGACTCCAAACCTACCAACAAAAATAGTGTTAGACTCCAAACCTACCAACAAAAAGATTTCACATTTCGCCAGAAAGTAACAATACAAACTAAACTCCCTCAAAACCAATAAACAACAAGAACGTCTGCAGTGTGTACAATAGAAAGGTTCAGACTGTCGGAGGTAGATGAAGAAATACTGAACCTAAAGACGAGAACAACAATCAAGAGCGATTACCAAGGAATCTTTCAAACACTGATTCAAAATGCTGAAATATTTCTTCTCAGGATCTGTAATCAAAGTTAGTATTCAAGGCAAATTTCATCATCCTGGAAGGAGGCCCACACAAAGCCTATCCTGAAACCAGGAAAGGACAAAAAGGAAATTACAGATCAATCAATCTCCTCAGTTGTAGAAAAATGAATGGAGAGAATGATAAACCTAAGACTTATCTGGTACCTCGAAACCAACTCACTCCTAGTCACAATACAAACATGACACAGACAGAGCAGATGTACGCGTGATCAACTCTCAAATCTCACACAAAACATAGAAAAATCTTTTCAGAAGAAAGGTAAATGAATACTTTTATTTCATATCTCCTGTGTCTTAGACACTGGACAGAAGGAAAGTCTGATGACTGATAGTATTACAAGCTGGAGTTACATAAACATGTTTGCCTTGGTCAAAGACCTATTCTAAAAAACAGAGTGAAAATAAAATATCATCTGAGCAAGCCAGCTAAACTGCAAGAAGGGTTTCCTCATGGACAAGTTAGAGCATCCAGACTCTTCCTAAAATACCTCAAAGACATCACAAAATGCTGACACAAATACGTTTCAAACAGTCTACACGCAGTGACATCAGACAGTTGGAGAAAATAGCAGACTTCGAGCCTCCAGCACTTCGCAGAAAATACAAAATCCTCATTCAATTCATAAAACACAAAGACCTCTCAGTCCATCGATTGCACCAGATTCCAAGACATACTAGAAAATATGTTTGTGAAGAAAGCCCTAAACCAGCTGAGACAGGGAAACCTTCATAAAACACTCATACGTAAAGGAGCTCAGCAAAGATCCTACACCTGAACCTTGGATCAGCTGTAGAAACAGAACGAAAACATTCTTAATTGTTGCAGGAGTAGGTTCCAAACACGAACAACATGAGCCAGAAACGAGAATCTGTCACTCATGATACTCCAGGGAAAACACC
This sequence comes from Megaustenia siamemsis, assembly GCA_032433765.1. Lineage (NCBI taxonomy): Eukaryota > Metazoa > Mollusca > Gastropoda > Stylommatophora > Ariophantidae > Megaustenia > Megaustenia siamemsis. Next base: position 55,464,591 of record JAVIAB010000051.1, read on the forward strand.
CCAAAGACATCTGGACACGAGTATTTGCATATGGATCTGAAGCAGAAGAGGGAGGTTGTGATCTGTACACAACTTACCGCAAGTGAAAGGGAGAAATACGTTTTCTCCCATTCGAAGAAAGGTACACAAATGTCAGAGCAGAGATAGTGACTCTGCGCAGCCACACAGAGTCTCAATCAAGATAATCCTGACTTCAAAAATTGTCATGCTCAGCAAGGTCACACAAACCAAATCAAGTCTCATAAAAAGGACAGTCTCATCCAGGAATCAAAGAACAACATATATGAGGGGAGGTCAAAAAGTAATGCACACCAATTTTTTTCTCGGCTAATAATAAAGATAGCAATATGAAATTTTGGACACTTGGAATATGACATGTTCCAATTATGTGTACCAAATTGCACAGCTTTCTGATAAATATTACGCAATCTATGAACCGTTAAAATGGAGCTTGTCAACAATGTCCGTTACAAACAGCGAATTGTCATAGAATTTCTGGTTGCGGAAAAAGAAACTGTGGCAAACATTCATAAACGACTGTGTGCAGTGTACAAATGTTCTGCAGTCGATAGGAGCACAGTTAGTCGCTGGGTTCAGAGAATTAAAGCTGCAGAAAGTGTACGAGTGGAGCTGCATGATTTACCGCGTTCTGGACGTGTTTCCTCGGCTACCAGCACAGACATGTTAAACCGGGCTGATGCCATTATTCGTAAGGATAGGCGTATCACTAGTCAGCAATTGGCATTGCAGCTTACAGTCAGCAAGGGAAGTGCAATCGCAATTTTTAAAACTCTCGGATATTCAAAGATTTGCGCTCGATGGGTTCCTCGGTGCCTAACAAATGATCACAGAGTTCAAAGGAAAACATTCTGTTCTGAATTGTTGGAGCGTTTCGGTGTTGAAGGAGAAATGTTTTTGTCAAAAATTGTTACCGGTGACGAAACGTGGGCACATCATTATGAGCCTGAAACAAAAATGCAGTCAATGGAATGGCATCATCCGCAGTCACCAAAAAAGAAAAAACTTCAAAACATCTCCATCAGCCGGAAAGGTGATGATCACTGTCTTCTGGGACATTGATGGTGTGATTCTTGTTGATGTAATGACAAGAGGTGAGACAATCAACTCGACAGCTTACATCAATACACTGACAAAACTCAAAAATCGGTTCCACAGGGTTCGGCCTAATAAGCCATCTGCAGATTTGTTGCTTCAACATGACAATGCACGCCCTCACACAAGTCTGGTAACACGGGAAGCAATCAACAAATTTGGTTGGACTGTACTGCCCCATCCTCCTTACAGCACTGATCTGGCTCCCTCAGATTTCCATCTGTTTGGACCACTCAAAAAATTCCTGCGTGGGACACACTTTGACAATGATGAGAGACATTAGCAGATGAAGATTTTCAAAACAGGTCATGTGGCCTGAGAGTACACCTACACCGAACAGGATTTAGTGGCACTGCTTTATGCAAATGTGAACAGACTTCACAAACAGACTCTAAACAGACTTCACAAACAGACTCTGAACAGACTTCAGAGCATATTCAACAGGACTGTAGCACTGTCAACACGCTATGAACACAAATATTGCCCACAGAAGCAACCCAACGTGACAAACTATAGTGAATCAGTGAAGATCTCAGACCCACCTTTTGTTCGTAACTCATGCTGGTCTAACCGTCTAAATAGATAGTAACAGTTGATCGCTGAAAAAAGAAGAATAACATGTCAATGCGACAACTAAAGATATGTTTCAATCTATAAAAGAAGAATAACATGTCAATGCGACAACTTAAGATATGTTTCAATCTATAAAAGAAGAATAACATGTCAATGCGACAACTTAAGATATGTTTCAATCTATAAAAGAAGAATAACATGTCAATGCGACAACTTAAGATATGTTTCAATCTATAAAAGAAGAATAACATGTCAATGCGACAACTTAAGATATGTTTCAATCTATAAAAGAAGAATAACATGTCAATGCGACAACTTAAGATATGTTTCAATCTATAAAAGAAGAATAACATGTACAATGCGACAACTAAAGATATGTTTCAATCTATAAAAGAAGAAGGAGATAGATTTACATCATACTTGTATTTATATTTAATGACAGTAGAATCCCCCAAAATCCCCCTTTTTAAATAGAAATTGAAATGGGTAACAGACGGCAATAGAAAAAAATAGACTAGATGACAACTGCGAGGAACCATATTAAATTGTGTCCTAACTCAGCCATGCTTTCCTCGATGGCTATGCTCCTACTTGATGGAGTAGAGCGTCCACTCTTGCACCATTCGTAGAGGACGGCCTGATGGTCATGGGTTCATCTCTGCTGTGTCCAGTCTAATAGTGACTCTTCCATCGCTCCAGTGTCAAACAAAGGGCATGCATCATTATGGCGAACATCTCGTGAATTTACTTTGCGTATTCGCCATGTTAGATTACGATGACCCACCGAGCTTCTGGTTATCAACAAGAACTGTTATCAGTACCCTCCAATTTCTCTTTCATACGGTAGCCCGTTGTCGCCATTTTCTAATGTGGGAGGGGGAAGTAATTTTAACAAACAATATCTCTTGACAATTATAGATAGCATGTTTGCCTTAAGGATTTATTAGTAAAGTGCACAACTTTTTGACCAACCGTCGTAATGGCTTTCAAAAATCAGAAAGAGCTAAAAAAGACAACTTCACGGGTGATCAAAGCAATATTTCTACCACATTGTCGTGTTTGGCTCGAGAGGTACACGGTTAACAAATATATAACGTCTAAATCCACCTACTTCACGAGAACATACGCAGATTAAAGGAGGCATATCGTGAATAGAACAGGCTGAGGAAACTAATGATCTCATCAGTTGATGGCGTGAGTCAGAGAGAAATTGTGGCCGCACATTCGATATGAGAAAAGCGGCCTTTATTCTCTGGTCCTTTAAGTCACCCCCACCCCCTTTCTCGGCAGACACCCGAAATGGGATAACTGCCGTAAAAAAATAGTTTTCTGTTCTTTTCTTTTCTGCTCTTTTTTTGTTTTTTGTTTTTGTTTACTCTCGAGACGAGATTTTAGGCTATAACCAAATAATCCTTACTCGTGGAAGAGCATGCAGAGAATGGTGCCTCGAGAAACAACACACCTTGAACAAAAATGATGAATGTTTGCGCAGATCAAAACGACGTCCATAGTGTGAGGACAGAGATAAAGTCGTGATGCGAATGTTCTGTTAGAATGATAAGTTACATTATCACTGACGTTAAATACTTTCAGGGTGAGAATGAAGGTCGAGATAATTACAGCCGCTTAGGCCTGGACTTCATAGACTCTTTTATGAAAGCAGTAATTACGCCAGACGGACAGTTCATTGATATGATGCACGATGGATAGAAGGTTGTGGAAGGACATGATGCAGCAACGAGACTTCGAGAATCAAGAACAAAGCTTCGAACAAGTTGGACTCGACAACAAAGACCACGGGTCATCCAAGTATATCAATGAATGACTTGCAACTTTGAAGTTCAGGTGGTTCAGTGGCTGGGCTTTGCCTTTGATCAGAAAGAAGGGTTCGGGTTCAGCTCCCAGATGTATCGACTTTTTTTCGAACTGACACGAAATTCGTGATTCACCAAGCCTCCGAAAATAGTAACATATATTTTTACTGAGAAAGTAGGGCGGCCTGGCGTTATATCGACCACGTCACACATAAAATATGTTGCTGTTGGTTGTCGAAAAATATTATCGCCAGAACAGTATTCTTCATAGATCTTGAGCGCGAAGGGAAACCTTTACTTCAAATATTCGCGCGCATACTTCACAAACTCTGTGTGTAGAACTGAGCACCTACATAGCTGCCCAAAGCTTGTTGTTCGATCGATTCAATAACCATTGCTTGAAAATTATAAAAAAAAAAAAAAAGAAAGAAAATTCAATCGACAAAATAGAGACAAAGGAGATCGATATAAGAGACAGTTCTTCAAATAAACGGATCAATAACAAAAATTGGATACAGTTGCAATGCATGGATCTGTCCGTCCAATGTTCTGTATTTCTCAGCGCATGCGCATTTATACTCACGTGATCGGTCTGTCTCGCATCGCGCCTAAAGTTGCTGGGTGTTAGAAGCTTTGGAATTAGAGCTAAGAGTTTTGGAAATCCCAGCCACGGAGACTGACAGGATTTTGAGCCTGGAGGATTAGGCTTCCTGCAAAATTCAGGGAGACAGGAATAAAACCCTACAGGGGATTACGAAATAGATTAAAACGTGGTTTGGAAATCTTTAACGTGGAAGGGGAAACATTAAATCATGTGACGTTTTTGATAGTGTGATGTAGTTAATGTGAGGATCGGTAGTGGTTCATGGTGTGATGTAGTTAATGTGAGGATCGGTAGTGGTTCATGGTGTGATGTAGTTAATGTGAGGATCGGTAATGGTTCATGGTGTGATGTAGTTAATGTGAGGATCGGTAGTGGTTCATGTTGTGATGTAGTTAATGTGAGGATCGGTAGTGGTTAATTGTGTGATGTAGTTAATGTGAGGATCGGTAATGGTTCATGTTGTGATGTAGTTAATGTGAGGAGCGGTAATGGTTCATGGTGTGATGTAGTTAATGTGATGATTGGTAGTGGTTCATGTTGTGATGTAGTTAATGTGAGGATCGGTAGTGGTTCATGTTGTGATGTAGTTAATGTGAGGATCGGTAGTGGTTCATGGTGTGATGTAGTTAATGTGAGGATCGGTAGTGGTTCATGTTGTGATGTAGTTAATGTGAGGATCGGTAGTTTTTCATGGTGTGATGTAGTTAATGTGAGGATCGGTAATGGTTCATGTTGTGATGTAGTTAATGTGAGGTTCGGTAGTGGTTCATGTTGTGATGTAGTTAATGTGAGGATCAGTAGTGGTTCATGGTGTGATGTAGTTAATGTGAGGATCGGTAGTGGTTCATGTTGTGATGTAGTTAATGTGAGGATCGGTAATGGTTCATGTTGTGATGTAGTTAATGTGAGGATCGGTAGTGGTTCATGGTGTGATGTAGTTAACGTGAGGATCGGTAATGGTTCATGTTGTGATGTAGTTAATGTGAGGATCGGTAGTTTTTCATGGTGTGATGTAGTTAATGTGAGGATCGGTAATGGTTCATGTTGTAATGTAGTTAATGTGAGGATCGGTAGTGGTTCATTGTGTGATGTAGTTAATGTGAGGATCGGTAGTGGTTCATGGTGTGATGTAGTTAATGTGAGGATCGGTAGTGGTTCATGGTGTGATGTAGTTATTGTGAGGATAGGTAGTGGTTCATGGTGTGATGTAGTTGATGGTTAGGATAGGTAGTGGTTCATGGTGTGATGTAGTTGATGGTGAGGATCGGTAGTGGTTCATGGTGTGATGTAATTAATGTGCGGATTCGTGGTTCGCGATATTCACCGTGAGAGCGGGTGGCATGATGATTAAATCTATGGCTTATTTGTGTGATTGTGATTTTGTAGACCCTGTGTACCATAGCTGGATCCTTTCGTTACTGTTTGACCTTGTGTACCATAGCTGGATCCTATTGTTACTGTTTAACATTGTGCACCATAGCTGGATCCTATTGTTACTGTTTAACATTGTGTACCATAGCTGGATCCTTTCGTTACTGTTGGACCTTGTGTACCATAGCTGGATCCTATTGTTACTGTTTAACATTGTGTACCATAGCTGGATCCTTTCGTTACTGTTTGACCTTGTGTACCATAGCTGGATCCTATTGTTACTGTTTGACCCTGTGTACCATAGCTGGATCCTATTGTTACTGTTTGACCCTGTGTACCATAGCTGGATCCTATTGTTACTGGTTGACCTTGTGTACCATAGCTGGATCCTATTGTTACTGGTTGACCTTGTGCACCATAGCTGGATCTTATTGTTACTGGTTGACCTTGTATACCATAGCTGGATCCTATTGTTACTTGTTGACCTTGTGTACCATAGCTGGATCCTATTGTTACTGGTTGACCTTGTGCACCATAGCTGGATCTTATTGTTACTGGTTGACCTTGTATACCATAGCTGGATCCTATTGTTACTGGTTGACCTTGTGCACCATAGCTGGATCTTATTGTTACTGGTTGACCTTGTATACCATAGCTGGATCTTATTGTTACTGGTTGACCTTGTATACCATAGCTGGATCCTATTGTTACTGGTTGACCTTGTGTAACATAGCTGGATCCTATTGTTACTGGTTGACCTTGTATACCATAGCTGGATCTTATTGTTACTGGTTGACCTTGTGTAACATAGCTGGATCCTAATGTTACTGGTTGACCTTGTGTAACATAGCTGGATCCTATTGTTACAGTTTGAGTTGGAGATTACTCTTCTTCGTCACCCAAACTTGAAACAGTTAATAGTGGGCGTGATTGAGTAGTTATCTTGCTTACAGCAACCTATGATTTCTGAACCTTTAGCTCTTGCCCTCTGACTTAAGCGTGGCTCCTCAAGTACCGGGTCTACCACCCCCATTCCAATGTATTCATTTAGCCAGGCTGGCTGTGGATGGGGGGATGGTTAGATACCAGTTTGAGATGGAATGGGATCAGTTCTGATTCATTTATCTTGACTTCAACTGTCAGTGGACTCATGGCTGACCACTTTCAGGTTGTGCACTGACTGGCAATAGTGAGATTTCAATACGGTTTTGTGAATGCGATGTTTGACATAGTATTGCTTCTAATTAGGATGCCAGGAGAAAATTTTAATTACGGTATTTAAAATTGTGATATGCATTTGTGGGATTTGAGACAGCAATTATAAAGATATATATAAAAAAATATTTTATAATCCGCGTGGCCGTGCGGCTAAAACCACTGTTCCGCTGGCTGAAAAGCCGACTTTCGGTGTTCGAAGCCCCCAGTAGACAGAAAGGATTTTTTCTATCGGGGGGGTCAAATAAAAATCCCGAATCTCACACGTCGTGGCGACTGCTTGAACAAGCGGCCTTTATCCCTCGGGTTCTAACGTTGCGGCCCCCCCCCCCCACATACACTAGCAATGGTACTATGTATCATAAAGATAGTTTTTTTTTAAATATCTTATTGAGATATGTGCTTTTTTTCTCGTATTTTCCAACTTTCCTTGCAAACAGATCAGCAACACAGTTGGTGCGCAAACTCGTCTTGTGGCGGCACTAATGTTGCAAAACAATTCTCTAATTTTATAAATTCTGTATCCATCTTCTGTAGGGTGCGCAAAGTCTGGTCCACAATAGTCAGGTTGTCCTTGGCGTTTTTATTTTTCGTCTTCCCTTCAGGATCCACCACTTGGCATTAATTGTGATTACTTCAGAATTTCATGGGAAGCACATAACCTATTGAACCCACGAGTCTACTTCGTGTATTTCTTCTCTTGCCAACATTTGATTTAATTTGGTCACAATATTCTGAGAGATTGCGCTTCCGGTGCGGACCAAATTGGCGATGCCGTTCGCCGATTCGTCGGCAAGGAAGTGTGATTTCATTGTGTGATTCTGAATGAAGAAAATAAAAAGCTCACGGTGCATCCACGTGCCGAAGGGCTGTATGACTGGGGTTGGTCAGTCTATAACGTGGAAACGGGTTCTGGACCGTGCGACCGAGTGAGAGCACTTGATTCTATACCATTCACAGCCATCGACTTTCAGCGACTAAATCAACAATGACGACAAGAAGTATTCAGATGAAGCCTAAACGACAACATCGAAGAAGGAAAACAAAAAAGAGCATCTGGATTTCACTGTTTCTACAATAGACGACACCTCGGACAGGCCATCCTTGTGCGTAACATGGTGGCAGCTGAGGTTGATATGTCTGCGTGGGATAATGAAGAATTGCTGGTGCATGCGGTTAGGGTGCAGACCCCAGTTCCTTTCGTGGTTGTAAATGTGCACGCCTGTAATGGCAAGGTGAACACACAACAATGGCAGAATCTCTTCGCGTTCGAAGATGGGAACGTCATTTCCTGAGGAGATTTTGATGCTAGAGGCAACCAGTGGAGTGACGTCATAACCAAACGGAGAGAGAAGACCTAGAGAACGCACTGGTGTCGGCCGATTTAGTGTGCTTGAATAATGGAAGGGCAACCAGAATAGGCACTCGAAATGTGAACTCTGATAGTGACAGACCACAAACTGTATCTCCCCTCGACGCAGAAATGCAGATGAAGAATGAATGAGTGGTTATCTTGATTAGTTCAAGCAAAAGTTGCATCCCAAAGAATGAAAATGATGATATTGTGTAACCCAGTTTCTTGACCATGAAGATAAGAGAAATATGTATTGAGTGATATTTAGAGCTAGTCTGGACGTGTGGAACCTAAGTCTGAAGAATTGGATCTGGAGACAAGAATATCGTTTGAAGGTCACAGATATAAAGTTTTGCAGAAGAACTTAACGAATACAACAGACACAGCAAAGAGGGATAACAAGGAAGTCCCTCAAGAAGTCGAAAGGACATTACTAACATCGGGAGGTGGCCATAATTATTTGTTGGCCATGGGTTGACAAGAGATTAACCGTGAGGATTGGAAACAATAAAGAAGAAGAGAAAGAGGAAATAGAGAGAAAAGATGTTAATATCATTGTTTGTTAGGAGTCAACAACAGAGTTGATAAACAACGTTATAGACTGCACGTTATAAAGAGACACGATCAACTCTGTCAACAGTTGATAACGATTCTGGTGATTGCGATATGGGTTCCGCATGCGAGTTACATACAATGTCTTCCAGGTAAGCAAGAAGCAACGGGTAGTTGAAACTTCAGGTCAGTATGGCATACATGCGAGTTACATACAATGTCTTTTAGGTAAGCAAGAAGCAACGGGTAGTTGAAACTTCAGGTCAGTGTGGCAGTGTCGTGTGCCTGAATCCGTCAAATAAAGTCGCGTTACGTTTCCTGTGAATTTGGAGTATTACGGCTGATTCGGTGACGTCAGCGTAGACGCTTCATAGAGACAACCTTCGGCTACCGACCGGCTGTCCAGCTCACTGAGCAGAAAGTCGATTCAGAATGCTTCAGCAGATACTCATGCAGCATACCCATCCCACCTCATGGACTAATGCCAAGTTGGTCACAGCAAATATGAAGATCTTTTTCAGTAAATTTGAATGTGAAAATTGACAAATGGAATTAAAAAATAAAAATAGAATATTGAAACGGGCAAGATATTATTATTATTATTGTTATTATTATTATGGGTATTATTATTATCATAATTATACAGTCACAGCAAGTGTTCATCATTGTGTAAAGTTTTTTTTAGAAAAGTAAAACTAAATAACGGAATAAATGGGAAGAATGAAGAATTTCGTGGAAGGAAAAGAGACTAACAAGGAAGTTCTGAATCAGATGAAAATGAAAAAAAAAGAACTACCAAAGACAATTAAATAAAGAGAACTGAAATGTTTGTATCATGTAGACTGATAACACCAAAAGATGGGAGATGAACTAATGACAACGTGCTATGTCAAGACAAGATACAGTAAAATGGCATTCCATTGCAGCCAACCTTCTATGTGGTGACGACATCCAATGAATGAATGAAATAACACAATATGTGTCTTCATCCGTTTGTCCCTTCAGTAAAACATTCGCTCATTATTGACATTTCAATATTATTATGTTTTCATTTGACAAAATTGCTCATGCTGTTCTAATGTTGCTGCAGCTGAGTTCTGGTTCCGTCAACTATTTTTGTTCCGCTGGCTCTGATTAATTAATGTAGCTGTAATCCGCCGGAAGCATTTCCATCATGGACTTCCTTACTCATTCCAGCTACTTATCTCGTCACTCACTGTGGCATCATATTTTTATGATCAGGATCCAAATGGTTAAATCTCGAAAGTTCGGCTACGCGCTCTCTTTCTCTGTCTCTCTCTCTCTGTCTCTCTTTGTGTAAGCATCCGTGAGTTACAAATCGCAGCAACCTGTAATTACATGCATTCACTTAAGCTTAAGGAATACAATCACAAAAGTGGAAAACACCTGACGGTTAGAACGAAACACCAAAAGAAAGAGAAGTAAAGGAAAAAAAACTACGACGATTCGCTCAATAGTCTAAAAATGTAAGGCATAGGCCTCAAGACGGGAAGGACCCGGATCCAAAGCCCACCAGACGCGGTGGTGATTCATCAAAAATAGGAAAAAATTCATCGGTGGTTTCCTTATGACGTTAACCTCTCCTGATCTTTTGGGTAGTGAGGTGCAATGTCTATCCTCTCGGATAACGGCAAAATAAAAGTAGGACTAGTGTGCACTCGAGCACGTTAAAGAACCCTTGGCAGCTTTAAATCTGAAAGAATAGGCTAAAAATAGTGCCTCTGACCGGGAGCCGCCATAGCTCAGTGGTTAGCTCAGTGGTTAGTGGACTACAAACTCGGATATTCTCGAGTTTTGCGAGGGGGACATCGGAGCACCTATGGATTCAACTGGTCCGAAATGATGATGACCCTAGCAACGTAACAAACAAACATGAATAGAAATGCGGTATTGGTCATCAAGTGGTGAGTTTAGTTATCAAATGTTGAGTATTAGGTTTCTGACCAACACGGCAAGCCTCAGAAAAAGGTAATAAAAAAGAAAAAGAAAATAGACTTAGAGCGGCATAGCGTGATTCCGACCAAAAAATGTTTCATTGGTCACTGAGAATATTAGCGCAAACACCATATTCCCCTTTTCTTCTTATGATGTGGATAGAGCAAATATTTTGATTAAGAAAATCTAACTCGAACATAAAATGATTTGCCTTGCCTGGAGAAACCACTGGGTGACAAGGACATAAAGGACTGAAGAAGATCGAGAAATCCTAAGATGATAGCTGTAAAAGACCCACACACACAAAAAAGGAATTTTGCACGTAAAGAATTGGACACCGGCCCTATGTTATTAGATTCTTTTTTGTAATTTGCGCGAGTTTCTCTCATTATTATTACCTTCTTTATCTCATTGAGCCACTCCTTTCTTTTCTTTTATTCTATATTTCTATTTAGGCAACAGAAAAGCGTCGGCCTGGGATTGAGCCCACCTCACCACCAAACCACTATCAGCTCATGGTTTCTTCAAATTTTACTTGTTTTGCTCATTAATTAGCCTGCTTTTTTTTTAAAGAAATATAAAACGCATTGGCTTATTTTGTAGAACATTCAAGCTGGTTATTTAACAAAAAAATATATTATATATATATTTGTGTTGCAATAATAAATTACAGAAGCGTATTTCTCACTCACACCAATTTTTTTTTGCAAAGAAACAAGACGTAAAACAGTTTGTTTATAATGTCGCTGTGCAGTGACTTGAAAAATATTTTTGGAGTTACGTCACCGATGGATGAAATTACGTCACGATATTCTATGTTCACAATCCCGTCTGCAGCATCACACAACAAGCCATTGTTATATTCACGGTTTCATTGTTGAAAGGGAAATGGTGTTAAACATTCTTCTTCTTTCTTTTTCTTCTTTTCTCTTTTCACTGATACCTAAAAGGTGTCGTGGTTATATCATTTGTCGTTCTTGAGCTGCTCGAACTGTCTGAATTAGTGATTTTCCTTTGTTGTTACATGTCTCTGTCACTGCATCTATCCATCTTCTTCTGGGTCTTCCTCTTGGTCTTTTTCCATGCATTCTTGAGAAGAACGCCCTTGATGGTGATTGGTGAGGATTCATTCTGACTAGGTGGCCAAACCATTTAAGTTGTTGTTGTTCTATATATTTTTGGCAGTTAAACATTGAACAGGCTATTTTTGGTCTTCCGAAATGGTGGCAAATATACTGAAGAAGTAATTCGGCAATTTTTCGAAATGTTCAAACTCACAAGTCCTAACTCTGTCTGACTATTATCTGTGGGGGTGCGCTGAAAGGAAAAGTTGATCTAATTAACCATCAAACAGTTAATGACCTGAAGGCAGAAATCGTCACCCATGTCCAACAAATATCACCGGTCATTATCCAGAAGGTTTTCGAAAATATGAAGAGGCAAGTCAACACATGTCTTGAGGCCCATGGTGAACATTTTGACCACATGCTGTAGACACAACTTCATCGTTGTGAACAACCACTTTACCCAATACAAGCCAATCAAGAACAGTAGTGTCTAGATGAATACTACAAAGTTACGTTACAATTCCCTGTAATTTCACAAATATTTTCACTGCACAGCAACTTTATAAACACCAGTACATGAGTTTCCGGTGTCATGGCGGCTTCGTGTAATCGTTTTTTTTATAATTCGGCAATTGCTGATATATTTAAATGATTTACGCTACAGTCTAGTTGTGAAATTATGTGTTGCTATTCCCCGTTTGGTGTATGTTTTACTTCTGACGAGTGGATGAACTGTGATTACCGATATTTAAGTGGAATATGATTTATTCTTCTTTGTGTCGTGTGTTCGCGGTTCGATAGGCAAGCACATGGTTCGACAAAAATGTTACCTGCAACCGGGTGTGTTCAACCCATTTGTGAAAAGTCTGCGACGGTGGATGGGGCGGAGGAATTAGAAATGATCAACGGCCCAGAAAGCGAAAACAGCAAAGTGTGCGGTACACATGAGGCATATTCAGAACACGAAAGACGAATATGGCTGACCACCGTGAAAGATATTGGAGTCTCATCACGTACTAGTCCAGAGGAAGCCATGGAGAGGAATCCGAACTTATGTCGGAGGAAAGATCTTAAAATAAGCACTTGGAATGTTAGGACTCTATATCAAGAAGGGAAATTGGAAAATCTGATTCAAGAAGCAGAACGAATAAATATAGATATCTTAGGCATATCAGAGACAAGATGGAAAGAATGTGGGTACATAGAGGACAAAAAATATACATTTATATACTCAGGAAACACAACGGAACATCAAAGAGGGGTAGTAATACTGATGAAAAGAGAGCTACAAAAATATATAAGTAACCACTGGACATACAGTGATAGGATTATACTACACAAATTGAAAGCAAAACCATCCGACATATCAATAATACAGACATACGAACCTACTCAAGACTACACAGATGAACAAATAAAGGCATACTATGAAGACCTAAATAAAGTTATGAAGCAATTGAAATCTACAGACATCATCATTGTAATGGGTGACATGAACGCTAAAGTAGGAAAAGGCAGATATAAGACCATTATAGGAAATCATGGTTTAGGAAAAAGAAATGACAGAGGAGAAAGATTAATACAATTTTTGTGAATAAAACAGGCTGATAATATGTAATACATGTACCTACTTTGAGCAAGAGAAAAGGAAACTATACACATGGAAAAGCCCTGGAGATAAGAAGAGGAATCAAATAGATTACATAATGATAAAAGAAAGGTTCCGTGACAGCTTAAAAAAAGCCAAAACCTACCCAGCAGCAGATATTAATTCAGATCACACTCCTGTAATGATTAAAATGAAAATCAAACTAAAGAGAAACTAGCCAAAGTCTAATTCATCAACAAATCCACTAGATATAACAGCTTTAAATAAAAAAAGATCTTAAAGATATCTAAACAATACAAGTAAAGAACACATACCAGAAGCTGCTAGAAGAAGGAATTGAACAATACAGAAGAGAAAATCCTGATGAAAAAGTAACAACCAAATGGCAATGCATAAAGAAAAGCATACAAGAAACCTGCGACACCTTACCCAAAAGAGAAAAGAACAAAAAACAAAAATGGATAACTAACACCATCTTAGAAAAAATGGAAGAAAGAAGACAAGCAAAGAACACTGCCCGATACAATAAAATAGATAATGAAATACGCAAATTGTGCAAAAAGGCAAAAGAAGACTGGCTCAGCCAAAAATGTATAGAAATAGAAACAATGGAAAGCAAACAAGACTTAAGAGGAATGTACACAGAAATAAAGAGAATGACTAATAAAAATTTAAAAAGCCACAGAAGGTGGATGCATTGCAGACAAAAAAAAGGAAAAATGCTAACAGGCAATAAAGATATTATAGATAGATGGCATGAATATATAGCAGAACTATTTCATGATCAAAGGGACAAGAAACCAGTTATAAAATGTACATCAGGCTATAAAATCTTAAAATCTGAGGTGGAAAAAGCTATAAAAACAATGAAAAAGGGAAAAGCAGCAGAACCTAACATCATACAGATAGAGATGATACAGGCACTAGAAGATTTTGGCATTGAAGTGATTACAGACATATGCAACGACATATACCATACAGGATACATATCAAATGAACTAAAAACATCAACTTTCATTGCATTGCCTAAAAAGAATGGTGCATTTGAATGCAGTGACTTTAGAACAATAAGCCTAATGAGCTTTGTTACAAAAATCTTGCTAAAAGTTATACAAGGAAGGATTCAGAATAAAATCAATACTGAATTAGATGAGCAGCAATTTGGATTTAGGAAAAATAGCGGGACAAAAGAAGCCATATTCTGCATGAGAACATTAATCGAAAAGTACACAGAAGTAAAGAAACCAATATATGCCTGCTTCATAGACTACACCAAAGCTTTTGATAGAGTACACCACACACAACTTATAGAATGCCTAAAAGAGATACATCTAGATGACATGGACATACGACTAATATGTAATCTATATTGGGAGCAAACAGCAATAATAAAATATAACAAAGAGTACTCTACACCCATTGATATAAAAAGAGGAGTAAGACAGGGATGCATCCACAAGCTTGTTCAATCTATATACTGAGCAAATCTTTAAAAACATCATAGAGATGCCAGGCCTACAAATTAATGTAAAGATAATCAATAACCAGATCAGTATATGCTGAACTGATACGATGCACTGTAGATAGAAGGTTGTGGAAGGACATGATCGCCCACGCCAACCGGTATGGCACATGACGATGATGATGAAGTATAATAACATTGCCATACATGCATATATATATATACGTATACACACACATGTATATATATATATATATATATATATATATATATATATATATATATATATATATACATGACTTTTTTTAAAAATAGCAAAACAGCTCAAATTAACTAACAAAACTAAATCAAAGTATAGAGAAGTCAATATAACGTTTAATTAGCAGATTTTGTTTTCCCGCCTATATCAGCTGATGTTGAGAGATGTGCCTACTCGGTCCAATAACTGCTCAATGTTTTTTGATCGATCACCAAACCTCTTTGAGGTTTCGGGTCGTGTCCAAGAGGATGAAAATCGAGACATGCTTTTAGTCAACTGATAGCGGATTTTCCGAAGCAACACTGACAGGAAACACGGTCTTCAGTTACAAAGTTGAGAGCTCATTAGTTTAAAGGTTTTCTTACATTTCTTCTATAGCTACTATAAGGCATGTGAACAATATGAATATCATCATCATCATCATCATCATCATCGTCATCATCATCATCATCATCGTCAAAGTACCATGCCTCCTGGCGTAGGTGATCATGTCTCTTTACAACATTCGACTGTTATTTATCATTTCTGTTGTTAACCTTCTGGCAAGCCATTCTCTGAAGCTGTCTGATATCTTTTCTTTTTGCTTCCCTCTATCTCTTCGTCCCTCAATTTTGCCAGTTGTTACAATGTATTCCAGCTGTTCCCTTCTCATAAGATGGCCATTTATTTTTTTTAATATGACGATCATTTTCAGGAGGACGGAACTTTCGATCAATATGGTGGATGGGCGGCAGGAACTATTATAAGCCATGTCCGAAAAGTCAACCTTGTTGCAGTTTCTTCATATTCCAAGTCTGGCTTGTTGCAGGAGCTACTGAGTTAAGTGTGCTGTGCACACTGTGAGCTGTGCGTTTCATCTGTTTTGATCGTGTTTCGATATTCCGATTATTTACGATGAATGATGATATCGTATGATGGAGAACATGTGGCTATGTTCACTTTCTGTGCGGTGTCGCCTTATGTCTTTTGTTTTGGCGTGTGCTGAGACTGCTATGATGTGGACTACAACTACCTTTCTTTGTTTGGAAGATGAGATAATAATTCGGATGATTCCACTGGCACGGTCGGTTGAGCAATTATGGATTTTAATTCGCTTGCAGTGATGCCGGGGCCTTCCATAACCATAACAATAACCATAACATGACCAACAAATAATGATTGTTTCTTTCTAATATTGGATATTAGCTCTCTTTTTGCTTTGGCCTCTTTCAGAACGTTTTCATTGCTCTTCTTAGCTGTCCAAGGTATTCTCAACATTCTTCTGTAAAACCTCATTTCTATAGCCTCGAGTGGTTTTCTTGTCTATCGTTCTATTGTCCATATCTCACACCCATATGTTAAGACTGGCCCTACATAACATTTAAGAACTCTTTTTCTTATTTCTATTGTCAAAATTTGAGTCAAATCCCACGTACCGACCGAAAGGCAATTATTGAAGACAATAAATAAAAACACAAACGTGAAATACAAATGATTTTTTGGGGGTTTTAAATAGAAAGAATGATACATTACTGAATAACAGCGTGAGACAGTAAGCGTTCACTACCTTGTAACTGAAGCAGTGTTGGCCGGTGCCTATGTAGCATGTCTCATAACTGTCGCTTCTAGTTTGGTGTTACTGCAGTATTGTGTGTAGTAGTAGTAGTTATAGTAGTAGTAGTAGTAGTAGTAGTAGTAGTAGTAGTAGAAGTTGTAGTAGTAGTAGAAGTAAAAATAGTAGTAGAAGTAGTAGTAGATCTGGAAGTAATAGTAGCAATAGTAAATGTAGCGGTAGTAGTAATAGAAGAGATAGTAGTAGTAGTAGTAGATCTAGAAGTAACAGTAGCAGTAATAGTTGCAGAAGCAGCAGCAGTAGTAGTAGTAGTAGTAGTAGTAGTAGTAGTAGTAGTAATAGCAGTAAAAGCAGTAGTAGTAGTAGATCTAGAAGTAATAGTAGCAGTAGTAGTAATGGTAGAGGTAGTAGTAGTAGTAATAGTAGTAGTAGCAGTAGTAATAGTAGTAGTATTAGTGGTAATAGTAGTAGTAGTCGTAGTTGTAGCAGTATTAATAGTGGTAATAGTAGCAGTAATAGTAGTAGTAAGTAAAGAGCCCCGTCACGCCAAGTGGCGCATAGGGAATATGGTGTTAGTGACCATATATTTTACAAACCTGCAGCACATGCTTTTTTGGGGCAATTTGGTCGGTATTACGCCCATGCCGCTTTACTTTCCCAGATAAAAATCCTGTGCCCATTTAAGGCTGGGTGAACTCGGAAGCCGTCGGTTGGGTTCGAACCTTACCTCTTGTCCTTTGTAGTCCAGTTCACTAACCACTGAACTATTGCGGATCCCATAATCGTAGTAGTAGTAGCAACAATAGTAGTAGTGGCAGTAGAAATAGTAGTAGAATTAGGAATTGTAATAATAGCAGTAGTAGTAGTAGTAATCGAAGTAGTAGTAGTTGTTGTAATAGTAGTAATAGTAGCAGTAATAGTAATAATAGCAGTAAAAGTAGTAGTAGCAGTAGTAATAGTAGTAGTAGTAGTAGTAGTACTAGTAGTAGTAGTAGTAGTAGTAATAGTAGTAGTAGTAGTAGTAGTAGTAATAGTAGTAGTAGTACTAGTAGTAGTATTAGTAGTAGTAATACCAGTAGTGGTAATAGTAGTAGTAGAAGTAATAGTAGTAGTAGTATCAGCAATATTAGTAGTAGCAGTAGTAATAGTAGTAGAAGTAGGAATCTTAGTAATAGCAGTAGTAGTAGTAGTAGTAATCGAAGTAGTAGTAGTTGTTGTAATAATAGTAATAGTAGTAAAAGCAGTAAAAGTGTTAGTAGCAGTAGTAATAGTAGTAGCAGTAGTAGTAGTACTAGTAGTAGTATTAGTAGTATTAGTAGTAGTAATACCAGTAGTAGTAGTAGTAGTAGTAATAGTAGTAGTAGTAGTAGTAGTAGTAGTAATAGTAGCAGTAGTAGTAATAGTAGTAGCAGTAGTAGTAGTAGTAATAGTAGTAGTAGTAGTAATAGTGGTAGTAGTAGTAATAGTAGTAGAAGCAGCTGTAGTAGTAGTAGCAGTATTAATAGTAGCAGCAGTAGTAGTAGAAGCAGTAGTAGTAGTAGAACTAGAAATAATTGTAGCAGTAGTGGTAGTTGAGGTATAAATAGTAATAGTAGAACTAAAAGTAGTACTAGTAGTTGCAGAAGCAGCAGCAGCAGTAGTAGTAGTAGCAGTAGCAGTAGAAGCAGTAGTATAAGAAGTAGTAGTAATAATAGTTGTTGTAGTAGTAGTAGTAATAACAGTAGTAGTAATATTAGTAGTAATAGTAGCAGTAGTAGTAATGTTAGTAGTAGAAGTAATAGTAGTAGTAGTAATCATTGTAGTAGTATTAGTAATAGTAGTAGTAGCCTTAGCAGTAGTAGTAATATTAGTAGTAATGTTAGTTGCGCTAGTAATAGTAGCAGTAGTAGAAATAGCAGTAGTAGCAGTGATAGTAGTAGTAGTAGTAGTAGTAGTAGTAAAGTAGCAGTCTAATTAACAGTAGTAGTAGTAGAAGTAATAGTAGTAGTAATTAGTAGTAGTAATAATAGTATTAGTAGTTGTAGTAGTAGTATTAATAGTAGTAGTAATAGTAGTAGTAGTTGGTGTAGTAGTAGTAGTAATAGTAGTTCTAGTAGTAGTAATAGTAGTAGTAGTAGTAGTAGTAGTAACAGTAGTAGTTTTAGTAGTATTTGTAGTAGTAGTAATAGTAGTTTAATAGTAATAGTAGTAGTAGTATTTGTAGTAGTAGTGGTAGTAATACACGATTTTATGTTTTACTACCATAATCAGAAAAGCTCTAGCTGATATGTATACGTTTACAGCTGGATTCAATGAAAGTACTTGCATTAGATTCATGGCGATACTAAAAAAAAAACAAAAGTCGACGTTTCGGCCAAGTAGGCCTTCATCTGGACTTTTTTTCTTCATTTTTTTTAGTATCGCCATTATCATCAGCTTTACAGCAGCTTCGCATCTCTACGCATCTTGGTGCATCTTGATGCCTTTACCTCCATTAGATTCATCAAGCATAGATATAGTAACAAAGAGAAGTCATTAGTCTACTTTGTACACTTTCAAACAATAACACACATTTTAATCAATGCATTAGATCATTGAAAAATGCACATCATTTTATTTTGCAGTTAAACCTATAAAATTTGCCCATCGAAGGAATAATTCAGCAATCACGACAGCCGTTAGAAAGAAAATACATACCTGACATGCACATTTTTTACAATGATAAACAGCTAAAGTAAATAGATGAACAAACATAAAAAAAGCAAGACAAGCACTGTCTAGAAACCAACAGTAAAAGAAGTAAAGAGCCCCGTCACGCCAAGTGGCGTATAGGGAATATGGTGTTAGTGACCATAAATTTTACAGACCTTCGGCACATGATTTTTGGGGTAATGTGATCGGTATTACGCCCGTGCCGCTTCACTTTCCCAGAAAAAAATCCGGTACCCATTAAAGGCTGGGTGAACCCGGAAGCCGTCGGTTGGGATCGAACCCTACCCCTTGTCCTTTGTAGTCCAGTTCACTAACCACTAAGCTATCGCGGCTCCCATGAACAAACATATTTAGGCAATTTGGTGACAGACGGCAATAAACAAGGAAAGGAAACATATTCAAGATACAATCTAGCATGTCGGATCAAATTGTACTATTCATGACCACAAAGATAACATAACAGATGTGAAAGTGAACGCTCTTCAGCACAATTGATATCGTACCGAGTTACCATCAATATTAGACACTAGATTCCAGAACAATCATCAGGATTAATATCACTGAAATTAAATGATTATCGATTAGCAGTAATGTTATCTCGAGATGGTAGGTGTACAACAGAGGTGATATGCAGAATGGCTCAGGCAAAAGCAGCTTTCCAAAACATGAGGAAGATACTGTACAATCTATTTTTAACAATAGAAACAAGAAAAAGAGTTCTTAAATATTATGTAGAACCAGTTTTAACATATGGAAGTGAATCACGGACAATAGGACAACAGACAAGAAAATTACTGGAGGCTGAAGAAATGTTGTTTTACAGAAAAATATTAAGAATACCATGGAAAGCTAAGATGAGTAATGAAAACGTTCTGAAAGAGGCCAAAGCAAAAAGAGAGCTAATTTCCAATATTAGGAAGAAACAATCATCATTTTTTGGGCCATGTAATGAGAATAGAACAGTTGGAATATATTGTAACAACTGGAAAATTTGAGGGACGAAGAGATAGAGGGAAGCAAAGAGAAAAGATACCAGACAGCTTAAGAGAATCGCTTGGCAGAAGGTCAACAACTGAAATAACAAATAACTGTTGTGATCGAAAGTTGTGGAGAGACATTATCACCTACGCCAGCAGGCTTGGTACTTGATGATGATGATGACATCTCGAGTATCATCATTGATACCAAAGTGATTTACTAATATTGACAGTGTACTATTGGTTTCTTTCCACATTGTATCACCTTCGGTTTTTGTTCACAAAAAACTAGTTTATTTATAAGACGTTGATCTATATAGCTTGTGATCCACATGTCCACCCCGTCTTACTTGTGATATGTATAGCTTGTGATCCACATGTCCAAACCGTCTTACCTGTGATCTATATAGCTTGTGATCCACATGTCCAAACCGCCTTACCTGTGATCTATATAGATTGTGATTCACATGTCCAGCCCGTCTTACCTGTGATCTATATAGCTTGCGATCCACATGTCCAAACCGTCTTACCTGTGAACTATATAGCTTGTGATCCACATGTCCAAACCGCCTTACCTGTGATCTATATAGATTGTGATTCACATGTCCAAACCGTATTACCATAATCTATATAGCTTGTGACTCACATGTCCATCCCGTCTTACCTGTGATCTATATGATACGGATTGTATGCGTGTCATGTCATATGATGCTACTGCATCTGTGCATATATGGCTGTATGTATGTGTGTGTGTGTGTGCTATTGTTCGAGCTTGTGTTTGTGTGTGTTGCATCGTTTGTCAATTATAAGACTGTCTTCATGGATGGGTGTTGAATTCAGAGGATTGGTATTGACTTTCAGAGAGCTCGTATAGCCCCTATCCTGCTAGCTCGTCTTCATCAGTTCCCACGAGCATACAAGATTGAAGCGGTTCAGCTACAGAGGATATCATAGAGAGGAATAGACAACAGGTAGAGAGATTCAGAGTAGATCTTGTGATGTTAAAAAAGAAAAAGTAAAGAGCCCCGTCACGCCAAGTGGCGTAAAGGGAAAATGGTGTTAGTGACCATAATTTTTACAGACCTTCAGAACATGGTTTTAGTGGTAATGTGGTCAGTACTACGCCCGTGCCGCTTTACTTACCCAGAAAAAAATCCGATACATATTTAAGGCTGGGTGAACCTGGAAGTCGTCGATCAAAATCGAACCCGACCTCTGGTCCTCAAGTTCACTAACCAGTGAGCTATCGCGGCTCCCATATCTTGTGATTTCTATTGCAAACATGACGCTGTTGAAGTGAAGTCTTGGCATGTATGGTAAGTATTTTCCATCAGTTATTGCAACGACATACATATGTCGTGGCTACTAATTACCATTGAAATATATGTTAAGTTGCATATATTTATTAATGTACTAACCACCGCGTTAAGATGTTCATTTATGTTGTTCAGAATCCATAGTAATTTGCGATCTAAGCGTTGGTATCACTGCTGTAAAAATGTATTAAAGAAGTATTTTTTAAAAGTGATTTTCAGACTTTTTCTTTGTTTCTTTCTTTCTTTGTTTTTTTTTGTTTCTTTCCTTCTTTTTTTCTTTCAATCTTTTTTCGCTTTATCTTGTATCAGTTCTGGTGTCAAAGGAAATACAAAGTCTAGTTTTCACTCTTTTTTACCATGTCTGCCACTGTCAATTGATGTTGCACCATTTTTTTTATGTTGTCTATCCATCTTACTGTTGATCTGCCGCTTGCTCTTCTTCCTTCTCTTTTAATTGATTGTCTAATGTTCCTTAGATAAGAACACAAAGAAAATATTAGACGTCCGAACTACAGACTAGTTACCATAATTTGCTAAATTCGTTACGGTTAAGAAATAAGACAAATGCAATAATTACTCTCTGATGGTAAATAATTAAAGGGCAGTATAATGCATTAATTAAGACAAAACCCACAGTCAACCAGAAATATACTTAGATCTTAACTTAAACTTTTATAATATACGTTTTGGAAAGAGTCCATTTAAATAATACTCCTACATGGAAGAATGATATGGCTAGTGTTACCAAGTCAACATTTGTCAACAAATAACAAAGAGGCAGTTGTACTATAAAAGCTCTCAGGTTAAAAAAAAAAAAAAGCAAGCAATAACAGAACACAATAAATATAACAGGTCATCCGATACACAAATCTGGGACGAATGTTACAGCTAATAAAATCGTCGCCTGATAAAATATGTTCCTATATCATTTATGTTTATCAATATTAACAGTCATTGTTTACTTCTTAAACAATTAAAAACAACTATTTATTGATGTGTCATTATTTCAGTGTCTTTCCACAGCGTATAAGACTCAACAGACTAAGACAATACTACAGAATGTATACAAAATTAGCGTAATTGTGTAGTGTGTACACATATAACATCGATACTTGGACAACAGTTGCACTTAGTTCAATCCTGATCCGTCTCTCCAGGCGTGTATTTGCCTTACTGTTACCACGTCTATGGCTTCACGGTTCACCCGTTGATGCAGGAAAAATAATGCGGGTATGATTTATGATTTATTTACAAGCAGACACAATAGTCTTCGCATGGGTTCTACTTTAGAAAGGAAGAGTTGCGTAACGTCAGTCAGCGTTTTATTCATGCTTATCTCTCGATCAAATGGTTTGACATTTTCAAAACGACTAGAAAGGTTTTTAATTCAGTAAATGCTGAGAATTGACTTTGTTTCTCGCAACGCTTTTTAAAACCCATGTCGCATTTTTCGTCTCTTTCGATCATTTCAGTTTCTTCCCCACAGTCCACTAAATGTTGGCATAGCGTGAATGTTAGAAAAGCTACTATATTATCGATACGGGAGAAATATGAATAAATATCGTTTTAAATAAAAATAATTAAATTATTAAAGACTGAACAATTATTAACGACCAATGGAGACGAGCTAATAGAAGATAATATACAAAAAAAGCTTAATGAACGTGTTAAACAGCATCAGTCATTGATTGTATGGCAACATTAAGAATGAATATACATGTAAAAACATGCTTGCAGACACAACTAACTGCAGCAGAAGCCTAACACCAACAAATAAAAATATGTTCTGTGTACTTGGCATCATTAAAGATCAAATTAGTCGGAAAAGAAATTAATGACATCAGTAGGAGCAATAAAAACATGACTGCAGACACAACTAACTGCAGCAGAAGCCTAACACCAACAAATAAAAATATGTTCTGTGTACTTGGCATCATTAAAGATTAAATTAGTCGGAAAAGAAATTAATGACGTCAGTAGGAGCAATAAAAACATGTGACAGTACAAAATGAAATTATTGAGAAATTGTGTTTGTTTTTTTTTGTTTTTTTTTAGAGCCATACTTGGAAAATTTAAAAACGAAATTTATGAAAATGATAAAAGTAAAATAAAAACGGAAAGGGTGTCTGTTTTATACCAAATTGTTGGAAGCTAGCAAAATGTTCTATCTTCACAACATCCCAGTATGGTGTAGAAACATGGACATTAGACAATAAAACAGAACAGAAAAGTGTAGCCTTTGAAATGTGGGTATATAGAAGAATAGGAAGAATTGGGTGGAAGGAAAATAAAACAGATGAAGATGTCTTAATACATCTAAAATGGAAAGAGAACTACTAAACACAATTCAAACAGGACAAATAAGATTTTGGGGTATATTAAAAGACACAGCAGCCTACTAAAAGTAATCTTGCAAGGGAAAATACAAGGTAAGTGATGCAGAGGCAGACCGAGACTAACAAGGATGAGTAATATCAAAAGATGGATAAGTCAACCTATGACAACCTGCACCATCTAACCAAGAGACAGAGCTGAATGGAGCTCCCTGGTAACCAATCTTCGATGTACATACGGCACTCAATGATGATGATGCTGATGATGCTCATCATTATCATCAAGTACCGGGCCTGCTGGTGAAGGTGATAATGTCTCTCCACAACTTTCGATCTCGACAGTTATTTATCATTTCTGTTGTTGACCTTCTGCCAAGTCATTCTCTTAAGTCGTCTGGTATCTTTTCTCTTTCCTTCCCTCTATCTCTTCGTCCCTCAATTTTCCGGGTTGTTACAATATATCCCAGCTGTTCCCTTCTCATCACATGGCCAAAAAATGCTGATTGTTTCTTCCTAATATTAGAAATTAGCTCTCTTTTTGCTTTGGCCTCTTTCATCACGTTTTCATTACTCTTCTTAGCTGTCCATGGTATTCTCAACATTCTTCTGCAAAACCACATTTCTACAGCCTCCAAGGATTTAAGAAATAAAAAAAAAGAACAAGCAGAACAAATTCACACCATATCTTAACGCCAGTGATTTTCTTGTCTACTGTTCTATTGTCCATGATTCACATCCATATATTAAGACTGGCTCTACGTAACATTTAAGAGCTTTTTTTCTTGTTTCTATTGTCAAAAATGAATTGCATAGTATCTTCCTCATTTTGTGGAAAGCTGCTTTTACCTGAGTAATTCTGCATCTCACCACTGGTGTACATCTTCTGTCAGAAGTTAACATTGTTCGCAGATATTTAAATTCATTTACCTGTTTTAATATTGTTTCACTTGTCTTAATTGTGCATTGAGGTGATGTCTTTTTCTTTGTTGTTACCATTAATTCTGTCTTTTAGTTATTAAGGCTGAGTCCTTTTATTTTTGCCGTCTTTCACTATAGTGTCTAACATTTCTTGTAACTCATTTTCACTCTTAGCGCTTAAGATTGTATTATCAACATACCTTACATTATTTATATTATGACCTCCAATTGTTATTTCATGCATGCCACTTCTGGATCTTAAAATAATCTCACTATAAACATTAAACAAATCTAGTGACAGCACACAACCGTTGCCTAACACCCTTTTTTTATTTATTGAAACATTCCCATTTGATTTCCAGTTCTTATGGCCGCTGTTTGTTGCCAGTATATGTTCTTTATTATTCTTACATCTTTGCTGTCTACATGTGTAAAAAAAGTAAGTAAAGTACCCCCCGTCACGCCAAGTGGCGTATAGGGAAATATGGTGTTAGTGACCCTATATTTTACAGACCTTCAGCACATGATTTTTGGGGTAATGTGGTCGGTATTACGCCCGTGCTGCTTTTACTTTCCCAGAAAAAATCCGGTACCCATTTAAGGCTGGGTGAACCCGGAGCCGTCGGTTGGGATCGAACCCTACCCCTTGTCCGTAGTAGTCCAGTTCACTAACCACTGAGCTATCGCGGCTCCTACTAATTTTTAGGGAATTAGTAAAACCCAGGTGTCCTCACCAGGATTACGAACCCCGGCTGTTGCCGTGGTAAGCCAACCGCCTATCGATTGCGCTAACCGGACACCCTGTCTACATGTGTGCCTTTTAAAATTTTGATTATTTCTTGGTGCTTTACTTTACAAATGCTTTGGTATAATTTATGAAACATAGGTATAGATCTGTTTTCACCTCTATGGCTCTTTCTACTAATGATCTTATGATGTATATGGCATTGCTCGTTCCTGTACCTCCATCAAAACCACACTGTTCATCGCTAATTTCTGGACTGATTTTGTTTCACACTCTTCGCATGATGATTCTTAGTAATATCTTAGTCATGTGACTTAAAAGGATTATTGTGCGATGATCATCGCATTCAATCGCACCCGATTTCTTTGGCAGGGCTATGAATATTGATTTTATCAGATCGTCTAGCATATATCCGCTGTTGTAGACATCATTCAATATTTTTGTTCTATTCCCAAATCACCCATGGCTTCAATCTCTTCTTTAGTTATATTATCTGGTCCAGGAGCTTTTCCTGCTTTCATATTGCGTAAGGCGTCTTCCAATTCTTCTTTAATTATTTCTGGTCCTTCTTCGTTATCCTTAATATTTACTTCTGTTCGTTCATCATTATAAAGAACTTTAATGTATTCTGTCCATCGTTCCCTTATTCTTTCTTGTTCAATCAATAGTTCTCCTTCCTTTGACCTTAAACATCTAGTTTTTTATTGCGTTTTTCTTCCTGTTAATTCTTCAATTTTTATTGTATATAGCTTTGGCATCTCATTTTTGTTGAATTTCAATCTCTCTGCATCTCTGTTTTAGCCATGCTTCTTTTGCTCCATTGCATTTTATTACGATTTCTTTATTTAATCTCTTACAACTCGTCTTTATTTTCTTTATTTCTTCTTCTTGAATCCATTAGCTGCAAAATGCCATTTGTTATCCATTTCTTTCTTGAATTTTTCCTCATTGGTGGTATGAATTCTTTTGATGTTTGTTGCATTGATTCTTTTAGCATTTCCCGCTGTTCATCAATGCTTTGTATCTTCTCTATTGCATTGTACCGGTTCTGAATTGTGATGTTATATTTCTCTTGCAACTTCTTGTCTGATTTGAGTAAATCTAAATTTAACTTGATGTTAACTGAGGCTCTTTTTGCTGCTTTTAATTTTACTCTAAACTTTCCCACAACTGGTACATGATCACTATTGCAATCTGCCCCTGGTCTAGTTTTCACACATACAGACTGTTTCTAAATCTGTTGTTTATCATTATATAATCAATTTGAGTACGTGCGTTGTCTCCTGGGCTTTTCCATAATAACAGACGTCTTGGATGTTGCTTAAACCAGGTGTTTCCTATTATCATGTGTGTTTTTGCTCAGTCAATAAGTTTGTGACCTCTTTCATTCCTCTTTCGTAAGCCATAATAACCAACTACTTCCTCAACTCTTTCCGTTCTTACTTCTGCGTTGAGATCCCCTAGAAATATGGTGTTTTCATGTGGTTTGCAATCACGAAGTGCCTTATTTTACTCGTCGTAAAATGTATCAATTGTTTCCTCTAGACTGTCTGCTGTTGGTGCATAAACTTGCATGAGAATTATTCCTATTGGTTTCCATTCAATTTCACTAAAAACTAATTCTGTCAGATATTGTCCAAAAGCCTTACACAGTTCTTGATCTTTCTGCATCCACGATGATACCTACTCTACTTTGGTGTTCAGTACCTCCAGAATAGATTATTTTATATTCATCAGAATATATCTCCCCTGATCCAGTGTATCTCATTTCACAAAGCCCCAATAAATATAAACCCATCCTTTTCATTTCCTATGTGATGTTTTCCAGTTTACCCTACTGTATGAGTGTTCTCAAGTACACTTCCAAGTACCTATCTTTAGAGTCTGTTTTATCTTTATTTTGCTTACAGTAGCTTGATGACGATCGTGTATCACCTGTAGCACATGATGTCCCCTACCGACAGTGGGTTTTCTGTTGGAATCCCCCTTAACGTTGTTGTCGTGATTTCTATTGTTGTGGCGATTCATGATTGTATAAAGAAATTACGAAGGTGGTTTTCTGTTGCCTTCTGTCGGTTTGTTTACGCTTGGCTCTGCTAGCCTTTGACTAAAAAGTCTCACCCACAAGGCAGTAGTTTTTTTTTTTTACTTCAGGGTATCCTCACTTAGCCTTTTACTCTCCCGAGCATACCTGCAAGGCAAGGGCAGCGGCAGTTTGTACTATTTACTGCAATCAGTAGCAGTTAAAATTACCCGACCTGACACTGATGATACTACAGATAGCGAAATGTATAACAATCTAAAAGTTTAGTTAACATTGGCTTGGAAAATGGAGATGTTGTTAACTTTCTGAAATAAAGCTGATCAGACATGAAAGAGAACAGACAATTTCTTTACAATCAGATGAAAGGGAAAATGTATAAAACGTACGAAGGAGCATGCATACAGTGTAATAGTTCAACTTCATATTATGTAATCAAATACATCAGAAGAAATGAAAGTCTCAGCTAGATAGTAGACATTTATTGATCCGTCTTGTTCGTCTTTCAAAATGGACACGGCAAATAAGTACAACGACGACGATGATGATGATGATGATGATGATGATCAAGTCAATGTCTATAAATCATCAGATCTCACGAAGCCGGGCTCCTGAATGGGGGAAGCAGGCGCACTTTAGCAGACGTTAAACACATTTAACATTGTGTACGAGCAGACGATCGTGATCTCTCTCACCTAATGGCCAAGCAGACGATCCCTCGTGGTTACCAATCAGGTTAATGCAGTTGAGCAGTCTACACGGACCTCTAATGGCTGCTTCGTATTGGCAAGCAAAACAATTCGGAAAGGAAACAGCGGAACAGAATTCTGTTGGGGCCAGTCTGATCAAAGTTGCTCTGTCTCTCAGGGGATATCGTTGACGCCATGTTGGATAGCCTGGTAGCCATGTTGAATTCTGAAGGTGAAAACCCCGTCACCCGAAGGCGCTTCGATCATGCTATTATGACGTATCAGGAATGAAAATAATTTATAAACAGCAGTATGAACACTATCATCATGCGTGGCGGCTAGCGACTTTGTTGATTCATTCTAGTGACATCCGTACTGCTTGGATGTGAATCAGTATCCCCGCCCCCTTCCGCTTGTCAGGGATATAGTTGGAGATTGATACTATCATTACGTGTTGCACCTTACCACTTTCATCGTCATCATCATCATCATCGTCGTCGTTGTCATCATCATCGTCATCATCATCATCATCATCATCATCATCATCATCATCATCATCATCATCATCTCCATCCTCCTCGTCATCGTCATTATCATCATCATCGTCGACGTCGTCGTCATCATCATCATCATCATCATCATCGTCGTCATCGTCATCATCATCATCGTCATCATCACCATCGTAATCATCGTCAGCATCATCATCATCATTATCACCATCATCATCGTCATTATCAACATCATCATTATCATCATCGTTATTATCAACATCATCATCATCGTCATTATCAACATCATCATCATCATTATCACCATCAGCATCATCATTATCAACATCATCATTATCATCATCGTCATTATCATCATCGTCATTATCAACATCATAATCATCATTATCATCATCGTCATTATCAACATCATCGTCATCATTATCATCATCGTCATTATCAACATCATGTCCATCATTATCATCATCATCATGTCCATCATTATCATCGTCATCATTATCATCATCGTCATCATTATCATCATCGTCATTATGAACATCATCATCATTATCATCATCGTCATTATCAACATCATCATCATCATTATCACCATCATCATCGTCATCATTATCACCATCATCATCATCATCATCGTCATTATCAACATCATCATCATCATTATCACCATCATCATCGTCATCATTATCACCATCATCATCATCATTATCATCATCGTCATTATCAACATCATCATCATCATTATCACCATCATCATCGTCATCATTATCACCATCATCATCATCATCATCACCATCATTGTCATCATTGTCATCATCATCATCATCGTCATCATCATCACCATCGTCACCTTCATCATCATCTTCCATTGTCATCAACTTCACACAGGATAAACACTAATTGCCATAATATTCACATGCAAATGTAATATGTCCAAAAGTATTATTAAAGGCAAATGTCACAAAGTAATCACATTAAATGTCAGGCCTCCTTTCATTTCTCACATTCTTGGTTTCTTCGTTTCTTCAGTAAATTAATGTAGTTGTTTCTTAACAACTGTTACAGTTCACTCTCTCCCTCTTTCTCTCTCTCTCTCTCTCTCTCTCTTTCTCTTTCTCTCTCTTAGTGGTTTCAAAACATTTATTGAATCTTCGTCATATGTTATTTTTTCTCTTACAAAGTATTTATTGAAAACATTTTCGTATGTTATTTTATCTGTTACGAAATAATTATTGAAACGTCTTTGGAAGTTATATTTTTCTCTTGATCATCAAGCGCCATACATTTACTATGACGATCATCATTTTCAGGAGGACGTGATCTTCCGGGCAATGTGATGGATAGGCGGCAGGAACCATTGAAGGCTATGTCTGCAAAGTGTTCCTTGTTGCAGTTTCCTCATGTTCCAAGTCCGGCTTGTTGCAGGAGCTACTGAGTTAAGTGCTCTGTGCACACCGTGAGCTGTGTGTCTCATCCATTTTGATCATGTTTCGATACTCCAATTGTGTACGATGAATGATGATATCGTATGACAGGGAACAATTGGCTGTGTTCACTTTCTGTGCGGTTTCGCCTTATGTCTTTTGGCGTGTGCTGAGACTGCTATGATGGGGAGTACAGATACCTTTCTTTGTTTGGGAGATGAGTTATAATTCGGATGATTCCACTGGCACGGGCGGTTGAGCAACTATGGATTTTAATTCGCTTGCAGTGATACCGAGGCCTTCCATAACCAATAACCAATAACCAATTTTTCTCTTGTGAAGCGTCAAAAGTTGGTGATTAGCATGTTGTTTTGACGATAAATCTTGCGTGGCGTTCTGCAGGGGACCCATATCTATGACATATGGATACTTAATATGTTGTATAGGGATGGTAATAACAATCAGTAAGAGCACTGGCCACCCAGATTATGTAATCTAAAATATTGACTTTGAATAATTTTATCTCATGGGTAATTGCACAATGTGTGATATCATTTACGTTTCTTTTAAAACATTAAGAATGTTTTTTTTTTTTTTTCTTCTTTTTTTTTTTTTTTTGCAAAGATGCAACGCTTGCTGCTCTGTACGCCTGCGATGACAAGACAATGAGTGCATCACGCATTTTCAACAGACCGAACATTGTAAACGGCTCTGTCAATCACTACTTTGGCGTTATCAAAAATTCTTATTTATTAATTTTATTTAGCAATCACCATACAATTTAATTGCAAAAAAAAACGCTTAATATGTGATTTTGCATTTAATAAAGATCAATTTATAATTATCATGTGGATTTACAAATGTATTTCTTTTATATGTTTTCAAATTGCTTCAGTAAAATGTGATCTGTAGTGTCTAACTATCTATACACTACATACATATCGACTAATGCGCTGGACACGCGGCACACTTTAATTGCCTGCGGATAGGCTCCCATCCAAAGTGGTTTGCACCATTTCAAATGTGGGTGGCAATTGCGGTCTAATATAACCTAGAAGACCTAATCTTCAGTTGAATGGAAAGTACATCGCCAAGACAAGACACATCATCTTACTCCAAAAATAAAATCGACTTTTAGAGTAGCATTTAAATAAAGGTTCAGGTATTTGATTCCTTGTTGGTCAAGTCTATGACTTGTAAATAACGTTGCATATGAATTCATTGTCTTAAAAAATATATCTTTAAAGTCGTATTTCAATAAACTATTTAACTTTTTGTAGTTTAAAACTGGTACATGTATTACACCCATAACTCCACTCAATGTTTCAATTATAATCTGATTTAAAGTAAACACTTTTACGTTTTGCACAATTTGAATCAAATAAACTGATGACATTAATAACAGATGTTGGCGTGTGGATATTTCTTGTGAGTGAAGTTTAGGGTTGTGTCTAGTCATGTGATTTTTGTTCAAATACTAGAAGGAGCCCGCTCTGTAAACTGTAACCTTCAGCAGATAGAAGAATTGCTGCCTTCTAATATATTATGTTTACATGTAAATTAAACTGTACTTTTAATTTACTTCGTTCAAAATTACTTTAGTTATGATAGTTTGCGATGTTTAAATGATAAATCCCTGTTACAAATTAAAAATAGTATACTCTAATACTGAGGAAGAAAAACAACAAAATCTATGTCTGCTGACTGCTCACATTTTTCATTGAAACTCGAATCTTCTCCTTACTAATCTGTAAATTGCGTCCCTTGTTTTCATGGATGGGTGTTTAATTTTGAAGATTTGTAGAGGTTTTCAAAAAGCTGTTACAGCCCCTCTTTCTTTCCTTCATCTTAACTGAGAGCACGTTGAGTACTCTCAAGGCCGTGTCTGCCGAGTGTTAGAAAACTAATCATAACAAAACGATTCATATTTTGACCGAGCAATGTTAACCTTCAAATGTATTCGTTCTGCCGCAAAAAAATGTGTAATAATGAAAGGCTATACTGCTTGCTAAGTAATGTGATTGTTAAGTAATGCTAATCTTCGTTTGCTTCATTGTGTCCTTTGCCTTTTCGATGACTCCGTTAAGAGAAAGTATGACCTGGAACTATTTTACGTGACATATATTCCAATAATCTGATCGCAAATTATCAGATTAAATGTCAACCTAAAAATTCGTTCATACATCCTGGCCTCGAGTTCTGTTCTCACCTCTAGTTTATTTTATATATACATCATCATCATCATGTGCCATACCGGTTGGCGTAGGCGATCATGTCCTTCCACAATCTTTTATCAATAGTGGATCGTATCAATTCTCTTGTTGACCGTTTTCCATGAAATGACAAAAGCTATCTAGTATATTCTCTCTTTGTCGTCTGCGATATCTCTTTCCCTGTATTTTGCCAGTTGTAACCAATTATTCGAACTTTCTCTTCTCGTGATGTGCCCGAAAAATGTTGATTGTTTGTTTCTGTTGTTTTTTGGGAACTCCCTTTTTGTGTTGGCCTCTTTGAGAATGTTCTCTTTGGTCTTATTAGCTATTAGGTATCATAGGTCAGAATTGGCTCTATATAGCATCAATGAACTCCCTTTCTCATATTATATACACAGCATGGTACTAAATATGCAGCTCACTCTCTCTCTCTCTCTCTCTCTCTCTCTCTCTCTCTCTCTCTTTATGTAGCATATCCTTTAATTTCTTGTCTCTGCACGTTATCAAGACTACTTCGCTTCCAGTTATTTCTTTAACACTCCTATTTCGTATGTTTGTTTCTATCACTCAAGCCCTTTTCCACAAGCGTTTCATTAGCATTTTGAATGGAACTAAAAGTGTTACTATTTTCCCTCAAATTAGCTGCTGTGACGGTATTACAATACACTCACACTTCCTCACTTTAAATCTAGGAAATATCTCATGGGTCAGTCAGTGAGGCTTTCTAAACATGCATGATAAATGTGAGCAAAGACATGAATTCTAAGATAGGCAAGACTGGAGTGTTATTGATTATATCCCAGCCGGTAGCGAAATTGATAGTAGTATTTGTGCCCAGCGACCTGGAGTACAAAATACACTGGAATACCCAATGTGGTGATGTTGCATAAAAGAATGTTTGAACTTTGATTAAGAGCTAAGCAAACGTGAGTTAAGCCCGTCGGCGCGCATTTTATGACGCCATTGCTATTAAACGCACGTACAAATGTTTAGAACGAATCATGGACGATTCATAAACAAACAAAAAGATAAATTTGAACATGTGAGATTGGATTTGACAGAAAATAGTTGGAGAATCACACGGGCAGCAAAGAAAAGTAACTACCGCTCTCCTTATCTTCCTTCTCTTGGCCATGGACTAACAAATAAGGTTACTCCACGATCCGTGATCATTTTTCAGTTTCCCCATGTCTAGCCCGGGAGCCGTGATAGCTCAGTGGTTAGTTAACTTGACTACAAAGGACAAGAGGTAGGGTTCAATCCCAACCGACGGCTTCCGGTTCAACCAGCCTTTAATTGGTACCGGATTTTTTTCTGGGAAAGTAAAGCGGCATGGGCGTAATACCGACCACACTACCCCAAAAATCATGTGCCGAAGGTGTGTAAAATTTATGGTCACTAACACCATATTATATATATAGATTTTGAAGCTGAAACACCAGCAGCAGAATTAGATGTAAATTTAGATGACTTCACCTTGAGTGAAATAGAAACCACCTTAAAGGTAATGACCAATAACAAGGCTGCTGGAGAGGATAAGTTAACAGCTGAGATCCTCAAGGCAATTGATAGCCATAATTTAACACATCTCCAAAAATGTTCAACATCATTTGGAAAACAGAGAAGACGCCTCATAAATGGAAAAAAGGAATCATTGTTAAGATCCCAAAAAAGGGCAATCTTAGAGATTGTAACAACTGGAGAGGCGTGACACTTTTGTCAGTTGCCTCAAAGTTATTCTGTAAAATCATCCTAAATAGAATAAGGGATTCAATAGATACAGTAATGCGTGAAGAACAGGCTGGGTTTAGAAAAGGGAGAAGCTGTCTTGACCACATTTTCACTCTGCGACTTATATTGGAGGAACACATTGAAAAGCAAAAACCTTTTGTACTTAACTTCATCGACTTCAAAAAAGCATTTGATAGTATTCATAGAGATTCTTTGTGGAAAATTCTGAAGCAATATGGCTTACCATCAAAAATCATAAATATTATCAAAGACATGTATGATGGTTACACATGTGCAGTTCGAACAGAGGAAGGACTGAGCGAATGTTTCCCAATAGAAACTGGGGTTAAACAAGGATGTATTTTATCGCCCTTGTTATTTGGAATTGTTATGGACTTCATAATGAAGAAATGCTGCACTGGTAATAAAGGCATCGAATGGATACAAGGAGACTATTTGGATGACCTCGACTTTGCTGATGACATAGTTCTCATCAGCAGTCAGATAAAAACGATGCAGGAAAACACAAATGAACTATCATCAATAGCCAGCAAAATTGGGCTTGAGGTCAATCATGAAAAGACTAAAGTCATGAAAAGTTTAATTCTAACAAGTGACAAAATATACATGGAAAACAAACCAGTAGAAGAGATCGATCACTTTATTTATCTTGGAAGTCACATTGATCGAGAAGGGGATACGAGCAAAGAAATTAGAATCAGACTGGCTAAAGCAGCAATGTCTTTCAGAAGCCTTGAAAAGTTGTGGAAATCAAAACTCATTAGCACAAACACAAAACTTAGGCTATTCAAATCAAATGTACTATCAACCCTTACGTATGCGTGTGAAAGCTGGAAAACAACAAGAGATATAGAAACAAAGTTGAACGCATTCGAAAATAAATGTCTAAGGAAAATACTTGGTATAGAATGGAACGAATTCAAAACAAACGAGGAAATTAGAGAAATCGCCAATCAACCACTAATATCTTCAGTAATAAAGAAAAGACGATGGTCATACGTTGGACATGTGATGAGAAGAGATAATAATCGAATAGCAAAGCAAGCCCTCATATGGGAAACAACAGGCAAAAGAAAAAGAGGAAGACCCAGGGAGACACTGAGAAGAACATTGATGAGAGAGGCAAGAGCAGCAGGAATCGGCTCCCTCAATGAGATAGAACTGCTTGCACAGAACAGAGACAGATGGCGAGATTTGATAAAATATCTTTAAAAGAAAACTGCTAGAACAAAAATTCATATAGGAGAAGGTGTATCTTGGTCTACGCCCTATGGGCCGGTTACGGCTCGAAAGGTCAATAGATAGATAGAACACCATATTCCCTATACGCCACTTGGAGTGACGGGGGTGCTTTACTTTGTTTAATGTTTACTCTAGTCCACTAGATTCCAATTCTTGTGTCAGTTTGTGCATCTTCTCCTGACTAAAGCTCCATCTTCGGCTAGTTAGCACTGTGTGTTCCCCCTCTCCTCTCTTCCTACTCCCTTCCGTGTGGGTGTACCCCTCTTCGCCATGAGCAAACCTTTGTTGGTTATTCTGTTTAGGAATATATTTGGAGAATATTATTCATGCAGGAACACGTAATCGTTGAAGGCTTAAAAAAGTAAATGCGCTCCATCCAAGAATGCGCCATATATTATGCCAAATACGTAAGCAAACAAATCAACAAAGAGTTAAGGAGATGGAAAAGAAAGAAAAATAAAGAAAAAAGAAAGAAAGAAAGAAAGAAAGAAAGAAAGAAAAAAAAAAAAGAAAGAAAGAAAGAAAGATGGAAGGGTGGAAATTAGAATATCTTTATAATGAGATACCACACACAACATACATAAATCAGTGAGAAAAAGGAGGACAAAGGATGGCAATAAGAGAGAGAGATGTGTATAGAAAGATACATGGACACAAATGTTAATAGACCAATGTATGATGTATGAATAAATGGATTAATTAATGAATAGAACGGTGTAATGACGGATCTTATCTGATGTATATAATCATCGATGTATCTCAGGACATATGGGTGGATGAATTTTTCATGGATAGAAAGAGAAAAAGAGAGAGAATTCTAGACAGTCTAAATGAAATAGAGACAGGAATATAGTTTGACAAGTGATAAACAACTTCAGTGCCAAACATTTCCGGTCTATCTACTACCGCCTACGCCAGCCCAGTGATGCTAGTGACGACATTTCCGCTAACAAAAAGCTGTAACGTGGTGGCTCAGTTACGAGAATTAGTCCTCATTGTTTTGGCAATGACAGATCGGGGTCTGTAACTGAGACCGTATTGCTCTTTTGAATTGTGATTAAAACAGTAATTTAAATTATCGCTGACTGTTTGCGGAACGAAATCTCAACTTCCGATAAGGGAATTGTGTTGTTTGCATGAAACGGGGCAAATATTGAGACATTCCCCCCCCCCCCCCCCCCCGCGTGTTTTTATATTATTGTGTTCTTTTTTTAAATTTTTTAAATATGCAGTTTAGATAAAATAGAGCAAAATTAATTAATTTACAATAGGGAGCTTGTGACCGGGTGACTTCGGCCTGTCGCATTTCACTGAGATGAGACGAGTTCGACTCCTGGTGGTGATTTTTTAAACATTGCTTTAACCTGAAGTAACACTTTGGCGTGTCCACTACCCAACTACTGCGCGGTGAGTCTGGAGACTTATTCTCAAGCTTTACATACCCATCTGACATTGTTCTCTCTCTCTCTCTCTCTTTATATTTCTCTGGCTCTCTTTCTTTCTCTCTCTCTCTCTCTTTCATTTTCTCTCTCTCTCTCTATCTCTCTAAGTCAAATTGATGATATAAATCCCGTGGATATACCTTTGTGATTATTTCATTATAACAAAATGCAAGAAATTAAAAAAGTTAGTTTAATTATGGGTTTCTTTGTTGACTATTTTATCAGAGTTTTTGTACTCTCTCTCTCTCTCTCTCTCTCTCTCTTTCTCTCTCTCTCCACCCCTCCCACACCCCGCACACCTTTACACGAGACAAGTCTTCACAGTTGAGTTTAAAAATGGCAACAAAGACCTGATTAAAAACAAAATATTAAGAATAAAATATTTTCTTAAACATATATTCATTCTAAAGTTAAATTTTAAGATAAAATATACAATTAGAGGGGTTATTTTACACTTTAGCTGCAAAAAAAATATCTGCACCGTTATCTTTTTGTTTGCATTATGTGTCTGTTTATGTAATCAGCTGTATTATTAATCTATGTCCTGATTGTTCCAATTTAGATACAGGTTTGACGTTTCCAATATCAACTTTAAATATTGGCGTGATTATGACTTGTTTTTATGAATGTAGTTATCCCATTGATAAATAATAATAAATAAAAAGAGATCCCCCGTTACGGCCTCCCACATAGTGTATACGGAGCAAAGCTGGGGTGTTTTGTTATTCCATTACTACGTCTTTAGGTCAATGTGGTCAGTATTACGCCAGTCAGTTCTTTCTTTTCCAGAAAACAGTCCGGGTACTCGTTTAAGGCCGAGTGAATCTTAGTTCCTGCAAGATTCTAGATCAAGTTGAGAGAGTACACGTATTTAGGAAGTATTGTTTACCGACGACGGAAAATGAGATTAAGAAACTGAACCAGAATTCAAAAAGCAAATAATATAAGCCACCAAATAGCATCGATTTTGAAACATCTGAAAGGAGGCGAAGGCGCGCCTCCCAGCACCAGAGCTGGAAGTTGTCAGCAACCCACAGCTAATGGCTTGCGCCAAGATCGGTGAACCAAAACCATCCAGACCCTTTTCCACCTCGGTGCCTCTAGTAACAGACTAACCTGTCTAGTCTGGCCAAGCGAGCAGGGATCGAAAAGGGAATACAACCCGGTACTAAAAAATGTCGTGCTGAAGTCGGATGTGTTGGGCCGAAAGGCGCACATATAACAGTTATACTGCAAACCACAACACAACGCACACACGCCCACTTAACGTCCTTTTAAGGGCCAATGACGAAGAGGAAATCTACAGTCTACGAATACTCTAGAATACTTTAGTCATCGGGCGAACGCAAGCAAACATCTGAAAGTGCAAACAAAAAGTAAAATTAATGAAACATTCTTTATGTTTACATCGTGCTACTATCGTCAGACATGAACAATTTTTGAAAGACAAAAGTGTAAAATTACAAACATGCGCAATTAAATGTATAAGGAAAGCTGCAAACAAAAACTAAGAGAAATAAAATTAGAAATGAGGTCGTGGGAAAACGGGTGTGCTTAACACCAGATATTGACTGCACTGAACAACAAAGAATCTTATAGTTTGGAAATATGACGAGAATAGATCCCAACCAACCTGCAGCTCGAGCGTATTAAGTGCAATCACCCGCTACAGAGCAAAATAGGAAACCGAGAAAGATGTATCATCATCATCATGTGCCATACCGGTTGGCGTAGGCCATCATGTCCTTCCACAATTTTCTATCAACAGTGCATCATATTAGTTCTGTTTTTGATTGTTTTCCATGCCATGACGCCAAGCTATTTAGTAATTTCTCTCTTTGTCGTCCGCGATCTTTCTTTCCTTTTATTTTGCCAGTTGTAACCAAGTATTCCAGCTCTTCTCTTCTCATGATGTGCCCACAAAATGTTCATTGTTTCTTTCTGAAGATTTTTAGGAGCTGCCTTTTTGTGTTGGCCTCTTTGAGAATTTCCTGGTTGATCTTTTTAGCTGTCCAGGGAACTTTCAACATTCTTCTGAGAAATCACATCTTTGTGGCATCTAATTGTCTTTTCATTTGTTTGTCTACTGTTCATGATTCACTTCCATAGGTCATAATTGGTTGTATACAGCACAGATAAACTCTCTTTCTCACTTCCATTGACATAGATTTGTTGCATAAGATATTTTTCATTTTCTGATATGCTATTTTGGCTTGAGCTATTCTACTTTTTATTTCTGTGGTACATCTTCCATCTGATGTTATTATTGTACCCAAGTATTTGACGTGTTGCACTTGTTTCCGATTTGTCCTGTTTATTTTTATGGTACATGATTGTTTCTTTGATATGACCATTACTTCTGTTTTCTTACTGTTCAGATTGAGACCTTTTTTTTGTTGCTTTCTTTTACTAGTATGTCTATCATTTCTTGTACTTCATTCTCTGTCTCTGCTATTAAGACTGTGTCATCTGGATATCGCAAATTATTTATGTTGTGACCGTTGACTTCAATTTTTTTTGGGTCTACTATTGATCTCATAATATGTTTGCTGTAAAGTGAAAACAAATCCGATGACAGAACACAGCCTTGTCTGACTCCTTATTTTATATATTGGAATTGTCCTGTTTGGTTGTTAATTCGTATAGATGCTGTTTGTTGGCAGTACATGTTTTTTTATGATTCGCAGATCCTTGCCATCAATGTTTCATTTCTCCAGCATACTGATTATTTCTACATGCTTTACTTTGTCAAATGCTTTTGTGTAGCCTATAAATACATAGATCTTTCCTTATCTCTATAGCTCTTTCTATCAATGTTCTTAAGACGTATATTACAGTATTGGTGCCCTTTCCTTCCACAAATCCACATTGTTTATCACTTATTTCTGGTTTTATTTTGTTCCTTACACGTCTCATGGTGATTCTTTGTAATGTTTTCGTCATATGGTTCATGAGACTAATAGTGCGATGGAATTCACAATCAGGGGCGCCTGACTTCTTCGGTATGGCTACAAAAATAGATTTTAGTAGATCTTCGGGTATGTGTACAGTGTTATATATGCCATTGAGTAGTTTTGTTATGACTTGTACTCCCAGCTCTCCTAATGCATTTATCTCTTTGATTGTTATATTGTCGCGACCTGGAGCTTTGCCTCTTTTCATGTGTTGAATTACCTCCTCCACTTCAGATGGAAAGATAGATAGATAGAATCAAAGACACATTACATAAATTCAGCGCGATAACAACTGAAGATATGCTGCTAGCAAAGTCCAGACAAAAGGACATTCCTACACTCTGCGACGCTACATGGCACATGCATAGGATACAATAATGAAGAAAGGAAAATAAATCGAGAAGCCATCAGCAACCTGACCTTGCGGACTGAGTGGTCTAGAGATAAGACGTTGGCCTCTGCAGGAAGGTCTCGTGCTCAATTTCCATCACAGGCGGTGGACGTTTTTCAAAATTGGAACCCACGATTTCTTCGTAGCTTTACCTTCCCCAAGTCCCAGGGTAGTGAGATTCGATCTCTAGCCCTCTAGAAAAATGGGACAAAACGGGTGGTCTCGTGTGCACTCGCGCACGTTAAAGAACCCATAACAGTTTAAAGTCGAAAAGAGTAGGCCAAAAACGGCCGCTGTCCGGACAAAATTATGAAGCAAATCTACCCATCCCTACCGGAGACGGGTGTCTTAGCCCGAAAAGCGCATATCGCGACTATACAGTAAACT
This sequence comes from Megaustenia siamemsis, assembly GCA_032433765.1. Lineage (NCBI taxonomy): Eukaryota > Metazoa > Mollusca > Gastropoda > Stylommatophora > Ariophantidae > Megaustenia > Megaustenia siamemsis. Next base: position 55,505,113 of record JAVIAB010000051.1, read on the forward strand.
AGCGACATGATGAAATACAACGCTTCGACTTAACAGGTAAGAAGAGGAGAAAAGCCCGACCTTTTGTCTCTAATAGTTCAATTCTCTAACCACAACTCCACGCGGTGTTCAGATGAAGAAGGAAAAATAGAAGCATAAAGTAAATGTAGACGGGGCTATCTGTAGCCATTTCATTTCGACTGGACAGCAATGTGCTAGGGCCAGACAGGTAAGTTAAACTATTTTCGAATGTTGCATATTATGTGTAGTTATCGTGTGCCCGGGTATATAATATAAGCCTTATAGGCAATGCAGCAGGAGGTCGACGCCTGGGAGTCATGACCCTGGCGTGCCCACTTCCCCTAGAGTGTCAAGAAGCTAAAGGGCCGAAACACTTGCTCGACGCGAGGGCTGCTTCTGATGATCAGATTGCCTCCTGCTGCGATGCTCTGTACAAAGAGTTTTCTTTTACTGTATTTGCAGTTGTAGTGTTCAGACTAATAACAGAAGTAGTGGTGGTAATAAGATTTGCAGTAACCATAAGGGTATTGGTAAATTAGTTGCAATGGTAATGTCGGTAGTGATGGTAGTGCTGGTAGTAATAGTAATAGTAGTTGTAGTAATAGTAGTAGTATAGTAGTAGTAGCAGTGTTAATAGAAGTTTTGGTTGTGGTAGAAACAATAAGAGTGGCAGCCGTAAGAGTAGTAGTTGTTGTTGTTATGGCTGTGACCTGGGATCCTCAGTAAAAACACCGATCGCTCCAAACGTGATTCGAATTGGGAACCCTTTGACTATAAGGAGATTGTGTCTCCACCAAATGCAAATCCGTCGTGGTCATGGTAATCGAAGAAGTCGTTATTTGAGACAGCTTTCCTAGTCCTCTCATCGCCCTGGAGACATGTAGCGCTGTACTGAGAAGATCTGTTGTGTCGCTCAAGGGATTGCTCCAAGTCACTGTTGCTTCTGATCAATGAACATCGACCACGTGGCCTGAGCTACCTACGTACATGTTTGCCACCACAACTGTCAATGTTTCTACACCGTATCGTCAACTTGTGCCGTCTCCGTATCGTAGATTGAGTACCATGGAACGACATTCCACTTTGTCTCTTGCCTTTATTACTATACCTTATCATAGATGCTCCTGTCAACTTCTTTGTGTTATTTATTCTATCTATTCGTATATGAATCGTGTTTCCTTGCAGTCAGGAATTCCCCATATCCGTTTCACTACTTGACACATCATTTGCCAAAACGAATCAGTAAATTCTGTTGACACGATCGCTCCGTGCACGTCCTACTCAACAGCACAAGTGACGATTACAATCCTCCTTAGTCGCCTCTTATACATTCGTGGCAGGGAACAGTGTCTCTCTCTTCTTTTCTCCCTTCACAGTGAGAGCCCCGATAGTCAGGGGAACTTGATTATATCAATTCAACTTAGCCTTTGTCTGTATTTACATTTACCTTGTAATTTTCCCTCCAAAATGGCTTTCAGTAGGTTATTATGTCTCTTTATGTGTCCACACACAAAAATCATTTGTCTTGTTCAAATTGTATTAAATAGATCTCAGCTGTTTCAGATCTTCATTATTGGTTTTCTTCCCTACCTACCATACCGCCACTTACTACAGAATCTGGTGGCAGGTGATGCTTGCGAGTTTCTTTGGCGACAAATCGAGATGTGCATGTGAAATAGATTACATTGACAGAGATTTGCGCAACATGATTCCCACTCTCACTTCACACACACTGCTTGACGTAGTAGCATGACATTGTCATGACAGCTGGAACGGAGAATGGATACCATAGAACGCCATGGCTTGTTGCGTGTCTAATTTATCGCGAGTTCATCGAATCTCTCTCAGACACGGATAAGTTTCGATTTTAGTACGTTCAAATTTATATTAGGACAAAAATATACCTGCTCTAAAATATATGGCTGCAGAAATTGTTAGCAGTGTTTATGACTTAGAATTGTTTCAGTGAAACGTAACCAGAATCACAACTCTTCGTGTCCATATTTTGTTAAAAATATCTCAACCGAACTTGAAAATTGTTTGATTACCTAATGTAACGGCTTTCTCCTTCCCATCGCCTATCTGTCTTCTTCCCATTTTCTTTTCTCTCTCCAAGCCTTTCTTGTTCTCTCGTTTAATTCTCCACTTTCCCCCCTTCAACCCACCACACTTCTATTCCTTATTCCGTCCCACTTAAACGTCGATCTTTCAGTTTCTGGCACATTGCAAATGGCAGCGAATCAGCGCTCGGCCAGAGACGTCCCTCGGCCAACGGCTCGGCCCTAGATTAACTCGCCATGCCAAGAGAGCCAGACTTGGTACATAAATATTACATTATTCCCAAAGCTGGCCACCGCTCGTCTCTCAATTGTTGTCGTTCCCACACGAGCGCCAGAAGAGCACACACATTTAAAGCTTTCGTCCCCCGACTCCCCCACTCTCAATTCAGTGCCCATATTTAGAAGACGCGCAATTTTTCGTAAAACAAGCATAAGTTAAGCTAAACGATCGACTAATAGAAATTTTAATTTCAACTTGGCTTCTGAAATAGTCTCCAGCATTAACATGGGCGTTGTTGTTAACAACAGCTGGACAGCTATTATTAGAATTAACGCACACTGTGCCATCGCTATATATATACACACATAGATAGGACTGAGTCTGAAAGAATCTCTGTCTCCAGCCATATCTCCTACTTCTGTTGTCATATTCAAGATCTCCTTAGTGTCTTAAAATCCACCTTCTTGTTGGTCTGCCCCTGATGCGTGGCCCAGAAACCATGCGACCATGCATTATTGTTCTTTCAAGCCTGCTGTGTCTTTTCACGTGGTTTCATAATTTACAAAAAAATTCCTCTGTAGAATGGTGTTTATAAGTCATTTCTTTTCAACGTTTATATTTTTTAATATGTCTTCATTGCTCTTTTTCATTATCCAAGGTATCTTAGGGATTTTTCTATAGTATTTTGTTCCGAATTAATCGCTTTTATTCCTTGTTGTTTGTGAGGTTGTACAAGATTCACAACCGCATGTTGCTATTGGAAAGATAAATAGCCATAGTAAATTAAGTTTTACTCCCTGCTGGTATTGTGCCACATGTTCTTCATGACGTTTAATTTTTATGTTGCTATATCAAAAGCAAGAGGAGCTTTTATTGCACTGGGAAACATATGGAAATCCAAAGAAATTAGGTTAAATACAAAAATAAAAATTTTCAACTCAAATGTTAAGTCGGTCCTATTATATGGCTGTGAAACACGGAGAACAAGAAAATTGACAATCACGAAGATACAGACTTTCATTAATGGATGCTTACGCAGAATAAAAGGATGGAAATGCCAGGACAAAATCACTAACATAGAATTATGGAAATGTACCAGTTAAATACCAGTGGATAAAGAGATACAGCGTAGACGATGGCGCTGGATAGGACACACACTACGGAAGCGCTGTGAGTATTACACAACAGGCCCTTTTTTGGAATCCCCAGGGGAAAAGACAAAGAGGAAGACCAAGGAATTCTTGGAGAAGACAAATAGAAGCAGAGATGAAGATGATGGGGAAGACATGGAATGATCTTAAAAGAATGGCAAAAAGCAGAATGACTTGGAAAATGTTTGTTGAAGACCTATGCTCCACAGGGAGCTAAAAAGATAGAGGAAGAAGAAGATTGCCAAATTTCATTTGATCTCTTTCTGACAGTCTCTAGCTCCGTTGTTAGTTACTACAGATCCCATATATATATAATAAGTGCTGGAAAAGTTAGATCAATACTAGCAGGCACCAGCTCCGTTGTCGATCGTGAGCTGCTCTTCCAGAACAAGTACAGGTGGCGAGATACAATTCGCATCCTGTGTCTGACTGACACTTAACAACAAAGATCGTTGGACATGTAGAGTCTAGAATTTCTGTTCTATATGCCGTCTTCGGTTCAAAATGACAATGAATAGACAGATAATATATAGACAGATAATATACAGACATATAATATATAGACAGATAATTACATCTCATTTTAAGAGAAAGAAAGAGAGAGAAAAAGAGAGAGATAGAGAGAGAGAAAGAGAGAGAGAGAGAGAGAGAGAGAGAGAGTATGTATGGTTTGTTTAGTAAAAAAAAAAAGCAAAGTACCCCCCCCCCCCTCCCGTCACGCCAAGTGGCGTATAGGTAATATGGTGTTAGTGACCATACATTTTACAGACCTTCGACACATGATTTTTGGGGTAATGTGATCGGTATTACGCCCATGCCGCTTTACTTTCCCAGAAAAAAATCCGGTACCCAAATTGGGTGAACCGGAAGCCGTCTGTTGGGATCGAACCCTACCTCTTGTCCTTTTTAGTCCAGTCCACTAACCAGTGAGCTATCGCGGCTCCCGAAAGGATAATATATAGACAGATAATTAGATCTCATTTTATGAGAAAGAAAGAGAAAGAAATAGAGATAAAGAGAGAGAGAAAGACTGTTTGTATGATGTGTTTTGAGGAGCACAAGAATTACAATTGTTTCCACCATTAAACTCTATTTACGCTAGTCTGCTATTTAACGACTAGCTTTAATGTATTCTATGTTTGTATCATCATTTTAAAATGTTTGGGTATATCTGACAAATGGTTACAAATATCTGTCACGTGGTAAATAAAAATATATCAGAAGGTCACCAAATATATGTCACACTATCAACAAATGTATGTCACACTATCAACAAATGTATGTCACACTATCAACAAATGTATGTCACAGTATCAACAAGTATATGTCACAGTATCAACAAATATATGTAACACTATCAACAAATATATGTCAAACTATCAACAAATGTATGTCACAGTATCAACAAGTATATGTCACAGTATCAACAAATATATGTAACACTATCAACAAATATATGTCACACTATCAACAAATGCATGTCACAGTATCAACAAGTATATGTCACACTATCAACAAATATATGTAACACTATCAACAAATATATGTCAAATTATCAAAAAATGTATGTCACAGTATCAACAAGTATATGTCACAGTATCAACAAATATATGTAACACTATCAACAAATATATGTCAAACTATCAACAAATGTATGTCACAGTATCAACAAGTATATGTAACACTATCAACAAATATATGTCACACTATCAACAAATGTATGTCACAGTATCAACAAGTATATGCCACAATATCAACAAGTATATGTCACAGTATCAACAAATGTATGTAACACTATCAACAAATATATGTCAAACTATCAACAAATGTATGTCACAGTGTCAACAAGTATATGTCACAGTATCAACAAATATATGTAACACTATCAACAAATATATGTCAAACTATCAACAAATATATGTCGCAGTATCAACAAATATATGTCACACTATCAACAAATATATGTCACAGTATAAACAAATATATGTCACAGTATCAACAAATATATGTCACAGTATCAACAAATATATGTCACAGTATCAACAAATATATGTAACACTATCAACAAATATATGTCAAACTATCAACAAATATATGTCGCAGTATCAACAAATATATGTCACACTATCAACAAATATATGTCACAGTATAAACAAATATATGTCACAGTATCAACAAATATATGTCACAGTATCAACAAATATATGTCACAGTATCAACAAATATATGTAACACTATCAACAAATATATGTCAAACTATCAACAAATGTATGTCACAGTATCAACAAGTATATGTCACAGTATCAACAAATATATGTCAGAGTATCAACAAATGTATGTCACAGTATCAACAAGTATATGTAACACTATCAACAAATATATGTCACACTATCAACAAATGTATGTCAAACTATCAACAAGTATATGTCACAGTATCAACAAGTATATGTCACAGTATCAACATATGTATGTAACACTATCAACAAATATATGTCAAACTATCAACAAATGTATGTCACAGTATCAACAAGTATATGTAACAGTATCAATAAATATATGTCACAGTAACAACAAGTATATGTCACAGTATCAACAAGTATATGTCGCAGTATCAACAAATGTATGTAACACTATCAACAAATATATGTAACACTATCAATAAATATATGTCAAACTATCAACAAATATATGTCGCAGTATCAACAAATATATGTCACACTATCAACAAATATATGTCACACTATCAACAAATATATGTCACAGTATCAACAAATATATGTCACAGTATCAACAAATATATGTCACAGTATCAACAAATATATGTCAGAGTATCAACAAATATATGTCACACTATTAACAAATATATGTCAAACTATCAACAAATATATGTCGCAGTATCAACAAATATATGTCACACTGTCAACAAATATATGTCACACTATCAACAAATATATGTCACAGTATCAACAAATATATGTCACAGTATCAACAAATATATGCCACAGTATCGACACATTTATGTCACAGTATCAACAAATATATGCCACAGTATCAACAAATATATGCCACAGTATCAACAAATATATGCCACAGTATCAACAAATATATGCCACAGTATCAACAAATATATGCCACAGTATCGACAAATTTATGTCACAGTATTTAAAACCTGTTTAATGTGTTAACTGCTAATGAATCGTTTTCTTATTTCCTGCCATGCGGTAAATCTGAGATGAAGATCGACTCATCGTTGCCTCGGTTAGAGGAAAGCTTAAGTGGACCATGATAAGAGATATCACGTGTTCCAAGCATACAACTTATACATTGAGTTTCTGTGAAAATAAGAATATGTTTTTTGTATATTAATCTGGGGAACCCCCTCCCCCGCCCCCCCCCTTTAAAAAAAACACAATTGACCGAGATATCACTTCACCTCTTGCGTACCCAACAAGTATCGCGGTAGGTAAGACTAAAGAACTGATGTTCGCCAAGATCTTTAATTTCTAAATATGTCAGGTACATACAGCAGAACCCTACTATTTCGCTGTTCCATAATGATGTTCGAATTACTATTTTTTTTCGAATGCCGAATCAATCCCCCCCCCTTCAACCACCCCCCCCCCGCCCCAAAAAAAAATTAATTAATAATAATAATGTAAGTAAGTAAAGTACCCTCATCACGCCAAATGGCGTATAGGGAAATATGGTGTTAGTGACCCTATATTTTACAGACCTTCAACACATGATTTTTGGGGTAATGTGGTCGGTATTGCGCCCGTGCTGCTTTACTTTCCCAGAAAAAAATCCGGTACCCAAATTAAGGCTGGGTGAACCCGGAAGCCGTCGGTTGGGATCGAACACTACCCCTTGTCCTTTGTAGTCCAGTTCACTAACCGCTGAGCTAAGTCAAGTTCTATTTCTCTCTCCCAATGGTAACATAATTCTTTAATTTCTACAGTGGAAATGTTCCATTAACTCTTTTACCCCTCCTCCTCTGACGAAGTGCCTCCTTCTCTGTTACTTCTTGCTGTCCTCTGTGAGTTTCTTGGAGTTCTTTATTGCTCAGTTTATTCTTCGTGGTTTTCCTCGAAATTTCAGCAATTTTTCATCGTCCACCTCCATACTCATATGAGTACCCAGGGGTGCAATATTATCCACAAACAATAATAAAGGAACATTATTATAGAGGAAGACTTCCGATAGATCAGCGAATCATTTCAGAGGAAGAGGTATTTTTACAATACTCGAAACAAATCACAAATAATTTCGTCCATTAACTGTTTGTCCTCTAAAAATTAACTAAATTAACACCCTTTAAGAGCAACGATGCTGAGGCATAATCTGAGAGAGAAGAAGATTAATAAAGAGTGAAATATCTACATCTTCATGCTGTAGTGTAGCACTCTATTTGGCTCGCTGGTCTGTTTCTTCATAGGTTGGAATATTATAGTAGTTCAAGAAACAGTGACTTTAAAGTATTAAACCAGTGTACTATTTTTACATTCTTCGTAATCTTTGCCTCTTAACTGCTATTGATTTACTACTGCCTTCCGCTTCAGCAGCTCTAAATAGTGAACACTTTGAAAACTCATTCTACAAAATGTAATTCTGCAAAACCGTCCGAATTTGAGCTGCATTCATAGTCTGACATCGTTATTACTATATTTTGTATTATTTCGTTGTAGATTATTTATAAATTATTAGCATGTTGTACTGTTTCGTCATAATTATCAAAATATATTACTCTGCTGTAATTTATTATTAAAATGCCACATTATAAGTGATTAAAATATTGTAGTATGACACTGTGAGCTATTTGAAAGTTATATTATTTCCCTATGAATAAATTTAAATGTTCCATTATTCCACTGTGAACTATTTAAATGTTCTATTATTTCATTGTGAACTATTTAGATGTTATATTAATTCACTGTGAACTATTTAAATGTTCTATTATTCCACTGTGAACTATATAAATGTTCTATTATTCCACTGTGAACTATATAAATGTTCTATTATTCCACTGTGAACTATTTAAATGTTCTATTATTCCACTGTGAACTATTTAAATGTTCTATTATTCCACTGTGAACTATATAAATGTTCTATTATTCCACTGTGAACTATATAAATGTTCTATTATTCCACTGTGAACTATTTAAATGTTCTATTATTCCACTGTGAACTATATAAATGTTCTATTATTCCACTGTGAACTATATAAATGTTCTATTATTCCACTGTGAACTATTTATATTTTCTCTTCAGAAAGACATTTTGGAGTTAATCGGCAAAAGGCGATGACGTAAGAAAGAAATAAAGTTTGTGGTAGAACGGAATAACAAGTGATTGAAATCAAGTGAAACTTTAATGTGAATACTTCATAACTTGGGAGCCGTGATAGCTCAGTGGTTAGTGAACTGGACTACAAAGGACAAGAGGTAGGGTTCGATCCCAAAAGACGGGGTCCGGTTCACCCAGCCTTTAATGGATACCAGATCTTTTTTGGGAGAGTAAAGCGGCACGGGCGTAATACCGACCACATTATCCCAAAAATCATGTGCCGAAGGTCTGTAAAATGTATGGTCACTAACATCATATTCCCTATACACCACTTGACGTGACGTGGGTACTTTACTTTATTTTTACTTCATAACTTACAAATTATTAATTGTAATTAAATGAATTATTATTAACGCTTGTTAGATTAGAGATGACATATTTTTGTGCGGTTTCATGTGGATGGGAAGAACTGTAAATGACGTTTGTTCTTTTACCATTGTTCATCCACGATAGGAACAGTACACGTCATCCGGGTTGGTAGCCTAATTGGGAAAACCACCCAACTGGACTACCGACGTTTGGACAACCCATGTTGGATTCCCGCTGAAACCAGTGTGAATTGTACTCGTAGTTAGAAAAAAACACCTCCGCGGTCGACCCAGCTGCTAGCAGAAAAGGGTACCAGGGTATTACTCTGGGAAGGTGAGGAAAGCCGCCTCGCATCGTGAGTTTCAATGCTTGAAGCGACACTATCCAGAAGTCTCTGAACACTTCTGGATAGGCTGCCGAGCACATATGGGTGAAAACTCGCGTGCTAAGACCCCGATTCAAGTCTTGTACTTTACCTTTACCTTTACCTTTACCTTTACCTTTACCTTTACCTTTACCTTTACCTTTACCTTTACCTTTACCTTTACCTTTACCTTTACCTTCACCTTTACCTTTACCTTTACCTTTACCTTTACCTTTACCTTTACCTTTACCAGTTACTTTAATAATATATTTGTATTTGTATTTATATATGTTCAAGACATTTCGAGTAAAAATATTCGTTTTTCCTGTCCTATTTTGTTCGCGAAGGTGTATTAACCAATTTTAAAAATTATTTCACCGTATCTGCTTTGAAACGGATCCACGTGTATACACTTATTGTCATGCATTTACCGGCTGTGTGTCCCACATTGTCGTTAATTAGTGTTTCTTTCCGCGTCATCTACTTACACTTTTTAATCTATGTGGTTTGTTAAATCTAGCGAGGCATTTGTCAAAATCTCAGTCAAATGTCAAGTTGAATGTAGCAAATTTCAGGATGATATCGTTCAGTAAAGCATGAAAAGGTAGCGGTACGAGACTTGAATTGGCGTTTTAGCAAGCGGGTTTTTACCCATATGTGCTCGGCCGCCTATCAAAAAGTGTTCGGTGACTTCTGTCTAGTGTCGACTCAAACATCGTAACTCACGAGCGAGACGTCATTCCTTACCTTCCAAGAGTATGAACCCTGGTACCCATCTCTCCCAGCGGCTGGATCGACCGCAGTATCTTTTGTTCTCAACCTGGAGTATAAGTCACACCTCTTCCGGTGAGAATCGAACACGGGGTTGTCTGAACGGCGGTAGCTAATGTGAGGGTTTTCCCAACTAGGCTACCGAAGCCCCCAGTGAAGCATAAATTGTCAAGTATGAGAACCATCCAATAACCTATATCAAGGTTAAATATAAATAACATCAGGTCGGTTTTGTAACTTTCTGCCGCTGGAGCACACTTTAAGACGTCTTCACAATTGTATTTTAACCATCACGATCAAGCGCTTTATGGCTCAGAAATATAGCTATTTAAGATCAATACCCTTCTAAAAGTCATCTTGGAAGGGAGGGTATACGAGGCAGGCTAAGAAAAAGTAGACTGATAACATCAAAAGATGAACAGGTGAAAATATGAAAACATACACCATCAAGGAAAGAGACAGAGGAAAATGGCGCTGCATGGTAGCCAACATTATAAAGGTAGTCTTCTTCTTCCTTTCAGCTCCCTGTGGAGCATAGGTCTTCAACAAACACTTTCCAAGTCGTTCTGTTTCTTGCCATTCTTTTAAGATCATTCCATGTCTTCCCCATCATCTTCATCTCTCCTTCTATCTGTCTTCTCCAAGAATTCCTTGGTCTTCCTCTTTAGGTAAAGTACGAGATTTGAATTGGCGTCTTAACACAAGAGTTTTGATCCATATATGCTCGGCCACCTATCCAGAAGTGTTCGGATACTTCCGTATAGTGTCGCTTCAAGCGACGAAACTAACGATGCCCGGCAACCTTCAGTGTGGACACGGCACTCAATAAGTAAACGAATTATTCTGGGGGGCAGGTGGGGGCGGATTGAGGAAGGCAGGAGGAGGGTAGAGTAGTAACTAGCCTTTCTCTTTTCTAAAACTTTAATCGTACCGCACCTCTTCTTTCCTATCTATTACATTTTAGTTATGTCTTGTGTATGAAGGGAGTCACGATAGTTCAGTGGTTAGTGAACTGGACTACAAAGGACAAGAGGTAGGGCTCGTCCCAAACGACGGCTTCCGGGTTCACCCAGCCTTAAATGGGTACCGGATTTTTTTCTGCGAAAGTAAAGCGGCAAGGGCGTAATACCGACAACATTACCCCAAAAATCATGTGATGAAGGTCTGTAAAATTTATAATCACTTACACCATATTCCATATAAGCCCCTAAGCGTGACGGGGTACTTTAGTTTACTTTACTTGTGTACGTCCCATCAAAGATAAAGCTTGGAAAAGGGATTATTCATACAACCACAGATATGATCATTCATTTCAGAATTTTATTAATGGCGGTTATTAATTGTTGTCGTTTGGTGCAAATATTGTAAACATAGGCAAATGCTTTATATAAGACATTGCAACTTTTCTTTTCAGTAGAGTTAAGGGGGAGGAAGAAAGGGAGGGAGGGGGAGGGGTGGGGATGAACAGAAACAGAACAGTAAAAACAAATGATGAACATAAATTAAAAAATAAAAAAAAAATAAAAAAATAAATTAGCAAGAAAGAATTAAAAACTACTGCAAAAATATAAGAAAGAAAGGAAAAAAAAACAAAAACACAAACAAAACAAACCAACAAAGAATTAATGAGGTGAAAAAGAAAGAAAGAAAGAAAGAATATACATTTGTATAAAACATAGAACAAAACAAGAATAATAAGGGATATAGAGAAAACAGAGAAACCACGATAAAGAAATAAAGACAGAGAGGGAAGAGTGAGCGATAGAGAAAGAATTAGTATAGGCGATGTCATTATACACAAATGTTCAGACTTTTAACCGCAAAAAACGAGATCTAATTATTAGCAGTCCCACTCAAACAAAATGACATGTGGTTTTACAAAAGCTACATGTCAACGAGATGACAGTGTAATTACTGAAATAATTGTTGCCTGTGCTAGCATTAGTTTTCATCAATTTTTCCAGTTAAATTATTTGCAATCCCGGACGATACGGCAACCGTTTTTGTACATAGTAATTATGAGATTTTAAATTATTTTGTGTCTTTGAATTCCGTATTTCCACATTGTTCTTTTGTTATAGAGTTCTCACGGGAAATTATAAAAAATGTGATGGCAGTAATAACGAAGAGGAGTAAGAACTATTCAGACCATACTTCTAGAAAATAAAAATAAAATTTAGCTAGACAGAAATTAAGCTGGAAACTGCAAGTAATTAGCAGAGTGTGAAAGTGAAAAGATCGTATCACCGTTTTAGCATGTCATTTACCCGTGCGAAAAATACAAATTACATACCAATTAAATAAAGTAAAAACTGTATCTTTTAATTAAAGATATCATTGTCATTACTGAAACACTGGGTGTCATTTGGACACGGATGTCTGCAACTAGAATCCTCGGTTTCACTATGTCACGAGTGTTTCATTTTAATAGTCCATTATACTTGATGAAGGCTACTGTCGAAATGTAGTTTGATTTGTATTTCTATTAGTTTAGCTGCTCCATACAGTTTTATGTTTATTTTACATGTTTTCCGTAGCCCCGCATAGTATTTAATATTTGGTATTGAGTTATTGAGTTATTTGCGGGTCATCATCATTGCACTCCGTACATGTCCATAGGTGCTCAGATCCCCTCCGCAGCAAGTCCCGTCCAGCGACTGACGACTCCAGTTCTGTGTTGGTTGATAAGTCTTCTTATACGCCCACTAAGTTTCTCATTTCTGGCTGTGCCCATCTTAACTCCCATCTCTTTCATCCGAAGAAGTGACGTGGATTTGTGTTTGTCGAAATCCTGTACTCTTCCCACACCTCGGAGGGCAATGATGAAGTCCGGCTGACCGTCCTCAACGACAGCGCAGCTAGCCAATCTCTCCGCTCTTTCATTTCCCCGTACATGCCCAGGGACATAGACAAAGGTGACCTTACGCACTTTTGACTTCTGCATTTTGGTGTATTTAACATTTGTACTTATCTCTGTCATGCGTAGCTAGCACAGTTGTTTGTCACTTATACTTTCGTTTATTTGTTTATCTGTTTCCTTCCATAAAGATTACACACACATACTTCTTCTATTATACATTTCAAGAGAATATAAAAAGTTGTATCTTAAAAGAAAAAAATTAATTATGGTTAACAAGTGAACATTGCATCCCTCGAAGCTCTCATATTTCCCAGTCTTTGATTATTTTTCTTACGAACATTAACTACTACAATATCATTCATATATTAAATATTTGCTTTAAATCTGTCACCTTATGTTCTAATGGTGCACGTCAAACAAGAAGCAGACAGATTCATAGAAAAAGAGAATACACGGCGAAAGGAAAGAAAAGAAAAAAATAACATGTCTAGAAGCACTGAAAAATCCATAGTCAACTATGTTGACAGAGACTACTACTGCTACTACGTCTTGTGTGTGGTGTCAAAGATTGAAACCACTCCCATAAATTATCAGTTTTAAGAATAAGAGGAATGTACTAAATTTAGAACATCTTCATCCATAAATGTTGCAACATTTCGAAGATTGGACCTAAAATGTCACTTTGAGATTAAAATAAGGAAGGAATACATCTAGAAACAGTCCAGAGCTACAACTACCTGGGACATACTATAACCAGTGATGGAGAATGTACAACTGAAATAAATAAAAGAAAAGGTATGGCAAAAAGTAATTTCAATGCCATGAAGAATATACTAACATCAAAACAAAAAACACCAGGGCTAAAACTAAGAATAGCTAAATGTTACATCTTCTCAATATTCCTGTATGGTGCAGAAACCTGGACATTAGACCAGAAAACAGAATAGAAAATTAAAGCCTTTGAAATGTGGATTTATAGAAGAATAGGTAGAATTGGATGGAAAGAAAAGAAAACAAACGAGGAAGTTTTAAAACAACTAAAATGAAAAGAGAACTACTAAACACAATTCAAACAAGACAAATGAAATTTTTGGGTCATGTTAAAAGACACAACAACCTAATAAAAGTAATATTGGAAGGGAAAATACAAGGTAAAAGAGGCAGAGGCAAACCAAGACTAACATGGTCGAGTAACATCAAATGATGGACAAGTCAGCCTATGACAATCTGCACCATCAAAGCAAGAGACAACTTGGAATGGCGCTCCATGGTAGCCAACCTTCGATGTGGAGACGGCACTCAATGATGAACTACTTACTGGTTGGAGAGTTCAAAATCTGTTTACTCATGGATGTCGTCTTGCAAGCTCTTTCTTTGCCAGTCTCTCCTTCTTCTTCTCCTCCTCGCCGATCTCTACAATGTTACCAAATTGATGAGCAGGACTTGCTGCTGTACCCCCTCAGTTTACTTTGCTTCACACACTAACTAAGAATCGATGATCAGCAGTTATTTGTAGTCAGAGATATCTCTCTCGTGAAAAAAACCAAATGTATCAGACCAGTTCGAGACCAGACTCACAATTCTAAGTATGCATCACGCTTTCACTTCACTGATATGGACTGTTCCGCAGCGACACTTCTCCTGCGTCGATTTGCTCTGGTCAAGCTCTCGTCATTGACGTCAAACTAGTAAAAAAAAGTAAAGTAGTCACGCCTAGTGGCGTATAGGGAAATATGGTGTTAGTGACCCTATATTTTATAGACCTTCAGCACATGATTTTTGGGGTAATGTTGTCGGTATTACGCCCGTGCTGCTTTACTTTCCCAGAAAAAAAATCCGGTACCCATTTAAGGCTGGGTGAACCCGGAAGCCGTCGGTTGGGATCGAACGCTACCTCTTGTCCTTTGTAGTCCAGTTCACTAACTACTGAGCTATCGCGGCTCCGTCGTCAATCTAGATTCTGTGATATTCGCTGATTATGTTCTTTAAGCAAAGTTTATATTTAGAACAATCGACGATTATATAGAACAAATTATTCACTTGGTTCGGGCTTGAGAATCTTTCTTTTGATAGGAAAGGCCATTGGCGGCATTTTAATGTTCATGGAAAACAAGAGGACAACATTAACTAATAACTGGAGACGAAGGCGCGCCTCACAGCAGCAGAGCTGAAAGTTGTCAGGGCCCCACAGCTGGTGGTTTGCGCCAGGATCGGTGAACCAGAAACATCCAGACCCTGCTGCACCTCTCCGTGGTGCTTCCAGTAACGGACTAATCTATCTAGTCTGTCCAAGCGAGTAGGGATCGAAGAGGGAAGACAACCCGATACTCAAATATGTCGTGCTGAAGTCGGATGTGTTGGGCCGAAAGGCGCAAATATGAAAGTTATACTACAAACCAGAACACAACGCAGACACGCCCACTTATCGTCCATTTAAGGGCGGATGACGAAGAAGTGTATTCCTTTAGTCATCGGGCGAACACAAGCAAGAAACTAATATTTATCAGAGAAAAACCTGCATCTTTTGGTAACACATGTGAGTATTATTTGATGTATCCAATATGTAAATATAGCGAATATCCTATTGTGCTAGTTTATATTAAGTTGGCGATAGAAATGGTTGCCATTTGTGCCAGATTTTAATATAAATAGATTAGTTAAGCCTAAATATCTATAGATACATTAAATCTTCCTAAAGGAAAATATACCTTGTATACGCTCATTCATATAAGGATGGAATTGAAATGTCATATTACTGATGAAACATACAATAGCATATGACAACTCTCGTGTAATAAATTACTTCCTTTAATATACTTAGAAAACTCGAAACATATAAAGTTACATACGACATAGTCTCTTGATTCAAATAACAACTTACTACTCACCACTTCGAGTCCCAGAAGTGGACTTTTTTCAGATCGACAAGGATCCGGATTGACTAAGCTTCTAAAAATGGGTACCAGAGAAATTTCTAGGAAGTAAAGGCGGCCTGGCGTGATACCTACTACATCATCAAAAAGTGTGGTGGTCATAGAGATATATGATGACCAACATCAAAATACGCCAAGCGATGCCTGGATTTAACCTTTACTTTATTACTCACTATAATCATTTTTCAGAAGAAATAGAAAAAAAGGGGAAAAAGTAAAGACGATCAAAGTAAGATAAGGATATAAAAAGGAAATGAAGTAAAGAAAAAGTAGTTGTCTGATAGTCATTATCATCATCATCAATTATCATGCTTGCTGGTGTATTGATAACAATAATGCCTCTTTAAAATAAAAATATATCGTTACATTTGTTGTCATCTCAATTCTTAACTTCACACAAAACCATTCTCTTAATTAAACCATCTGGTATATTTTTGCACTGTTTTTCTTATCCCCCCCCCCCCCCCCATTATTTTATAGCCTGGTTCAGCCAAAGGTGTCGAGAAATCGAAACTATGAAAAGAAACAAGATTTAAGAGGGATGCACACAGAAATAAAGAGAATGACTAGTAAAAATGAAAAAGCACAGAAATTGGATGTATTGCAAACACAAAAGGAAAAATGCTAACAGACAACAAAGATATCGTTAACAGATGACAGGAATATATAACACAATTATTTTATGATGGAATTGAAAAGAAACCAATTATAAAATATACGTCAGGTTATAAAATATTAAAATCGGAAGTGGAAAAGCTTTACAAACTATGAAAAAGGGAAAAGCTGCAGGATCTGACAACATACAGATAGAGATGACAAAGGCACTAGAAGATTTTGGCATCGAAACGATCACAGACATATCCAACGACATATACCATACTGGATACATACCAATTGAACCAGACGCATAAAATTCTATTGCATTGCTTAAAATGAATGGTGCAGTTGAATGCAGTGATTTTAGTTTAATACACCTATTGAACTATGTAACAAACATTTTTCTAAAAGTTATACAAGGAAGGATTCAGAATAAAATTAATAATGAATTAGAAGAACAACAATTTGGATTTAGGAAAAACAGTGGGACAAAAGAAGTCTCATTCTGCATGAGGACATTAATCGAAAGGCACACAGAAGTAAACAAACCAATATATACTTGCTTTATAGACTACACTATAGGCCTTTGATAGAATTCACGATGAAAAACTTTCCATTATACTCTTGACTGCCTAAAATAGATACATCTAGATGAAACAGACATACGACTAATATGTAATTTACACTGAGAGCAAACAGCAATAATAAAATATAACAAGGAGAACACTACACCGGTTGATATAAAAAAAGGAGTAAGACAGGAATGCATCCTATCACCAAGCTTGTTCATTCTATACACTGAGCAAATCTTTAAAAGCATCACAGAGATGCCAGGCCTACACATTAATGGAAAGATAATCAATAACCTAAGATATACTGATATTGCTATACTACTAGCAGAAAATAAAAAAAAATCTACAACAATTACTTAATGAAATAAACACGACAAGCAATAAATATGAACTAGATATGAATATCAAAAAGACTAAAACTATAATCAAAAACAATGATAATACTCAAAACCTACAAGTGGATATCAAAGTTGAAGGAATAGACCTGGAGACAGTTCAGAGTTAAAACTACCTCGGACATACTATAACCAGTGATGGAAAATGTAGAATTGAAATAAATAAAAGAATAGGAATGGCAAAAAGCAATGTTAATGCCATGAAAAGTATACTAACATCAAAATAACACCAGGACTAAAACTAAGAATAGCAAAATGTTATATCTTCTCAACATTCCTTTATGATGCAGAAATACGGACATTAGACAAGAAAACAAAAAAGAAAATTGAAGCCTTTGGAGTGTGGACTTCATTTATAGAAGAAATGGATAGAAAGAAAAGAAAACAGAAAGTCTTAAAATGAAGTCTTAAAACAACTAAAAATGAAAGGAGAACTACTAAACACAAATCAAAGAAGACATGATATTTTTGGGCCATGTTAAAAGACACAGCAGCCTACTAAAAGTAAACTTGGAAGGGAAAATACAAGGTAAAAGAGGCAGGCCAAGACTAACATGGACGAGTAACATCAAATGGCGACAAGTCAGCCCAAATCATTTTGCACATCAAAGCAAGAGACAGAGCGGAATGGCGCTCCATGGTAGCCTACCTTCGTTGCGGAGACTGCACTCAGTGATGATAATGATTCTCTAGCTATATAATATATGACTCTGTTTCTCCCTTCTCAATACATACCTACCTTCCCCTTCCCCCCCCCCAAGTCATTATTACCTTCACAAGATAATGGAAGTGAAGGTTATCTTTTTTTTTTTTTTTTTTTTTTCCTAGCTCTCAGTGGAATTTCTTGAACTTTTCCACCGTTTTGGTTTCTCATGGTCTTCTGGAGAACACATATATTCAGCTGTTTGTGTTTGTCCTTCCCATAGGAACAGAGGATTGTTTGATTATCTTTATATCTGTTGTACTGAAGTTAACATGAACTCTAGCCTGTTTGATCATCTTCTCATCTGTTGTACTGAAGTTAACATGAACTCTAGCCTGTTTGATCATCTTCTCATCTGTTGTACTGAAGTTAACATGAACACTAGCCTGTTTGATCATCTTTTCATCTGTTGTACTGAAGTTAACATGAACTCTAGCCTGTTTGATCATCTTTTCATCTGTTGTACTGAAGTTAACATGGACTCTAGCCTGTTTGATCATCTTTTCATCTATTATACTGAAGATAACATGGACTCTAGCCTGTTTGATCACCTTTTCATCTGCTGTACTGAAATTATCATGGACTCTAGCCTGTTTGATCACCTTTTCATCTGCTGTACTGAAATTATCATGGACTCTAAACTGTTTGATCAACCTTTCATATGTTGTACTAAATGTAACAACGAAGCTTACCAATCCCAAGGAGCAATCTTATCTTCTCTTGGTAAAAAAGCAGTCTGTTACTTTCCATCGTGCTCTGCTTCTATTTTTATTAAGCTTTCAAATTATTTTATATAAAGAGTTTTAATCACTTTGTTTTGTTTTATCTTTAATTTCAATTTTACAACATTCTTTTTTCGAGTTTTTTTTTTTACTTTCTCTTTTATGTTTATTCTCCTTTGTGCTTATATATGTTTGTGTATGTGTATTTCTATTTATGTATGTAGGTATGTATGTGTGTAATTATGTATGCATGCATGCATGGATGTCTTTATGTGTGTATGTCTGTCTGTATGCATGTATGTATGTATGTATGTATGTATGTATGTATGTATGTATGTATGTATGTATGTATGTATGTATGTATGTATGTATGTATGTATCCATGTATGTATTTATATATGTATGTATTATATATATACATGTATGTGTGTATGCAAGTATGTATGTGTGCATACGTGTGTAGGTATGTAGATATGCATATGCATATGTATGTATGTATGTTTGTATGCATGTATGTATGTATGAATATATGTATGTTTGTGTGTATGTATGTATGTATTCATGCATGTATGTATATACGTCTGTATGAGTGTGTGTCTATGTAGGTATGTAAATGTATGTACGTATATATGTATGCAATTATGTATGTGTCTATGCATGTATTTATGTGTGCATATGTGTGTAGGTATATATCTGTATGCACATAGGTATGCAAATATGTGAAATCTTAGATGCAGATATGCGTGTATGCATGTAATTGTCTATATTTATGGAAATGCCGTCTCCTCGGCATCGTGGCGCAGCGGTTACAACAAGCGCTATAATTTTGTATATATGGTTGGCACTACGCCAGACCGTCTTTTTCCTATTAAAAATATCTCCTATATCAGTCTAAAGTTGAGCGGCCAATAAAATGGCCGCTCGTGGCATTAAACTCGACCCGTTGTCCTCAGTACGCCATTTTTCTAACCCCTGCTCCGCCACTGCTTGCATGCTCACATTGGAAAGTCCAGAAACAGATTCACTAAATTCTGAAACTGTAGATTATTACAACCAACCAACACATGAGATTCTTCTTCTTCTACCTTTCAGCTCCCTGTGGAGCATAGGTCTTCAACAAATACTTTCAAAGTCGTTCTGTTTCTTGCCATTCTTTTAAGATCATTCCATGTCTTCCCCATCATCTTCATATCTGCTTCTATCTGTCTTCTCCAAGAATTCTTTGGTCATCCTCTTTGTCTTTTCCCCTGGGGATTCCAAAAAAGGGCATGTTGTGTAATACTCTCAGTTGGCTTCCGCAGTGTGTATCCTATCCAGCGCTATCGTCTTCGCTGTATCTCTTTATCCACTGGTATTTGACTGGTACATTTCCATAATACTATGTTAGTGAATTTGTCCTGCCATTTCCACCCTTTAATTCTTACACATGAGATTGGACTTCTCATAATTTCTACTAAGAAAAGTGAAAGTTAAAACTTAAAATTGTTTGGAATCAATCAAGAATTACCCCTATGTGAAATAAAAATAAAATATTATAAACAAACAATTTTAAATTGTCAGTGAATAATTCTTGTAATTATTTTACCATTAAATTAATATCCCAGTAAATTAGGAAACTTATAACTTTAAGTAACTGCCAGCACGACAAAGCATATTTTAGGACGAATTATCTCGTTTCTATTAGTGTTAATTGAGTGAAGCTGGTATTTTAAAGTTTATTTAGCCATCTTTCTCCATTTTATACTCCCAATACAAACAATGGTTACGAAAAGTTATAATTATTTACGAAGAAAATAACACAAAACTGTTTATAGTGCAGAGCTTTATGACATTCAAATTTGCATACTCACTCAAACAGAATGACATTTATAATTGTTGATGACACGAGACATAATTATTTAAACGTTATTCAAAAGTTCCACAAGAGTTGAGCAAATTGTCGACGGACAAACGAAACAAATATTAATATACTGTTTACCAAAAGAATTTCTCATTTTATTATTTATCAATTTGGAGAAAAAAATAATCATCAACGCAAATTATTTAATAATTCCGATTTCTGTAATCGAGATCTGAGTGTGTTGGAAAGTTTATTCCATTGGTTGAGTGGAATCGTTTCCTAATGTGGATGATATGGCTTCATTAAGGGCGGTAAGACCAACAATTGTTTTTAAAATTATCTATAGATGTACTTGGACTGACTAAGTAAGGACTTGCTGAATTTAACATGGAGGGCGAGTGGGATTAGCTCATGAGACGTTGAAATAACGGTAGAGGGCGCCAGCATAAACTAAGGTATCATTGGGATCAAGTAATGATGCAACGTGATTACGAAATTAAATGCTGAAATTAATTTGGGGGAAGCTTGGATTAAGTGAAAGGTGCTAAGATTATCTAAGACGTTGCTGGAAGAAAATTGAAGAAGTTGTTTGAATTATCCTTTAGGTTTTTGGGATTAAATAAGGAACTCTTGGATTAACAAATGGAGAGCTGAAAATTATTAATGAGGCATTACAATTAGTTAATATGGCGCTGACGATAACTAAGAGACGCATTCATTAACTAAAGAGTTGTTGAACGTAAATAAAAGGGGCATGACTTAACTAAAGAGTCGCTGAAGGAAAGAATAGGGGCATGAATTAACTTAAGAGTCTTTGGAGCTAACTAATAAGAAACATGAATTAACTTAAGCGACGTTGGAGCTAACTAATAAGAAACATGAATTAACTTAAGCGACGTTGGAGCTAACTAATAAGAAACATGAATTAACTTAAGAGACGTTGGAGCTAACAAATAAGAAACGTCAATTAACTTAAGAGCCATTGGAGCTAACTAATAAGAAACATTAATTAACTTAAGAGACGTTGGAACTAACTAATAAGAAACATGAATTAACTTAAGTGTCCGTGGAAGTAACTATGAATATTTTTTAAGGCAATGACATTTTGTAGTTATACGAAATGACACTAACTGTATTGTCTTAGAGTGTAAGCTCTTGGATAGTGATTAACCTTGGGAATTTAAACTCTTGTATTGTTAACCCTGCAAGCGGTTTAATTTCGATTTTATAGAATTACCTCTACCGTACAAAAGTGAGTCAAATAAGACATTTAAATTTTATGTTTATGTTTCGTTGACTGTATGATCTAGTATAGTCTATGTTGCGTTTAATACAAGTCCGCCAGCTCTTACAAACTGCAATAACTACTATGCAAATGAATTCCTTTGGTTGCATGCGCTGCCATTACCGCACCGTCTGTCGCACCTTTATCTCGGCGGTTCCGAAAGTTTTTCCGCCATCTCTTCTTTGATTGATCCAAACATGTGGTAGTTAGTCACTGATGACGTAGTCCCGTGCGTACTGTGGATGTGGAAGACGTTCGAAATGTAGGACTTGTGGGTCTTAACAGTCACACGTGCAGCGGTGGGCTGAGTATTTAATAGTATCTCACGTTTACCTAGTAATCACGTGATTTGGAATTGACTGTAGGTCAAAGTTCATTGCTTTGACTATTTGAGTTTGAGGCAATGTCTATAATGTTCTATATTGTCATATAGTGCTTGCAAATTAAGCTTCTTCTTATTTTACTTCCTTTCAGCTCCCTGTGGAACATAAGTCGTTAACAAACACTTTCCAAGCCGCCCTGTTTCTTGTCATTCTGTTAAGATAGTTCCATGTCTTCCCCATCCTTTTTTCCTCTGCTTCCGCCTGTCTTCTCCGTGTGTATTTTGGTCTTTCTCCATGTCTCATTCACTTAGTTTTCCAAAAATGAAAAAGGAAATTGAGCTTCGTTCATTAGGAAAAGTCAGTATTATTGTCCTTGTAAATGGCTGTGTGCTGAAGTTTAGCTTTTCTTTTCTTTTCTTGTTATTTTGTGGGACATGATAACACCATCCATTAATCGTTCACTTATTAGGTTTCAATTATTGATAGTGGAGTCAGTGACATCTCTTGACTGTGGAGTCAATAACAGTTCTTGATAGTGGAATCAGTGACAACTCTTGATTGTGGAGTCAACAACAGTTCTTGATAGTGGAGTCAGTGACAACTCTTGATTGTGGAGTCAACAATAGTTCTTGATGGTGGAGTTAGTTACAATCTTGATAGTGGAGTCAGTGACAACTCTTGATTGTGGAGTCAACAATAGTTCTTGATGGTGGAGTTAGTTACAATCTTGATAGTGGAGTCAGGTACAATCTTGAGAGTGGAGTCAGTAACAAACCTTGATAGTGCAGTCGGTGTTAATTCTCATTTGGAAGTCGCTATATTAAACGCGTCTAAAAAGCTTTGCACAGATATTAGAAGTCGCTGTTTTAATTCTGAAGTCTTCGGCTGCTGCGCACCCACCTTGCAGACAATGGGACAAACAATGACTGATGTGAACTAAGCCATGACTCATCTTTACAACCGTCGCTTTTTTTTTTCCTTTACTCGCGTTTGGCGTCGAGAAATGTCTGTCAGAGAAGTCACTCCATTGATGAACTACCAACTCTTTTATTTATTGCAGTAAAGACACGCAACACAAATTTCAACTTTATTTGTCAATAAACTACAGTAGGTTTCACTCCTTAATTATTAAAACAAGTAATGAAGAAATGCTGCTTCTCTTCGCTGAATGTTTCAGGTGAGAGAGACGACTATCTTTACACTTCTACTACCACAGCTTGTTGCCTCTCTGCATTGTCCCTCTAACATGTAGAATATTCTGTGCGCCAATGATAAATACCACCAACTTACAGAATAATGGCACTGCGTTTCGCATGTATATCATTACTTTAAGGTGATCATTTGAATCATACTTTTAATAACGCAACCGTTCTTTGCATTCTACATAACGCTTTGGTTAGTAGATGCGTAGCACTGTTTGTAATCCAATGTACTCGTTAATCAGAAATTATGTTTACTCCCATTTGCAACCTTCGATCGTCAGGCAATGAATGGACCGTGAACAGCTTCTGAATAGTTCATTTTAATGAGCCGTAGGTGGCCGTGAGAACGTGTGTACGGAACAATGAGACGTTGATAACGAGTTCGGGAATCCAAAGTAACCGGGCGGTTATGGTGAGTTTATGGAAACAAAACGGTGATGACTTGAAACAGTTTGGGAACCTTCGGAAAAAATAACTGTTTCGTAGCGATTAAACAGTTTGTAGTAAATAAGGTCTGCTTTGAAAATGGTAACACAATTTCAAAATACAAATTGTCGTTGTTAATTCAACAGCCTGGGAAAACTGGTTTTTAGAACCAATTTGCCTGGTTTTTTTTTTTTTTTTTTCTGAAATGTTGATAACACAGCACCAGTCCGTAAACTAGCAGTTGTTCCTAAACTTCATATTTGCTTAGTGGTTCAGATACTCAGTTACAGCAAGGAAAACATAAACTCCTTCTCCTGAAAGGATTGAGACTATTACATTCGGATCGAGACACCAGTCACCAAGCCATAAAATCACATACGATTCTACTGCTTATAGTACTAAAAATAGTTGAAGTTGCACATGCATGTTGGTAGGTCAGCAATGAAGACCTGAGGATAAACAATGGGTCTGTGGTAAACGATTGGTCAGTAAACGTTCCGTTACTTACGCAACTTATAATGCAACAAAAATGTCTAGCAACTAGTCTAGATCCCATATTTCTTCCTGGATCAATAGCCAGTGTTGTTCTGCATAATAGATTAGCATCAAAGTCTAGTACGTTGATCTCTACACTCTATGACAGTGTTAATCAGGTCAAATTCGGCCTCCATTGTTTATTTATATATCTCTTTTGATCATTGTACATTTGTTACAAAAAGAGGAAAATTAGAACAATGGACAAACTAACATATACCAAAGTAAACTGACTCTTATTTAACTTATCCCAAAATATTTTAGATAAAAGTTTGAAAATGTAACTTTGTTAGCGCTGTACAAAATAAAATCACGAAATTAGCTCATTTGACCAAAATGAAGCTCTGATGGGAAATTTTACAAATCAATTTGGCCCACTTCTCCAAAAAATGTGTTAACCCTTGGTCCAGGATAATTATAGATTGAACACAAACTGGCTCATATGTAGTTTTGTGACACGAGGCAAAGAAGTCGAGCACCATGTAAGAACTACCGTGAAGTTCACAGCTAAGTGAGAAAACAGCAAGTCCAGCTAGGAGGTACCACCACATTGTGGAGTCATGCACATCTCCGCTTAAAACGTCACAGCACATTCTCTTTTGCGTATCAATTTTCCAAACACGAAATCTCCGGAAAGAACTGGCTTGCCCTACTTCAAATGAGCATTCAATCATGTGTTTTGTCACAGCTCGTTTTTATGAAAACTGTGCTAGGACAATTCACCTTAGCCTAACATGATCAGTATCAGAACAATTTGTTAGAAAGTTCAATAGCCAGTCCCTGGAGGCTCAAGTTTCATTTGGCACTCATGGAAATCGAAGCTAATTTGGACGCCGTTTTAATGAATTGTCTTGAACGAATAGCGTATTGTCATTGATGAAACACCCATCGTGGCATAATAGTTTATTTCGTTCTGTTTTCTGGTGTGGCCGTTGCGCTGTAGTAGAGGAGGACACTGACGTGCTCATGAGCCTCAGTGTGAGATGGGGCTGTGCGATAATTCGGAAGGTGTGCTGGAAAAGTCCGACCCCACAGATCCTATCATGTCATCGGAGTGCATGTAGCCGCGATGCATGACCAGGTCGCCGTGGACCGGGCTTCGGGCAAGCCCAACATGCATCAACATATCTGAGTGATGTGGAGGGCTGCCCATACCGTGGTCCATGTGATCAAACGATGACATCTAGGAAAATGGAGGGAAAAAATAACATAAGTTGTAATTAATTATGAGAGGTTTGACGAAGATATTCACATGTTATGTTATGATCATGTAAAATAACCTTTTCATTTGATTGTCACAGATTTACCTTGTTTGTATACATCATAGATTCAGCACCAAACAGTAAACAACGAAGTACATGTACATTTGTCATTGTTTAGCCTCAACCACGCCAGATAAAGTAGATGATCATGTCTTTCCACAATCCTTTATCTTTACAACTGTGTATCTGTTGTTCACTTTCTATCAAACCATTCCCTTAATTTGCTTTGTTTATTTTTCCCTTTTATATCTTCTTCCCTTAATTTATCCAGTTGCCACAATATAATCATTTAGTCGACTTCTCATAGCGTGGTCAACAAATTATTGTTTATCCTGATGTTCACAAAACGTTTTGTTTTTATTTCGCCTCATTTTTAGAACGCCCTCGTTACTTTTTTTTTTTTTAATGTACAGGTTACTCTACATTTTTTTTTCTGTAAAATCGCATCTCTGTGACCTTCAATGATTTACTAGTCTATTTCTATTGTCCAGGATTCACTTCCGCATGTTAAGACTATTCCGTATGTTCCGTAGGTTCTATATAACACCGAAGAACTCTTCATCCTCTGTCCATAAAAAAAAATGGGTAGCATTGGGTAGCATATCTCTTTTATTAATTTAACCTCTATATTTTAACTCTATACTTTATCACAGTAAAAGATGAACTATTAGTGACTCTACATATATAACACATATATAAACATTCTTGATTAACTATGTTGCTTCATGTGTGGTCACATTTTGCAAGAGAAAAACAATACAACCTTTCATGTGTGCCATTCCTTTTGTCATTTCTTCCTTAACCTACCAGACACAGTTTCTGCCATTCTGCTGTTTGACATTTAGCCACCCCTTTTCTTTGTTTCTTATGCGCTCAGTCTCCCAGCTATCTTTTTTTTTAAGATTTAGTGTATCCTGTTAGTAACGATAATACTTACGCTTCTTTAAAAAAAAATCCTTTATGTTGGTGTGTATTTTGAGCATACATTATGAGTGTATGTAATGAGCATATAGTATGAGTGAGACATGCTCGGGATATGGTGGTGATACTAACATAAATGTATTGAACATTGAAATAAACAACGAGGCTCTCACTTTGCCTAAAAATAGCATCAATGGTCCTCAAGATATACCACAGTATCGTCCTCCTCATCAGCCATCATCATCTTGAGGTTAACATCATTATCATCTTCCTGACTATAGTGATGATGAGAGTGACGATGATGCTTATGGTGAAGACGTTCGAAACCGATGAAGCTGTTGTCGCTGTTAAAGTGGTCGTGCTCTGCTGAGTTGTGGTACATGTGGTGCTGATGCTGCTGTAATAAAGTGGTACTGTTGTTCATTATGCTGATGTTGCTCACCAGTTGTTGGAAAGGCGCATGAGGATGGTCCATGTCCCCCTGCATGGCGAACTCTGACAGCGCCTTCCAGGGCGTCTGGTAGCTCTGGACCTCCACGGGGTTACCTTGCATCCCAACTGGGGCTCATGACGTACTGGACTGGAAGCAACCATAGGCACTCCTTGCAACGGTCGACTGAGTCCTCCATTCTGTGGAGATAGAAGGTGCTATGGGAAAATGATTGATTGAAGCGAAAGTTGTTTAATTATTAGTTGAATCAATGAAACAAGCAAGGCATATGGAAACGGTTAGTACAGAGGTGGGCTAACTTAGACCCGCAGGTCAGAACTGGTCTACCAAGCTATTTTGACCTGCCTTTGTGCTGGATTTCAAAATTAATATAGACTCCATTTCCTGAACTAATAAATAAATACAAAGTAACACATAAATGCTCAAACCCTAACTGGTAAGCTTTATATTTATAATTCATAGTTGAATTTTCTCTCCTCCTACCCCCCCCCCCCCAAATCAACCTTTCTCTCTCACCCCGTTCCATTTGTCCACTCTCTTTTCTGTCTTCTATTCTCCATCAACAATTAGCTTGTCAGTTTTAGCGAGTAGCGAGCTGTATTATACCAATAGCTTCCACCATTACTGACATGTTATATTGGACCTTGTAACATACAAAATAGAAATTGGCACAGCCCTTGCTGTATTTTGTTTGTTAGAAAATGATTGGCATATTTTTTTTTTAATTAGTATCTTGACTGGATTTATTAAAACAGGGTTTCCGATAGGAAACCTTCAATGACATTTATCAGAGTTTGTATTCATTGCTAATACTCCAGTTTTATGATCGACTAGAGTTTGCTTTTTTACAAAAATGTTGACGGACAGAACTGCCCGATAAAAAGTAAAGGCAACTGGTAATAAACATGTAGTTATCGTCTGTGCCAGGTCGCCAGTACAACTTCTGCTCCAGGAAAAGAAGCACCGTATTACATGGCGGAACAAATAAAAACATTCTACATAAGTGAGGATTGCACTGGGCGTCGGTCGACAAGTCCACTCGTGGAAATAGTTTAACCTTATCTTTCTGTATTGTGGGAAATGATATTTATTGCTAATCGATTACTAACCCCTAGATGATATAATTATATATACACACACATATACGCACACACATGCACACATCACTGTCATGTGGTGGTCTATAGAAAGAGTTCATGAGTCTGTCTAAGAAAATTTGGACCGGGAAGGCAAAAACGGTCTCAAAGTTGCTGTGGTGAAGTCGAATATATCGGGCTAAAAAGCGCAAGATATCGTGGTCTCGGCGGCACTAATGAAACGGTTAACCTTTTCAGAACGAACGAAAGAGAAGGTGCAGCAAAGCTTTTAATTACATATAACCTTTACTGTTTAATCTTAGCTGTCAAATTCTTACAGCGGAAGCTCTCATGCCTCAGTAACGGCACAAAATTGAGGAGTACAGTTTTTACCACCTTGGTATTCTTGCGCGTGCGGTGTACAACAAAGTGGAGCAACATTGGCTGTCACGCCAATTTCTAACATAATTCAGACACCAGGTAAGTCAAGTGTAACATTGTTCACGTTTAAACGGAGCTTAGTTTCGTTCAGTTCCCCTCTTTATTCTCTCTCTCTCTCTCTCTCTCTCTCTCTCTCTCTCTCTCACACTCTCTGTCTATCTATCTTTCACTCTCGCTTTCTCCCTCTTATTCATCTTTAGACCAGAAAACAGAACAGAAAATTGAGGCCTTTGAAATGTGGATTTATAGAAGAATAGGTAAAATTGGATGGAAAGAAAAGAAAACAAACGAGGAAGTTTTAAAACAAATAAAAATGAAGAAACAACTACTAAACACAATTAGAGCAAGACAAATGAAATTTTTGGGTCATGTTAAAAGACACAACAGTATAATAAAAGTAATATTAGAAGGGAAAATACAAGGTAAAAGAGGCAGAGGCAGACCAAGACTAACATGGACGAGTAACATCAAAAGATGGGCAAGTCAGCCTATGGCAATCTGCACCATCAAAGCAAGAGACAGAGTGGAATGGCGCTCCATGGTAGCCAACCTTCGATGCGGAGACGGCACTCAATGATGACGATGATGATTCTTCTTTGTTTCATACTCATATTTATATAAACAAATAGAAGATACACAAACAAACAAAAGAAGCAAAAAGTACAGACAATAAAAATAAAACAAAGGATCAAGAATCAAGGAAAATCCTTGAAGACAAACTAACAGAGGAATTGGAGAAACTCCCTAACAAATAAACACAGTAGAAGAATAGTGGCAGCAGTTTAAGAAAACGGTAATCAACATCTCAAAAACAGTATGTGGAACTAAACTAAGGGGGGGGGGAAGGGAAAAAGAGCACTCCGTAATGAAACGAGAAGCAATCAGAGAAGCCATTAAAGAAAAGAAGAAAATGTTTAAAAATTGGTGGGAGAATAAGAACCAAGAAGAACATGAAAAATATGCCTTAGTTCGGAAAAAAGTTACAATTTTTAATCAAAGAAGCTAAGCAAAACACATGGACAGAATTCGGACAAAAGACGAGCAGGGACTTCAAATCCATAAGCTGAGCTCATAAATGACAAAGACGGACAGCCAATATCAAATAACCAACTTATGCAACAGAGACGGAAATAATATTTAATAGTATACGTCATAGAGTGGGAAAACAACAACTGAAATGGTTGGCCCACCTGGTCAGAATGAATCCTCACCAATCACCATCAAGGGCGTTATTCTCGAGAATGCAGGGAAAAAGACCAAAAGGAAGACCTGGAAGAAGATGGATAGATGCAGTGACAGAGACATATAACAACAAAGGAAAATCACTAATTCAGACAGTTCGAGCAGCTGAAGAACGACAAATGATATAACCACGACACCTTTTCGGTACCAGTGAGGAAGACAAAGAAGAAGTAGAAGATATAGTGGGGAAACGAGTGAGACTGAATGGTCACATCATGAGCGGTCATGATACAGGAAACAAGTGTAGTCCACGGATGTTTGTTTCGGTTTAAGTGATATTTTACTTCTAATCTTGGAAATGTTGCATCGTCTATGGGTGAAGGTTTCCCGGGCCTAGTACATCCCTCTCATTATTAATACTGATATTCTAATGGGAGTGGTTTCAACTTTGGACAACAAACGCACAAAAAGTAAAAATCTTTAGGCAAAGCAAACATTGATACATAAACGATATTTGAGTTGTGAATGCTCAAAACAAGAAGATTAGATATTGGTAAATCTGATAGTTTCGGGGGAGGTGGAGGGCAATGTAATAGTCACTTATTAACCACAAAAAGTTGTAGATGTTAAAATACGGATTCTTCTAATCACTTTGAATGTGTAATAGAAGTGTGTGTGTTGAACTTCTTAGAGAAACGCAAATAAATAAGTCAACTTAAGTATTACTGACAAACGACAGTCATGATGATAGACTAAGGTTTTTTGAAAACGGAAATGAAAAAAAAATGGATAGAGAGAAAGTTGAGGTGGTGTGGAAAATGGAGGGGGGGGGGGAGGGGGGGGGGAGTAAAGTCGACTAGTAGGCTCGAAATAAAGTCGACAAGTAGGCTCGAGATAAAGTCGACTAGTAGGCTCGAGATAAAGTCGACAAGGAAACGACACGTTTAATTGACAACGAGGCATATGAGAGGAAACAATCATTCCATTTAAAATATAAATGTATTTAAAAAAACAACTAAATATTAGATGGGGAATATTTCCAAAACGAACTATAATAATCGAATAGCTTTGGGCGTGTACAGAGATGAGAGAGAGAGAGAGAGAGAGAGAGAGAGAGTGTGTGTGTGTGTGATAGAGAGAAACAGAGAGCGGAAAGAATAGGAAAGCAGGGCAATATCCACTTGCAAAATTGTTGCATTGAAAATCAATCCGCAAGAGAAATGAGATCTAATCGTTAACATCCGGAATCATTCCACCGTGAAGAGCACTACTTTATACATTGATGACGATTTATGACCCTCTTCCTCTCCGTCATTGTCCCACTACTGCGGGTGCATGATGGGAATCGCTTCAATAAATCGGCCTATATGCCTGATGATGATTCTACTGGTTCTTAAACTAACAGACAACACAGAGAGGCAGCGTCAGGGCACTTGGTCGTAGGCAAGAATTCACGAGAAGCATACTGATATAGATATGAGTAGAATAGTGCTGATACAGATGTGTGTAGAATAGTACTGATATAGATATGAGTAGAATAGTGCTGATACAGATGTGTGTAGAATAGTACTGATATAGATATGAATAGAATAGTGCTGATACAGATGTGTGTAGAATAGTACTGATATAGATATGAATAGAATAGTGCTGATACAGATGTGTGTAGAATAGTACTGATATAGATATGAATAGAATAGTGCTGATACAGATGTGTGTAGAATAGTACTGATATAGATATGAATAGAATAGTGCTGATACAGATGTGTGTAGAATAGTACTGATATAGATATGAATAGAATAGTGCTGATACAGATGTGTGTAGAATAGTACTGATATAGATATGAATAGAATAGTGCTGATACAGATGTGTGTAGAATAGTACTGATATAGATATGAATAGAATAGTGCTGATACAGATGTGTGTAGAATAGTACTGATATAGATATGAATAGAATAGTGCTGATACAGATGTGTGTAGAATAGTACTGATATAGATATGAATAGAATAGTGCTGATACAGATGTGTGTAGAATAGTACTGATATAGATATGTATATAATAGTGCTGATATAAATGTATATAAAATAGTGTTGATATAGATATGTATATAATAGTGCTGATGTAAATGTATATAAAATAGTGCTGATATAGATATGTATAGAATAGTGCTGATATAGTTATGTATAGAATAGTGCTGATATAGATATGAATAGAATAGTGCTGATATAGATATGTATAGAATAGTGCTGATATAGATGTGTATAGAATAAGTGCTCATGTAGATACGTATAGAATAGTTCTGATATAGATATACCTTGAAGGATGCTAAATAACACCAGGGCTAAAACTAAAAATAGCTAAATGTTACATCTTCTCAATATTCCTATATGGTGCAGAAACATGGGCTTTGGACAAGAAAACAGAAAAGATAATTAAAGCCTTTGAAATGTAGATAAATAGAAGAATAGGTAGAATTGGATGGAAGGAAAAGAAAACAAACGATGAAGTCTTAAAACAACTAAAAATGAAAAGAGAACTACTAAGCACAATTCAAACAAGACAAATGAAATTTTTGGGTCATGTTAAAAGACACAACAGTCTAATAAAAGTAATATTAGAAGGGAAAATACAAGGTAAAAGAGGCAGAGGCAGACCAAGACTAACATGGACGAGTAACGTCAAAAGATGGACAAGTCAGCCTATGACAATCTGCACCATCAAAGCAAGAGACAGCGCAGAATGGCGCTCCATGGTAGCCAACCTTCGTGTCGGAGAAGGCATTCGATGATGATGATGATGATGAAGGATGCTAGTACGCTCATACTTGGAAAGTGAATTGGACTCAGGTAATATGTATTCTGAAGACATGGGCTTAGAAACCACATTGAAGGTTCGGATACAACGGTACATCGAAGAAGGATTATAAAAAGTACACAGAATATATTGAAAGCGTGAATACAACTGGAAAGGTTAGTCATGAAAAATTGAAAGAGAAATAATGGAGACAAATAATAATAAATAAATATAACTATAGGGGGGGGGGGTAACTTCCGAGGCGATAGATCAACGAATCATTTCTGGGGATGTGGTATGTTTACAAAACTCTGAATAACATCTATCACAAATAATCAACAACAGAATAAACAAAGAACAGTAAAAGAACAATAGATAGCCCGAAGATTGAACTCGTACTCTTCGACTCTTGGTAGCTTAGTTGGCCGTGTGCTCTAGCGTTTGTTTCTCGCTGCAAGACCATGTGTCCCGGAGTACGATTTCGCTGGAGACAAATAATAATAAATGAATATTATTATAGAGGGAAACTTCCGAGGCGATAATCAGTGAATCAATTCAGAGGAAGAGGTATGTTTACAACACTCGAGTACGGGTTCGATCCTGCCTTGGTCCATATTTTTTTATGTTGTTGATTATTTGTCATTTTTTTCCGAGTGGTGTAAACATACCTCTTCCTCTGAATTGATTCATAGTACGATTTCGCCCCTGCTTCGGGTTGTCTATTATTCTTTGCTGTTTTTTTTTTCTTTTGATTATTTATGATTATTTTTTTTAGCGTTGTAAACATACATCTGTCCCTGAACTGTTTCAAGAGAAATAATTCTTGCTGGAGATAAATGTCCAACGAGAAGCTCAAAGGTCAGTGTTGACAATAGCCTGTCTGTGTCAGCTATTAGTTGTCAAGCACAATTTTTAGGATAAACGGACTTCAACCAGATGCGTTGGAAAAATGGTTTGGATGTTTCAGATATGTGTTAGCCACAGAGAAGAAGAAAGAACGGAAGGAAGGAAGGAACAGTGCAAGAGAGAATGAACGAAAGAAAGAAAGAGAGAAAGAACGAAAGAAAGAAAGAAAGAAAGAAAGAAAGAAAGAAAGAAAGAAAGAAAGAAAGAAAGAAAGAAAGAAAGAAAGAAAGAAAGAAAGAAAGAAAGAAAGAAGAAATATCGTTACCTTATGTATTGTGCCTTTCGATAAAACTTCATGCGAGTGAAGAATTTGAAAAAGAAAAAAACAGATCGAACGCCCAGCGCATTCGCCTCGTGGTGTTGAATTGTATTTCACCCACGAGAGAAAAAAAATGCCTTTTGCTCTTGCCAGAAATCGTTACCTCCTCGTTGACCGGACCCACACGTGCCAGGTTTTACTTTGATTGTCCACGAGCGCTATTGCATGTTCTACTGGCAAGGAACATTCATTACTTTGTACACTATACTCTCATCATCATCAAGTACCAGGCCTGCTGGCGTGGGTGATCATGTCTCTCCACAACTTTCGATCTCGACAGTTATTCATTCATTTCTGCTGTTGACCTTCTGCCAAGCCATTCTCTTAAGCTGTCTGGTATTTTTTCTCTTTGCTTCCCTCTATCTCTTCGTCCCTCAATTTTTCCAGTTGTTACAATATATTCCAGTTGTTCTCTTCTCATTACATGGCCAAAAAATGATGATTGTTTCAGTGATTTTCTTGTCTGTTGTCCTATTGTCAATGATTCACATCGATATGTTAGGACTGGCTCTACATAACATTTAAGAGCTCTTTTTCTTACACTATACTCTAGGAGGTCGACGCCTCCTGGGAGTCATGACCCAAGCGGGCCCACCTCCCCTAGAGTGTCAAGAAGCTAAAGGGCCGAAACATTTGCTCGACGGGGGGCCATCTTCTGATGATCAGATTGCCTCCTGCTGAGAAACTCTGTACAAAGAGTTTCCTACTACTAGTTATGCCTATATTTTGAGCTTGTTTTTTTCCTAACGAAAGTAGTTTCGTCCTAACGTGTATTTTTGTTTCATGATCACCATAGGAAGATCAAAACATAACACAACGAGCCTTCGCGAGAACACCAAACCCAAGGGCGGACCTCAAAAAGGAGGGATTAACGGAATATTAGATACACTAGGAAACATAACAGCAGCAGAGGCAAAGAGGAGAACAAACCACCGTAAATCATATCTCCCCTCGACGATGAAAGACAAATGAGGAAGGAAAGAAGAAGAAGATGAAGAAGATCACTATTTTGTTTATTGCTGTGTGTGATCCGATTAGCCGTTTAGTTAGTCACACTACGGCTCTGTTGTCTGCATTATTTTCTTTTCTTTTTTTAAAATAGACTCTTACTCTTCTAAGCTCTTCTCTCCCCTTCTTTTCCCGGCCCTATTTATCTAAGATAATTTCGACTCCAACGCTGACTCATTATCCTTCTTTCCAGTAGTAAAGACAGTCAGGACACCACTTCATGACAGAAGGATAGAGTTAGGATCATTGTCGCCCATCACTTTGTCTAGATGTCTCGCAAAGATCAAGGGTTAAAACGGGTCATCATCATCATCAAGGTGCCAAGGATATCAAAAAAGGTAACCATGCAATAAACCCGTTACTCCTATCTTTACTGTCTAAATAAATGTTTCTTTCAAAATATATACTCAACGGACACAGCCGTAAATTTCTTGCGTCAGACTGGGGGGGGGAAGTATATTTATTTAAGATTATTTTGTTATGCTACGTCATCGACTCGTGTCACTTTGTTGTCATAAATTAACAGCGGTGACACAGATTAACAAAGGTGAACTAAATAAATAAAATGTCTTCAGATGTTTTCTGATAAATAAGATAGAAGATTCCAATGTGTGTTGTTTAAAACAAAAATGAGATCAAAACAGCAGGATGGTTTTGTATGGAGTCGACAAGATAATTAAATTACTGATTAAAAGAAGTAAACAGAAAAATATATAGATGTTACAGTAGAGCCTCGTACTTCGAGCTACCCTAATTTCGAACTTTCTAGAATTCGAACGATAAATTGGAGATAATTTAGATCCGGAGCTCGAACGTTGCTTCTGCGGTCCAGAATAAAATGGAGTGACCACATTCGGGAAAGTAGACGGTTTCACTAGGTAGCACTTCTTGAGGTAGTCTGAAGGTCGAGGCAAAGAACTCGGGACACTTGAGTGGATATACTAGGAAATGATGTAGTGATATACTCGTAGTTTGCAAAATTGTTTGCAACATTCGGATATGTATCTGAATGAACATCAGAAGGGTCCCGACGAGGAAATGTTTTGACCCTTTCAGGTAATTTATACTTTAGTGAGAAAAAAGCGGGGGAGAGTATGCTTCCAGATGTTGACATCCTGGTGCATTCTGGGCCTGAAGGCTCACGAAACGTCCTGGTTGACATTATTGTTAGATTAGACTACCAGACAGTGAAGGAGAGAACATGTGTGTATGTGTTGTGTGGTATATGTATGTACATATGCGTGTTTGTGCGCGCGCGCTTCCTGTTGTAAACGTATATACTAAAAGTAATACAGCATAAATTATTTCAATAATTTAAGCGCGTCGAAAAGGAAATGAGTCGTTGATAAAATGTAGGCTCAACCTTCTGTGTGAAATCATTTTAAAAATAAGATGAATTGTGATAAAACGGACTTGCATTAGCACATGTCAAGGCGTAGAGAACAGCTAATCTGTTTTCTCTTTGAGACACAGTTTTGTGACACGATAGTTGGGCCCATGTGGTTAAAAGACATACATTTTGTGGACATGTAAAGGGTGACAAATAGCAACTGTGTGGACAGGTGGAAATTTGGTGCGGCTGTACTTAATGTCTTGGTTGACTATTGAGTCACTGTTAAATAGTAACGAATAAATGTTTTCATGAGCAGTGGAGAGGACAAACTAGCAAATAAGGAATGAGGATATTCTCGAAGATATATATATATATATATATATATATATATATATATATATATATATATATCTTATTAGATATTATTAAGATATATATATATTTTATTTGCGTAAAGTTAAAGGTAAAGTACGAGACTTGAACCGGCGTCTTAGCACGCGAATTTACACCCATATGTGCTCGGCCGCCTATCCAGAAATGTTCGGAGATTTCTGTATAGTGTCGCCTCAAGCATCTAAACTCAGATGCGAGGCAACATTCCTCACCTTCCCAGGGTAATACCCTGGTACCCATTTCTGCCAACGGCTGGGTCGACCGTGAGGGTATTTTTTTGGTTTTCCTACCACGAGTACAACTCACACTGCTCCCAGCGGGAATCGAACACGGGTTGTCCGAACGTCGGTAGTCCAGTCGGGTGGTTTTCCTAACTAGGCTACCAAGGCCCCCAAATTATGGAGCAAGGGGGTATCGATCCCCGTACCTCTCACATGCTAAGCGAGCGCTCTACCACATGAGCTACAGCCCACTCGGTTAGTGGGTGTAGATTCGTTGTGTCGCTAGTTCACAGCATGATTGCGACTTCTGCACCTTACGGCTGGACATATTCGTCTTCAGCATAGATGGGTAGATTTACTTAACAATTTTTTGCCTGGACAAAGGCCATTTTAGCCTACCCTTTTCGACTGTAACTACCGCGGGTTCTTTAACGTGTGCAGTGCAGACGGGACATCCTGTTTTTTTTTGCCATTTTTCGAGAAGGCTAGCCTAGACATCGGATCACACTACCTAGAGACTGCGGGAGGGTATATGAGCCACTAAGAAACTTCAGTTCGATTTGTGAATATTTCCACGGCTTGTGGTGAGAGGCGAACCCTTTCTGTCCATAGGTCGACGTTTTACCTCTAGACCACCCAGCCCACGTGTCCCACGTTTGAAGATATGGCGTGAATTTGTTCTGCTTGTTCTTTTTTTTTTTTATTTCTCAAATCCTTGGAGGCTGTAGAAATGTGGTTTTAACAGAAGAATGTTGAGAATACCATGGACAGCTAAGAAGAGTAATGAAAACGTTCTGAAAGAGGCCAAAGCAAAAAGAGAGCTAATTTCAAATATTGGGACGAAACAATCATAATTTTTTGGCCATGTAATGAGAAGAGAACATTTGGAATATGTAGTAACAACTGGAAAAATTGAGGGACGAAGAGATAGAGGGAAGCAAAGAGAAAAGATACCAGACAGCTTAAGAGAATGGCTTGGCAGAAGGTCAACAACGAAAATTATAAATAGCTGTCGAGATCGAAAGTTGTGGAGAGACATGATCACCTACGCCAGCAGGCACAGTACTTGATGATGATGATGATGAAAAGTGAATGTGTTCTCTTGTGTTACAATACATATTTTACATCCTTCAGCCTCAACAAATCCGACTTAGTCAAGCCATATTCTTTAGGGTTTACTTTCCCTTTTCGACTCGAACTAGCCTTGCTGATCCTCTTCTGCAAACATCATCATGTGCCATACCGGTCGGCGTAGGCGATCATGTCCTTCCACAATCCTCTATCTACCGTGCATCGTTTCAGTTCTGTTGTTGACTATTTTCCGTGCCACGATACTAAGCTATCTAGTGCCTTCTCCCTTTGTCGTCCGCGATCTCTCTCTCTCTCTCTCTCTCTCTCTCTCTCTCTCTCCTTGTATTTTGCCAGTTGTAACAAAATATTCCAGCTAACATAAATAAAGTGTACTTTTCATAACCTCAAAGGGTGCTCCGATCAGTTTGAACTGATGTTAAAAGTATATATTTTGGTGGTAAATGCTGTTTATTGGATAAACAAACTTAGCATCCATCACCTAAAGTGGCAGAGCGGCAATATTACCAACCGTGATTCCAATTTTAAAAGTGGAAGGCCAAGTGGATAGATGTCAAGACCAAGTGAGCAAATAAGTTGGCTCGAAAGGTTGATTCTCTCTGAATTGCATCGCTACTAGTCGTTGTTCCCAGAAAGGTTGATTCTCTCTGAATTGCATCGCTACTAGTCGTTGTTCCCAGAAAGGTTGATTCTCTCTGAATTGCATCGCTACTAGTCGTTGTTCCCAGAAAGGTTATTTCTCTCTGAATTGCATCGCTACTAGTCGTTGTTCCCAGAAAGGTTATTTCTCTCTGAATTGCATCGCTACTAGTCGTTGCTCCCAGAAAGGTTGATTCTCTCTGAATTGCATCGCTACTAGTCGTTGTTCCCAGAAAGGTTATTTCTCTCTGAATTGCATCGCTACTAGTCGTTGTTCCCAGAAAGGTTATTTCTCTCTGAATTGCATCGCT
The DNA here is from genome assembly GCA_032433765.1 of Megaustenia siamemsis. Taxonomy (NCBI): domain Eukaryota; kingdom Metazoa; phylum Mollusca; class Gastropoda; order Stylommatophora; family Ariophantidae; genus Megaustenia; species Megaustenia siamemsis. The sequence continues at coordinate 55,544,067 of JAVIAB010000051.1, forward strand.
ACTAGTCGTTGTTCCCAGAAAGGTTGATTCTCTCTGAATTGCATCGCTACTAGTCGTTGTTCCCAGAAAGGTTGATTCTCTCTGAATTGCATCGCTACTAGTCGTTGTTCCCAGAAAGGTTATTTCTCTCTGAATTGCATCGCTACTAGTCGTTGTTCCCAGAAAGGTTATTTCTCTCTGAATTGCATCGCTACTAGTCGTTGCTCCCAGAAAGGTTATTTCTCTCTGAATTGCATCGCTACTAGTCGTTGTTCCCAGAAAGGTTATTTCTCTCTGAATTGCATCGCTACTAGTCGTTGCTCCCAGAAAGGGCCCGTAAATAAACTAGTATTCATCATCATCATCATCGAGTGCCTTCTCCGCAACGAAGGTTGGCTACCATGGATCGCCATTCTACTCTGTTTCTTGCTTTGATGGTGTAGGCTGTCATAGATTGACTTGTCCATCGTTTGATGTTACTTGTCCATGTTAGTCTTGGTCTGCCTCTGACTCTTTTACCTTGTATTTTCCCTTCCAATATTACTTTTAGTAGGCTGTTGTGTATTGTAACATGCCCCAAAAATTTCATTTGTCTTGTCTTAATTGTATTTAGTAGTTCTCTTTTTATTTTCAGTTGTTTTGAAACTTCATCATTTGTTTTCATTTTTTTCCCATCTAATTCTACATATTCTTCTAGAAATCCACATTTCAAAGGCTTCAATTTTCTGTTCTGTTTTCTTGTCTAATGTCCATGTTTCTGCACTATACAGGAATATTGAGAAGACGTAACATTTTGCCATTCTCAGTTTCAGCCCTGGTGTTATTTGTTTTGTTGTTAGTATATTTTTCATGGCATTAAACTAGTATTACTGTTACATTTCACTACAGATCGATGGCTCGGATCAAATGATCCTTCTGGCCCATACCCACTTCTCTGAGTTGATAACGACAATAATAACTGCAACAACAATGATAAATGTAAGTATCCAAAACGTGGAGATTAAAGGAAAGTTGTTTTTTTTTCCCAGACTTGTCCTTATCTTCCCAAAACTTCAGGAATCGTGCAGATCTGACAGTCTGGAGACTCAGTCAGCTTTTGTCATGTTCCAAGGATCAAGCCCTAATTATGGGCCTCTTCTGTCTAGGCAAGGTGCCCGAACTGTCCAAGCTGTCCCTTACAGACCGTAACACGACCAGGCGATTTCTGTGTGCGCATTATGATGGAGATGGATTATAGGATTATTGGGGACAGGGAAACAGAGTGACAATGGGGAAGGATTCCAGGGAATGATTTCATGGAAATGGAATGATACCTTCCCCAAATGTCCAAGACACTTCTGTCTTTTCTAATGGAATCTAATTGCTGATAGCTAGCGCTCTTCTCGTGAATTTTCATGCGCACATGCGAGATTTGAGAGACGGAAAAAGCGAGGGTTGAGTCCGCAGATTGTGTCCCTAATACCCATGTTTGTCTGGACCGTGTGTTTGCGTGACGCCACAAAGATAGGCTTTCTCGACGTTTCCTGCCTCACGAGGAGATTGAAAACCGGAAACATGGGGTAAATATCCTCCCGGGCGCATGGGCAGGCTGTTCTTAAACTTTGTTGGGAGAAATTTTTGGGAAAGCAATTGAGGGAATGTGAAAGATAAATTAGAAGGGAAACAAAAAGTGAGTTCCTCGTGCTGGGAGATTGATATAGCACGGAGATATGTACGTTATTGCAAAAAAATGATCATATTTATATCTTTTTGAAAACTCCCTTTCTATCGCTCTGTATCTCTCTTTTTCTCACTTTTTCTTGCTATATAAACTGAGATAAAGAGAGAGCCGCGTGTTTTGTTGCAGTTTTTTTTTTAAATATATTTAGACGAGAATGCCAATGATGATGTTACTGGTACATGACTCTTACTTATACATTTAATGACAGCCCGACTGTTATACAGACTCGTTCACTTACATGAACGAACTCGTTTACTTACACGAAAGGAACTCGTTCACTTACACGAAAGGAACTCGTTCACTTACATGAACGAACTCGTTCACTTACACGAAAGGAACTTGTTCACTTACACGAACGAACTCGTTCACTTACACGAAAGGAACTCGTTCACTTACACGAACGAACTCGTTCACTTACATGAACGAACTCGTTTACTTACACGAAAGGAACTCGTTCACTTACACGAACGAACTCGTTCACTTACACGAACGGACTTATTCACTTACACGAATGGATTCACTCAGTTACACAAACGGACTCGTTCACTTACAAAAACGGATTTGCTCAGATACACAGACTCGTTAAGGGGCCTCGGAAGCCTAATTTGGAAATCAACCCGACTAGGCTACTGACGTTCTGATAAACCGTGTTCGATTCCTCCTTGGAGCAGTGCGAGTTGTACTCGTGGTTGGAAAAAAAATACCCCCGTGGTCAACCTAGCCGCTGGCAGAAATTGGTCCCAGTGTATACTCTGGGAAGGTGAGGAAAACCGCCTCGCATAGTGATTTCTATGCTTGGAGCGACACTATCAAGAAGACTCCGAACACTCCTGGATAGGCGGTCGAACACATGTGGGTGAAAAATCGCGAGCTAAGACGCCGATTCAAGTCTCGTACTTTACTGCACTTTAGCGGAGTCGTTCACTCACACAAACAGACTCGTTCACTCACACAAACAGACTCGTTCACTCACACAAACAGACTCGTTCACTCACACAAACAGACTCGTTAACTCACACAAACAGACTCGTTCACTCAAACAAACAGACTCGTTCACTCACACAAATAGACTCGTTCACTCAAACAAACAGACTCGTTCACTCACACAAATAGACTCGTTCACTCACACAAACAGACTCGTTCACTCACACAAACAGACTCGTTCACTCACACAAACAGACTCGTTCACTCCACAAACAGACTCGTTCGCTCACACAAACAGACTCGTTAGCTCACACAAATAGACTCGTTCACTCACACAAACAGACCCGTTCACTCACACAAACAGACTCGTTCACTCACACAAACAGACTCGTTCACTCACACTAACAGACTCGTTCACTTACGAAGATGAATTCGCTCAGTTACAAAAACGGACTAGTTCACTTATAAAGACAAATTCGCTCATTTACACAAACTGACTAGTTCACTTACAAAAACAGACATATTCGGATACAAAAAAAAAACACGTTCAGTTGCAAAAAGTGACGTGTTGAGTTACAAAAGCAGTCGTGTTTAATACAAAAACAGAATCATTCGGATACAAACAAATAGAGGATTAATAAACTGACGAATTCAGTCAAAACCCAACAATATGTTCAGTAACAAGAACTGACGCGTTTATTTACAAAAAACGTGTGCGTTTTGTTACAAAAACAACGCATTCAGTTACTTTTCCTTTTTCTTCTTCTTCACCTCCTCTTCTTCCTCTTCTTCCTCTTCCTCTTCTCTTCTTCATCTCTTCTTCTTCTGCTTCTCTTCTTCATCTCTTCTCTTCTTCTTTATCTCTTTTTTTTTCTTGTTCTTTTTTTGTTCTACTTCTTCATCTTCATCTCTTCTTCTTCATCTCTTCTTGTCCTTGTTCTTCTTCTCTTCTTTTTTCTTCTTCTTCATCTCTTCATCTCTTCTTTTCATCTCTTCTTCTCTTCTTCTTCTTCATCTATTCTTCATCTCTTCATCTCTTCCTCTTTTCTTCTTCTACTTTTCTACTTCTACTTTTCTTCTCCTTCTTTTCTTCTTCTTCTTCTTCATCTATTCTTCATCTCTTCATCTATTCTACTTTTTCTCTTCTTTTTTCTCTTCTTCTTCTCTTCTTCTTTTCGTCTTCTTCAGCGATCAGCTTTTACTATGCGTTTTAATTTTGGACTGTGTAACCAGCCTGTATCACGAACAAAGCGTTGCTTTTGAGCCAAAATGAACATACAAGTTGCCGACACTGCAAATTAATTACATTATATCCCTCGTTTGCGAAGAAGGTGCTCACGTGACATCTGCATCCTCTGGAAGGCACTCTCACAATACGGTCTGCGTGCGTGCCTGGGATCACTTGCAGAGATCAGGAGCTCTTGCCACGCAAGTAAACTCCACGTCTTTTGGAATGGCTTATTGTGGGACCTCAACTTCCTGTATATAGTATAAGCCACTGTGATTTGCCGAGGTCCTTCTTGGTGTTTCGGTATATTTTTCACATTTATTTTATTTTTTTTTCTACTTCTGGGCATTCTTCTTCTTTCTTCTTTTCTCTTTCTCACTGGTACCGAAATGGTGTCGTAGTTATATCATTTGTCGTTCATGCGCTGCTCGAACTGTCTGAATTAGTGATTTTTTGTTGTTGTTACATGTCTCTGTCAGTGCATCTATCCATCTTCTTCTGGGTCTTCCTCTTGATCTTTTTCCATGCATTCTCGAGAAGAACGGCCTTGATGGTGATTGGTGAGGATTCATTCTGACCAGGTGGCCAAACCATTTAAGTTGTTGTTGTTCTATATATTCTTGGCAGGGTTTTGTTCCTACCATTTTTCTTATGGTTTCATTTGGTATTCTATCTCTTCTTGTATTGTTTGTTACTTTTCTCAAGTATCGCATCTTACAGGTATTGATCTTTCTTAAATGTGATTTTCAAAGGGTCCATGTTTGACTTTCATAGCACAAAGTTGGTATGAAAATGCTATTTATCATTTGTTGTTTAGCTGCCATAGAAATGTTTGGATGTCTTAGCAATGGTTCTGGGCCTTAAGATACAAATATGAGATATGCATCTAAATAATGTAGTAGAAATGAACTATCTGGGTATTTGTGGTATATGACATCAAAGCAGTGGAAATGGACTCATGATTCAGCAAAGCGTGTCAGACCATTCGTCCAATGACATCATTATTAAGAAATAATTATATAAATTACGACAGGGTTTTACGACTGACTAATAATGCGATGCATTTCGCATTCAGTGGGGCCTGACTTCTTCCGGATGGCTAAACAGACAGACTTTAGTAGATCTTCGGGTAATATACATATCTATATCAGCACTATTATATATATATATATATATATATATATATATATATATATATATATATATATATATATATATATATATGTGTGTGTTTTCCTTCATGTTCTCATTTTCTACTTTTTTCTTTTCTTTCTTCCATATTCTCTTCTTATTCGCTCTTTTATCATGATTTTTTGCTGTTTTTCCGTGTTCGATGTCCTCGTCTTAGTCTCAATACTTACCACTTTCGTAGCAACAACATGTTTAACAGTGTTTGTGGTGCTTTCAGTAGTCGATGACTTTATTATATATATAAATTTATAATGTAGCCTACCGTGGCGTATATATAAATATATATATATATATATATATATATATATATATATATATATATATATATATATATATATATATATATATATACTTTTTTTTCAAATTCCTTACTTGAGTATTTTGCATATTATCGCCATGTAGTTAGATTTGTATGTATATCCTTATATATATTTTTGTGTTGTTTGTTGTTCCAGCTGAAGGCCTTCTTGCCCGAAACATCGACATTTTTTTGTTACTTAGCCACGTAAAGCTGTTACCATACCACTTTTTTCTTCTTTTTAAAAATTGTCTTTAGTAAAACTACAGCTGGTCCGTGACTACAGCTTCTATGGTTCGTTCACAAATGTTTACCGTTGTTTTAAAATGTATGTCTTAGGATTGGCAAAGTAACAATTGTTGAGAAGACATATTTATATCACCGTCAACCCTATGTCACAATCTGTTTCTCCCTCCTTTCAAGTATAGAAATATATCGCAATCCTCGATTGGTTATTATTTATGAGTTTTGCAGACAATATTATGGTAGCATCCGCTCTGACGTTCAAAATTATCCTTTTACAAAAACCCTGAATGAACTTGCACACAAACGTAACACTTGAACGTAAATTTGTAGCCTGTTTAAATATGTTGATATAGAGTTGACGATGAAATAAATATAAATGTATATTTTCAACAATTGTTACTTCACCAAAGCTGAGATTTAGCATTCTCAAACAACAGAAAACATATGTGAACGCTATATAATAGACTAAAATAGCAGCACAAAATAAAAAATAAAATAAAATTTCCACTTTCAAAATTTGAACCCTCTTGTCTTTTGTATTTTACTAATCTACTTAGTTGTTTTTGTTTCCAGTGTAAAACAGAGACATAAATGTGCACATTTTTTTCTTATTTTACAAATCCTACCCTTCTAGACTAAATGTTTACACACGTCACCATAGTTACGGCACCAAACAGCTGTCAAAACCACGCCCGTTTTTTTCCCCACCAGAAATGTGTCATAGTTCCAGAAGGTAGCTGCGTGACATGTCTTTCATAATGAAAGGAAGTAATTTTATATCCAATACAATTTATCGCAACTCCAGAACTGTGGATATCGCTCAACAGCTGATGGCCCAAAAGCTGGGATATCCTCACCTGTGTCAGCTGTCACATGCTCCAGATTCTTTTAAAACAAAAAAGAGGGTGTCGGTACAGCTCTCGGGAAACCTGAAACTGAAGGAACTGTAAACGTTCAGTGATTCTGCTGCAGTGAACAGAGGCATTGGAACTTCCTGGCCAATAATTGCTTCAGTTGTCACATTTATGCTAATATTTGCCTTTTCTCTATCTTTATGTTTCACTCAATTTTCTCTCAATCGACGCAATTTTACCCACCTACTTACAAGCTGTTATCTTCATTATAAAATATTCTCTAGATTTATCAATGCTAATGTTGTTGCAATACGTCAACTAGACGATGTCACCATATTATCGCAGTAATTTGATTCGTTCATCCAAATTATCTTTCTTTGTTTCCCCTGAAGTTTTGACTGGATCTGTAATGTTGTTTATTTATTTTGTTGCTGTTGTAGTTCTTGCAGATGCCCATATAGTTTTGTCTGTAGTGTTGTATCTATGGGCAATATGTTTTCTTGAGTGTACTATATTCAGTACAGTCTTGAAGTTTCTGTTCAGTAGTCTATGGCGACTGTCCACATGTACATGTGACTGAGGTGCCAATCTTGAATTGTGCATACATGTGGCTGTGGTGAATATTGTGCCTTGTTCTAATGCGTACAATGATAACTTGTTCCCATCTGTTTACATGGCGGACGTCTTGATTTGGAACTTGAGGGTCATCTAAATGATTTAGTCATCTCTTTCTTCTGATCGTATGTAATTGGTTGTTTGCCTACTGCTCCTTACTTTGCCAGCTGGTCAGGTTTCTCGTTTCCTGATATTCCACAGCTAAATTCGATCAACTGCAGGGCGACCTTGTGATGGTTCCATCCAAATTATAACTTTGTTATCTGAGCTGGCGTTTTGGGGAAAAATTTGCCAATATTATCAATCATGAGAAATTTTGTGTAAAGGATCACTTTGAATGTTGTGAATTCATTTCTTTCAATCAGTAAAAGCAACGTTTACCTTGTGGGTCTATATATTATCCAGACCCATCAAATGGTAAATGTGGCTTTTACTGATTGAAAGAAACAAATTAACAACATTCAAAGTGAAAATGGTCATGGTTATGGAAGGCCCCGGTATCACTGCAAACGAATTAAAATCCATAATTGATCGACCACCCGTGCCGGTGGGGTCATCCGAATTAATATCCCATCTCCCAAACAAAGAAAATTAGCTGCAGTCCCATCATAGCAGTCTCAGCACACGCCAAAAGACATAAGGTCAAACGGCACCTAAAGTGAAAGCAGCTGAACTGTCCTTCGTCACGATATGATCATTCACCGTAAGCAATCAGAATATCGAAACATGATCAAAAAGGATGAAACGCACAGTGAAAGTGAACACATGAATGCTCATCGCCTTTCACCAAAATGTGGAAAAAAAAAAATAATAGCCGAGGATCGCTTTAAACAATCCTACTCAATCCTTCACACATTCTATAACACTGCACGAACCCAGCTTGACTCTGGGTTCTCTATTCATCAATCAATGTTTTACCCTCAAATGAGCAGTCATTATAGAGACTTCTATAAATATCTATTGTCGAGCTCTAAAGTCATTAGTAGCGGGGTAAGTTATCATTTTCAATCCAACAGAAGCCACATGACCTGTAATTAGTAAAACCACAGAGAGAATATGATTTTGTGACCTTCACTGATTCACTCTTAGATGTAGTGACACACCACTGTGTGTCTATATGTTTGGAATTTGAGTCATCAATGACGGCCTAACATCATCAAGTGCTATGACGATCATCATTTTCGGGAGGACGTGAACTCCCATGGTATATGGTAGATAGGCGGCAGGAACCATTGAAGGCTATGTCTGAAAAGTGTTCCTTCTTGCAGTTTCCTCATATTCCAAGTCCGGCTTGTTGCAGGAGCTACTGAGTTAAGTGCTCTGTGCACACCGTGAGCTGTGTGTCTCATCCGTTTTGATCCTGCTTCGATATCCCGCTTGTTTACGATGAATGATGATATCGTGTGACAGGGAACAGTTGGCTGTGTTCACTTTCTGCGCGGTTTCGCCTTATGTCTTTTGGCGTGTGCTGAGACTGCTACGATGGGGACTACAGTTGCCTTTCTTTGTTTGGGAGATGAGTTGGTGATTCGGATGATTCCACTGGCACGGGCGGTTGAGCAATTATGGATTTTGATTCGTTTGCTGTGATACCGAGGCCTTCCATAACCAATAACCAATAACCAATAGTAGCGGGGTAAAGGCATTACGTGCGAAGCTGCGGTAAACTTGACAATAAGGATAACAACTTGACAATAAGGATAACAACTTGACAATAAGGATAACAACTTGACAATAAGGATAACAACTTGAATATAAGGATAACAAGACAAAGTCAATAAATGTTATTGTTGCTGATTGTTGTCCCTCACCTACTGTAATCCAGCTGTGACCATTTTATTAACGTTTTTCCTTTCAACTCTGATGAGACTATTGATGTCCTTCAAGAGAACTGTTCATTATGTATTGCACTTCATCTTCTCAACTTTGTGACATTCTATTTTCATATATTTATATGTAACGCAACTTTTACCACTGCGCATGTCTGTGAAGTGAGCCGCGATAGCTCAGTGAACTGGACTAATAAAGACAAGAAGTCGCTTTCGATCCTGATCGACGGCTTCCAGGTTCACCCAGCCTTAAATGGGTCCCGAATTTTTTTTTTTTGGAAAGTAAAGCGGCATGGGCGTAATACCGACCACATTACCCCAAAAATCATGTGCCGAAGGTCTATACAAATTATGGTAACTAACACCATATTCCCTATACGCCACTTGGTGTGACTGCGGTCTTTACTTACTTACTTACTATGTCTGTGAAGACATTACTTCGTCGTTTGAATGATGAACAACGTATTTCTTTTTCTACGTATACTTCTGAATGCTAATCTAGACTTAATAATTTCGATAAATTCACATAAAACAATTGTCGGTTCAAGTGAGATCTTCGTGCATGCAAGATACTAGTGGTTGCCACGAGAACGTGCTCTGCTCATCAAACGTAGAGCACTTCTCTCCATTATCTGTTTGGTAGTCTTTTGCTTATAAATCAGTAAGTGTCTCGTAACATATAAAGTTGTAAAAGTGTGCAATAATAACGTTCACATTAGAAGGGTAAATCAATCACAAAAATGGGAGGAGCAGATCTCTTCCTCTCTGTTATTAACTTTTCAAACTCATTGAGCAAGGTAGCCACTTATTTTAAGTTGATTCAATTTGAAATAGGCTAGAATTAAACCTATGTTTAGTTTATCGCTAAGTCAGTGAGCTAACTACTAGGTAGTTGGCACATATGTATAATGACAATTAAACAAGATAATAGTCTTTACAAGTCAATCAATAAAACAACTCAACGACTAATCATCAAAGTAACAAACACTCTCACCCGTATCCACTGACACTGAAATACTTATTTCAGACTTATAACAATGTCATCAACCAACAAACTCTTGTATCTGTGGCTCTCTCTAAAACTACTGATTTTATACTTATAACATTGTCATCAACCAACAGACTCTTGTATCGTTGGCTCTCTCTAAAACTACTGATTTCAGACTTATAACATTGTCATCAACCAACAAACTCTTGTATCTGTGGCTCTCTCTAAAACTACTGATTTTATACTTATAACATTGTCATCAACCAACAGACTCTTGTATCGTTGGCTCTCTCTAAAACTACTGATTTCATACTTATAACATTGTCATCAACCTACAGACTCTTGTATCTTTGGCTCTCTCCAGATACTGAGGCTAAATCGATGACGGTCCACAAGGGCGTGGTAGCTGAAAAGTGACTCTTTCTTGAAACACAAAAAATGGCAAACTTGTCACCCAGGACACACGACCAGCTCTAGCGCCCATGATCGTTTTTATTGACAATTTCACAGTGGTTATTCTTGTATTACTGTAATCATTTTATTGAAGAGAAATATTAAACGTAAAGTATTCAGGAAATATTGATCGTTACGTTTTGTGTTATTTTTCCCCACGACTATACAGCGTATTGATTTCATGCATGGACGACATGTCAGAGGCAGGCCACAAATATATTGCCACTAAGGCGGAGAGTGATGGGCGGCATCAAGTGAAGGAAGATAGACGTAAAATAAAGGGAGGGATTGACAAAGTACGAATATAAAAGCAAGATCCTACAAATAATGTATCTCATGGGCGTGGCTGTTTGGACGTTATTGTACGGACATCCTGCTATAAAGGTTATTTGTTGTTGTTGTTGTGGGCGTTTAAATAATGTAAGATGTTCTTTGTGCATTACGTATCTCTAAACAGGGTGGGTGGGGGAGGAGTAAGATGCCACGGAGTCTCCGGGTTGAAATGGTCAGCGATTCATAACTGGCAGCCTATTTTAAGATCAGTGAACAACAACATACTAAGATCCCTTATCCGCCTCATCACATTGACTATTGATAAAATAGTATTCAATTTAGCCAAGAGAGCAGAGATGGATCGAGAAGGGAGGCAACCCGGTACGAAACTCTCATGTAAACGTCAGATGTCCTGAGCCGAACGTTACCAGGTATCGCTGTTTACTGTGAAGCACAAGACAACACCACCACTACGTCCATGTAACGCCTAGTGGGCGTCTCAATAACATGAGACGAACAAAGAGGAAGAATAGATCATGATCAAAGGCAACTATTTGTTAACATGTTTCGTGTTTAAACAGACAATTTTAGGTTAATACTTTTTTTTCTTTACATAATCGCATCCCTTTATTAAGTTTCGGTTAATACACTGGGAACGAGGATCAGCTAAAGACTCAGCGATACTGAAGAAGAGAGAGATAGAAAGATTTGAAGACATTGTTTGTTGGGCCCTGGCTAGAACCATCTCGGGGGGAATGTGGAATGGGTGTAGACAAATGTGGATGGCAGGTTACAAGGTGGGAAAATAACATTAGAGAGAAGACGAAACCGGGCATTAACAATGAGTAGCTGCATGTAGAGAGTTAGGTATTAAGCTTTCTTCTGTCACTTTTATTATCAAGAAAGAAAGAAAGAATGAAAGTATTGGTAGGGGAGGAAGGAATGAAGAGGTAGACAAATAAATAAATAATTTAGACAAATGTGGGTACAAGGGATTATGAACAGAAGTAGAAAAAAATCAGCTCCAAGCAGGAATATAGGGAGAGATGTCTTGAAGGTCTGTACTCTCTACAAGTAACTGAACAGAGAATAATAGTGTATAGCAGTGAACAGACAAGAAAACTCAAGTTGAATTGACTTGTAGCTATTCATTTTATGTTGTTGTTTCTGGTTAGTGGCGAATAAGAGAAGCAAACAACCGCAACGACAACAAGATAACTTGTACTCAAGAGACCAATACACATTAGAGATGATAAAACAAGCACAATAATTATTTATGAGTTTGGCAGAAGTACCACATAATGTCAATAACTCGTTAATAAAAGAGTTAAAACTGTTGAACAAATTGACTTGCAGCATACTTTTTTGTTTACTGCCTATCTCTTCTTTGATGTAATAGCTATTAAAGACATGTTTTATTGTTTTTCCCCTGTTGTGTTTCTTTTTGATGTATATTTTACTCAATCTATTCAAGTATTTTTCTATAGATTCTTTACATGTTTATATACGAATGATTGTCACTCATTGCCAATGGTAACAGTGTAACGAGTGTTTGTTATCTTCTATTGTAAATGTGTAAATAATTGATGGAATTAATCAAAGAATTAAAGTGAAGCTGAGATGGTGCGACCATTTGACACGCTCGTCATGTTTGGCACAAGAAAAGAAAACATCATTCGGGGAACTATGAATGTTGTAAGATACAAAGGTAGAGAGAGAATTGGAAAGATAACATCAAGGAATGTACCGGTCGTGACTTTGTCGAATCACAGATAGAATTAGTCACAGAAAAACAAAATGTTTGTATTTGTTGATGTTGTTCTAATGGAAATGGGGTGAGGCGATCTAAACTATTGAAGCTTTGACCGGGAGAAACAATTAATGAGAGTTCAGTCTTTGTTTCTTAACTTGTTCTTGTCACTGTTTTTAGTTCTCTCTCTCTCTCTCTCTCTCTCTCTTCTCTCACTCACTTCTCTCTAGTTTCTCTCTCTCTTCCTATACAAATATAATTAATAGGAAACTCTTTGGGGATACACACACACACACATATATATACACACATCCACACCACCTAAACATTGATACAACAAGCGTATTAACAACATATTGCAGAGGAAATAAAAATACTACGGCCACGTTAAAAGACACAAATAGACAGGAAAGAAAAGTAATGGAAAGCTTAGTTCTTGGAAGACAAGACAGAGGCAGACCAAGAAGATGTTGGTTTCAAAACATCAAAGAGACCTAGTTTAGTTTAATTGAAAAATCTGAACTGCACAGCTGACAACTCCATAGTTTTCATATCCTCCCATGAGCACGTTTTCTAGCACGAAGCACTCTTGCCACACTTTTGAAAGCACTGAAGATGGCTTTCAGCTCCGACTCACGAACTCTTTAGCACCAGCGAAAGATTTGTTTCCCCCAAAACCTCTACTTAGTCGCCTCTCTATGCATGCGAGATCGCCTCTTGCGACATGCGAGGTCGCCTCTTACAGCATGCGAGGTCGCCTCTTACGACATGCGAGGCAGGTCACGGTGGCTATTTGATTGTCTAACATCACCGGGGCCCGGTTGTCATGCGGGCGAACCTTGAATAAGTGAACAGAAATAGTGGGTTCTTTGGTTTTGGAAGGCTCCGGTATCACTACAAACGAATTAAAATCCATAATTGCCCAACCACCCGTGCCAGTAGATCATCCGAATTAATAACTCATCTCCCAAACAAAGAAAGGTAGAAGTAGTGGGTGATTTGACTAAAGACAGAGATTCCTTCACACGGACTGTGATGAGTGCAGCTTTCTACAAAGGACATTCGTCTCGATGATATATGTATATCTGTCAATCCCTGATTAACTTTCTCCTACTATTTTACTTACTCCCCTTGCCATTCCGACGCTCACTCATTCTCGCAATCACCTTGCCTAGTTCTAGTTATCTCTGTTTTCTCACTTTCTTTTCCACTGACGAACTTGCTCTCTGTCTTTAGCATTGGATCTAATTATCTCTCTTTCTCTCTTTCTTTCTCTCTCTCTCTCTCTCTCTCTTTCTCTGGCATCTAGTTCTATTCTTGTAGAATGTAAGAATTACTGCTCTCACTAAACAGACGATTCCCCTCCCTCCTCCACTTCTTCTTGAAGTACACAGCGACACAGCTGTGAGTCTAATCTTGTCCATGTTTACGTACAGTCAGCCTGGGAAAGGCCTAGACCATGTGACTCAACAGAACTCGCGTCACTAAACCAAACTAAAATATAAAAATAAAAAATAAATGTTACGCCTCGGTGGTAACTGGCAGTGTGGTGACGGGTGTTCTAGATTGGGTAATGGCAGCAGTGTGGTGACGGGTGTTCTAGATTGGGTAATGGCAGCCAATCATTTCAGGTGGTGACGGATGTTCTAGTCAGTAGATTGGGTAATGGCAGCCAATCATTTCAGGTGGTGACGGGTGTTCTAGATTGGGTAATGGCAGCAGTGTGGTGACGGATGTTCTAGATTGGGTAATGGCAGCAGTGTGGTGACGGATGTTCTAGATTGGGTAATGGCAGCAGTGTGGTGACGGATGTTCTAGATTGGGTAATGGCAGCCAATCATTTCAGGTGGTGACGGGTGTTCTAGATTGGGTAATGGCAGCAGTGTGGTGACGGATGTTCTAGATTGGGTAATGGCAGCCAATCATTTCAGGTGGTGACGGATGTTCTAGATTGGGTAATGGCAGCCAATCATTTCAGGTGGTGACGGGTGTTCTAGATTGGGTAATGGCAGCAGTGTGGTGACGGATGTTCTAGATTGGGTAATGGCAGCAGTGTGGTGACGGATGTTCTAGATTGGGTAATGGCAGCAGTGTGGTGACGGATGTTCTAGATTGGGTAATGGCAGCAGTGTGGTGACGGGTGTTCTAGATTGGGTAATGGCAGCAGTGTGGTGACGGATGTTCTAGATTGGGTAATGGCAGCAGTGTGGTGACGGGTGTTCTAGATTGGGTAATGGCAGCAGTGTGGTGACGGATGTTCTAGATTGGGTAATGGCAGCAGTGTGGTGACGGATGTTCTAGATTGGGTAATGGCAGCCAATCATTTCAGGTGGTGACGGGTGTTCTAGATTGGGTAATGGCAGCAGTGTGGTGACGGATGTTCTAGATTGGGTAATGGCAGCAGTGTGGTGACGGATGTTCTAGATTGGGTAATGGCAGCCAATCATTTCAGGTGGTGACGGGTGTTCTAGATTGGGTAATGGCAGCAGTGTGGTGACGGATGTTCTAGATTGGGTAATGGCAGCAGTGTGGTGACGGATGTTCTAGATTGGGTAATGGCAGCAGTGTGGTGACGGGTGTTCTAGATTGGGTAATGGCAGCCAATCATTTCAGGTGGTGACGGGTGTTCTAGATTGGGTAATGGCAGCCAATCATTTCAGGTGGTGACGGATGTTCTAGATTGGGTAATGGCAGCAGTGTGGTGACGGGTGTTCTAGATTGGGTAATGGCAGCAGTGTGGTGACGGGTGTTCTAGATTGGGTAATGGCAGCAGTGTGGTGACGGGTGTTCTAGATTGGGTAATGGCAGCAGTGTGGTGACGGATGTTCTAGATTGGGTAATGGCAGCAGTGTGGTGACGGATGTTCTAGATTGGGTAATGGCAGCAGTGTGGTGACGGATGTTCTAGATTGGGTAATGGCAGCAGTGTGGTGACGGGTGTTCTAGATTGGGTAATGGCAGCAGTGTGGTGACGGATGTTCTAGATTGGGTAATGGCAGCAGTGTGGTGACGGGTGTTCTAGATTGGGTAATGGCTGCAGTGTGGTGACGGGTGTTCTAGATTGGGTAATAGCAGCAGTGTGGTGACGGGTGTTCTAGATTGGGTAATGGCTGCAGTGTGGTGACGGGTGTTCTAGATTGGGTAATAGCAGCAGTGTGGTGACGGGTGTTCTAGATTGGGTAATGGCAGCAGTGTGGTGACGGGTGTTCTAGATTGGGTAATGGCAGCAGTGTGGTGACGGATGTTCTAGATTGGGTAATGGCAGCAGTGTGGTGACGGATGTTCTAGATTGGGTAATGGCAGCAGTGTGGTGACGGATGTTCTAGATTGGGTAATGGCAGCAGTGTGGTGACGGGTGTTCTAGATTGGGTAATGGCAGCAGTGTGGTGACGGATGTTCTAGATTGGGTAATGGCAGCAGTGTGGTGACGGGTGTTCTAGATTGGGTAATGGCAGCAGTGTGGTGACGGGTGTTCTAGATTGGGTAATGGCAGCAGTGTGGTGACGGGTGTTCTAGATTGGGTAATTGCAGCAGTGTGGTGACGGATGTTCTAGATTGGGTAATGGCAGCAGTGTGGTGACGGATGTTCTAGATTGGGTAATGGCAGCAGTGTGGTGACCAATGTTCTAGATTGGGTAATGGCAGCAGTGTGGTGACGGGTGTTCTAGATTGGGTAATGGCAGCAGTGTGGTGACGGATGTTCAAGATTGGGTAATGGCAGCAGTGTGGTGACGGGTGTTCTAGATTGGGTAATGGCAGCAGTGTGGTGACGGATGTTCTAGATTGGGTAATGGCAGCAGTGTGGTGACGGGTGTTCTAGATTGGGTAATGGCTGCAGTGTGGTGACGGGTGTTCTAGATTGGGTAATGGCAGCAGTGTGGTGACGGGTGTTCTAGATTGGGTAATGGCAGCAGTGTGGTGACGGGTGTTCTAGATTGGGTAATGGCAGCAGTGTGGTGACGGGTGTTCTAGATTGGGTAATGGCAGCAGTGTGGTGACGGATGTTCTAGATTGGGTAATGGCAGCAGTGTGGTGACGGATGTTCTAGATTGGGTAATGGCAGCAGTGTGGTGACGGGTGTTCTAGATTGGGTAATGGCAGCAGTGTGGTGACGGGTGTTCTAGATTGGGTAATGGCAGCAGTGTGGTGACGGATGTTCTAGATTGGGTAATGGCAGCAGTGTGGTGACGGATGTTCTAGATTGGGTAATGGCAGCAGTGTGGTGACGGGTGTTCTAGATTGGGTAATGGCAGCAGTGTGGTGACGGGTGTTCTAGATTGGGTAATGGCAGCAGTGTGGTGACGGATATTCTAGATTGGGTAATGGCATCAGTGTGGTGACGGTTGTTCTAGATTGGGTAATGGCAGCAGTGTGGCGACGGATGTTCTAGATTGGGTAATGGCAGCAGTGTGGTGACGGATGTTCTAGATTGGGTAATGGCAGCAGTGTGGTGACGGGTGTTCTAGATTGGGTAATGGCAGCCAATCATTTCAGGTGGTGACGGGTGTTCTAGATTGGGTAATGGCAGCCAATCATTTCAGGTGGTGACGGATGTTCTAGATTGGGTAATGGCAGCAGTGTGGTGACGGGTGTTCTAGATTGGGTAATGGCAGCAGTGTGGTGACGGGTGTTCTAGATTGGGTAATGGCAGCAGTGTGGTGACGGGTGTTCTAGATTGGGTAATGGCAGCAGTGTGGTGACGGGTGTTCTAGATTGGGTAATGGCAGCAGTGTGGTGACGGATGTTCTAGATTGGGTAATGGCAGCAGTGTGGTGACGGATGTTCTAGATTGGGTAATGGCAGCAGTGTGGTGACGGATATTCTAGATTGGGTAATGGCAGCAGTGTGGTGACGGGTGTTCTAGATTGGGTAATGGCAGCAGTGTGGTGACGGGAGTTCTAGATTGGGTAATGGCAGCAGTGTGGTGACGGATGTTCTAGATTGGGTAATGGCAGCAGTGTGGTGACGGATGTTCTAGATTGGGTAATGGCAGCAGTGTGGTGACGGATGTTCTAGATTGGGTAATGGCAGCAGTGTGGTGACGGGTGTTCTAGATTGGGTAATGGCAGCAGTGTGGTGACGGGTGTTCTAGATTGGGTAATGTCAGCAGTGTGGTGACGGATGTTCTAGATTGGGTAATGGCAGCAGTGTGGTGACGGATGTTCTAGATTGGGTAATGGCAGCAGTGTGGTGACGGATGTTCTAGATTGGGTGATGGCAGCAGTGTGGTGACGGATGTTCTAGATTGGGTAATGGCAGCAGTGTGGTGACGGGTGTTCAAGATTGGGTAATGGCAGCAGTGTGGTGACGGATGTTCTAGATTGGGTAATGGCAGCAGTGTGGTGACGGATGTTCTAGATTGGGTAATGGCAGAAGTGTGGTGACGGGTGTTCTAGATTGGGTAATGGCAGCAGTGTGGTGACGGATGTTCTAGATTGGGTAATGGCAGCAGTGTGGTGACGGGTGTTCTAGATTGGGTAATGGCAGCAGTGTGGTGACGGATGTTCTAGATTGGGTAATGGCTGCAGTGTGGTGACGGATGTTCTAGATTGGGTAATGGCAGCAGTGTGGTGACGGATGTTCTAGATTGGGTAATGGCAGCAGTGTGGTGACGGATGTTCTAGATTGGGTAATGGCAGCAGTGTGGTGACGGGTGTTCTAGATTGGGTAATGGCAGCAGTGTGGTGACGGATGTTCTAGATTGGGTAATGGCAGCAGTGTGGTGACGGGTGTTCTAGATTGGGTAATGGCAGCAGTGTGGTGACGGATGTTCTAGATTGGGTAATGGCAGCAGTGTGGTGACGGATGTTCTAGATTGGGTAATGGCAGCAGTGTGGTGACGGGTGTTCTAGATTGGGTAATGGCAGCAGTGTCGTGACGGATGTTCTAGATTGGGTAATGGCTGCAGTGTGGTGACGGGTGTTCTAGATTGGGTAATGGCAGCAGTGTGGTGACGGATGTTCTAGATTGGGTAATGGCAGCAGTGTGGTGACGGGTGTTCTAGATTGGGTAATGGCAGCAGTGTGGTGACGGATGTTCTAGATTGGGTAATGGCAGCAGTGTGGTGACGGATGTTCTAGATTGGGTAATGGCAGCCAATCATTTCAGGATTACCGTCATCGTCTGGAACTTGTTACATTTTTTTTCTTTCATTCTCTTCATCGTAGATTTCTTTTTAAAATGTGTTTACCAATGATCTTAATCTTCTTCTCTGCCTCATTCTCTTCTTCAATCTCACCTAGTCCTCTCTGTGCCATCTGGCACATCACACAACTTGAAATCACCACTTTAGTCTGACATGAACCAGCTTTTAAAAGCTACCCCCCCTTAGAACTTTTATTTGAGTTATCTTTCTTGGTCTTTACTTGTTCACTTGCCATTAGGAGTTATCTGGACTTCCGGTCAATGTGGCAGGTAGGCGGCAGGAACCATTGAGGCATTAATTTTTATTTAATTGAATTTCTTTCTCCTATTTCCTTCCATAATCTTTGTTTAAATATTATGTCAAACAGTCGATGGAAATTTTGACCCATAGGCTATAGTTTGAAAACCTCTGAAAACCCCTGCTTCTAAAATGTCGGAATTAAATTTGTCGATTTCACCTGTAACGTTAATGACCAGTGTCATACTTATTTTTTCCCCAATAGTTCGCAGAGTTATTTTTTCAATGAGTCGAAAAAAGAAAGACTGCCATGTACTTCAAGACATGCCCTACGCAATAAGGTCCCAATTTACGAGTTGTCATTCCTTTCACCTATTAGTTTAAATTTTATGTTGCATAGGTTTATGTCCTCGTCTTTATTTATTGTCGAGTTTTGTGGCATTCCAGTGCTGGTATCAATGACTTGTGCATTCGGTCTGAAAATGGAGTTCTCGTTAAGTAACGTGACGTTGAGGACAAGCTGAGGGGATTTATTTATAAAGAATTATGTATAAGGTAAGCTAATATGAAGTAATGTGTGTCTCATTGTTTTCGGTTTAATTAAATATCGCATTACTTCAATTTAATCAGCGAATATAGGAATGCTTCCAGTAAACTAGAATGAAAATCAAACCGGTTCTAGCGAATATAGGAATGCTTCCAGTAAATTAGAATGAAAATCAAACCGGTTCTAGCGAATATAGGAATGCTTCCAGTAAACTAGAATGAAAATCAAACCGGTTCTAGCGAATATAGGAATGCTTCCAGTAAATTAGAATGAAAATCAAACCGGTTCTAGCGAATATAGGAATGCTTCCAGTAAACTAGAATGAAAATCAAACCGGTTCTAGCGAATATAGGAATGCTTCCAGTAAATTAGAATGAAAATCAAACCGGTTCTAGCGAATATAGGAATGCTTCCAGTAAACTAGAATGAAAATCAAACCGGTTCTACTAAGTACCTTTTACTCTTGAGAATTTGTTTGAGTGTGTGTTTGCATGTGTATGTGTCTTATTGCTCTTTAGTTGTTCTCTTTCTCATCGCTCAGTTCTTTCTCTCTTCATAACTTTCTAACAACTCTTGCCACTTTTTTCATTCTTAACTTTTCTCAAACCCTAAACGCTTTCATTCTTTATTGTTACCTTTTCTTGCTGCTGCTGGATCTGTTTCATGAGTATAGATCTTTTCTTATCCTTACACCTCTTGTTCTGGAACCAGACTCGGATGACTCTCGGACTGAGGCCAGTCATCTCTGTGAGCTGCTCCTTCATGAGGGCGTCTGGTCTGGGGTTAGCGTTATAGCACGTACGCAGCGTGTGCAACTGTTTCTCATTGAGAACTGTCCGTACTCGAGTGGTTTTATGGTCGGACTTGTGCCCCCCTCGAGTGGATTTGTCTCCTCGACCTGAATAGCATGAATAAAAAAGGATGAGATTATGCAGTCTTAAAACATTTAATTTGATTTACTTACATATCTGTGTGTATGTTTCTCGTTTGTTCATGCTGATGGCCTATTGAGCCGAAACGTCGTTCAAATTTGTGTCGTCCATTAATAAATAAAAAATTAAAGCTTTAATCATACTATTTTTTCTTTTTTTTTTTCATTTCTCCTTCACATTCAACTTTACTACATTTATATGCATTTCTTTGCCTTGACCTCGTCAAACATGGTCCATTATTGTTTTCTTAATATATCTTTATCCTCGTTCAAGTTTAATTAAAGTTCGCTTTTATTTATTAGTTTTTATTAACAACACGTTTTTCTAATGAAACATGAATGGTACATCTGTTTTTCTCTAAAAGTGGCATTTTAATTTTAATCTTGAAAATGCTCATTTACGGATGAATATGAAGATGAAATATGAGAGGCTCCAGGAAGCAATATCCATTTTCTTTTACCATAAATTGTGTTTAAACATTATGATACAGTTTCTTCTACAGAAGCAAGAATATTTTATCTTCCCGAAAAGGCATACATGAACAAATTAACTAAAGTGTCAGTAACAAACTGCTGTGATGGGCATTACTATCAATATTCCCGTATACTACAGGAGAGCTTCGTTAGAGCGCAGTTAATTCATTCGCCTTCTTAGCGCAATAGATCAGATTCAAATATCCATCAACGGATTATAGGCTCACCCAGCCTGAAATAGTATAAAAATGTAAAGTAAAGAGCCCTCGTCACGCCAAGTGGCATATAGAGAATATGGTGTTAGTGACCATCAATTTTACAGACCTTCGGCACATGATTTTTGGGGTAATGTGGTCGGTATTACTCCCGTGGCGCTTTACTTTCCCAGAAAAAAAAAAATCCGGTACCCATTAAAGGCTGGGTGAACCGGAAGCCGTCGGTTGGGATCGAACCCTACCTCTTGAGCCTTAAGTAGGTACTATATATTCTGATAAAGTAGGTCGGCCTGGCGTGATACCGACCACACCACCCATAAAATGTACCGTTGGTCATAAACAAAATGATGGGCACTACCATCACATTCCTTTATGCCGTGATCTAGGCGTGACGCAGTTCCTCGTTACACAAAGCTCCAATCAGCATGTCGGCCGTATCCGGTTTCTTGATCTGCGAGCAAGATCACAAAGACAAATAATTTATAATTAAATTCTGATTGAGAGAGTCAGTGGTGCAGAGCTAGCTCGCTGGCTGTGCTAGAAGTGGATCTTAGTTCAATTCCAGCTCATTACTCTCATTATTCGACAGCTGATTAAAATTAATGGTGGTATGTTTGATTCAAATCAGAAAGGTTTCATGATCAAAGAACAGTTTGGCCTTCAAATGTTTTTGCATGATGGGAAGGTGTTTAATACGTCTCTACCTCATGGTTTTATACAGTATGGTTTCCTCCCCTATAATGTAATGCTTTCCTTCAATATTGGTTTCATGTTTTCTTCCTCTTTTCTATAGTTTAATGCTTCACTCCACTAAGGTTTAATGCTTCACTCCACTATGGTTTAATGCTTCACTCCACTATAGTTTAATGCTTCACTCCACTATGGTTTAATGCTTCACTCCACTATAGTTTAATGCTTCACTCCACTATGGTTTAATGCTTTACTCCACTATAGTTTAATGCTTCACTCCACTATGGTTTAATGCTTTACTCCACTATAGTTTAATGCTTCACTCCACTATGGTTTAATGCTTTACTCCACTATAGTTTAATGCTTCACTCCACTATAGTTGAATGCTTCACTCCACTATGGTTTAATGCTTCACTCTACTATGGTTTAGTGCTTCACTCCACTATGGTTTAATGCTTCACTCCACTATGGTTTAATGATTCACTCCACTATGGTTTAATGCTTCACTCCACTATAGTTTAATGCTTCATTCCACTATGGTTTAATGCTTCACTCCACTATGGTTTAATGCTTCACTCCACTATGGTTTAATGCTTCACTCCACTATGGTTTAATGCTTCACTCCACTATGGTTTAATGCTTCACTCCACTATGGTTTAATGCTTTACTCCACTATGGTTTAATGCTTCGCTCCGCTATGGTTTAATGCTTCACTCCACTATGGTTTAATGCTTCACTCCACTATGGTTTAATGCTTCACTCCACTATGGTTTAATGCTTCACTCCACTATGGTTTAATGTTTCACTCCACTATGGTTTAATGCTTCACTCCACTATGGTTTAATGCTTCACTCTACTATGGTTTAATGCTTCACTCCACTATGGTTTAATGCTTCACTCCACTATGGTTTAATGCTTCACTCCACTATGGTTTAATGCTTCACTCTACTATGGTTTAATGCTTCACTCCACTATGGTTTAATGCTTCACTCTACTATGGTTTAATGCTTCACTCTACTATGGTTTAATGCTTCACTCCACTATGGTTTAATGCTTCACTCTACTATGGTTTAATGCTTCACTCCACTATGGTTTAATGCTTCTCTCCACTACGACATTATAAGTTCCGTGAAATTCTTTACCCTCAAACATTTTTTTTTCAAATTCAAACTAATCAATGACATCATTAATTTTATACTATGTGCTTGCACTCTTGATAAAGTCATCGTTCCTACTCGGTATTCTTCGTCATTTTTTGGGGAGTTGGTTCAAACCCTTCCGATACATATCTGAACATTTCTTGCTGACAGTTTGCACTCGACAACTCACGTCAAGTCATTATAACTTTGGCCCTACATATCAATGTATGTCTCATCAATGAAGCTAATTTTCGCCCGAGCTTGTTCTCTTTTACTCTTGAATTGAATCTTCAAGTTTTCGTGTAAATAAACTGTACTCTACATATTTCTTTTATAATGTTATTACATTAAATATATTCGTAAAAATATTCTTCATCAACATATGGGCGGCTAAAATATAGTTTATTGTAAACATAATATTTTTAGTCTGATTAGGACTAACTTTCAATTGAAACTATGTAATATGGGAGCTTTGGTTTATGCCCCATTAATTTTCTATTAATTGTTAATGATTTTTCAATTAAAAACTATTTTATGAACACACAAGACCTCGTTAGTGCCTCTATTTCTTTTTCTTGTTTCAATTGGTGAATTCAGCGGTAGGAAAGAGGCGTACTATTTATGTTCTTGTTATGCCAGGTTGGCTCAACGAAACTGTAAATTTAATTAAGTTTGGCGCATTCAGTGTGGAATCTAATGATACGATCGACAATTTTGTCTTCTTGGCGCCATCAATGGTCAGCCCGTATGAGAATAATAAAACGTGAACGAAGGCGGCACAGTTACAAAGACCGGCTGAAAATAACTGAAAACAAAGCATAACGAACCAATGATAAAATATTGCAGGCAACGGAGATAGAAAGAGCATGAACTGGAGTAATCATGAACTGCGACGGAAATTAGTCTGAAGCGGAATTAATGTACAGGAGGGAGAAATAAAACGTGGACTGGAATTGTATTATTCTGTTACGCGCTCTGCGCAGTAAACGTGTGACAGATTGTTTGTTAATTATTGATGTCAGATTATGGTTATATTCGATGATAGTATAGAAGAAAGGAACATATGGGCATTATAGGAGTGTAAATATCAAACGACTGGGACAGAATGGCTTCGATCACATTGGTGGTTCGATTATAACGGTGTACAGATTTCTATTTACTGTACTGCCTCAACTTGCAGCTTCTATTATATATTTATATATTTGACAATATCTAATTGTATTTTAAGTAAGTAAAAAGTAAAGTGCTCCATCAAGTGGCATATATGGATTATGGTGTTAGTCACCATAATTTTTATAGACCTTCGGCACAGTATTTTTGGGGTAATCTGGTCGGTATTACGCCCATGCCGCTTTCCTTCCACAGAAAAGAATCTGGTACCCATTAAAGACTGGGTGAACCCGGAAGCCGTCGATCAGGCACTGAGCCATCGCGGCTCCCTCTAATTGTTTTACTTTAACGACTATTTTTTTTTTAGAATGTAATTTTTTTTTTTTACAAATTTACTTGTTCAAAATATGTTCTTTTCAGGATTTTAATGTTCTGATTACGAGGAACCAGCAGTTTTTTGGAATTTTAAGTTCCAGCTGAATTATAAGCTTTTTATTTTTTTCTTTCATGTTATCTTGATTATTTGCAACGTTTGCATTCAAGGGCGTTTATGTTTTCTTTCCAGCAGATCTGTCCATTGTCCATGTTTCACAGTCATATGGATAAGGCTACGAGGAAATATTCAGGCGCTTATAAACCTACGTTTTGTTGTTATATCAGTGTCCTGTCAACGTTATGCAAGTTTTAATGTGTTCACTTCCTTTAATCTTATTTTAATCTCGTTTGTTATCTTTAATTCAAGAAGTTCTAAATTGTCTACTCATTTTAAATTATGTCCTTTAAAACATCTATCAAGTCTTATGTCCTTTAAAACATCAATCGAGTCTTATGTCCTTTAAAACATCTATCAAGTCTTACGTCCTTTAAAACATCAATCGAGTCTTATGTCATTTAAAACATCTATTTAATCTTATGTCATTTAAAACATCTATTTAATCTTATGTCATTTAAAACATCAATCAAGTCATATGTCCTTTAAAACATCAATCAAGTCTTATGTCCTTTAAAACCTCGATCAAGTCTTATGTCCTTTAAAATATCAAACAAGTCTTATGTCCTTTAAAACATCAATCAAGTCTTATGTCCTTTAAAACATCAATCAAGTCTTATGTCAGTATTAAAAAATTGTTTTGTGTGTGTTGCAGTGAGTTAGCGGTTGTGTTTTTCATTATTACATTGAACTGATGTTATCAATTTCTCAATGTCACACAGTGATATTGATAAAAGTACTGTATCATCAGCGTATCGTATTTCTGGTAGTGCTTGACATCCAACCGTAAGAGCATCAAATTGTTCTTTAGCATTCGTTTCTCTGACGTTTCTCATTACATTATCTGCATATGTTGAAAGTATTCGGTGATAAGATGCGACCCTGTCTAGCTCTTTGTATTAAATCAAACCAGTCTGATGTACCATTTTCAATTGGCAGAGCTGCTATTTGGCTTTCATAAAGCATTGTTATCATATGCACTTGGTACTGTGAATGTCATACACTTATCATTGTTTTGCACAACAACTGATGTGCGCTGTCCATTGCTCTTGAGTAATCAAAAGAATATGTGAACACATTTATGTTTTATTCTCTACATTTATCAATTACAGAACAAGACCATGACATAAAACATCTTGAGGATAATTGTTTACACCACAAGACATTGAACTATTATGTTCGTAATTCCTGATACTACAAAACAAAGTAAAATGTTGATGATTCCTGACACTACAAAACAAAGTATAATGTTGATGATTCCTGACACTACAAAACAAAGTACAATGTTGATGATTCCTGACACTACAAAACAAAGTACAATGTTGATGATTCCTGACACTACAAAACAAAGTACAATGTTGATGATTCCTGACACTACAAAACAAAGTAAAATGTTGATGATTCCTGACACTACAAAACAAAGTAAAATGTTGATGATTCCTGACACTACAAAACAAAGTAAAATGTTGATGATTCCTGACACTACAAAACAAAGTAAAATGTTGATGATTCCTGATACTACAAAACAAAGTAAAATGTTGATGATTCCTGACACTACAAAACAAAGTATAATGTTGATGATTCCGGACACTACAAAACAAAGTACAATGTTGATGATTCCTGACACTACAAAACAAAGTACAATGTTGATGATCCTGACACTACAAAACAAAGTACAATGTTGATGATTCCTGACACTACAAAACAAAGTAAAATGTTGATGATTCCTGACACTACAAAACCAATTATAATGTTGATGATTCCTAACACTACAAAACAAATGATAATGTTGATGATTCCTGACACTACAAAGCAAAGTATAATGTTGATGATTCTTAACACTACAAAACAAAGTATAATGTTGATGATTCCTGACACTACAACAAAGTACAATGTTGATGATTCCTATCACTACAAAACAAAGTATAATGTTGATGATTCCTGACACTACAAAACAAAGTATAATGTTGATGATTCCTGACACTACAAAACAAAGTACAATGTTGATGATTCCTGACACTACAAAACAAATTATAATGTTGATGATTCCTAACACTACAAAACAAATTATAATGTTGATGATTCCTGACACTACAAAGCAAAGTATAATGTTGATGATTCTTAACACTACAAAACGAAGTATAATGTTGATGATTCCTGACACTACAACAAAGTACAATGTTGATGATTCCTATCACTACAAAACAAAGTAAAATGTTGATGATTCCTGACACTACAAAACAAAGTATAACGTTGATGATTCCTGACACTACAAAACAAATTATAATGTTGATGATTCCTGACACTACAAAGCAAAGTATAATGTTGATGATTCTTAACACTACAAAACAAAGTATAATGTTGATGATTCCTGACACTACAACAAAGTACAATGTTGATGATTCCTATCACTACAAAACAATGTATAATGTTGATGATTCCTGACACTACAAAACAAAGTATAATGTTGATGATTCCTGACACTACAAAACAAAGTACAATGTTGATGATTCCTGACACTACAAAACAAATTATAATGTTGATGATTCCTGACACTACAAAACAAATTATAATGTTGATGATTCCTGACACTAAGTAAAAGTAAGCAAATGTTCCTTTTTCTATGCGTATGTGGAATACAGGATGTTAGTGACCACATTTTTCTATGACCACAGCCCATTTTCGTTATGTGGTCGGTATCACACCGGGCCGCCTTTACTTCCCAGAAAAATAATTCCTGAAACGTCAAAACATAGAATATTAAGATTAAATAATTAACACTACAAAATATCATGATGATTACTGGTTCTGATTTCTCACGACTACTGCTAATGAAATGAGCCGCGATAGCTCAGTGGTTAGTGAACTGGACTACAAAGGACAAGGGGTAGGGTTCGATTCCAACCGACGGCTTCCGGGTTCACCCAGCCTTAAATGGGTACCGGATTTTTTTTTCTGGGAAAGTAAAGCAGCACGGGCGTAATACCGACCACATTACCCCAAAAATCATGTGCTGAAGATCTGTAAAATATATGGTCGCTAACACCATATTTCCCTATACGCCTCTTGGCGTGACGGGGGTACTTTACTTTTTTTTTTTTATACTGCTAATGAATACATTACAGTGGAGTTGTAATTGTTGTATGTAATACATCCACTGGACAAATGTATCGGAAATTTCAAAGCTCTCTTATTACTCGTCTTTGTTAATCATTTCTGCTGTAACGTTTCTACTTTGTCAGTGCATTGTGTATTTAACAAGAGGCTTCAATAACCATTAGCCAGCCTCAACACGTGATATTTTGTATTGGACGACTAATAAAGATTACGATGATGATGTTAGCATAGCGAATTTGTGAGAAAAAAAAAGTTGAGATCGGATGTACCGGGGCCATAAGATCAAGGTTTTTGCAGCCTTCATGTTGAGCCAACGAGATGGAAGGAATGAATCGGCTGAAAGGAGTCAGCGACTCACAACTGAATGTTGGTATTCAATTAGTAATAACAACTGATCAAAACCCAAATCCATCTTCCTGTCATGGCAGCAGACTAAGTAGCCAAGCGAGTAGGAATTGAAGAGAAAAAACACACCAGGCACGGAACAACATGCATTGCTCAACTCAGATGTATCGGTCCGAAAGGTGCAGATATTATTTTTGTTGGTTAATTAAAACTTGACGCATATTATGCTTTTATAACAGCAGAAGGGGGGGGGGGGGAGATGTAATCGTCAGAAACACACCAGCAACGACGTTGTAACTCGGCTGTAAAGTGCGAAATTATAGGCGCGCAAAATGTCCGTTTTATCGTGAACTGAGAGGACTTGTATTGCTTGGTTGACAATTATAACTTTGTCCACTTTCTCTTTTCTCATTTAAACTGCCAGATACAAAAGTTACGCTCGATAAATTGTACGCTACACACGAACGGTTCAAAGACACTTTATTTTACAGGAACAAAAGTTGCCTGCTCGTTTCGTTAGTCAAACGTTGATCCGGGTGACGTGGATGTCAGGGCAACTCTTTGTAAAAACATGGTGCGTTCACACGACATTCTTTATATATGGTTTGATGATAAATTGGACGCGTCACACGACATTCTTTATATATGGGTTGATGATAAAGTGGACACGTCACATGACATTCTTTATATATGATTTGATGATAAAGTGGACACGTCACATGATATTCTTTATATATGATTTGATGATAAAGTGGACACGTCACATGACATTCTTTATATATGATTTGATGATAAAGTGGACACGTCACATGACATTCTTTATATATGATTTGATGATAAAGTGGACACGTCACATGATATTCTTTATATATGATTTGATGATAAAGTAGACACGTCACATGACATTCTTTATATATGATTTGATGATAAAGTGGACACGTGTTCAATCTAAGTATGAATCTCTGCAGTCGATCCAATAAAGAAGGAATGTGTACCGAGGTCAGTAAACCGAGGAATGCAACAGTGAGAAAGAGGACAGTAGTAAATATATAAAGATATACATGAAAAATCCGAGGCGAGAGAAAAAAAGATAAATTACACAGAGACACCGGCATTATTCAGATCGATTTTTCCGAGTGCTGGAACAAGACCTGTTTCTCTATATAACTTATATTTAACTGTGATAGAGCACTGGCCACTTTACACTCAAAGGCTGTGGAATGGACTGATAAAGTTTAGTACTTCGCCTCCTACGTCATTATGTTAATACAGGACATCCAGTACGTTTATTATGACCTTTCAGATCTTCTGGGTTATAATGAGACATTCCCCACGCGGTGAATTACGATGCACCAAGGAAATAAACATTAGAATTGCTCAGGCCGAAATAGCATTTAAGAAAGGGAAAAACGTCCTGTACAACAAGTCTATGTCCTTAAAAGGGAAAAAGAGAGCTCTGCGTTGCTGTATAGAACAAATTCTGACCTATGGAAGTGATTCATGGGCAGTTGATAAAAAAATAAAAATACGATTAGAGGCCACAAAGATGAGATTTCTCAGAATGTTGAGAGTTACCTACACAGCTTAAAAACCAAGGAGGAAATTCTCATCGAGGCCAGCACGAAAAAGGAGCTCCTAAGAAACATCAGAAAGAAACAATCAACATTTTTTTTTTTAATCATGAGAAGAGGAACGCTGGAATACTTGGTCACAACTGCAAAATAGAGGGAAAGAGAGATCTCAGAAAACAAAGAGAGAAGATACTTTACAGCACGGTGTCGTGGCATGGAAAACAGTCGACAACAGAATTTATACGATATAATGTGGATAGAAAATGTGGAAGGTCATTATCGCCTACGCCAACCGATATGGCACATAATGATGATGATAAATTATAAGTATTTAAAAAAAACAATAAAAACACTAATTTAATGTGTTAATTTTGTTAGCGTTGAACTTCTTTTACTTGGAGAGATCATAAAATAATTTAATCAGGCAATCTCTTCCTGATCAAACTTGAAAAGAGTAATCTTGTTTAACAAAGCATTCACATTTCGACACCATTGAGACGAGAGCCTGAAAGCGCATGCGCCTAGACTAAATAAACAATGAATTAAACTGAATTTGAGTTACGAACAGCAGGTCTTCGTTAACGACAATAAATAGCGCCACGAAATGACGATTAACTATCCACCAGTTATGGAAGGACGTACAATCGGTACGTCCCATAGGGCTCTGTTTCGCAAGATTTCCAAACATGGACAGTATCGATTTGCAAATGAGCCTAACTAATGGGCTCAACCAATCAATTAACTTAGCCCTCAGTTATTCTTTCACTCTGTCATGGCCTCGGCAACTCAAATCACGAACTTCCGGCCCAGACGTCGTTTGCTACTCAATTCTCCACTCTCGTCTGATCACTGCTACAAATCTCAAAGACAGAAACCAGGCAGCATTTGCCGAGATGAACTCTTCGGGAAAATCGGTTCGCCTCGGTCGTTTTCGGAGACTAGCTTGTGAGACTTTAAATCGGCAGAAATATTTTGAAAAATAGAGAGATGGCCTGGCTCATCATGAAGTAATAATATATAGTTAATGTTTCTATTTCTATTCTATATTTTGTTTCAATTATTTGATGATTATAAGTGAACTTTAATCCCTATTCATTCCAGGTATTTTGTTCCTATTTATGGCTAAGTGCAATCAATATCTAGTGTCTTTTTTTATTCGTCGAAAGCACCACAGAAGTGAAAATAGATCTTCACTGATGCTGTCTAGGTTATACCATAGCATTTGACAAAATAAAGCATCAAGAAATAATCAATATTTTAGAGAGAAAGTAAATATTAACATCAAAATTTATGAATAAGAAAGAGTACTGGCAATTAAAAGCAGCCATAAAGGACTGGAAAATTAATTTGAAATGTTTCAACAAATTAAATAAGGTGTTAGGCAAGGGTGTATGTGCAATCGCCAGAATTGTGTTCAATGTCGTTAGCGAGATATATATATATTGGAAAACAAACCAGTAGAAGAGATCGATCACTTTATCTATCTTGGAAGTCACATTGATCGAGAAGGGGATACAAGCAAAGAAATTAGAATCAGAATAGCTAAAGCAGCAATGTCTTTCAGAAGCCTTGAAAAGTTGTGGAAATCAAAACTCATCAGCACAAACACAAAACTTAGACTATTCAAATCAAATGTACTATCAACTCTTACGTATGCGTGTGAAATCTGGAAAACAACAAGAGATATAGAAACAAAGTTGAACACATTCGAAAATAAATGTCTAAGGAAAATACTCGGTGTAGTGTGGAATGAATTCAAAACAAACGAGGAAATTAGAGAAATCGCCAATCAACCACTAATATCTTCAGTAATAAAGAAAAGACGATGGTCATATGTTGGACATGTGATGAGAAGAGATAACAACCGAATAGCAAAGCAAGCCCTCATATGGGAAACAACAGGTAAGAGAAAAAGAGGAAGACCCAGGGAGACACTGAGAAGAACATTGATGGGAGAGGCAAGAGCAGCAGGATTCGGCTCCCTCAATGAGATAGAGCTGCTTGCACAGAACAGAGACAAATGGCGAGATTTGATAAAATATCTTTAAAAGAATTGAAAAACTGCTAGAACAAAAATTCAGATAGGAGAATGTGTATCTTGGTTATCCATAAATAAAACATACTCGGAATATCAGTCGCTGGCCATAAAATAAACAACTTAAGGTATGCTAATGACAGCCTTGATCGCAAAAATAAAATTGTTAATGATTTTCAATATAGTTATGGAAAGTAAAAATAAATTATTCCAATATAGTTATGGAAAGTAAAAATAAATTATTCCAATATAGTTATGGAAAGTAAAAATAAAATGATTGCCAATATAATTATGGAAAATAGATGCCTTAGGACTTATAATGTCCCAAAAAGTTGTAGGAAAGATTATCTAACCCATCAGTGACGGAGATAAGAAAATGAGTATTGTGGTGATATGTAGAGCCAGTCGTGACAAATAAAACATGGAAATGAATCATGGATAATCGAACAACAGACAAGGAAATCGTTGGATTCTACAGAAATGTGGATTTAAAGAAGAATCTTGAGAATACTATGGACAATTAAAATATATTCAGAAAGATGTTCTGAAAGAGGCTGCCCCCCAAAAACAAAAAAAAAGGGCTTCTTGCTAACACTAGAAGGAAATGAAAATCATCTTTTGGCCACGAAATAAGAAGGAAACAGTTGGAATACAAAAGTTGGGAGACAAATGACCAGACAGTTTAAGGAAATGGTTTAATAGGAAGTCAGCAAGA
Organism: Megaustenia siamemsis; assembly: GCA_032433765.1. Classification (NCBI taxonomy): domain Eukaryota; kingdom Metazoa; phylum Mollusca; class Gastropoda; order Stylommatophora; family Ariophantidae; genus Megaustenia; species Megaustenia siamemsis. Next base: position 55,576,175 of record JAVIAB010000051.1, read on the forward strand.
GAAATTATAAATAACTTTAGAGACAGTAAGTTGTGGAGGGACATGATCATTGACGTCAGTAAGAGAAATGATGAATAACTTTAGAGACAGTAATTTGTGGAGAGGCATGATCACTAACGTCAGTAAGAGAAATGATGAATAACTTTAGAGACAATAATTTGTGGAGAGACATGATCACTAACGTCAGTAAGAGAAATGATGAATAACTTTAGAGACAGTAATTTGTGGAGAGACATGATCACTAACGTCAGTAAGAGAAATGATGAATAACTTTAGAGACAGTAATTTGTGGAGAGACATGATCATTGACGTCAGTAAGAGAAATGATGAATAACTTTAGAGACAGTAATTTGTGGAGAGACATGATCACTAACGTCAGTAAGAGAAATGATGAATAACTTTAGAGACAGTAATTTGTGGACAGACATGATCACTAACGTCAGCAAGCACGGTACTTAATAATAAGAATGATCGTATCTCCCGTCACTAAAAGATGCGGTTAGTCTATCTCTTTATGTTCTCTCATTTTTAGTTCTTGATTACTATTGTCCTATTAATGTTATCTTGCGCTTTGCTATGGCTTTCAGAATTGTAATTTCTATTAGCGTGGCAGCAACAATTTTTATCTTAAATCATTATATCTGTTATTTTACGTATAATGACACAGTGTATCTTTTTTATTCATTAGACCACATGGACAGGCGAAGAGCACAAGAAGAACAGAGTTGTAACGTGACTCAAAAATTAGCATTTAAGTTCTGACCATGAACATGTAATAAATGTAAGAAATTGCGTTTAAGCTTTTATATATTCTTTTTCCATGCTTAAAACTGGGAGATATGGTCCCATGGACATATCCGCTCTGCAATATGGATATCCTGTCGACTAAACTAATCTAACCAAAACAAAACTGATATAAACTAAGAAGTGGTTCTATGGACTTGTTCGATCTACAATGATAATAACTTTTCGATTAAACTAAACTAAACTAAACTAAACTAAACTAAACTAAACTAAACTAAACTAAACTAAACTAAACTAAACTAAACTAAACTAAACTAAACTAAACTAAACTAAACTAAACTAAACTAAACTAAACTAAACTAAACTGAGAAGCAGTTCATAACGCTAGAATAAAATGTGATTTGCATTCTTCAAATTTTATGTTAAAGACATTTTAGTAGATTAATTTTTTTTTTAATGAAACTAAAAACTCAAAAGAAAGTCTCGCTTTCCCGAGCAGAAAATACAGCATGTCTGTAAAAAAAATATTTGAAAAAAAAATAACGTCCTCACTTTCCCTTTGCTCAACACATGTGGGCTATAACAGAATGATTAAAGGGGGGGGGGGGGGGCATTCTACAAATGAGCAATATAACAAAGTAACTAAACAACAAAAATCAACAACTGAAAAAAAAATTAAAATAAAACAAAACGGAGTTTGAAACAATCTGACTTGTATTTACTTTGACCTTCTCTTTATGCTTGTTTTGTTAATGAGAACTTGAATATTCAATTCAATTTTTTTCTCTTCCTTCTCTCTCATGCATTATACAATATCCAGCAATTATTCAACTTCCAGTTTCATTGTTGACATACACGCATAGTGCCTCCATTCATTATTAATCACCTCCATAAATTGTTACGTCATACCAATTTCTGGGACTTGTTTTGCATGGTCAAAGACTAACTCAACACCGTAGTACAGCTTTAGATTTCTCACAAAGAGTGGACGAGGGAGAGGGAAAGTACACTTCACAAAATTCGCCAACTGTGATTAATTAGACATGATTGATTGAAGTCGTACAGAGGAAGAGTACGCCGAGCATGTTGGGTAATGGAGTGTACTTTCGCGTTAAATATCCCTGGCGATGAACCACGCGCCCATGCTAACCTTCATTAGCGATGAGCAGCAAGTTACACAGATTATTTTAAAATTAGAACAAAACGCAAATATGGATGTAAATCCTTCCTCCATCCTTATTGCTTGTTTACTTACCTGGAAGCAAGACAAGCACTGTCTAGGAACCAACAGTAAAAGAAGTAAAGAGCCCCGTCAAGCCAAGTGGCGTATAGGGAATATGGTGTTAGTGACCATAATTTGTATAGACCTTCAGCACATGATTTTTGGGGTAAGGTGGTTGGTATTACGCCCGTGCCGTTTTATTTTCCCAGAAAAAATCCGGTACCCATTTAAGGCTGGGTGAACCCGGAAGCCGTCGGTTGGGATCGAACCCTACCCCTTGTCCTTTGTAGTCCACTTCACTAACCACTGAGCTATCGCGGCTCCCATAGGAACCAACAGGGGAAAGGAGAAATCTAGAAAGCCCCATGAATACATTGAGAACAACCCTTAAGACATTTAGCCTAGAATGGAGAAAGGCAGAGAGAATGTCCAAGTATAGGGATGAATGGGGAGACCTTGTCTGTGGCATATGCTGCACTGAGAGGTCTAAAGGGTTTTGAATTGATGTGCACGTAGACATTGAGACAAGAGCAACATATGACCTTAAAGCACAGGTAAATAGATTTAACAATACACACGTTGTGTATTTATCCGGGTCTACTTTCCTAATTACAACTGGCAAAATAAAAGGAAAGAGAGATCGCGGACGACAAAGAGAGAAAATACTGGATAGCTTGGTGTCATGGCATGGAAAACATTCAACAACAGAACTGATACGATGCACTGTAGATAGAAGATTGTGGAGGGACATGATCGCCTACGCCAACGGGCAGGGTACATGATGATGATGACTTTCCTAATAGTTAAGTTCTCAACGCTTTCATGCTGGTCAACCTAATTCTGGTATAACACATACGCTAGATCTTGTTGTTCTACATGTGTTTGCAGCGGGACATTGTCGTATTTAGAAAACGCAAATAAATAACAACAAAACTATACATAAAAAACAGCAACAAAAACAAATATGAACGTACACATAACAAGAAGTTTCCAGAATTTCTTGACAACTAAGCTGGCGAAGTATAAAGAGGGAGGAACAGAAAATGATACTAAAATAAGGAAATCAAAAGCAAGAGGAGCTCTTTTTGCACTGGGAAACATTTGGAAGTCCAAAGAAATTAGGTCAAATACAAAAATAAAAAATGTTCAACTCCAATGTTAAGCGAGTCTAATTATATGGCTGTGAAACATGGAGAACAACAAAATTGACAATCATGAAGATACAGACTTTCATTAATGGATGCTTACGCAGAATAAAAGGATGGAAATGACAGGACAAAATCACTAACATAAAATTATGAAATGTACTAGTCAAATACCAGTGGATAAAGAGATACAGCGAAGACGATGGCGCTGGATAGGACACACACTTCGGAAACAAACTGAGAGTATTACACAACAGAATTCCTTCTTGGAATCCCCAGGAGAAAAGACAAAGAGGAAGCCCAAGGAATATGCTCCACAGGGAACTAAAAAGGTAGAAGAGGAAGAAAGAAACTGGCGAAGTCTTCAAGCTCACATCCAGTTAGTGACCAAGCACAAAATGAGCGGAAGTTGATCGCTGTGTGTGATCGTAGATTATTTTCCTGATCTGTTGGCACAGCATTCCACCAAGTGACATATCTTCTTAACATATGGTCACCCCTGAATCACTTCACCTCACTCCCCCTATATAATGTTACATCGCATACACAATTGCTGATTGTGTTGAACTATATGAGGAACGAATAAAATAAATGGCGGCATACAGAAGCAATCAGTGCACTATTCAAATTCTAGTTTCCTAACAGTGTTATAGTCCTAGCTACTAACTAGACTAATGACGTACTAGCAAACCTTCGCCTCGCATGTCACACTAATGACGTACTAGCAAACCTTCGCCTCGCATGTCACACTAATGACATACTAGCAAACCTTCGCCTCGCATGTCACACTAATGGCGTACTAGCAAACCTTCGCCATGTCAGAGTTTTGGGTTATGAGTTCATCAAGAGCACGCTTCACTTCTTTCGCTAGAAAATTATGGGTTAGTTAGTCATCATTCACATTGTACATCTGACATATCCATAAAGTGTTCAAATCCATTTTTCAGTGTGTTTCTCATCTTGTTGCAACTGGCAACACCATCTATGTGTTGATTAACTAATCTTCTTAGATTTCATGCATATCGTTCTTGCCTTGCTTCTCCACTTCCAACTATTTTTCCTTTCAGTCTTTTTTTATGGTCGCACAGTCATCAGTTGACTAGTCCAATGCCTAGGAATGTTTAGAATATCATCACCGTCCAATGCCTAGGAATGTTTAGAATATTATCACCATCAAATGCCTCGGAATGTTTAGAATATCATCACCATCCAATGCCTCGGAATGTTTAGAATATCATCACCATCCAATGCTTAAGGATGTTTAGAATATCAATACCGTCCAATCCCTAGGAATGTTTTACGATATCATTACCGTCCAATCCCTAGGAATGTTTAGAATATTAATACCGTCCAATCCCTAGGAATGTTTAGAATATCAATACCGTCCAATCCCTAGGAATGTTTTACGATATCAATACCGTCCAATCCCTAGGAATGTTTTACGATATCAATACCGTCCAATCCCTAGGAATGTTTTACGATATCAATACCGTCCAATCCCTAGGAATGTTTTACGATATCAATACCATCCAATCCCTAGGAATGTTTTACGATATCAATACCGTCCAATCCCTAGGAATTTTTACGATATCAATACCGTCCAATTCCTAGGAATGTTTTAGAATATCATTACCGCTCAATCCCTAAAGATGTTTAGAATATCTTCACCATCCAATCCGTATGTATGTTTAGAATATCATCAATGTCAAATTCCTAGTGATGTTTAAATTATCATTACCGGCCATCTCTAAGGATGATTAGAATATCATCATCATCTAGCAAGATGAAGTTCATCTGAGTTCCAACAGTGATATAGTCCCATATAGAATACCTATAGCCATATAGAATACCTACTACTGTACTTTCCATTTGAATGAATCCTCAGCAGGAAAAGGAAATGCAAAAACGTCATGGTGGCATGACGTATCAACTGGGCCTATTAACTACCGTCTCACGATGACCACGTGACACTCAATACTGATCTACCCCTGTACTTATAAACAATTATCGCATCCTTGCCTCTCACTTTCCGCACACACCATCACAACATGTGACTCCACTACCAACGAGGACGGAAAGTCCTAGAAGCCGCCTGTAGTGAAAGCAATTAGAACCGACCACCTTCTCTCAGGCATGTCTCATGGAGACCTACAATGTCGGCTTTCTACATACAACTTTGGAGAATAGACCCTCGTATGACGCTCGCAACATTTCAATAAAAATAGGAATGGTTTTTTTTTTTTTTTGGGAGGCTTTGACAAACATGCTTAAACTGCTGGTGCTACTCTAATGTTGCATACACTTCCGGGCACGTGTTTGCCTGTATTCTACCCAAACAACCTACAAAATAATGCGTTAACAAGTAACACTTGCTTCATGTATAATGTCACGGCAGTCCTATATTACTATCTTTACGTCACATAGTACCATTGCAGGTGTATGTCGGGGGGAAACGATAGAACCAGAGGGATAAAGGCCGCTTGGTCAAGCAGTCGCCACGACGTGTGAGACAGGATTTTTATTTCACCCCCGATAGAAAAAAATCATTCCTGTCTAGGGCTTCGAACACCGTACGCCGGCTTTTCAGACAGCGGAACAGTGGATTTAGCCTCACGGCCACGCACACCTCTACGTACGAATGTGCAAAATGTCTTCAGATATACCAAAAGATAACTGCTAATTCACTATTATCAGAGCTGACGTCACAACATTTCGGGAAACTCATAGATGTTCATTTTCTGTCAAACAGATGACGAATTGTGTGTGTGCACAAAACACAAATAGATCAAAGTATTTGGAGCATCGAGTTAAAAGGATGAAAATAGTCACTCCTTATATTTGGTGCTGCGTTAGTTCCCGAGTTTATAAACAATTTTTAACATTACATATATACATCAGAGAGAGAGAGAGAGAAAGAGAGAGAGAGAGAGAGAGAGAGAAAGATTATGTGCTGTCGAAGACAGTTTTGTGACAAATGACTGTTAAGTAGATTTGACAAGTTGCGGAAAGTAAATTCGATTAGGACGTTTTGTGCAGGCTACAATTTGAAATAATTTAGACTGGTAGTAGAGTGTTAGAGACAACCTGGACGTTAACAAAATCAGAACTTTACAAACAACCAGGATGTTGCACACAACCTATACGTTACAAACAACCGGGACGTTACACATAACCGGGACGTTACAAACGGCCAGGACGTTACAAACAACCAGGACGTTACAAACAACCAGGACGTTACAAACAACCGGGACGTTACACACAACCGGGACGTTACAAACAACCGGGACGTTACAAACAACCAGGACGTTACAAACAACCAGGACGTTACAAACAACCAGGACGTTACACACAACCTGGACGTTACAAGCAACCGGGACGTTACACACAACCAGGACGTTACAGACAACCAGGACGTTACAAACAACCAGGACGTTACAAACAACCAGGACGTTACACACAACCAGGACGTTACAGACAACCGGAACGTTACACACAACCAGGACGTTACAAACAACCGGGACGTTACACACAACCAGGACGTTACAAATAACCGGGACGTTACACACAACCAGGACGTTACAAATAACCGGGACGTTACACACAACCAGGACGTTACACACAACCATGTCGTTACACCACAACCAGGACGTTACAAACAACCGGGACGTTACAAATAATCATGTCGTTACAAACAACCATGTCGTTACACGCAACAAGGACGTTACGCGGAATGGCAGACAGGTCCATGCAGCCGGAGACTGACGTAGATGGGACCGCTTCCCGTCTTCCCTTAAACATCGTGTCAATAAACTAAATAACCGAAACACTTGCTTTAATGACAGGAGGAAGAACCTGTGATAATGAGTTCATCTTGTCGCAGAGCTTTCTCAAAGATATTCATCTCACTCCGTGTATTTGTGTATGTTTTGGTGAATACCTTTATGACTAAAACCCTAATGGCAACTTTGTTTCTTAAAAAGCAGCCGCTGAAGGTGACCAATTGAATGGATCGATGCCGACTTCTTTCCCCGATTTGGTATCATATCAGCACACACATCTCGTAAATAAACATTTATAATCATTTAAATATACACAATCTTGCTCACATACACTTCCATGCACACAAAAAAAAACATATATCTCGTGAACAAACTCACACTATATTGATAGAAACACAAAGAAACGCTCACACACACACTTTAGCATCACCGCACAAGCTCTAACACATACATACGCAATCTTTAGCATACATATCGAAATAACCATGCTGTAGCACAAACACTTACACACCATAATCATTCACTGACTTAAGTTTGAATACTCACATATACTTACCAGTCTTCTTGTTATCAGAATTCCTCCCACCACCTTCTGATGTGTTGTTGTTGTTGTTATTATTATTATTACTACTGTTGTTATTGTGTTGGTTGTTGTTTACGCTGTTCTGACTGTTGTTATTATTGCAACTAACGCTGTTGTTGTTGCTGCCTCCGTAGGAACTCTCCGGACTGCCGACATCCTGGCACGGTGAAACAGTCAATGACCGATCTAGAACATCGTGGTCAGCCCGACAAAACAGGCCGTCCTCTCTGATGGCGAACTCGTCTCCAGTCATGAGTGGCTTGTTGCACACGATGCACCGGAAACAGCTAAGGTGGTACACTGTTGCTTTCGTGGGTCTCATCACTACGTCATCTCGACAGAACCCCAAGCCGCAGCGGGAGCATTTTGTTCCAAACAGTCTAGCGATGGAAATAAGAAAAGAACATATGTATATTTTAAAATCCAATATGTGAATTCAAAGAGTTTAAAGATAAAAGAGATAGGAGTAATTCCCATAATTGAATACATAAAGCAACAACAGACAAAATTAGTTTGGCCACATGATAAGAGAGAAAGATCAAAACAACACAACAAACGAGCCTTCAGTAAACATCGCGGGAACACCAAACCCACGGGTCGACATAAAAAAAAAGATGAATTGATAGAATATTAGATGCACCAGGAAAATAACAGCACTAGAGGCCAACAGTACCAAAAGTAGAGGAAAAGACTGTATCTTCCCTCGACGCTGGTAAACAAAGGAGAAAAAAAAAAGGCAAAGAAAAGATTTATTCTTAATTGATATAGTCTAGTGATAAAAACTCCCCTTTTTACTTGTTGCCGTGAAAATTTCTTGCTTTAGGCCTGACTTCACGCAGTCACAAAATAATACAATGAGGAATTACAAATACATGGATAGAACACTACAGTCTTTAAATTCCCGTTGTATATTTCATGGAGAATTCTCTTCAGAAACGAACCAAATATCTTGGGGTGCTCATTTTAGCAGCAAAATATGGACTAAAGAAGTTAGATGAAAACAACGTTATTCTCTGGCACAAAGTTTCATTGGAGGTAATGAGGAACATTGTTGCTAATCGATTTAACTTGTTCATCCAACTTAACCGCTGCTAACATCCATAACTTGTTTATCCAAGTTAACCGTTGTTAACATCCATAACTTGTTTATCCAAGTTAACCGTTGACCACATCCATAACTTGTTCATCCAAGTTAACCGTTGACTACATCCATAACTTGTTCATCCAAGTTAACAGTTGACCACATCCATAACTAGTTCATCCAAGTTAACCGTTGACCACATCCATAACTTGTTCATCCAAATTAACCGTTGCTAACATCCATAAATTGTTCATCCACGTTAACCATTGCTAACATCCATAACTTGTTCATCCAAGTTAACCGTTGACCACATCCATAACTTGTTCATCCAATTTAACCGTTGACCACATCCATAACTTGTTCATCCAAGTTAACCGTTGCTAATATCTTTAACTGGTTCATCCAAGTTAACCGTTGCTAACATCCATAACTTGTTCATCCAAGTTAACCGTTGCTAATATCTTTAACTTGTTCATCCAAGTTAACCGTTGCTAACATCCATAACTTGTTCATCCAAGTTAACCGTTGCTAATATCTTTAATTTGTTCATCCAAGTTAACCGTTGCTAACATCCATAACTTGTTCATCCAAGTTAACCGTTGCTAACATCCATAACTTGTTCATCCAAGTTAACCGTTGCTAATATCTTTAACTTGTTCATCCAAGTTAACCGTTGCTAACATCTTTAACTTGTTCATCCAAGTTAACCGTTGCTAACATCTTTAACATGTTCATCCAAGTTAACCGTTGCTAACATCCATAACTTGTTCATCCAAGTTAACCGTTGCTAATATCTTTAATTTGTTCATCCAAGTTAACCGTTGCTAACATCCATAACTTGTTCATCCAAGTTAACCGTTGCTAACATCCATAACTTGTTCATCCAAGTTAACCGTTGCTAATATCTTTAACTTGTTCATCCAAGTTAACCGTTGCTAACATCTTTAACTTGTTCATCCAAGTTAACCGTTGCTAATATCTTTAACTTGTTCATCCAAGTTAACCGTTGCTAACATCTTTAACTTGTTCATCCAAGTTAACCGTTGCTAACATCCACAACTATTTCTACAAAACACCGACCTCAAGGCCACATCAAAGAAACAAACCGATTACCATGGATTTTGACAAATCTGCCTTCAAACATTATTCAAACAACACACACACATACACATATATACACGCAAACATACGCACATGTAATCATACACACGCGCGTGCATACACACAACACAACATAACAAGCTTAATTACAAGTAAAGAGCATTAGTGGCGTAGTGGCTAGTGAGCACGACAGTCTACAGTGTTCCAGTCTTACTCTGCCTTGTCATTATGGATGAAAAGAACGTGTGTGCCTGTCTCCACAAATATGGGGAGATATTAACAGTGAGAAGGATCACTAGCCAACTCACATGCCTAGTAGAGTGTAGATTACTTCTATTTAATGCAACACTATTATTATCTCCATAATTATCAAGGAATGTAGAAGATGCAAACAATGATGATGACTCTCATCTTAATGAATTAATACCCGGAAGTAGGGAAACCTGATTTAAGTGATATTCTACTTTTTCCTCTTCTTCTTCTTCTACCTTTCAGCGCCCTGTGGAGCATAGGTCTTCAATAAACACTTTCCAAGCCGCTCTGTTTCTTGCAATTTTTTTAAGATCATTCTATGTCTTCCCCATCATCTTTATCTCAGCTTTCATCTTTCTTCTCCAATAATATTTTGGTCTTCCTCTTTGTCTCTTTCCTTGCGGATTCCAAAAACAGAGCCTGTCGTGTAGGCCTCTTAGTTGGTTTTCGCAGTGTTGCCCCTTTTCATCGCCATCGTCTTCGCTGTATCTCTCTGTCAACTGGTACTTGACTGGTACTTTCCAATAATTCCAGCTTAGTAATCTTGTTCTGCCATTTCCATTCTTTATTCTAAGCAACCATCTATTAATGAAGGTTCCGTGATTGCAATTTGTGTTGTTCTCATTGTTTCACAGGCATGCAATAGGAATAACTTAACATTGGAGTTGATAATTTTTAGGTGTACGAAGTGGTAATAATAGTTACGACACTTGAACTTATCTAAGTTTGTCAGCTTGACATATGTAGACAGTGTGTTTGAGAAAATGTTTTTATACTGCAAGTAAACTAAGTAGTCATTTGATTTGTGACAACACATACACACACACATAAAATGGCATCAGTCTGGAGAGAGGTATCCGTGGCGTTGTTTTGAGTGCACAGAATAGTCTCCCTGTTTCAGGATGTAACAACAACACCCCTGTAGCCATGGTAACAGACGGCAGCGTAAACTAATCATTGAGATTTGCTCTTTACAAAGTCTGTTTTAAGACGAGGCATGCAAGTTCTCCATTTACATGCCAGGCTGGGGTAGACTTCAGTTCAAGACAGGACCACCTTGACAAGCGGCAACCGAAGCCGCATCGCTACCATTTATTTAAGATCGACTGGAAAATTGGAAGGGAAAGAGTACGGGGATTTCTTTTTATATAAAAGCCTCATTAAAAAAAATATTACCTTCTATACTGATGGATAAATATTTAGAAAGTCACTTTCTAAAACTCTTTAACGCCGTAATTAGTGTCCTAATTTTAAGAGGTGTATTTTTAAAAAAAAATTACTTCGACAATTCCCTTGACGACTACTCCCCTTAATCGTTCGCCCTTAAAATAACGTTAAATTGGAGTAGATGCGTAGTGCTGAATTTTGCACCATAACTGTGATATTGACGTTATTCAGCCCAAACATTCGATTTCAGCACATTTTAGTATGTGTTGCCTTCCCCATTCGATCCATCCTCACTTGGCCAGCCTATTTAGTCTGTTTCCAATGACACCGCTGGGAGGTAGAGCAGGGTCTCAGTCAGTTCTTTTGTTCACCGATTGTGTCGCAAGCAGTCAGCACTGAGTCGCTGACCACTCTCAACTCATTTACCGCATGGACCACGTAGGTATCTTGAAGGTTCGATCAGTATATACACATTTCTTCTGACAAAAACCTGCCACGGTTTATTCCCAAGTGATGAGAACGCTGCACAACATGGCTATATTGTTAATGGGCAATAATAAACGATCTTTCTAAAAACTATTTTAAAAAAACATAACCAAACATTCTGATGTAAACAACCATATGCTTTCATATATGTTCTACACTATTTCAGGGATTTTTTTTTTCTCGTTTCTCTTAACAATTTCAGCAACTCTCACGTGACGTAGGTAATACTGGTTCATGTTTCTGGTTAAAGGTCTGAATCTCATAATAGAAGACGCCAATCGAAACCTACTCGAGAAGTACAGAGAACTTGTTTTGCTTTAAACATTTCAATCATATTTTTGCTCAAATATGTTGAGTACTTAGGAGGTCGTCTTTGATGTAACTATTATGCTCCTTTATAAGCTTTCTGTGAAACTTCTCGCGTATCATATTTTATAATTGACCCATCTCTAGTATCAATTTCACTGTATATCTAATTATCTCCACCTTTATTTATCATTCTCCCGCCACATATTTAATATCTATTTCTTCTACCCATCCACATAAATCACATATACACACAGATACATATCTATCACACATTCATCTCATCCCCAACCAGTTGCTCTTCAAATCTACAATGTTCTTCTCTCATTTATTACCTTCATTTACCATTATTATCCTGCAACTCTTTTTCCCTTACATCGTGTGCCCTACTATGTCCTTCATTCGAAATCTCTCTACGAACTCATCTTCCCAGGAATCTCATTTACAATCTTTTTTTATCTCCTGTCTTTCTGTCAACCCGTTCATTTCTAGTCGTATTAATATAATCGTGTATACTCCCATTTGCTCCATCTTTCTCTCCTTCCTATCTACCATCAAAACTACCCTGTATCCATTTTCCCCGCCTAATTAGCCCAGTGCTTCCTTTCCCCCGAAATTGTTCCCGTCTTCTCCACATAATTTTAAAAATCAGCACCAAAAAAAAAAAATCATTCCCTCTAAAGTCTAATATAACCGCTATCAACTTTTCCTGGTTGTCTCCTTTTTTTTCATTTCAAATGCTTCTTTACATTTCAACTCCCACATCACCATCTTTCCATCCCGTCCCCCACCTATGCCCGTAATTTACCGTTGTGCCCTGTGTTCATATAAACATCCAATTAGACGGATGCTAGTCTAAAACATGAAGGTCATCAAAATAGCTGTCCTTAAAACGGCAGATCCAGGAGCCCCTGTTGCTACATGTCAGTGCAGCGGTCTCAGCCCTTTGACAGTGGCAGAGGATGCTGACGGCCGCAGACTTGGCAGTTGTCGCTGTGGTGGAGCAAGACGACCGGGTTGTTTTGGCAGGGCTTTGACATGTTGATCAACCAGGAAGAAATTGAGGCAATTGGTGTGAAGCAAATAACAGAAGGAGCCGAACACAAACAGAAAGTCCTGGATGATGATACTGTTACCGCAGTAGTGGTGGTGGTGGTGGTGGTGGGGTGATCAGGCGGCAAGCGTGTGTTCCTTCCGCCACTTACATTATTACCGCCCTCATTTTTCACGTGTAACAACTTTCATATCATCTTGGTTTTGTTTTTTTCCTTTTCGCGGATTAAAAAAAAATATTGAAAAGATAACTTTTTGAGTTTTCCAACGCCATCTTTCTTATATGGCAGTGCTTCTCAAACTCCTAGAAGTGGGCCGCCTAGCGTTCTGTTGTACGTCCTCTAGCTTATAGCTAATTTCTTTCTTTTTCCCTCCTCCTCCCCCTCTTTCTTTATTTTTTCTTTCCCTTTTCTGTCTCTCCCACCTCCCTTTAATTCCATAAAGCTCGCCATTTATTTTTTTCCTGCCTACTTCTGTCACTCTCTCCCTTTCTTCTCGCTCTTTCTCTTACCCTGTTTCTTCTCTTTACTTTTCTTTCTTTCTTTCATCTCCCTGCTCTATATCTCTCTGTTTCACCGTCTTCTATTTCTCCCCGTCTTCTATTTCTCCCCGCCTTTTATTATCTCTCTCTCTTTCCCCATCTCCTCTTCCTCCGCTTATCTTGCGCTCTCTCTCTCTCGCTCTCCCTAGAGAATTCATTCTGTTTTCTCTTTTTTTTCTTTCAAATTTTCTCTCCATCTTTCTATCTCGGTTATTTTCTCAGCCCATTATTGCTTGATACGCGCCCCTTGCTTTCCTCAAGCGACAACGTTTTGTTGATCCACACACCTTTTTTTTTTTTTGCAGTGCATACATCCAAGCTTTCTATTTTTTAAACAAGTTTTCCGGAACTCTATCACTTAATTCAATAAAGAGTAAAAACCGTGATATAGAAGGTCTCTGAAGGTCTGGTAAAGTTACATTTGTCAAAATGGGAATGGAGAGAGCTATTTAAATGTTAATAGATTGTCTACCCTGTTCTCCAAAGTCACTTCTTTAAAGTCGAAATTTTCAGCTACTGAGATAGGCTTCAAGATAAAAGGACCCACTGCTTAGTTCCTGTATTCAAATAGCCGAACTTGTGAGGGTTGGTGTCTGTGATATGAGAAATGAGGTAGAATAATTCTTCTTTAGGTTCAGCCAATAAAAAAAATGGTTTAACTTTGTCTTTAGTATCGGCGTAAGGAGAGAAGTTCTATTAAAGTAGGTACTATTGAAAGTAACGGCCAACTCCCAGCAAGTGTCGGTTACTGCACACAAGTAACATATCTTTATTACAAATAAGACGCCAAGATCGATAGTTAATTATACTTTTATAACTGAGGTAGTTTTTGGGTTATAAAATACGAAAAGCCCAACATTAGTTTTCAGTTGCTCATGAAATATTTATCTCTGGAACGGTAACATAAAAAAAGGTTTACCGGTTGTGAAAAAGCCTTGCATACATCAACGGCAGGCACTGTTCCACGTGCCACCCAGTTTGAGAAGCACTGATCTTGATTACGTCACTTCTTGTCTGAGTTTGCTCCCTGGGGAAATTATCTAAAAGTCTCCTCCCGGGGAAGTATGAGCGAGCCATTATAACACATAATCTATCGTTAACAATGAGGGCACATTTTGATGTAGCCATAGCAAATGAATAATAAATACAAAGATTCTACGCTTAGTAGCGATAGAGAGTTATTCGCAGAATTTTATATTTAAAGCTGGTTTGCTCAACAACAAATGTAGGTTTGTAAAGGTTTCTGTTATTTTCATTGGTTTATTGTAATAATTAATCTTTGTCTTCTTCGGCGTTTGCATTGAAAAGGGCGTATGTTGCGATGTGTCGCAAATTACAACGCACAGTGATACGTGTACTATTTGACCTAATTTTATTTTTTTTTTAAACCAGGCTTGTTTCCATTCTTCAGTCTCTATACACTTAACCAGCTCAAATTGTCTTCATCGCCATAAGAAAACATATGAAGGCCTTGGTCGGTTCTGTTTCACTTATTATAGCTGTCAGATATTTGCTGTTCATGTTATCAGCTGCCTGTCTCATTGTGATATCATCAAGCCGCGATAGCTCAGTGGTTATTGAACTGGACTCCAAAGGACAAGATGTAGGGTTCGATCCCAACCGACGGCTTCCGGTTCATCCAGCCTTTTATCGGGTACCGGATTTTTTTCTGGGAAAGTAAAGCTGCTCCGGACGTAATACCGACCACATTGCCCCAAAAATCATGTGCCAAAGGTTTGTAAAAATTATGGTCACTAACACCATATTCCATATACGTCACTTGGCGTGACGGGGGTACTTTACTTTTTTTATAGTCTGCTTACTGACATTCTCTTCTCACCCACAATGGTGTGAATCCAAATACGAGATTGTCCATGCTGTGACTTACCACTCCGGTTATATTTATATTCAAGGGGTAAGGGCATAAAAATGCGAAGCTGCTGTAAAGCTGATGATGAAGGTGAAATGGAAGAAATGAACAAGAGGTATGGTTACAGCTTTACGTAAGTGAAGGACAACACAATCGAATGATGTTTCGGTTCACTAGGCCCTCAGCGGGAACAGTTTACAACAAACACACACATACACACACAGATATGTAAGCAAAAACATATATACATATCTGAGTAGACAACACACATGTACACACACACAGATATATATGTTTTTGCTTACATATATGCGTGTGTGTGTGTGTGTGTGTGTGCCCACTGTTCTCACTGAAGGTCTATAGAGTCGAAACTTTGTTCGATTGTGTTATCGCCCTTCACTTACGCATAGCTATAACCATACCTTTTTTCTCCTTTTCTTTCCCTTTCAACAATATTACTATCCACCGAGTTCCTTCTTCGCATTCTTCTAAAAATGTACCAGTCACTATCAAATTGTACAGAAAAGAAACATGGACAACATATATTAAACATGGCAGAAAACGAAGCCACTTCCACATGAGCAGTCATCGCAGATTGCTTAGAATAAAGAGATAAAGTTGCAGAATTACAAAGTATATATCTAAGCTTTGATGAAAGTCAGTCTATACACTGAAGGAAAAGGTTGAAGTGTGATGATCTGAACACGTACGCATGCCTGATGAAGGCATTTACGCAAATGTTGTATTGAGAGTTCAGAAAACGACCAGCTAGTAGACAAATGAAACACTTTAAAGACTCTCTTACAGTTACGAAACACTTCACCATTGACGTCACTTCCTTGGAAGGTAAGGACGGCCCGACTTGAGAAAGTAAGGTCACAAAAGAGGCAACATTTGTGCTATTCTATAGACAGTAACGTTACTCTGTAGAGATGGGCTCTACAGTGTGTTAGAAGGCATAGGCTGCCCTCCTAAATTACTTAGGCTGATCATGTCCTTCCATGAAGACATGAATGGTACAATCTACTTTTATGGGAGTTCATCAGAGAATTTCAAAGTCAACAAAGGAGTGAAACAGGGATGTGTCCTCGCCCCCACCCTTTTTGGTATATTTTTTGCTGCCCTCCTAAATTACGCCTTCCAAAACAGCTCAGGAGATATTTACATTCGCACAAGATCAGATGGCTCACTGTTCAACCAAGCACGACTAAGAGCAAGAACCAAAACAAATGTTGCCCTACTTAAAGAATTTTTATTTGCTGACGATGCAGCCCTAGTCGCTCATAGTGAAGTCACCCTACAATCCCTGATCAACAACCTGGACAAAGCATGCGGCCTTTTTCACTGTCAATTAATGTTCAGAAGACAGTAATACTAAATCAAGGCGACATCAAACCTCTATCTATTACTCTAAAAGACTGCCCACTAGAATCAGTACAGAAATTTACATATCTTGGATCCACAGTTACGCAAACCATCTCTCTTGATGAAGAAATAAACAGTCGAATTGGTAAGGCAGCTACGACCTTCGGCAAACTCACAAAAAGGGCATGGAACAACACGAACTAACACTAAAGACTAAACTCTTAATATATCAAACTTGTGTGCTTAGCACACTACTATATGGATCCGAAACCTGGACAACATACTCAAACCAGGAAAAAAGACTAAATGTCTTCCACATGCGATGTCTCCGCAAAATAATGCAGATCAAATGGCAGGACAAAATAACCAACTTAACTGTCCTGCAACGTGCTAAGACCCTAACAATCATGTCGATGCTCAGATGTCGAAGACTAAGATGGCTGGGGCATGTCCAACGAATGGAAGAAAAGCGCATTCCTAGGCAGGTACTATATGGTGAACTAATACACGGAAAAAGACAAATTGGCAGACCTAAACTACCATATAGAGATATCTGTAAATCATCTCTGAAAAACTTCTCTATATGCGAAAATGACTGGGAACATCTGGCAAGAAGTCGCACATCATGGAGAACTTTATAAGGAATGGTATAACATAATTTGAGACTGTGCTAAGGCAAAACTTAGAAGAGAAAAGACTTATGAAAAAGGATGGAAAACCCTGTGGATCAGCGAGCCTCACTTGTTCATTATGTGACCGTGTGTGTTCTTCAAAGATTGGTAGAATTAGCCACGAGAGAAGATGTTCGACAATAACAAAACCTCAAAAAATACACAATAGCCTCCACTAGACCGTCTGACAAGACGAAAAGGGCCATATAACGTTACTATAAAGATAGTCATAATGTACCTCTACAGAAGTAACGTCATTATAGAGACAACTATCGGGTACTCTATAGATAGTAAAGCCACTATACTATAAAGACAACTAATGGGTACTTCTATAGACAGTATACTACTAATGAGACAACCATTTGGTACTTTATAGACAGTAATGCCACTATACAGACAACTATTCGGTACTTCTATAGATAGTAACATCACTAAAGAGACAATTATCGTGTACTTCTATAAAAAAAAAAATAGAGCCTTTACCTGGATACTGTTGCGTACATCTATAGACAACAAGTACCATTATAGAGACAACTGTTGCATACATCTATAGACAACAAGTACCATTATAGAGACAACTGTTGCATATTTCAAAAAGTCAATGACCCCGCTATAGAAACAGTTACTGTTTACTATTAACTATCTATCTATTGACCTTTCGAGCCGTAACCGGCCCATAGGGCGTAGACCAAGATACACCTTCTCCTATATGGATTTTTTGTTCTAGCAGTTTTCTTTTAAAGATATTTTATCAAATCTCGCCATCTGTCTCTGTTCTGTGCAAGCAGTTCTATCTCATTGAGGGAGCCGACTCCTGCTGCTCTTGCCTCTCTCATCAATGTTCTTCTCAGTGTCTCCCTGGGTCTTCCTCTTTTTCTTTTACCTGTTGTTTCCCATATGAGGGCTTGCTTTGCTATTCGGTTATTATCTCTTCTCATCACATGTCCAACGTATGACCATCGTCTTTTCTTTATTACTGAAGATATTAGTGGTTGATTGGCGATTTCTCTAATTTCCTCATTTGTTTTGAATTCGTTCCATGCTATACCAAGTATTTTCCTTAGACATTTATTTTCGAATGCGTTCAACTTTGTTTCTATATCTCTTGTTGTTTTCCAGCTTTCACACGCATACGTAAGGGTTGATAGTACATTTGATTTGAATAGCCTAAGTTTTGTGTTTGTGCTGATAAGTTTTGATTTCCACAACTTTTCAAGGCTTCTGAAAGAAACTATTAACTAGAAGGAAAAAAAAAAGAACGTAACATTATATGGAACAACTTCACTAAATGAGGACACCAGAAAATAATTAAACGTTTCGGCTCCAGGATTTCATCGGAATAGACACAGGACATCACACACGTACAATAAGAATACACGATTACATATATTTACATATTCTTTTCGTATTTTAGAGTTCCTATGATGAGATTGGTTACAGTTTCAAAGGAAGTGAGCATGGATGACGTAACCAGACACCATATGAGAAGGTCACTACTTAAAACGTGACGACACATGAGGAGAAAGGAGAGGGGGGTCTTATATAGAACCAGAGGAACAGAGCTCGAAAATTTGATAAGATCAAATGAGGAGACAACTAAAGAAGAGATAGAGAAATTAATACTGATAGGTCTGAATGGAAGAAACACGAATGTTAGCGGGGAAAAGAGAAAGTAAGAGGGCCAAATGTAGTAGTAGAGAAAGTAAGAGAAATGGGCTCATCCAGGGTAGTGGGACAGGAAAGGGACGACGGAGAAAAGAAAAGGTTATGATAGTAAGTAATGAAAGAAGATATTGCGCTCGGATAGAGAGTAACAAGAATGGCTATGAGTCGGTTCTCCGGGACGAACCGACTGAGTTCATGGGATGAGCACGACAACGACACCTATAACTCTCAGATACCTCTACAAAGAGTAAAGCCATAGCAGAGACAGGCACTACGGTTAAATATGCATCAGTGCAGAATATAGGGACTATATTTATAGACTACATAATACACGTATTTACAGAATACATAATACACGTATTTACTGAATACATAATACACGTATTTACAGACTACATAATACACGTATTTACAAAATACATAATGTGCTGATTTCAAATTCAGAAGACAAAAGGCGCAAGAGAAAGGAGACAAGGCCGGGTAGCGCGGGTACACCTTCCTCGTTCAGTGGATGGATCTGTCTGTCCAGGATTGGCAAATTCAGTCACGAGAAAAGATGTTCAGTAAAGCAGCACCCAGTATGAGACACTAATGCTTTACCAAACTACTGACTTATCATGTTTGCTTGCCACTCACGAACCGTCTGTCAAGACGCCAAAGAACATACAGATATATATATACATAACGCACGTATTTACAGAATACAATAATGCATGCTTATGGAGAGTACAATCGTGCACTTTTATTCAGATACAACACAAATTTCTATAGAGAAGGCAGCCACACACCTCTAATATAGAGCTACAATCGTGTACTTTTGTCTTGATTCAATCTAATATTTAAGAAATTTGAAGAGACACACGCTGACACCTGCCACTGAAATACAAATAAAACTGTCACAAAAGTGGAAGGAAGACGGGTGTGTGGTTTGTTAGCTCCTGAACAAATCACAGTAAAATAAAATGATGTGGTTTGTTAACTGCTGAACAAATCGCAGTAAAACAAAATGATGTGAATTGTTAACTGCTGAACAAATCACAGTAAAACAAAATGATGTGATTTGTTAACTGCTGAACAAATCACAGTAAAACAAAATGATGTGGTTTGTTAAATGCTGAACAAATCACAGTAACACAACATGATCTGGTTTGTTACCTGCTGAACAAATCACAGTAAAACAAAATGATTTGACTTACTAACTGCTGAATAAATCACACAAAACCAACATGATGTGATTTATTAACTCCTGAACAAATCACTCTGAAATAAAATGGCACACTAACTGCTAAACAAATGACCGTAAAAATTATGTGATTTAATGACATGCAATAAGCACTGACCTCACGTAATCCCGTTTACAGTAAGTCTTTCCGTCCCTAACGAAGCACGTGCACGACTCGTCCAAGTACTGCTCACAGTCAGCGCACTTAAGACATGACGCGTGCCAGCAAAGATCCGGGGACACCTGCATAATGTACTGGTCGGTGATCTGGGAACCACAGCCCACACACACAGACACACTTCGCTTGTCTGTCAGAGATACACCACAACAAGAAAGTTGTACTCATATCTTTCAGGGGTCAGCATATAAATACAGTCATTATATACAAGATACACATATCTTCATTATCATCATTGTTATATTAAGTACTAGTAAAGGGTTAAAGCATAAAAATGCGAAGCTGCAGTAAAGCTGAATGTGAGGAAAAATTAAAAAATAGAAAAAAATGGTATGTAAGAAGCTTTACGTGATAAGTGGATGACACAGACTTTAACACATTCCGATTGTTTCTGTTTTGGTTGTTTCGTTATTAGTTTTGTGTGTGTTTTTTTGTGTTTGTTCCTGATGAAGGCCTATTGGGCCGAAACGTCGTTTAGTCTGTGTCGTCCACTTATCACGTAAAGCTTCTTACATACCATTTTTTTTATATTTTTTAATTTTTCCTTATATTAAGTACTATGCCTGCTGGCGTAGTTGAGATTGTCTCTCTACGCTTTATGTATCTACAAATGTTTATTAGTTATGTCTCTGACTTCATACAAAACCTTTCTCTGAAACTTTCTCATATCTTCTGTTTTCCTTCGTCTACTCTATACTCAAAATCATCCACTTGTTACGGTATATTTCAGTTATTCCCTTCTATATGGCCAAAATAATTGTTGCTTCTATTTCAGTTATTCCCTTCTCATTATATGGCCAAAATAATTATTGCTTCTATTTCAGTTATTCCATTCTCATTATATGGCCAAAATAATTATTGCTTCTATTTCAGTTATTCCCTTCTCATCACATAGCCAAAATAATTATTGCTTCTATTTCAGTAATTCCCTTCTCATTATATGGCCAAAATAATTATTGCTTCTATTTCAGTTATTCCATTCTCATTATATGGCCAAAATAATTATTGCTTCTATTTCAGTTATTCCCTTCTCATTATATGGCCAAAATAATTATCGCTTCTATTTCAGCAATTCCCTTCTCATTATATGGCCAAAATAATTATCGCGTCTATTTCAGCAATTCCCTTCTCATTATATGGCCAAAATAATTATCGCTTCTATTTCAGCAATTCCCTTCTCATTATATGGCCAAAATAATTATCGCTTCTATTTCAGCAATTCCCTTCTCATTACATGGCCAAAATAATTATCGCTTCTATTTCAGCAATTCCCTTCTCATTATATGGCCAAAATAATTATTGCTTCTATTTCAATTATTCACTTCTCGTTATAGGGCCAAAATGATTATTGTTACTTCCTGCGATTGGCAATGATTATTTTGTGTGCTTTGCTTTGGCTCTTTCAGAACATCCACTTAACTTCTTTTTTATTATTTTGTTTCACCTGTCCACGATATTCCCAATATTCGCCTGTGAACCCAAATGTTTGTGCTTCCATTAATATTCTTGTCCGTTTTCCGAATATCCACGATTGACTTCCATATGTCAAGAATGACTATACACAAGACTGAAGAAATTATTTCCAGGTGTATCAAGTTAATTCTACGACGAGTCGAGCGGCAGTTAGAGCAATGAAGGCCAAGCATGAGCACTGTAATATCACAACTGGAAAGCAACAAATATTCTCTTCCATGAGTCTGTACAAATTCGAGAAAGGCCGAACCTGTAAGTTTTAATAACATGTTATCTGACGAGGGAAAAGCATTTTGTCAATAAATGTTTGTTTTGTTTTGTAGCTGTCAATAGTAAGCAATCATCATCATCATGTGCCATACCGGTTGGAGTAGGCGATCATGTCCTTCCACAATCTTCTATCCACAGTGCATCGTATAAATTCTGTTGTTGACTGTTTTCCATGCCATGACACCAAGCTACCTAGTATCTTCTTTCTTTGTCGTCCGTGATCTCTCTTTCCCTGTATTTTGCCAGCTGTAACCAAGTATTCCAAATTTCCTCTTCTCATGATGTGCCCAAAAAATACTGATTGTTTCTTCTCTGATGTTATTTAGGAGCTACCTTTTTGAGTTGACCACATTGATTGAGAATGTCCCCATTGATCTTATTAACTGTCAAGGGAACTTTCAACATTCTTCTGAGAAGTCCCATCTCTGTGGCATCTAATTGTCTTGTCATTTGTTTGTTCACTTTTAAACAATAGAAGAAGAAATCGAACACCAATAACAGAAATATAGAAGAAGAAAACGAACACCAGTAACAGAAATATAGAAGAAGAAATCGAACACCAGTAACAGAAATATGATAGAAGATCTTCTACGCCAGCAGGCATGCAAGTTTGAAGACGATTTATCATTAAAGGTTATGAAGACAGTATAGCTTAATTTGTTAGATAATTCAGGATATTCATCTTCGGCATTCAGATATGTGTGTATGTGTATGATGTATTCGTGAGTACGTGTGTGTGTGTGTATTGTGCTGTGGTACCGGAATATGTTTCACTATTGCAGCGATGTTTGCCCTCACTCTAAGAATAAGAACCCACTTGTAAGAATGTTTCAACTTTGCTGTAAGAGCTCAGGAAATCAAATATATTGTTACTACTGTTACTATAACTAGTAGTATTACTATTAGTATTACTATCATTGCTATTACCACAACTATTACTATTACTGTCATTATAATTACTACTATTATTTCCATTATTAGAATAACTATTATTATTATTATTGTCACTTGGAGTCGCGATAGCTCAGTGGTTGGTGAACTGGACTACAAAGGACAAGAGGTAGGGTTCTATCCCAAACGACGGCTTCCGGGTTCACCCAGCCTTTAATGGGTACCGGATTGTTTTATGGGAAAGTAAAGCTGCACGAGCGTAATACTGACCACATTACACCAAAAATCATGTGCTGAAGGTCTGTAAAATGTATAGTCACTAACACCATATTCCATATACGCCACTTGGCGTGACGGGGGTGCTTTACTTTTTTTCTTTTAATTATCACTACTACCATTTTTATTATATTGTTATGATCATTATTACTTTTATTACACTTATTTTGCTATGAAACACAGAAGTTCCTTAACTCTCTCTCTCTCTCTCATTCTATCTATCTATCTATCTATCTATCTATCTATCTATCTATCTATCTATCTATCTATCTATCTATCTATCTATCTATCTATCTATCTATCTATCTATCTATCTATCTATCTATCTATCTATCTATCTATCTATCTATCTATCTATCTATCTATCTATCTATCTATCTATCTATCTATCTATCTATCTATCTATCTATCTATCTATCTATCTATCTATCTATCTATCTATCTATCTATCTATCTATCTATCTGTCTGTCTGTCTGTCTGTCTATCTATCTGTCGGTCTGTCTGTCTGTCTGTCTGTCTGTCTGTCTGTCTGTCTGTCTGTCTGTCTGTCTGTCTGTCTGTCTGTCTGTCTGTCTGTCTGTCTGTCTGTCTGTCTGTCTATCTCTCTGTCCCATACACCCCCCCCCCCTTAAAAAAAACCTCTCTTAAGAATGATACAAAAATGAGATGAAGAAGACCCAACCTTTTCCAACAAATTTTAGTTTCTTTTGGTTGTGAATAAAACTCTCACCTACACAGTGCGTGGCGACTGCACTGTGGCTCTCTTCTATTCCAGCCTTCGTTACCATCCATGGAAGCATAGGCGCCAATAAGAGCACCCTAATCCTTTCTCTTCCTGTCTGTCACTTCCAGTCTTCCTCTCGTGTAATTCATCATTGTTACCTCTAGTCTCAAGGTTTCGTTTCTGTGATTTTCCTAGGTGGACCCTTTTTTTTCCCGTGGGTTCCTCTTTACGGTGGTAATGCTTGTAGTTGACTTTCAAAGCGTGTGTCTGTACAGAGTCATGTTGCCATTATTCTCCTGTACCAAACACAACTACCCCACCCCTGGCCAAATAGAAACCTATTTCATTCCATATGTAGTGTATGCCGAATGAGTCTCTTTGGGGTCAGAGAATAAAGGTCGCATGGCCAGTGCAATCGCCAAGAAGTATTCAAGTAAGTGTTTTTATTTCAATCTCGGCAGATACTAGCATAGATAATTGCATCAAAATGGCGTTAAATGAGCTTTTTTTTCATAAAATCTTTTTTCAAACTCAACGGTAGTAGATTTATTTTTGACGTGGCATGCGATATGTGTTAAACATCTTTACTAACACAATAAGTGAGAAGGGACAAGTAATTTCCGAGGTAGATCACCTACATTTTTTGAGAAACCTCTGTGGTCATAAGATATCTTATGTAAGATTTAAAAAAAAAAATAGAAATACGATGGGGAAAAGTATACGTTTATGTTAACTTAACTTTTAATGTGCACACGTTAACTGTTTTAGAGAAGGTCACAAGTTAAAATTTTATTTAAAAATAAATAAATAAATGAAGGTTAAATTAATCATCGAGCCATTCAACTCAACTTCCCTGATCCTGGTCAGATTACCCAATGGATGTCCCTGTATGCATTGACGTCAGCTTTGATGTCGTTTTGTCATCTTTTCAATAACGTATATTCAGTTCTATATACAATTAAGGCCTTCTAGCATTACTTAAGTACATCATCGGTTTACGTTTGTGCAGGCTGTAATATATTTATGTGTACAACTCTAATGTTCTTTTGATTTGCGTACGTTATGTACACTTTTTATGTGCATCGCGTCTCTATAATTAATTTGTTTACCTGCAGACGATAATAATACGTTTATGTGTTGCTAAAGTGCCCTTTATTAGTTGACATGTAAGTGGCACTACTTCTTATATTGGTGGCCTGCATTTGGTTACGTGCAGGCGGTAATACGTTTTATTTTATTATTCTCATGAGATCTATATTTGTTTGTTGTGCGTGGGGTAATATGTGTTAATGCACTACACAAGTGATCTTGATCTATTAATCTGCTGTGATGTTTTCTGATACTTTCACACAAAAGAAAAGGAAATTCAATTCATTTAATTGGACTGTCACGAACTGCTAAAATATTCACTTCTATGACTTCTACTGATGACAGAGAGAGAGAGAGAGAGAGAGAGAGAGAGAGAAATCACAGATGAATAAACAAATAATGGAAAGACAATCAATCGAACGTGTAGCCTGGTCCTATAGTTTATTGTGACATCACCGCGCAAAGGAACGTTCTAGAATATTTCTCTGCAGGATGACAATAAAACACTCTTAAAGGTCAGGTTTGTTCCTGCAGGTCTTTTTAATATTTAAAATTATAATGGAGATGAGTCATGAAAAAACAGTTATTTTTATTTTTAGAAATGTAATGATTTGAGCGAGAAAGAATGAAATAAATAGAGATAGATAGATATATAGATAGATAGATAGATAGATAGATAGATAGATAGATAGATAGATAGATAGATAGATAGATAGATAGATAGATAGATAGATAGATAGATAGATAGATAGATAGATAGATAGATAGATAGATGGATGGATGGATGGATAGATGGATGGATGGATGGATGGATGGATGGATGGATGGATGGATGGATGGATGGATGGATAGATAGATAGATAGATAGATAGATAGATAGATAGATAGATAGATAGATAGATAGATAGATAGATAGATAGATAGATAGATAGATAGATAGATAGATAGATAGATAGATAGATAGATAGATAGATAGATAGATAGATAGATAGATAGATAGATAGATAGATAGATAGATAGATAGATAGATAGATAGATAGATAGATAGATAGATAGATAGATAGATAGATAGATAGATAGATAGATAGATAGATAGATAGATAGATAGATAGATAGATAGATAGATAGATAGATAGATAGATAGATAGAGTGAGTGAGTGAGAGAGAAAGAGAGAGGGAGGAGGGTGGGGAAGAATAAAAGAGAGATTGGGACATTGTTATTTATTCGATGTTCAAAATCGAGGTAATTTTATTTCATGTTATTTTTTAGGTGGGGAAAAATGGGAGAGTAGGGAGTGAGTCGGAGTGGAAAATGTGTGACTGTGATTTAGCGAATAACTTGTGACTTTCAGCGCAAAGAGATGGGGTGGGGAGGGGAGGGAGGTGAACAAATTCGAGCAAGACAGGGAAACATGGTTTCTCACTTAGCCCTGACGACCGATCGAATATAACCAAGGCTGGCTCCAGAGTGTAAAGAAATCTTGGTACACACTGTGAGCTCTCTGAAGATCAAATCTGTTATTATTATTGTCATGCGCTAGAGATATTTTACGTTTTAAGTGTTATACTTCATGGTCTACAATAACAGATTTTAATATATTTTATGATCGTCTTGTTGTAATGAAAGGGGGCGCCTGTCCATGAGATAGGCCAATCAGAATGTTCAGATGTTTTATCACGTGATGTTGATAGTAGCTTCCAACGCAAGCAGTCAGATGTTGTGTGTGACGTGTTATGTTAATATTGTGTGTCTGCGTGTGTGTGGATGTATGTATGCGTTTGGAGTGTATGTGAGTGTCATGTGAAATCGTGTGATTACTGTGCCTTTGTAGAATTTTCATTGATCGATACATTTATTTAGCAAATTCTCCTCAATTTGCCAAATGCATGGCCAGCTGTAGACCAGAATGTTGCTGGTGTTAGTGGACACCCGTCTGTGTAGGTGTACAATGTGTTGCAGGATAGAGTCACATGTACATCCTGTCATATCGGAGTCTCCATCTCGTATGTCGGTTCTTACTTAACCATGCAGCCATTGTAGTTTAGATGCGCGCATAACGAGACACGGTTGCAAAGTGTGTTTGATGCATGACATTTATTACGTGTTTGTTGCATGTTGCTTATTATGTCTTTGTAGCGCGTCGCTTATTATATGTTTGTTGTATGCTGCTTATTATGTGTTTGTTGCATGCTGTTTATTGTGTCTTTGTAGCGTGTCGCTTATTATGTGTTTGTTGCATGCTGTTTATTATGTGTTTGTTGCACGTTGTTTATTAAGTCTTTGTAGCGTGTGGCTTATTATGTGTTTGTTGTATACTGTTTATTATGTGTTTGTTGCATGCTATTTATTATGTCTTTGTAGCGTGTCGCTTATTATGTGTTTGTTGAATGATGTTTATTATGTGTTTGTTGCATGCTATTTATTATGTCTTTGTAGCGTGTCGCTTATTATGTGTTTGTTGAATGATGTTTATTATGTGTTTGTTGCATGCTATTTATTATGTCTTTGTAGCGTGTCGCTTATTATGTGTTTGTTGAATGATGTTTATTATGTGTTTGTTGCATGCTGTTTATTGTGTCTTTGTAGCGTATCGCTTATTATGTGTTTGTTGCATGTCGCTTATTATGTGTTGGTAGCATGTTGCTTATTATGTGTTTGTTGCATATTATGTGTTTGTTGCATGTCGCTTATTATGTGTTTATTGCATGTCGCTTATTATGTGTTTGTTGCATGTTGCTTATTATGTGTTTGTTGCATGTCGCTTATTATGTGTTTGTTGCATGTCGCTTGTTATGTGTTTGTTGCATGTCGCTTATTATGTGTTTGTTGCATGTTGCTTATTATGTGTTTGTTGCATGTCACACATCATATCCTGTCTTTTAACCTGGCACTTCTCCTTGTGTTCATGTTGACGTCACAGCTTGCAGCGTACACGGAACTTGCTGTTTGTGCCGATATCTCTCATAACCGACAGTACATTTGTGGATGAAGTGCTCTTGTTTAATAATTTATTCTTTCCTCATCAAACTTCTAGTACCCATTTTTAGATGCTCGTAAACCCCGAAGTCGTGTCACCCATAAGAAAGTTTTTTTTTTTTTTAATCTGATCCCGAACCCATCTGGTTACTAAGCGAGAGTACTAACAACTTCGCTACCATGACTTCATCACTTGATATGCAGATAGCAAACTCAATACAGAGTTTGTACATTGTTACAGAAAAGAAGTTGATCATTTTGTATTTTGTTCTACCTGATGTTTGCTGAAGGACGTGATGAATAAAGGCAGCATGCACAGTGCCACTGAACTGTGTGTGCAGTTTAGAATTTTTAATTCACCCGTGATTTAAATTATTTCTTTTAAAGAAAGGAAAACTTAAATGGTTTGGCCACCTGGTCAGAATGAATCTTTACCAATCACCATCAAGGGTGTTCTTCTCAAGAATGCATGGGAAAAGACCAAGAGGAAGACCCAGAAGAAGATGGATAGATGCAGTGACAGAGACATGTAACAACAAAGGAAAATCACTAATTTAGATAGTTCGAGCAGCGCAAGGACGACGAATGATATAAACCACGACACATTTTCGGAACCAGTGAGAAAGAGAAAAGGAGAAGAAAGAAAGGAAGGGTAAACCCATTGGACTGAATCGAACAGATACCCACGTGATTGACAGATTACCATTTAGTCGACTTAAACACCTGTTACCCCGTTTTTTTGTATCATCATCACCGAGTGCCGTTTTCGCATTGAAGGTTGACTACCATGGACGCTATATTCCGCTCTATCTCTTGCTTTGATGGTGCAGGTTGTCATAGGCTGACTTGTCCATCTTTTGATGTTACTCGTCAACGTTAGTCTTGGTCTGTCTCTGCTTCTTTTACCTTGTATTTTCCCCACCAAGATTACTTTTAAAAGGCTGTTGTGTCTTTTAACATGCCCCAAATAATCTCATTTGTCTTGTTTAAACTGCATTTAGTAGTTCTCTTCATTTTTAGTTGTTTTAAAACTTCATCGTTTGTTTTCTTTTCTTTCCATCCAATTCAAACTATTCTTCTATAAATCAACATTTCACATTTTTAAAATACAAAACATTATCTTATATTTGTACTAAACAGCTACAGCGATATAGCCATGAAACCACTTATAGAAGTATAGAAAAAAAAATCAAAGTATAAAAATGTGATTACATGATTTCACCAGCTAGAAATATGGTCTTTATGGTGAATCATAATGGTATGAAGCAACATTTAATAATGA
Source organism: Megaustenia siamemsis (assembly GCA_032433765.1). Classification (NCBI taxonomy): domain Eukaryota; kingdom Metazoa; phylum Mollusca; class Gastropoda; order Stylommatophora; family Ariophantidae; genus Megaustenia; species Megaustenia siamemsis. The sequence continues at coordinate 55,605,589 of JAVIAB010000051.1, forward strand.
GAGTATTATAGAAACGATGACTTTGCTTCCGAAAGTCACCATTTGACAAACGGGCAGGGTTCTTGAATCCACATGAAGGAGGTAGGAGGAGGGTAGCATCATGAATACAGGACACACGAATTACAAGTAGATGTAAGATTATATGTAGTTGGAAATACAAGCCCAAGATAGGTAAAATGGGGACGGTTGGTGCAATGTATTTGGACAAGAAGATACAAGGCGATAATAATGATAGAAGGCGATAATGATGATGCATGGCGATAATAATGATGTATGGCGATAATAATGATACAAGGCGATAATAATTATACAAGGCGATAATAATTATACAAGGCGATAATAATGATACAATGCGATAATAATGATACAAGGCGATAATATTGATACAAGGTGATAATAATGATACAAGGCGATAATAATTATACAAGGTGATAATAATGATATCTTTTGATTAAAAAAATATACATAGCGTTAATAATGATGCATGGCGATAACAATGACGCATGGCGATAATAATGATGCATGGCGATAATAATGATGCATGGCGATAATAATGATGCATGGCGATAATAATGATGCATGGCGATAATAATGATACATGGCGATAATAATGATGCATGGCGATAATAATGATGCATGGCGATAATAATGCACATGGCGATAATAATGATGCATGGCGATAACAATGACGCATGGCGATAACATTGACGTATGGCGATAATAATGATGCATGACGATAACAATGATGCATGGCGATAATAATGATGCATGGCGATAACAATGATGCATGGCGATAATAATGATGCATGGCGATAACAATGATGCATGGCGATAATAATGATGCATGGCGATAACAATGACGCATGGCGATAATAATGATGCATGGCGATAATAATGATGCATGGCGATAATAATGATACATAGTGATAATAATGATATAGCGATAATAATGATGCATAGGGATACTAATGATATATGACGATAATGATACACGGTGATAACAACGATGGCTAAGATGTTTAGGAGGAACCAATAAAGAATGACTTTTTGTTCTCCTTTCATTCGGTAAGGTCTATATCGACAACGTTGTTTTATCGATGGATTTCGTTGTCTTTATCAGCTTTTACAATGGTCAATAATGTGTTTTTTACTGTACCTCAATGTGGCTAGCCCACATTTCTCAGTGTCTTATACTTGTACTGCTGCAGCCTTACTGGATGTATGTCACGTACGGTCTGTCGACATTGTCCACATAAATATTTCTTCTTCTTTCCTTCCTCATTTGCCTTTCAACGTCACAGTTTTCGGTCTTTTTGTTTCCTAGTGTTTCTAATATTCCGTCAATCCGACTTTTTCGTGGTCGGCATTTGGGTCTGATGTTCTCGCAATGTTTATTGAAGGCGCGTTGTGTTGTGTAACCATTTTATCTGTTGTTTCTTTATATATTCTGCGGCGGGGGTTATTCCTAGCTTTTTTTCTCAGTTTTTCATTTCTGATCTCGTCTCTCAGACTGTTTCCTACATACATATTTGCTTTACCAATTGTGATTGCTTATACATGTGTCTTCCAAAGAGGAACAATCACCGAGAACTCACCTTTATCCTTGCAAATGATCTCCCCCTTGGAGTTGAGAATGTCCGGCCCGCTGGTCAGTCGACGTTTCTCTGAGGAAGTAGAAGAGATGGGTCAGCTGATGACGTCGTGAGAGAAAATACTTTTAATGTAGTCACAATATATAGCAAAATGTTATATCTTCTCAAAGCTCCCATATGGTGCAGAAACATGGACATTAGACATGAAAACGGAGCAGAAAATTGAAGCCATTAAAATGTGGATTTATAGAAGAATAGGTAGAATTGAATGGAAAGAAAATAAAACAAACGATGAAGTTTTAAAACAACTAAAAATGAAAAAAGAACTACTAAACACATTTCAAACAAGACAAATATGATTTTTGGGGCATGTTAAAAGCCACAACAGCCTACTAAAAGTAATCTTGGAGGGGAAAATACAAGGTAAAAGAAGCAGAGGCAGACCAAGACTAACGTAGACAAGTAACATTAAAAGATGGACAAATCAGCCTATGACAACCTACACCATCAAAGCAAGAGACAGAGTAGAATGGCGCTCCATGGTAGCCAACCTTCGTTGTGGAGATGACATTCGATGATGATGATGAGTCACAATAGAGCAAATTTAATGGTAGCTGCAAGGACGTTTAAAGTGACGAAAAGTTGACACTTCAGTAAACAAATAACTTCAAACATTCAACACTTCGACGTAGGTTTTCTTTTTAAAGATGTAAGTACTTGCATTAGCCACATTTCAGGCAGAACAATGAAATTAATTCCAGGATTTGGGTGAATGGAGTCCTTCCATTATAAACCCTGTCATGTGCAAGATGAACGGGGTGGGGGGAGGGGGTGATTTAGCATTCACACCTCAATTCTTTTTACATGCGATTAATGCACAAGTTTTGCAATAGAACATAAAATCACTCCACAATAAAGTCAAAGCCAGAGAACAAAATGCAAACTGAAGACTTTATGACTCGATGACAAAAGTTACAATGAAATTAATACATATTGTATATGTGTCTGAAACAGACATTTGTATGTTAAATGCATTTATTCCCTTCTCCCACCACGCACTCAGATATGATGCAGTTGAAACAAGCTTCACCACACGAATGTAACCAAAGGTAAAGATGACACACTAACGACATTACACAGGAATGTAACCAAAGGTAAAGATGACACACTAACGACATTACACACGAATGTGACCAAAGGTAAAGATGGCACACTAACGACATTACACACGAATGTAACCAAAGGTAAAGATAACACACTAACGACATTACACACGAATGTAACCAAAGGTAAAGATGACACACTGACATTACACACGACTGTAACAAAAGGTAAAGATGACACACTGATGACATTACACAGGAATGTAAACAAAGGTAAAGATGACACACTGACGACATTACACACGATTGTGACCAAAGGTAAAGATGACACACTAACGACATTACACAGGAATGTAACCAAAGGTAAAGATGACACACTAACGACATTACACAGGAATGTAACCAAAGGTAAAGATGACACACTGACGACATTACACAGGAATGTAACCAAAGGTAAAGATGACACACTAACGACATTACACAGGAATGTAACCAAAGGTAAAGATGACACACTAACGACATTACACACGAATGTAACCAAAGGTAAAGATGACACACTAACGACATTACACAGGAATGTAACCAAAGGTAAAGATGACACACTAACGACATTACACAGGAATGTAACCAAAGGTAAAGATGACACACTAACGACATTACACAGGAATGTAACCAAAGGTAAAGATGACACACTGACGACATTACACAGGAATGTAACCAAAGGTAAAGATGACACACTAACGACATTACACAGGAATGTAACCAAAGGTAAAGATAACACACTAACGACATTACACACGAATGTAACCAAAGGTAAAGATGACACACTGACATTACACACGACTGTAACAAAAGGTAAAGATGACACACTGACATTACACAGGAATGTAAACAAAGGTAAAGATGACACACTGACATTACACACGACTGTAACAAAAGGTAAAGATGACACACTGATGACATTACACAGGAATGTAAACAAAGGTAAAGATGACACACTGACGACATTACACACGATTGTGACCAAAGGTAAAGTGACACACTGACAACATTACACACGATTGTGACCAAAGGTAAAGTGACACACTGACGACATTACACACGATTGTGACCAATGGTAAAGATGACACACTGATGACAATCAACACGATTGTGACCAAATATAAAGTGACACACTGACGACATTACACACGATTGTGACCAATGGTAAAGATGACACACTGACGACATTACACACGATTGTGACCAAAGGTAAAGTGACACACTGACGACATTACACACGATTGTGACCAATGGTAAAGATGACACACTGACGACATTACACACGATTGTGACCAAAGGTAAAGTGACACACTGACAACATTACACACGATTGTGACCAAAAGTAAAGTGACACACTGACGACATTACACACGATTGTGACCAAAGGTAAAGTGACACACTGACGACATTACACACGATTGTGACCAATGGTAAAGATGACACACTGACGAATTTACACACGATTGTGACCAAAGGTAAAGTGACACACTGACAACATTACACACGATTGTGACCAAAAGTAAAGTGACACACTGACGACATTACACACGATTGTGACCAAAGGTAAAGTGACACACTGACGACATTACACACGATTGTGACCAAAAGTAAAGTGACACACTGACAACATTACACACGATTGTGACCAAAGGTAAAGTGACACACTGACGACATTACACACGATTGTGACCAAAGGTAAAGTGACACACTGACAACATTACACACGATTGTGACCAAAGGTAAAGTGACACACTGACAACATTACACAGGAATAGCCGTTAATGATCTGTGATATTTGCTGGTGTTCAAAATCAAAACTAAAGTGAAGCGAAATGGCTACCGTTCTCATTTTGTTGAAAGGGGAGCCGAAGTTAGCCTCCCAAATAATATTCATTTATTATTATTTGTCTCCGCTCATAGGCTTCAAGTTGTGGTTTATTATTAATTTTGTGGTTATTGTTTAAAGATTGCCGTAGATTAGAGGTTACACTACTAATGATTCTTTATATGAAACTGGATTTTGTTTTCAGAGGAACGTAGAGTGCACTTGTGACGCTGAACCTGATTAACCACAACTGTGTCCAAGGTTATATAACACAAATATAGGCACTAACACATCGTACACCACAATGGCCAAACAAGCATCCTTTATTTACTTTTCTGAGAAATATGACCTTAATATTCAAAACGAACAAAAGGTCTACTATCATTGACACTATAAGAATCAACTTTATGAAATCTCGCCAGGAATCTTTCGCCGACGCTACAAAGTTTGTGAAATTTCTTGGCAGCGTCCTGCAAAATAACGAAAAAGACATGTACTAACGAACATTGCCCGAGTATTTATCGTCCTATATACAATTTCGAAAATACTTAAATGTGACCAAATTGATATTTGTGTTTAACAATACATTTTACCGCACGCCAGGCACGTTTTTGTAATATTCCTTTTAAGGTTATGAGATTTTGGGACAACATAGAATGTTATGTAAAGATTAATATAATTTTAAACATAAATTCAATAAAGTTAAGTAAATTTCTCTGAAGTAAGGAAAGTAGGTATTTAATCAAGAAGAAACCATTATTTCTCACTTAATTTTACAGACGCTCCCAAAGATAATAAAAATAATGTATCATTTTCAAGCATAAAGCAGGTTTTTTTTTTTTTTAGTTGGAACAGTCGAAGCGTGTTGTAGAAAACTGTTAAAACTTTAACGGTCTAGAAATACACTTGTGATAAATATTGGAAAACTAGAATCTCCACCAGTTTACATTCTTCTTCCTTTCAGCTCCCTCTGGATCATAGGTCTTCAACAAATACTGTCAGCTTCTTGTGGAACACAGGTCTTCAACAAATACTTTCAACTCCCTGTTGATCAAAGGTCCTCAACAAATACTTTCAACTCCCTGTGTAGCACATGTCTTCAACTAATACTTTCCATTCTCTGCGAAGCAAAGGTCTTCAACATATACTTTCATCTCCTTGTGTAGCATAAGTTAAAAAAAAAAAAGTAAAGAGCCCCCGTCATGCCAAGTGGCGTATAGGGAATATGGTGTTAGTGGCCATACATTTTACAAACCTTCGGCACATGATTGTTGGGGTAATGTGGTCGGTATTACGCCCGTGCCGCTATAATTTCCTAGAAAAAAATCCGGTACCCATTTAAGGCTGGGAGAACCCGGAAGCCGTCGGTTGGGATCGATCCCTACCTCTTGTCCTTTATAGTCCAGTTCACTAACCACTGAGCTATCGCGGCTCCCTTGTGTAGCATAGGTCTTCAAAAAATACTTTCAACTCCCTGTGGAGCATAGGTCTTCAACAATTACTTTCCAATCTGTTCTGTTTCTTGTCATTCTTTTAAGATCATTCCAATTTTTCTTCATAATCTTCATATCTGCTTCCCACCTGTCTTCTCCGAGAATAATTTGGTTTTCCTCTTTGCCTCTTCCCTTGTGAATTCTAAAAATGAGTATGTCGTATAATACTCTCACTTGGCTTCCGTAGTGTGTGTCCCATCCAGCACCAACGTCTTCGCTGTATCTCTTTATCCACTGGCATTTGACTGACACTTTTCCATAATTCTATGTTAGTGATTTTCGTTCTGTAATTTGCATACTTTTAGTCTGCGTAGCAGCCATTAATGAAGGCCTGTATTTTTGTGATTGTCATGTTTTGTTTTTTTTTTGTTCTCCATGTTTTACAGTCATGTAATAAGACTGACTTAACATTGGAGTTGAAAATTGTTATTTTTTTATTTAACCTAATTTCTTTGGATTTTCTATTGTTTCCTAATGCAACGAAGGCTTCTCTTGCTTTTTGCATCCTTATTATGATATCATTCTATGTTCCTCCTTCTTTGTCTGCATTACTGCCTAGACATTTGTACGATTGTATGTGTTCTAAAGGTATTTCTCCGTATGTGTTCTAAAGGTATTTCTCCTACTGTTATTTGGTTATTACCAACTGCATTAATTCTCACAATTTTGGTCTTATTCCTATTTATTTTCAATCTCATCTGTTGTTATCTCTCATTAAGTACGCTGATTTTATCTTGCATCTGTGGATGACTATGTGATATGAAAGCTATGTTATCAGCAAAATCTAAGTCATCAAGTTGCGTGGTCAGTGACCACTGGATTCCATTTCTGTTGTCCTGAGTCATTTTCATAGTCCAATCTATGGCCAGCAGAAAGAGAAATAGAGATGGAAGTCCTCCCTGTAATACTCCTGTTCTTATTTCAAATATTTCTGTAAGCTGCCCTTCGTGCATAACACTACATTTCATTCCTTCATACATTGTTGTTATCAGATTAATAAACTTCATGGGGATTCCGTAATGACTCAGCAGCTTCCAAAGCATTCCTCTGTCTAAACTATCAAACGCATTCAGAAAAACATTTAGACTTTAACCGTCTCCGACTACACATTTGATAAATATTGGAAAACTAGGATTTCCACCAGTTACAGACGTAAAATACGTTATATCTTCAAAGGCCCGGTATCTTATGTGGTTCTCGCTATGCCCGATGGCTAATAGAGTTTGGTGGGTAAACTTATTATTTTAACAAATAGTATATATATATATATATATATATATATATATATGAGGTAGAGAGAGAGAGAGAGAGAGAGAGAGAGAGAGAGAGAGCTAGATTATCTAGAGTCTAGACACAGGTCCCATGACAAGAAAGTCTAATGTTCGAATTTTGTCCCAGACAGATGGTTAAAGTTCGTGTTGTTGAATGAGTGGTTTCTTCGTGGCCTTACGCTCTCCCACTCTCTAGATAGCGAGATCCTATGTATAGCACTCTCGGAAAACGGCGAAAAATGAGAGTAACCGTGTGCACTCCCCGCACGTTAATGAAGAGAAGGCTAATAATGGTAGCTGAAAATGATAGGCTAAGTATGGTACTGAAAAGGGTAGGGTAAATGTGAAAGCTGAAGAAGAATGGAAAAAAATATTTAAAAGTGTCATAAAAGCAAAAGTGATTTTCACTTTTAATTGTGGATGGCAATTGCGGTCTAATATAACCTTAAAGACTAAGTCTGAGGTTGAACGGATCGTGTCTCGCCAAGAAGTAGGCAAAACCTTCAAGACAAGAAGCAGTACACAGAGACAAATGAAAAAAAAAAAAAAAAAATTGAAATATGACGTAAGCATATTATATTTTGAAGAAATTTAATAAGTTATTTTTTTTTTCTTTTAAAGATTATGGAAAGGTTTAGAATAAATAATATGAGACACACGCCAACAGCTAAAAAAGCTAAAAACGAATGCATGGATATTGAAGATAAAAGCAGATTATTTTGTGACGGCAATTCCAGCACAAAAGACTGAATGGCAACACGATTCGATTAATAGCAATTTCAGTTAAATGAAAGGTCATAAAATGAATAACTTCAGTGTGTTAAAATATTATTTTGTTTGATGACAGTTCCCTGCTTGCTCCGGTTTATTCTTGACGCTATAAAGTCATAGAGAGTGGCATGCAGCTCACACATTGTACACAGATCGTCAAAGTCGGTGACCGTTGTCAACAAACGTCCTGTCGTCTTGTAAGCAGCAAACAAATTCTTCTACTGTTCAGTCTGTAACTATCTTTCTCATGTTATCCCAAATCTGGCTCACACTGTAAATCTCTATCTTCAGTGTTCTCTGTCATGTTATCTCTGAACTTTCTCTATTTCCATGTTATACTCCCTGTTCCCCCCCCCTTTTTTTTCTCCCCCCCCACCCCCCAAGAAATTCCTCGAAGCCATACTGCATATAAGCGCGAGGTCTATCCAAGCTTTCGGCATGTTACCATAGAGTAGTAGCAGTAGTAATAGTGGTAGTAGTAGTAGTAGTAATAGTGGTAGTAGTAGTAGTAGTAGTAATAGTGGTAGTAGTAGTAGTAGTAGTAATAGTAATAGTAGTAGTAGTAGCAGTAGTAATAGTGGTAGTAGTAATAGTGGTAGTAGTAGTAGTAGTAGTAGTAATAGTAATAGTAGTAGTAGTGGTAGTTGTTGTTGTTGTAATAGTAGTAGTAGTATTAGTAGTAGTAGTAGTAGTAGTAGTAGTAGTAATAGTAGTAGTAGCAGTAGTAATAGTAGTAGTAGTAATAGTAGCAGTAGTGGTAGTAATAGTAGTAGTAGCAGTAGTAGTAGTAGTAGTGGTAGTAGTAATAGTAGTAACAGTAATAGTAATAATAATAATAGTAGTAGTAGTAATAAAAAAAAAGGACTCAGCCTTAATAGCAAATAGACAGAGGTAATGGTAACAACAGCAAAAAAGACATCACCTCAGTGCAAAATAAAGACAAGTGGAACAATATTAAAACAGGTAAATAAATTTAAATATTTGGGAACTTTGTTAACCTCAGACGGAAGATGTACAAAAGAGGTGAGATGCAGAATGGCTCAGGCAAAAGCAGCTTTCCAAAAAATGAGGAAGATACTATGCAATCCATTTTTGACAATAGAAACAAGAAAAAGAGTTCTTAAATGTTATGTAGAGCCAGTCTTAACATATGGATGTGAATCATGGACAATAGGACAACAGGCAAGAAAATCACTGGAGTCTGTAGAGATGTGGTTTTACAGAAGAATGTTGAGAATACCAAGGACAGCTAAGAAGAGTAATGAAAAAGTTCTGAAAGAGGTCAAAGCAAAAAGAGAACTAATTTCCAATATTAGGAAGAGACAATCATCATTTTTTGGCCATGTAATGAGAAGAGAATAACTGGAATATACTGTAACAACTGGAAAAATTGAGTGACGAAAAGATAGAGGGAAGCAAAGAGAAAAAATAACAGACAGCTTAAGAGAATGGTTTGGCAGAAGGTCAACAACAGAAATGATAAATAGCTGCCGAGATCAAAAATTGTGGAGCGACATGATCACCTACGCCAGTAAGCACAGTACTTGATGATGAATGTGTAGTAGTATTAGCAGTAGTAGTAGTAGTAGTAATAGTAGTAGTGGTAGTAATAGTAGTAATAGTAGTAATAGTAGTAGTAGTAACAGTATTAGTAGTAACAGTAGTAATAATAGAAGTAGTAGTAGTAGTAGTAGTAGTAATAGTAATTATAGTAGTAGTATTGTCAATAATAGTACTAGTCGTAGTAGTAGCAGCGGTAATAATTTTGGTAATATTAATAATAGTAGTAGTAGTAGTAATAGTAAGTATTAGTAGTTGTAGTAGTAGTGGTATAAGTAGTAGTAATAGTAAGAATAATAATAATTGTTGTTGTAGTATTAGAGTTGTAGTAGTAATAGTAGTATTAGTAGTAGTAAGTAGTAATAGTAGTAGTAGTAGTAGTAATAATAGTAGTAGTATATATTATATTAGTTTTCATTGCTTTCTCCCTTTCTCTCCGGTGTCGAGGTAGTTTGAAGATCATTTCTCTGTGTCGTCTTGTAGCTGCTTGGATAAATGCTTGTGTTGTTGTCAAGGTATCTTTACTTTCATCCCACCGTCTTGCTCTTGGTCTTCCAAGTTGTCTATATATCCACTTATTAACTCTGAGTGATAAAGCATTTTCAGACACTCTTTGAAGGTAACAAAAACCATATCATTTGTTATGTGTATAAATGGTAAAATCGGCTCAAAATCCAAACTTTTCCTTACGTTCTCATTTCGTATTACCATAAAGTGTTTTTCTATACGATTATTAGTTATTATAAAAGTGTACGTAAATACTATAGCTCGTTTCAAAACATATGCCCAACTTCAAAACGCTATTACTCTCTAACCGTTTGTTAAATACTTTTGAAATTTTCCAAATGTTATTAGAATGCAAAAGACCCTTTAAATGTATATTTAACAAATATCTTGCAGCTGCAGTTTTCTTAAAGCGGCGATATTTCTTTGATGTTTGTCAAAATTGTAAATTGTGAAGCCCTAAAGAATAGAAATTACCGTAGTTGCTGGTCTACGATTAATTTTCACTAGGTAAAGGCGTGGCCGTAATGGGGAAATAACTGGATAAAACAAAACACCAGGAGAATTATTGTCTGCTCAGTTCGAGGACGGACGATAATTAAAATCAAGGTATACCTGTATGTCCAATTTTCATAGTTGTGTGGTCCTGAAAAGGACCGTTTGTTGAAATAATTTAAGGTAATATAGGGGCCAACATTGTGGGGGCTATATACTTTCATTCTGAATCAGACGAGTCTAAAAGATTAATAACTGTTTGGGGTTGAACATTCCACAAACAATCATTTTTCCAATATTCCTCTTCCTGTTTTAAGACGTGGTCTTCACATTTAGCCCAATTATCTTTGTCTATATTTAATAAAGCGAGATTAGCAAGAGTCTTTACATCGCATATTTTGAATGTTGTATTTTCATCTGCCACTTGTCCTTTTAATTTTGCCTAGATTAGTTCTATTGGATTTAAATGAGCATGGTAAGGTGGCAGCCTCAAACTTATATGACCGTGCTCTTGGATAATCTTATCTATTTGAAAAATCTTTGTCCTCTGTTTTTGCTTTACTAGAGATAGTAATTCAGGTTTTAAGTACATGTTATTAAATTGTATGTGCTCCTTTGTGAGCCATATCTTAATAGCATCTTTTGTACTGGATGACGTCGGCACTTTATCTTCAAGTGCAACAATGTTGTGGTACGCTGCATTGTCCATTATTAGGCAAGATGGTCGATCTAGTGATGGGAGAACACAATTTTCAATCCAATGTCTAAATATGTGACCATTCATCTCAGAGTGATAATCCCGATTGTCTATGGATTTTGAAAGAAAAATGAGCTCTGCATTCTGTATTAGTCCATGTTGTCGACTACCTGCATGAGCAATTATCAAGCGCTGTCCTTTGCTGCTAGGTATTAATCTCTTAATCTTTCCATCTGATGACTGCCATTCCCTTTGGCTAGTGTGGTGAGCATTGATCCATGTTTCATCCAAGTACACAATATCATAACCTTGCTTGCGTACCTCTTTTACTTCACGTAAGTACTTGCTTCTCATGACTACTATACGTGGCTTCTCACAGATGATGTTTCGTCCATTGGAATACTTTCTGAATGTAAAGCCTGCAGCTCTCACATTCCTCCATAATGTAGACTTTGATATTTCAATACTGTTGTTCTTTTTCAGCGATACTTTTAATTTTCTTATTGTAACAGTTTCATTCATACCCAACATTTTGCGAATTTCACTTCTAATAAGTTCACTGTCGAAATTATCCAACATTTTTGCTCTTCCTTGTAATTTTGTATATTTGGAACATTGACGGTCACGTGCTTGAATCCAGCGATTAAATGACCGTTTAGATAAATCCAAAATGTGTCTTGTCCTATTCTCAGGGTTTTCTAAAGAATGAAATAATCTTCCTCGTTTAGCCTCTATGCAAAAATAGTCATACATTTTTATTGCGATGTTTTGTAAACTGCAGAATTTCATTTTAAGACTCATGATAAATGTTATTGTTCCACGTTACGCCGCTGAATGAACGGAAATGGAACACACAATGCCTCGTGTTTACTACAAGTGTCTAATTGTGTCAGGATGCTCACGCGGAAAGCGTGAAAAATCGTAAATTTGAGCGTGTATAGATTTGTAATCGCTATTTTTAACTTAAATACTGTAAACACTAAGTTTTGACTACATCAATGGGTCGTTATAAATTTATATAAATCAAATAAGCAATAATAATAACCAAATGTTTTTTTTTTAATGAAATTAATTCCCTGTTGGGTTCTAATCATTATAACTATACATGCAAATTTTGAAAAAAATACAAAAAGCGGTTTAAAAGATATTGATTTTTAAAGTTGGGCACGACTTATGAAACAAGCTATAGTCGCAATACTACTAAATATATTTAGACGAAAAATTCAAAAATAAAGAAAACTGTGTAAAAAATGTCAATAGGAGTTTATTACTCGCAAATTTACCTTTCCGCCATATCACCAAACCCTCGCTCATTGATAGTTATTTATTTTATGCCCTCAGCGGCCCCTCGCTCTGTGAATTTAATCGAGCGCTTTGTTGTAACCTGTGTCCATGGTTTGCCACTATATGGAAAGAACAATTAAACAGCAGAACTTGTTGGATATATACTTGTAAACGTCACTTCCTGAAGAGTTTCAGAACGACTCACTTTCCAGCAAAAATTAATCGAGTCTAAAAAAGACATAGACAAGCTAACATTTTTTTGAGTAGCAAATCAATATATTTATGTGAGAAAAGAGAAGAAGAAGTAGAAGAGGAAGCAGTAGAAGATTTAGATGTATAGATTTATTTATATGCCTTCTTCTTCATTTCAACTCCCTGTGGAGCATAGATCTTTAACGAACACTTTCCAGGCCATTCTGTTCCTTGCCATTCTTTTAAGATCATCCCATGTTTTCCCCATCATCTTCATCTCTACTTCCATTTGTCTTCTCCAAGAATATTTTGGTCGTCCTCTTTATCTTTTCCACCTGGGGATCTATAAATTTATTTCCATACTTTTCTAAAACTCTCATATCATGTAGCAGAGAGAAATATGGATTCATGTTAAAAACATCTATCTAGGCAGTGCCAATCATTTAAAGTGTTACACCATTTTTTTGTTATTACACATAGACAATCTCGGCGATTTTTGTGTGAACAAAACAATGGATAATCGATAATCATTAATAAAATAATCGAAATTCTCAGAGGTTTTGGTTTCACGCCGACGAAGCCCCGGGGTATATTACAATGAGAGAGGTGGATACACTGAAGAAACAGATTGTGAGTGAGAGAGAGATTAGAATAAAAATGGAAGCTATCTATTACTTTCTGAAAATTAATATTAAATGTTGAATGTGAGGGGCGTGAGCGTATCATATCCAGAAGCGAATTCGCTGAAAGAACAAAGTGCGCAAAGAAATTGTACTGCTGCGTGGAAATTGAAGTTATTACATTCCTTTCTGAGACTCGTGTTTTGTGGATTGTATGATCACAACGTGAGTTAATTTTAAAGTCCTGTACGTTTTCAGACAAAATCAGTTTTTTTTCGCACAAAAGCAGCTTTCCCCACAAAAAATGAGGAAAATTCAGTGCAATTCATTGTTGACAATATAAACAAGAAACAGAGTTTTTTAAAAGTTATGCAGGGCCAGTCTTAACATATGGATGTGAATCATGGACAATAGGACAACAGACAAGAAAATCACTGGAGGCTGTAGGAATATGTGGTTTTATAGAAGAATGTTGATAATACCATGGACAGCTAAGAAGAGGAATGAAAACGTTTTGAAAGAGGACAAAGCAAAGAGAACTAATTTTCAATATTAGGAAGAAACAGTCATCTTTATTGGCCATTTAATTAGAAGGGAACAGCTGGAATATATTGTGACAAATGGGAAAATTGATCGACGAAGAGATAGAAGGAAGGAAAGAGGAAAGATATCAGACAGCTTAAAAGAACGGTTTGGCAGAAAGTCAACAACAGAAATGATAAATAGTTGTCAATATCGAAAGTTGTGGGGAGACATGATCGCCTACGCCAGCAGTCATGGTACTTGATGATGATGATGATACGTTTTACTCTGTCCTAACTCAGTTGTGTTCCTTATAATGAAGATTATTAAAGCTACATAGCTCACCATATATATAATCCGGTCTTTATCGACTTTTTTTTACCTTGAAGGACTTGAAGTGTGCTTCATGAGTTTGTGTCTTTGTCTTGGTTTCCCACTTCTGTCAGCTTTCTTCTTTATCTCTGTTTCAAAACTGTTGGTGTAGGCACAGGTATTCAAATCTGTCAGTGATTTATGGCTGAATGCGTGCATCAGGTCAGTGACTTATGGATGACTGTGTGCACCAGGTCAGTGATTTATGGATGACTGCGTGCAGCAGGTCAGTGACTTATGGCTGACTGCGTGCACCAGGTCAGTGACTTATGGCTGACTGCGTGCATCAGGTCAGTGACTTATGGCTGACTGCGTGCACCAGATCAGTGACTTATGGCCGACTGCGTGCACCACGTCAGTGACTTATGGCCGACTGCGTGCACCAGATCAGTGACTTATGGCCGACTGCGTGCACCAGGATTCATGACCCAGGACTATCCAGATCCTACTCCACCTCTTTGCGGTGCCCCTAGAAACAAACTAACCAGTCAGGCCAAGTGGTTAGGAATCGACAGGGAACGCAACCCGATGCTCAAACACGCCATTCTGGTGGGTTCGGCGCAAATATCAGAGCTGTGTTACAAACCACAATAAAACGCATCAACGACTATTTAACGCCTTTCTAAGAGCGGATGATGAGGATGACTTTTCATTCCACTTTAGTCGTCGGGTGTACGCGATTTAAAAAAAGAGAAACACTTTTCTGTATGTGTTTCTCATCATTCCCCCGTTTCTATATCTTTGTTAATTTCAGGACAATGCTCCTCTAGCAATGCTTTGAGCTAGTTTTCTTAGCGTACGTGCTTAATTGTGTTTTGCTCTTCCATCAGTGTCGCTGAAGATCACTTTTATTCAAGTTTTTTATGTGTGTCAAGAACCTAATGTATTATCTTTAATTCTCGCAAAGCCGCTCGCTAAATTCCATGAGTCTCACATAAATCTGTTATTTCATTAAACTACTTCAGTTCCTATGTTCCACACACACTTCAGTATTACTAAACAAATCATGAGTTATTAGCACACACAAGTTTACTCAATAACCTCTACAATTCCAGGGTCTACCTACGACTATCATTAGATCGCTTTTCTGACTTCCTTTTAATATACAAACACTAACACTCCATCACCCTTGATTCCAGCATTCCGCGCATTAAGAGAGGAGAAAAAGACACACACAAGAACTCTAAACATCAGTCTATATCATTACCCGCTAAAATATTGTGAAACATCACTTTCTCGTAAATATCACTTTCCTAATGAGCTTGTTAATAAATCACATTACTTGTAAGAAAAGCTCAAAACTTTGATATATGTAGCATAAACTCATCTTCGGCCATTTTAGCTTTCTAAAAATCGAAAGTAACAATTTTATTAAAATTCGTTCCACATAAACATTGAAAACATGATGACCTTACTTAAAAGAGAGGGAAAAAAATTTCTTCCTAATTTTACATTTAGGCACGTTAACCCCTAAATATTTAGATGTTATGGGAACGAAACTTTAAGGATGTCTTACTTGCAAAATTGACACAGCTGTGAGTTTGCAAATTATTCTAAACTGTTCGTCGAGAAGAAAACTGTTTTTGGTGCACTGTGGGTAATTTAAGCCTAATATAAATCTGCCATTACGCGCAACACAGGAAGGGGATGGAATTTTCAAAATGTTTGAGGGTGTTATACAAATAATGGGCGTCTCGTTTTCTGCTCCTGCTTATTTCTGTTTGTTGATTTAAATATTTAATAACTTCTTGGCTTTTCGCTTTTTTGTGTGGAGACGAGGATATTTTGTTTTTATTTTCAAAATTGGTTTTACTTTCGCCGTAATCATAATTGTCCAGTCCATCTCGTTGTTTACTTATCGAGTTTCTTACATGTTTTTCTTATCAAATGGAAAACATAAACAACGTTGCTACGTCACCAATAGGTATCACTAAACTTCAGAGTACTTGGGCTAAACAGTTTTTAAAATAAACAGCGGTGGGTTCATTTCCGGACGAACTTGTTTCCGTCAACCTATTTGTCAAAAATACAATAAAATGGGCACTATGTTTGGCTGGAAATAGCGAGGAGAAAGGACAGTTTTCGCTCCCTTTACCACAAAAGGCTAAAACACTTTACATATTTACAACGATGCATGCATTCTATGTTACTACTTTTTATATCAGTATGTGTGTGAATGCGTATGACTGTGTATGTTTCCCCACTACAATTGCATAAACAATTATTTCAATCATTTCATTGTTTTATCTTTTTTATTTATTTTATTGTTTCGTTCACTCACAGTTCTTTAATTCTATCTTGTCATTAAACGTGTTGTCTTTTAGACAACTTCAGAATACACTCACACACACTCATACACACTCACACACACTCACACATACTCACTCACACACTCATACACACACACACACACTCACAAAGATGAGATTGAGTGTTCTTTTCAGAGACCCTAATTTCACTTCAATGTAGAATTAATTCCGTTTCAGCGTCGAGGGAAGATATAATTTGCGGTCTTTTGCTCTTCTTTTCGCCTCTGCTGCTGTTATGTTTCCTAGTGCTTCTAATATTCCATCGACCCATCATTTTCGTGGTCGACCCTTGGGTCTGGTGTTCTCACAACGTTTGTTGAAGGCTCGTTGTGTTGTGTTTTGTTCTTTCTGCCTTGTCACGTGGCCAAACCATTTTATCTGTTGTTTCCTTATATATTCTATGGCGGGGGCTATTCCTAGCTTTTTTCTCAGTTCTTCATTTCTGATCTTATCTCTCAGACTGTTTCCTGTCATTCGTCTAGCACATTTCATCTCTGTAGAGGTTACATGAAACAGTCTGAGAGATAAGATCAGAAATGAAGAACTGAGAAAAAATCTAGTAATAGCCCCCGCCATATTTTCAATGGCTTGACATTGTGCTGAAAGAACACCTAACAGGTGAAGTTATTTCATGTTCAAGAAATTCATGTTTTGTTAACTTCTAAACCTAACTAGACCTCACCAATTCTTATATATATATATACACACACACGCGACGGCCAACCAGCTACTGAGCTGCATGTGGTCAGTGGCGCTCCTAGACAGAGACTAACAAATCAGGCCAAGCAAATAGGGATCGAAGAGGAAAGGAAACCCGGTATTCAAAAAGCCGTTTTGAAGTCGGATGTTTTGGTCTGAAAGGCGTAAGTACCACAGGTATGCTGTTAACCACAATAACGCCCGTTCAACGTCTTTCTATGAACGGATGATAATGAACAGTAGTTAGGTGAACGACGAAGAACAGAGAACGAGAGAGAGAGAGAGAAAGAGAGCTATTATTTTATCAAACTATATAAACTCTTATATTCTACACACAAACACACCAGATAACTAAACAAATCATTACTTGCAATTATAGTAGTTTTGTGGACTAAAATTGCACACTAATACAATCGTCTGTTATTGACACTGATGTGTAACATACACCGAGTGGTCTCATTTTAGAAATGGACAGTCATGGACGAGATTTGATGATGATAATGGTGAGGTCACGGACAATAATGGAAGAACAGCTTGCCTCTGTGGCATTATTCCAACAGCTACAGGATGATCATTAGTGGGGGAACAGCTGCATGACTGGGAGGTAGTGAATATTAATTTGTGTTGCGTAAAACACTGCCTTGTAGATCTCTATCACTATGACGACGATGACAAGGCATTTAGTTAATAGAGCAATCTCTTTATTGGCCTTCTCTCTCTCTCTCTCTCTCTCTCTCTCTCTCTCTTTCTATATTCCCCTCTCTCTTTTATCCTCATCCATTAGCCCCAAAATATAATAGATCTATTTTTTCAATTTATCATTTATTTATTTCCTCTTTCATTCTTTATTTCTTTTTTCTTTCTATATGTCTGTCTTTCTTCATTTTATCTGTCATTCTGTCTTTCTTTATTTATTTCACTCTTCCTTTCCTATCGCTCTGTCTCTTTCTCACAACTCTGGCTTGCTCTTAACATAATCTTACATTTCTCCGGTCTTTATACATTTGTTCAGTCAGTCTGTTTTCTCATAGTTTATATGTCTAATATGAATGTGTCATTCTTTCTATGTCGCTCTTAGGCTCTGATTTACTCATTAATTCCCTCTTTCTTTATCGTAATCTTGCTCTCTAACCTCTCTTTCGCTACTCCCTCGTTTCTTTCTTTCTTTCTCTCTCTCTCTCTCTCTCTCTCTCTCTCTCTCGCTTACTATCAAACCTTTATTTAACATGCGGTAAGGTTACCCTATAGAATGTTGAAGAGCAAAGATTGATAGCGCTAGTCAATCCTTTAACTTTCCGCGTTTCCTGACAAGTTATCGGATTATAACCAAAGGGCCCAGTTGATAATGGGGAAACACCACCGCGATAGGGTAGATAGAGTGGACAACTGAGACCACGTAGCTTCCCGGTCAATCCTACCAGCAGATAGTAAAGTAGAGTTTCTAAATCAGCTCCCCGGACCTCTCGTTTACAGAAAGCAATGAAGTCCACCAAAAACACTTCTCTTCTTTCTTTCCTCATCTGCCTTTCAGCGTCGAGTGGAGATATAATTTGCGGTCTTTTGCTCTTCTCTTCACTTCTGCTTCTGTTATGTTTCCTAAGTGAAAAAAAAGTACCTCCCCGTCACGCCAAGTGGCGTATAGGGAATATGGTGTTAGTGACCATACATTTTACAGACCTTCAGCACATGATTTTTGGGGTAATGTGGTCGGTATTACGCCCGTGCCGTTTACTTTCCCAGAAAAAAAATCCGGTACCCATTTAAGGCCGGGTGAACCTGGAGCCATCGGTTGTGATCGAACCCTACCCCTTGTCCTTTGTAGTCCAGTTCACTAACCACTAAGTTATCGCGGCTCTATGTTTCTTAATGCTTCTAATATTCCATCGATTCATCTTTTTGTTTATGGTCGACCCTTGGGTCTGGTATTCTCACAGCGTTTATTGAGGGCTAGTTATGTTGTGTTTTGATCACTCTGCCTTGTCACGTGGCCAAACCATTTTATCTGTTGTTTCTTTATATATTCTATGGCCAAAAACACTGGTTTACAAAAAGCAATATAGCCCACCAAAAGCAAGGAAAATTTTTCAATAAAATGTAATGTAAATCGCGTATGTGGAAACTTCATTACATACACTTCAACACTATTGGGTGTCGATAGAGGATATGATGAATGACAGATGATTTCATAAGTGCGACAACCACCTCTGGTCTCAGCAGTGAGGCCCGGCTTGAACCGTCAATTACTCATCGACGGAAAAAATATGAGTACCTCCGAAGTCGGAGTTATCTGCCTGTGTGGCGAGGGACCCCTGTGTACACGGCTGCCAGGGAAAAACGGATTAACATGTAAAATTCAGTTCCTAGACTCTGGGGACTTCGTCAGAGGTAAAAGCTGGAGAACGAAAAAAAAAAAAAAATCCGCGACTTCTTCGTGACTTCGTGACTCTGGGAAGTGAGATCTGGAGTTAAGCCCTCTGACGCTGATAACGCTGATTAAACAAAAGGCCCCGTATGCACCCTACGCACGTCAAAGAACCAAACCAGTTATATATGACCCTTACTCGAGCAAAATTGCCAAGTATTTAAAAATCGAATCATGTCGAAGATGGATATTTAGGGCGGGACGACGGAGATATATATATAGTATGGCTATTAGTGTATACAAACATGAATGCACACAGTTAACAATTATATTTATAATATTCTAAAATAATGGTTTTAAAATAAATAAATAACGCGTTAACGACTATCTATAATCCACAGTAAAGACTAAAACTACAATCTCGCGTAATAAATCCTATTTAAAAACAAGAAAATGCATTACATAGAATTTAATGTGTTTGTGTTTATGATAAAATTGTAACTGCAAATCGCCTTATTATTTCGTTCAGAAAATCGATCTCGTTCCGCTGTGTCACAGTTTGCAACAATGCCATGACATTTATACTTCGGATGAGATTAAATAACAAAGAATAGAGACCGGTCATGCACTCTCTCTACGACCCCTACAATCTTTGCTAGCTATTTTTGTAGCACGTTTGCGGGACCAACAAATAAACTGAATAAAAAGAGTTAACAGGTTAATTAAGGGATATGGTATTATCTTAACCTTTTGTGAATAATGTGGTTGGTATCATGCCAGGCCGCCTACTTTCTAATTTTGATAGGTTAAATAAACATCTAATCGGGGTCGATCCGAAAATATATTCAAGACATCTAGGAATTGAACCTGCATTCTTCTGGTCAGTATTAAGCGCACTAGCCACTTGGCCACTGCAGCTTCACCCACATTTATTGATCAAACTCTAGATACGTATACAAAGTGATCAAGATTGCTGTCAATGTTATGAAACAAAAATTGCCTAAATTGATAATCAAATACAAAAACGGGTATCAGTCTCTCAGTTATCTCTAGGTGAGCTTCGGTTTGTGAGAATCAAATACAAAAAAAAAGGTATCAGTCTTGAGGCCTCTCAGTTATCCTCAGGTGAGCTTCAATTTACTATCTAGATTCTCACTCTTTTCTTTTTCTGATGTCAGGGGATTTTTCATATTTTTATGAGAGACCTTCCTTTCTGCTATAGAGTCCGTGAACTGACCTAAGTTTTTCCTGTTTATTCAGGAAATAAATAGGAGTACTAACTGATACTGTCCAAGTATGATGATTATTGTGGATACAAAAATTGGAAAGACAGAAGTCATAGTTGCATATATAGAATGCATAAAATGAATACCACGTTATTAAAATAGTCCATGAAAGGTTTAGTATCGTTCATAAATTAGAGACTGCTTCCTGCAGAAGCATTGCTGCCTTTCGAGACAATTGCTTTGCTTAGCTATAGATATTACCCGTTTCTGCTCTCTTACAAATGTCACATATTGATTGTTTGTTCTTTTCCATAATAGAAACAAAAATATATCGATGTTTGTTTTCTTCTACATTGGAAACAAAATATTGACTGTTTGTTCTTTCAATGCATTTCGACAATAAATCACATTAAATCATCGGATTGTTGCCACCATTACCGTCCACCTAGAAGCAAAACCGACACTGTACAACACAATCTGCATTCCAACGTTGCCACCAATTATTATCATACTAGTGTGATCAAATGTAGTTACACTCTGACAACATTACTTTAATACAAAATAACATAGCTGTCATATTTTAGTGATATTTCAGTAGGAAACTAAATCAAGTGAGATGAAATGGTTAGTGTGCTCTTCTGCTGGAAGTGTGATCTTTGTCTGTGCGACTTCTAATTACAGATACTTTTTTTTTCATTTTCAGATCGATATGGACTCGAGGTTCACCAACGTTCTGAGAATGAGATTAGAATTTTAAAAAGAGAAAATGTAATGAGGAAATTAGGATGGACTTGGCGATGCAGACTACATTAACTTTAGTATTGTGCATGATTATATTAAGGAGCAGCGATAGCTCAGTGGTTAGTGAAATGGACTACAAAGGACAAGAGGTAGGGTTCGATCCCAACCGACGGCTTCCGGCTCACCCAGCCTTTAATGGGTATAGGATTTTTTTCTGGGATAGTAAAACAACACGGGCGTAATACCGACCACATTACCCCAAAAATCATGCGCCGAAGGTCTGTAAAATGTATAGTCACTAACACCATATTCCCTATACGCCACTCGGCGTGACGGGGTACTTTACTTTACTTACTATGATTATATTAAAATATAGGCACAAATATTACTATAAGCCTGAATGGCCGGATGATCAAGCATAAAACAACAACCACTGAAGTGAAATGTATTAGCCATAACAGGAAACATCCCAAGGGATAATAGCTGAAGTAGAAAAAAAACTAAGATCAAAAGCTAAAATAATTCCAGCCTTTGAATATATAAATAAACAAAAAATATAAACGGTTTCACTACGTGATAAGACAAGATTATTTTTAAAAAATAGAACACAACGAGCCTTAAATAAACGCTATGAGAGCACCAGACCAAAGGATACACCTCGAAAAAAATGGATTAATGAAATATTAGATTAAAAATACTAGGAAACATAACATCAGGCCAGGAGAAGAGCAAAGGACCGCAATAGAGTTTCTCCCATCGACGCTGAAAAACAAATGAGGAAGGAGAAAAGAATTCATTTCACAAATATTAACTGTTTTATTCGTTATATCACATTACAAATATTGACGGTTTTGTTCTGTAATATATTTAACAAATATTAACTATTTATGTATATTATGTTATATTATGTTGTTTTGTTATATAACATATTTCACAAATATTAACTATTTTGTCCTGTAACACATTCCACAAATATTAGCTATTTTGTTCTGTAACAAATTCCACAAATTATAGCTATTTTGTCTTGTAACACATTCCACAAATATTAGCTATTTTGTTCTTTAACATATTTCACAAATATTAACTATTTTGTCCTGTATCACATTCCACAAATATTAGTTATTTTGTTCTGTAGCACATTCCACAAATATTAGCTATTTTGTTCTGTAACACATTCCACAAATATTAACGTTTATTTTTCGTTTACTTCTGTAACACATTCCACAAATATTAACGTTTATTTTTCATTTACTTCTGTAACACATTCCACAAATATTAACGTTTATTTTTCGTTTACATCTGTAACACATTCCACAAATATTAACTATTTTGTCCTGTATCACATTCCACAAATATTAACTATTTTGTCCTGTATCACATTCCACAAATATTAACTATTTTGTCCTGTATCACATTCCACAAATATTAGCTATTTTGTTCTGTAAAACATTCCACAAATATTAACGTTTATTTTTCGTTTACTTCTGTAATTATTTGACGCCGATCCTATTCCCGGTAGAGTCCAATATTTATTTCTGTCGAGGGCAAAATAATTTTTTTTTAAAACTGCACACTGGAGGACAACTGCACTGGGCACGTCAGCTTTATTCACAATCATCCCCACACCCCACTCCTTTCTCTCAGACATCTCGCCAACCAGACGCCAGATATAGATCATTGCTGGTATAGATAGTCTTATTTTTTTTAATTATGATACAATAGAAAAGACGAAACATTATCATTGAGATGTTTTTAATGAAGAGTTCGTGTGTTTATTGTTAGACAATTGTGACCAACGAAACAATATTTGTCATTTTCATTCCTACGTTGTGCTACCAGTTGACGCTAAATTAAACAAAAATATAAGAAAAATAATCACAACAGAACGTAACTATGTTAGACTCATGACAGAACAATGTGCGATGAGATGAAATGAGATTAGATGAGATGAGAAACGAAGAACTGAGAAAAGAGATTGGAATAACTTCCATCATTGAACACATAAAGAAACAATAGATGAAATGGTTTGGTCACGTGATAAGACAAAATGATAAAAATACAACACAACCAACATTGGGCTGGTTACCAACAAAGAAAACATTAGGGCCGACCACAAAAACGATGGATTGACGGAATGTAGGAAACATCATAAAACATAATAGCAGAAGAAAACGAGAAGAACACAAGACTGCACACTATACTCCCTCTCAACGAATAGGAAATGATGAAGAATGATGAATGAGAATGAAGAAGAAACAAAATAGAATGTGTTTTTTTCTTTTAATATATAATAGGTTCCCTTGCTTGGCGTATGGGGAATGTGGTGTTAGTGACCATAATCATTCTACGACCACGGCACATTGCTGGATGATATGGTCGGTATCACGCCGGGCCATCTTTACCACCCAAAAAATCTCTGGTACTCATTTTTATAGGTTGGGTGAACCCCGCAGCCTTGTCAGTCCGAAAAAAAAAAATCCGCCACTATTGAGTTATTGAGTTATTGAGTTATTGAGTTATTTGCGGGTCATCATCATTGCACTCCGAACATGTCCATAGTTGCTCAGATCCCCTCCTCAGCAATTCCCTCAGTGTCCAGCGACTGAAGACTCCAGTTCTATGTTGGTTGATAAGTCTTCTTACACGGCCACTAAGTTTCTCATTTCTGGCTGTGCCCATCTTAACTCCCATTTCGATCATCCGAAGAAGTGACGTGGATCTGTGTTTGTCGAAGTCCTGTGCTCTTCCCACATCTCGGAGGGCATTGATGATCCGCCACTAATGGAGATTGAACCCGGACCCTTCTGGTCAGGAACCGAACACACTAACCACTCAGCCACCAAGGCTCCTTTTAATATATGCTAAACATAATGTAATAATTTTCTCTTTCCTCTAAATTATACTATCTGTTGAAGCATAAAGATCAGACAAAATGTGATCTGAATAGAAGATTCCAATACTTTTATTACGTTAAAACAGGTCAAATAATTGAAGTTTATGAGAATGTTAGTTATAATAATTAGGGAGCGAGATAAGTATAAATAAACAGGAATGTGGTAAAGCTGGTACAAGGGAGAACAGGAAGAACAATGACGAAAATGATATTGTTACTGCTTTACGGTAATTAAAGACGGCACAAAACTATCCGACGTTGCGGCCTAAATCTGACTTTCTGCTGGGAGGGACATAGACAATACTTACAGATAGAAACTTGAAACAAATCAGGGAATTTTTGTGACACTTCTAGCTCTATACCTGGAATGTCATTTAAATCTGAAATTAGCAGCAGTAATGACCGTTTTGTTATACAAGTTTTTCTTGCTATCTTTTTTTCCCCTTCAACCTGTTTATTGTATTGCTACATTTAAAATAATTCTGATTACTTGTAGTTGTAAAAAAGTCCACTTTCATGAATTTAAATTAGAGTGAAATATGACATTTTCACGAAGCCTGATTAAATATATATATATATATATATATATATATATATATATATATATAGTTATACTATGGCACTGTCATGAGATGGAATGTCATCCTCAGTGTTGCATAGTCAGTTCTGTGAGCTAAGTCAAGCCTGAAACAGGACAGACGTATTCAGGAAATAAGGGACAACATATGTACGCTGTCAGAAGACAAAACAAGTCCTGCGGTGGATACAAGCACAATACGACATCACTGAAAACAAGAAAGCAGACAAACTCGCAAAAGATTGGAGTCTTCAACAGACCAACCAACTCCAGAGCTTCAAAGAAGTAAAGACAATCATGAAACAAGCTAGGAAAACAATTGAAAGATTTATATGGAAAATATGAACTAGAACAGGACAGCAAAAATAAATTCAGCAGACATGAGCAGACCAAGATATTCAGTTTCAGAACATGCCACTATGGCCTCAGAGTACACGTGCAGTAGAAAATGACTGCAGACCATCCAGACAAACTCAAGAGCATATCTTACAGGACTGCAGCACTCTCAACACTCTAAGAACACAAATATGGCCTACAGTAACAAGCCTTCCTGACAAGTTATGAGAAACCGGTGACGACCTCCTGCTCACCACCTTGTTTGTGACACAGGTCTAAAAGCAGTGCTGAGCTGATCGCTGAAGAAGTGGAATCTGATATTGAGTGAGGTTACTGAGAATCTAGCAATAGAAGTCTGAGTACAGCGTATCATCCACACAGCGTATCATCCACACAGCGTATCAACCACACAGCGTATCATCCACACAGCGTATCATCCACACAGCGTATCAACCACACATCGTATCAACCACACAGCGTATCAACCACACAGCGTATCAACCACACAGCGTATCAATCGCACAGCGTATCAACCACACAGCATATCATCCACACAGCGTATCATCCACACAGCTTATCAATCGCACAGCATATCAACCACACAGCGTATCATCCACACAGCGTATCAACCCAACCACACAGCGTATCAATCGCACAGAGTACATGTTTGGGCGTTTAAAAAAATTATTTCACTAAGGAATGAGGACAAGTTCTCTCGCAAAGAATCGAACTGACGCCCCAACTGATTTGTAGTTATTGGTCTATCCTTTCGGCCACCGTGACACAGCTGCAAAAAAAGAATTGTAAAAGTGTGTGTTTGTATGTATTGGCAGGAATTCCAATATATCATCATCATGTACCATACCGGTTGGCGTAAGCGATCATGTCCTTCCACAATCTTCTATTTACAGTGCATCGTATCAGTTCTGTTGTTGACTGCTGTCCATGCCAAAACACCAAGCTATGATATATAGATGTATAAAAAAAAAAAAGTAAAGTGCCCCGGCACGCCAATGAGCGTACAGGTAATATGGTGCTACTAACCATAATTCGGCACATGATTTTTGGGGTAATGTGGTCGGTATTACGCACGTGTCGCTTTACTTTCCCAGAAAAAAATCCGGTACCGATTTATGGCTGGGTGAACCCGGAAGCCATCGATCAGGATCGAACCCAACCTCTTGTCCATTGTATTCCAGTTCACTAACCACTGAGCTATCGCGGCTCCTATATAGATGTATACGTGTTTGTACTGGAGATCTATACGATCCGAGTTGCTTTCTTGAAACATGCAACTGTTGATATGTGTTTTTATTATTTCCCTTAGTTAAAAGCAGAACACCACGCGCGTCCTTGACACAACACGCGCTCTTTAATAACTCGTTCTCATCATACGTGTATGTTTGTGTTTGTGTGTGTGTTGATGGTGGGAGGAGATAGGTGAAGTAGAAATGGGCAGTTTATGTTTTTTTTTCTTGCTCCCAGATACATTAGATTGATATTTTCTTCATTTGGAGTCAATGCGCCTGGCAGTAGCAGGCCTGGAAACTGTCAGCGACTCAAAGCTGATGGCTCACGCCAGGATCGGTGAACTATCAATACCCTACCCCACCTCTTCGCGGTGCCTCTAGACTAACTAGTGTTTTTTTTTCTGGCCAGGCGAATATGAATCGAAGAAGGAAGGCGACCCAAAAACGTCGTGCTGAAATCGGATATGCTGGGCCCAAAGAAGCATTATCCCAGTTTTACTGCAAGCCTCAAAACAACGCATCTACGTCCACTTAATGTCTCTTTAAGGACGGACGACGAAGGAGGTCAATAGTTTCCTTCAGCAGTTATCGGATGGACGCCAGAAAGAGAGAATGTTGTCTTCTTTTTTTTGTTTGTTAAAGTGCAGCGCCATTGCCTGATGTGTGGATCTGGTCGTAGTGTGCAGGCCCGAACTTAGTCCTAGGCTAAATAAACTACAGATAAGAGTCGAGGAGGGGGACCTTACATTTCTTGATTTGTAATATATGACTGAGACCTTCTGGTGTTAATTGTTTAACAGAAGGCCTCTCATTTAGCTTAGTGAGGTTAGGGCTTCAAAGTTTCATTTAGCTTAGTGAGGTTAGGGCTTCAAAGTTTCATTTAGCTTAGTGAGGTTAGGGCTTCAAAGTTTCATTTAGCTTAGTGAGGTTAGGGCTTCAAAGTTTCATTTAGCTTAGTGAGGTTAGGGCTTCAAAGTTTCATTTAGCTTAGTGAGGTTAGGGCTTCAAAGTTTCATTTAGCTTAGTGAGGTTAGGGCTTCAAAGTTTTATTTAGTTTAGTGAGGTTAGGGCTTCAAAGTTTCATTTAGCTTAGTGAGGTTAGGGCTTCAAAGTTTCATTTAGCTTAGTGAGGTTAGGGCTTCAAAGTTTCATTTAGCTTAGTGAGGTTAGGGCTTCAAAGTTTCATTTAGCTTAGTGAGGTTAGGGCTTCAAAGTTTCATTTAGCTTAGTGAGGTTAGGGCTTCAAAGTTTCATTTAGCTTAGTGAGGTTAGGGCTTCAAAGTTTCATTTAGCTTAGTGAGGTTAGGGCTTCAAAGTTTCATTTAGCTTAGTGAGGTTAGGGCTTCAAAGTTTTATTTAGTTTAGTGAGGTTAGGGCTTCAAAGTTTCATTTAGCTTAGTGAGGTTAGGGCTTCAAAGTTTCATTTAGCTTAGTGAGGTTAGGGCTTCAAAGTTTCATTTAGCTTAGTGAGGTTAGGGCTTCAAAGTTTCATTTAGCTTAGTGAGGTTAGGGCTTCAAAGTTTCATTTAGCTTAGTGAGGTTAGGGCTTCAAAGTTTCATTTAGCTTAGTGAGGTTAGGGCTTCAAAGTTTCATTTAGCTTAGTGAGGTTAGGGCTTCAAAGTTTCATTTAGCTTAGTGAGGTTAGGGCTTCAAAGTTTCATTTAGCTTAGTGAGGTTAGGGCTTCAAAGTTTTATTTAGTTTAGTGAGGTTAGGGCTTCAAAGTTTCATTTAGCTTAGTGAGGTTAGGGCTTCAAAGTTTCATTTAGCTTAGTGAGGTTAGGGCTTCAAAGTTTCATTTAGCTTAGTGAGGTTAGGGCTTCAAAGTTTCGTTTCGCTTAGTGAGGTTAGGGCTTCAAAGTTTCATTTCGCTTAGTGAGGTTAGGGCTTCAAAGTTTCATTTAGCTTAGTGGGGTTAGGGCTTCAAAGTTTCTTTTAGCTTAGTGGGGTTAGGGCTTCAAAGTTTCATTTAGCTTAGTGAGGTTAGGGCTTCAAAGTTTCATTTAGCTTAGTGAGGTTAGGGCTTCAAAGTTTCATTTAGCTTAGTGAGGTTAGGGCTTCAAAGTTTCATTTAGCTTAGTGAGGTTAGGGCTTCAAAGTTTCATTTAGCTTAGTGAGGTTAGGGCTTCAAAGTTTCATTTAGCTTAGTGAGGTTAGGGCTTCAAAGTTTCATTTAGCTTAGTGAGGTTAGGGCTTCAAAGTTTCATTTAGCTTAGTGAGGTTAGGGCTTCAAAGTTTCATTTAGCTTAGTGAGGTTAGGGCTTCAAAGTTTCATTTAGTTTAGTGAGGTTAGGGCTTCAAAGTTTCATTTAGCTTAGTGAGGTTAGGGCTTCAAAGTTTCATTTAGCTTAGTGGGGTTAGGGCTTCAAAGTTTCATTTAGCTTAGTGGGGTTAGGGCTTCAAAGTTTCATTTAGCTTAGTGGGGTTAGGGCTTCAAAGTTTCATTTAGCTTAGTGGGGTTAGGGCTTCAAAGTTTCATTTAGCTTAGTGAGGTTAGGGCTTCAAAGTTTCATTTAGCTTAGTGGGGTTAGGGCTTCAAAGTTTCATTTAGCTTAGTGAGGTTAGGGCTTCAAAGTTTCATTTAGCTTAGTGGGGTTAGGGCTTCAAAGTTTCATTTAGCTTAGTGGGGTTAGGGCTTCAAAGTTTCATTTAGCTTAGTGGGGTTAGGGCTTCAAAGTTTTATTTAGTTTAGTGAGGTTAGGGCTTCAAAGTTTCATTTAGCTTAGTGAGGTTAGGGCTTCAAAGTTTCATTTCGCTTAGCCAGGTTAGGGCCTCAAAGTTTCATTTAGCTTAGTCAGATTAGGGCCTCAAAGTTTTATTTAGTTTAATGAGGTTAGGACCTCAAAGTTTCATTTAGCTTAGCCAGGTAAGGGCCTCAAAGTTTCATTTAGCTTAGCCAGGTTAGGGCCTCAAAGTTTCATTTATCTGAGTCAGGTTAGGACCTCAAAGTTTCTTTAGCTTAGCCAGGTAAGGGTCTCAAAGTTTCATTTATCTGAGTCAGGTTAGGACCTCAAAGTTTCATTTAGCTTAGCCAGATTAGGGCTTCAAAGTTTCATTTAGCTTAGTGAGGTTAGGGCTTCAAAGTTTCATTTCGCTTATCCAGGTTAGGGCTTCAAAGTTTCATTTAGCTTAGTGAGGTTAGGGCTTCAAAGTTTCATTTAGCTTAGTGAGGTTAGGGCTTCAAAGTTTCATTTAGCTTAGTCAGGTTAGGGCCTCAAAGTTGTATTTAGTTTAATGAGGTTAGGACCTCAAAGTTTCATTCAGCTTAGCCAGGTACGGGCCTCAAAGTTTCATTTAGCTTAGCCAGGTTAGGGCCTCAAAGTTTCATTTAGCTTAGCCAGGTACGGGCCTCAAAGTTTCATTTAGCTCAGCCAGGTTAGGGCCTCAAAGTTTCATTTAGCTTAGTCAGATTAGGGCCTCAAAGTTTTATTTAGTTTAATGAGGTTAGGACCTCAAAGTTTCATTTAGCTTAGCCAGGTACGGGCCTCAAAGTTTCATTTAGCTTAGCCAGGTTAGGGCCTCAAAGTTTCATTTAGCTTAGTCAGATTAGGGCCTCAAAGTTTTATTTATCTGAGTCAGGTTAGGACCTCAAAGTTTCTTTAGCTTAGCCAGGTTAGGGCCTCAAAGTTTCATTTATCTGAGTCAGGTTAGGACCTCAAAGTTTCTTTAGCTTAGCCAGGTAAGGGTCTCAAAGTTTCATTTATCTGAGTCAGGTTAGGACCTCAAAGTTTCATTTATCTGAGTCAGGTTAGGACCTCAAAGTTTCATTTAACTTAACCACGTTAGGGCTTCAAAGTTTCATTTAGACTAGCCAGGTTAGGGCCTCACCAGGTCTAAATCCAGCCCTATATGTGTGTGTGTATGTGTGTGTGTGTGTGCACGCTGTATTTTGGAAGCCAAATGTGTCAACACACTCTAGACCGTGCAAAACAATGTACGTGAGCTTCCATAAATCAAAGAACCCAGTCATTCATAGATGCTATTTACACATCAGATATGATCAATTATGGTAATGATGCACATATTTATTCACTTGTTGGCGCACAGATGTTCTCTCTGTGTGTATGTATGTGTGTGCGCGCGCACATTTAGAGACAGCATTCAATCAAACATAGATTTGAAATATCGCTGTATAATTTTTCTCTGTTTCTGCTCCGTGATGACAAAGCACTCAATACAACGACTACAAATGTTCATCAAATTAATTTTCAGCTTAGCCATCTCATCTGTTACAATTTTCTTATAAATGTGCATTCTTGTATGTAAGTTAACAAACGTAAGTTCCCCCTCTAAGTCTTAAGTGGTAGTTGTATGGATCAGAAGTTTTTAGCAGAAAAAGTTTATTTATTATATGCCGCATATAATGTCAGTAAAAGTAGTAAAGAACCCCAGTCACGCCTAGTGGCGTGTAGGGAATATGGTGTTAGTGATCATAAATTTTACAGACCTTCAGCACATGATTTTTGAGGCAATGTGGTCGGTATTACGCCCGTGCCGCTTAACATTCCCAGAAAAAAATCCGGTACCCATTAAAGGCTGGGTGAGCCTGGAAGCCGTCGATTGGGATCGAACCCTACCACTTGTCCTTTGTAGTCCAGCTCACTAACCACTGCGCTATCGCGGCTCCCGAATATAATGTGAGGCTTTCTATTATTTCAATGCAGGAATTCGACGCCTGAGAGTCATGAACCTCGTCTAGCGTCACGAAGCTAAAGGACCTAAACACTTGCTCAAAGGGGTCTACTTCTGATTGCCTCCTGCTGCAAAGCTCTGTTCGAAGTGTTTTCTATTACTAATGGGGAATACAGAGTTACTGGCTATATTTTTCCGTGACCAACGACACAATTTTGGGTGATGAGGTCGGTACACACCAAGCCGCCCTTCTTCCCAGAGATATCTCTGTAACCATTTTTAGATTTTGAGTGAACCGTGCATGGAGACTTGTCTGTGTGGGACAGGCATCAACAACTTCCGGGAAGTGAACCTGGGCCCGTCTTATCTTGTATGTTGTAAGCATTCTGAATGTGTGTAGTCGAAGGTTGGCTTGTATGTTATAATCGTTCTTAATATGTGTAGTCGAAGGTTGGCTTGTATGTTATAATCGTTCTGAATGTGTGTAGTCGAAGGTTGGCTTGTATGTTATAATCGTTCTGAATATGTGTAGTCGAAGGTTGGCTTGTATGTTATAATCGTTCTGAATGTGTGTAGTCGAAGGTTGGCTTGTATGTTTTAATCGTTCTGAATGTGTGTAGTCGAAGGTTGGCTTGTATGTTATAATCGTTCTGAATGTGTGTAGTCGAAGGTTGGCTTGTATGTTATAATCGTTCTGAATATGTGTAGTCGAAGGTTGGCTTGTATGTTATAATCGTTCTCAGTGTGTGTTGTCTCCATATCGAAGATTGGCTTGTATGTTATAATCGTTCTCAGTGTGTGTTGCCTCCACTTCGAAGATTGGCTTGTATGTTATAATCGTTCTCAATGTGTGTTGTCTCCACTTCGAAGATTGGCTTGTATGTTATAATCGTTCTCAGTGTGTGTTGTCTCCACTTCGAAGATTGGCTTGTATGTTATAATCGTTCTCAGTGTGTGTTGTCTCCATATCGAAGATTGACTTGTATGTTATAATCGTTCTTAGTTTGTGTTGTCTCCACATCGAAGTTTGGCTTGTATGTTATAATCGTTCTCAGTGTGTGTTGTCTCCACATCGAAGATTGGCTTGTATGTACATTTGATTATTTATAAAGCCCTTGTTATAACCTGCTCACACATCCTGCACGTGTTATTATAAATTATACAAAGAAATATGCAAACACATGCAGCAAATTGACACTTGTAATAATATAAACAAAACAATGAAGAGAAGAAGTGAATGTTTTTGGCAGCTTTGGACATAAATCGAAGATTGTCAAATGGCACAAAGCATTGTTACCGGAGCCTCTGACTATTAATCAGGATGTACTCGAGTAAGGAGTGATTGTTAGTGCCTCTTACACAAACAGTTGACGTGACTAAGGCGTGCGGGACAACCTAAATGATTTCAGTGGTCTCTAGTATTGTGTGACGATTGTGTACATTTGGTGTCAAAGCGTTCAACAGCTGAAATTTGTCAGCAACAACGCTGACTGCTTGCTTCCGGATCCGCGGCAACAAGTAACCAAAACCTTACCCCACCCCTAAGCCGTGCTTCTTAAAACAAATTACAAAAAAACAAAAGCTTGTTCGGGCTAGGTATAGAAGAGGGAAGACAAACAGTTTGCTGTATACGATAAAACAATGTGTCTACGACTATTTAACTTTCTTACAACAGCGAACAGTGAAGAGTTGTAGTTTGGAGCGAACTCAGAAGAAGGGTATATGTTCATAGTACTTGATTCATGGTTTTTATACATGAATGCGTTTTATAATTTACTTAAACTTTTTGATTCGTGTCTTTGTATTTGTTGCAATAATTGTTATAATTTACTTTAACTTTATTTCATGAAGTTTCTATTTCTTGCAATAACTATTACACATTTATTTTGATTCGTGTAGTTTTCATTTCTTACAAGTCCTGTTATAATTTCCTTAAACCTTTATACCGAACATACGTCTGTTTTTTAGTTAAAACCACCATTATTAATATTATGCACGGTTAGTATTACTATTAATACATTATATCCTGATCACGGTGTGGAATCTCTGCGCAATGCACGCACTCCGAAATACCATCGATGGCTCCAACGATAATTTAATAGACGAATCACTTCAGGGGAAGAGGTATGTTTGCAACACTCGAAAAAAAAAAACCACAAGTAATCAGCAACATAAAAAAAACAAAGAACAATAGACAGCCTGAAGAAGGTTTGAACCCGTACTCCTCGACACATTTGCTTGCTATGAAAAACTTGCTCTAGAACACACAGCCAGGTAAGCAACTTAATGTGTTATAAGTTTATCCATGTCAATTCAATGACAGAAAAAATCGTCATATTTATTTATTGATCAGGGCAGCAGTAGAAAATGTTCTTTGTGAATGTAAATTGTTCACGTTCTTTTACAAAAAGAATTACAACAATTACGTACGATCGTTCGTCTCAGATAAGTCTAGACACTCAATCTCGACTGCCTCGAGATCAAAGATCCCAGATTTAAAATATTGATGGTTTCGAATTTATTTGGGGATAAGCATGACCATATACCTAGTCATTCTACAAGTACAAATTAAGTATTTAATGATACCGTTTATTGGATATATACAAATAGAAGAACACATTCTGTTGGATTTTCATATAAACTTGTTTCCAAAGTTTGTCACTTTTTCAAGATGAAATTCTAGGATTTCTCTACAGCCATTAATACTGCATAGGGGGCCGCGATAGCTCAGTGGCTATTGAACTGGACTACAAAGGACAAGAGGTTGGGTGCGATCCGAACCCGGGCTTCCGGGTTCACCCAGCCTTAGATGGGTACCGGATTTTTTCTGGGAAAGTAAAACGGCACGGGCGTAATACCTACCACATTATCCCAAAAATCTTGTGCTGAAGGTCTGTAAAATTTATGGTCACTAACACCATATTCCCTAGACACCACTTGGCGTGACGGGGGGTCTTTCCTTTATTAATACTGTATAGGCGGTAGTTGTTTCTACCTGATAGATCTATGCATATTCATTTCCATGTGAGAAAGTCAGTGCTCCGACGCTATTTCTTGTCCTCTATGTCATTTCTGATTCATATCGTAAAGTACACAATTTAAAAGTTTTATAAAAAAAACAGTGATTTTATTGTGTTGATATATGTATCTCAATGTGATAAGTTTCAACTATTTGCGGTATGTGGATCTATAACTGTAGTTTAGACATATCTGTGGCAGCGATGATAAATGTTAAACTTCTAACATAAGGTGACAACAACTGTTGCCTATTTAACGGGTAAAGTATGCTCATGTCTGGTATATGCACTTTTTTAAACGACATATACATGCTATAGAGTGCAACCAGTACACACAAAGGTGATAGGAAAGGCAAATGAATTTGATTAGCGTCTGATGGATAAAAAACTCATGGAAACAAAGGTAGTTTTATGGGTTGCTTTGTCTCTCAGATTTGTGTTATCAATTTTGTACAGACTTTTTTTTTCAATGACCTAGACAGTTTCAAAGACACTATCTGACTGATGTATTGACTACCGTGAAATTAGTCTACACACAAGAAATCAACAATACACTCATGTATTGCTACCGTGAAATTAGTCTACACACAAGAAATCAACAATACACTCATGTATTGCTACCGTGAAATGAGTCTACACACAAGAAATCAACAATACACTCATGTATTGCTACCGTGAAATGAGTCTACACACAAGAAATCAACAATACACTCATGTATTGCT
Organism: Megaustenia siamemsis; assembly: GCA_032433765.1. Taxonomy (NCBI): domain Eukaryota; kingdom Metazoa; phylum Mollusca; class Gastropoda; order Stylommatophora; family Ariophantidae; genus Megaustenia; species Megaustenia siamemsis. The sequence goes on from JAVIAB010000051.1 coordinate 55,640,696, forward strand.
ACCGTGAAATTAGTCTACACACAAGAAATCAACAATACACTCATGTATTGCTACCGTGAAATGAGTCTACACACAAGAAATCAACAATATACTCATGTATTGCTACCGTGAAATTAGTCTACATACAAGAAATCAACAATACACTCATGTATTGCTACCGTGAAATTAGTCTACATACAAGAAATCAACAATACACTCATGTATTGCTACCGTGAAATTAGTCTACACACAAGAAATCAACAATACACTCATGTATTGCTACCGTGAAATTAGTCTACATACAAGAAATCAACAATACACTCATGTATTGCTACCGTGAAATTAGTCTACATACAAGAAATCAACAATACACTCATGTATTGCTACCGTGAAATTAGTCTACACACATGAAATCAGCGACAAATGATCATCAGGACGAATCCGATCCGCCGTTGTATTCACTTCGTCCTACAATGGTTTCACCAAATTAAAATGAATGCTCAATATAAAGACTCTCAGTAACAAACAATTAGTGACATGTCCACGCCTTGAAGATACTATATAGCTTGGTGTCATGGCACAGAAAACAGTCAACAGCATTGATACGATGCACCATGGATAGAGAGTTGTGGAAGAACTCATGATCGTCCACGCCAATCGGTATGACTTATGATGATGATGATGATGGTGATGACGATGATGATATACTTCAACTCTACATTTCATCTATGGTCATCATTATCAGGTAAGCAGTTCAGTTATTGACAACGCCATTCTAAATTTCAATCTAAAGTTGTTAGTTATTTCCCTGCCCCAGTGAATCAAGTCTTATTTATCCATCCTTCGTTCACAAGAAGTATTGCCTTTTGTCTGCAATGAAAGAATAACCGCTTTTATTGATTTGTAAATGTTTTCTAGCGTTGAATGAGACCACGTTTCATTGTGTGTGTGTGTAAACGACTTCACTGGCCCGTTTTGATTTATTGTCTGTTATCTCTTGATACTGTTGGTGTTTATTTTATATATTCAATACACTGAAATGATAATATCAATAAACACGTATTTTAACTGCGCCCATTAAAATAAAGTAACACGAAAGAAGAAATAACATGAGCATCGTTTAAAGATGGATTTCAGTCAAATCTACACTTGAATTGAAACTATTTATTTTAAATGGCTGTTTAAACTAACTAGTAATAGTAATAATAATATTGCAGAGAATGAAAATCGTTAAGATTATAATTACTCATCTTTCTATTCACTTTTATCATGAATTTTTGTTACTTTGAAATGTAAACAATTAGAAAATTCACGAATTATTGTGTGAAATATTTAATAAAGTAACTAATACATACAGATGGAGGCGAAGGCGCGCCTCCCAGCACCAGAGCTGGAAGCTGTCAGCGACCCACAGCTGATGGCTTGCGCCAGGATCGGTGAACCAAAACCATCCAGACCCTGCTCCACCTCTCCGTGGTGCCTCTAGTAACAGACTAACCTGTCTAGTCTGGCCAAGCGTGCAGGGATCGAAGAGGGAAGACAACCCGGTACTCAAAAATGTGCTGAAGTCGGATGTGTTGGGCCGAAAGGCGCAAATATAACAGTTATACTGCAAATCACAGCACAACGCAGATACGTCCACTACGTCCTTGTAAGGGCGGATGACGAAGAGGAATAGTCTAGTATACCACGATACTATAGAATACTTTAGTCATCGGGCGAACGCAACCAACCAACCAACCAACCAACCAACCATACATACAGATACTGAAGATGGTAAGTGGATGTTTTTTTTTATTTTACTTTATTTTTCAATATTAAAAATCCTATCGGAACTACGTGTTCGCTATATTAATTCGAAATGAAATAATGTAGAAAAGTTACTACCAACCTCAAGATTCTACTAGAGGATACAATTGTAAGCAAAGAGAACACCACTATAAATGGGCCAATCTTAAACCGTCAAAGTGTAGCAACAGTATAAAAGACGGCAGATGAGGTAGCAAGAAACTGAAGCATCATACAACACGCAACGTTCGAAATAAAGAATACGATCGTAATGGATATATTGTGTTCACCAGGCACATTTCAGGCTCACCATTGTCATCAATTCTATTTCACATGTACACAAAAACGATCACGGAACAACAGCTGGATGGAAGGGGAAGAACTATGACTTTTGCTGATGATATTCTGGTATATCGACAGGGAAGAGACAGACGGGAAATGGCCTCCACACTGCAAAATTAACTCGAACGTATCTCTTACTGGTGTGGAGTAGCAGGTGCCATGGTTAATCCTAATAATGAATCAGTTGCATGGTTCGCCCTTAGCAAGCATATCGTTAACATGGAAACATCGGTGATACGAATGGGAGCTGATGATGTGACCAGGTACAGGGTGATGATGAAGAATGTATTTACGAGCTGTAATCGCAGCCTTATGCTATAGTCATGAGAACACCTGCGCGAAAGACATTGTCCACGATAGCTAATTTCTTAGTTAGCTGAGTAGCAGTGCCACTAAGTACGGGTTCGATCCTGCTTCAGTCCATATATTGTTCTTTGTTTTTTTTTGTTGTTGTTGTTGATTATTTATAATTTTTTCCGAGTGCTGTAAACATACCTCTTCCTCTGAATTGATTCGCTGTTTATCGCCTCGGAAGTTTCCCTCTATAATAATATTCATTTATTATTATTTGTCTCCTGATGACATACCTCGGAGTTAACTTTGACCGCAGACTACTTTTTGGGACTATGTCGACAATGTGGTAACAGAATCTCGCAAAGGATTTGCCACCTTGAAGGTCATGGCAGCTCCCAACAATCGAGCAGAGGCTACTTGCCCTTCTGTTCCAGGGATTAGTACTCGCGCCAATCGAGTACGCCCTAGCAATTTTTACTGTCAGTACGACTCAAATTGACAGGCTAGAGAAAATACAGAATGAAACTATGCACATTATCTTGGGGTGTGCGAGGCAAACTCCCTGTGTAGCAATGAGATATCATTTTGACTTTCCAACCATGGATGACAGAATCAATCTGGAGAGTACGAGCATACCTGAAGATTAGTGCAGATAAGGAGCATTCATTGCACCATAAGCTCAGCACAGAGAAAGGTGACAGGCTGAAAAGAGACAAACCATGGGTGGGCCGAGCAGAAAATGTCATCAAACAGGTCTGTGGGCTTAGCAATAGCAACGCTGTTGAAATACCGATGTATACGTCATTCAGGGGGATATTCTCGTGTATTGTCACACTCGACAGGAATGTAGAGAACTCAGTCGTGGCCAATGCGGAGGTCAACGGTCTCATCTGGGTGAAACTTAGTGGGCGTATCAAAAGTCTTATAAATCAACACAGAACTGTAGTCGTCAGTCGCTGGACACTGCGGGACTTGCTGAGGAGGGGATCTGCACCTATGGACATGTTCGGAGTGCAATGATGATGACCCGCAAATAACTCAATATTTTGTTCCAACAGAAATAATCCATTTTGAAGACAAGAACTGCTATTTACTATGAAGTCCAAAACTCTATAAACTAAATTTAAAAAGCATGTCCTGTTTTATATCGAACTAATTCAGTTTTATTTTTTATTCAATCTACAACTAAGGAGCTTGTTTCAGCTTATATGGAGATAATGAAATAATCCCTAGTGAAAACTCAATAAATCAAAACACACACGCAAGTATTCAGGAAAATAAAATAAAATATGGATTACCTGTCTTGTTTTACTTCTTATTTGTTTTATATCATCACATTAATCGTGCTCACAAAAGTGACGGCTTTACGGCAGGTTTTCCTGTCGCCATCCAACTTGACAGTCACTGTAAAGTATTCACAATTTGTGAACTGTGAAAGCGAAACGCGTCACATGAAACTATCAGACATGACACGAATAATTAACCGATATGGACAAGTCACAGGCATAAAGAAAACAGAGAGACGATTAAGATGGGAGATAATTTGATGTGACAAGATAAGGTAATTATCAGATCTGGTGTACGAGGAACTCAATAAGGGAAGGCACAGTGAGAGCTGAGCAGGGACAACTTGATGGAGAGGGCAGAACAAGGGCAACTTGGTGGAGAGAAGAACAGGGCAACTTGGTGGAGAGAAGAACAGGACAACTTGGTGGAGAGAAGAACAGGACAACTTGGTGGAGAGAAGAACAAGACAACTTGGTGGAGAGAAGAACAGGACAACTTGGTGGAGAGAAGAACAGGGCAACTTGGTGGAGAGGGCAGAACAAGGGCAACTTGGTGGAGAGAAGAACAGGGCAACTTGGTGGAGAGAAGAACAGGGCAACTTGGTGGAGAGAAGAACAGGGCAACTTGGTGGAGAGAAGAACAGGACAACTTGGTGGAGAGAAGAACAGGACAACTTGGTGGAGAGAAGAACAGGACAACTTGGTGGAGAGAAGAACAGGACAACTTGGTGGAGAGAAGAACAGGACAACTTGGTGGAGAGAAGAACAGGACAACTTGGTGGAGAGAAGAACAGGACAACTTGGTGGAGAGAAGAACAGGACAACTTGGTGGAGAGAAGAACAGGACAACTTGGTGGAGAGAAGAACAGGACAACTTGGTGGAGAGAAGAACAGGACAACTTGGTGGAGAGAAGAACAGGGCAACTTGGTGGAGAGAAGAACAGGACAACTTGGTGGAGAGAAGAACAGGACAACTTGGTGGAGAGAAGAACAGGACAACTTGGTGGAGAGAAGAACAGGACAACTTGGTGGAGAGAAGAACAGGACAACTTGGTGGAGAGAAGAACAGGGCAACTTGGTGGAGAGAAGAACAGGACAACTTGGTGGAGAGAAGAACAGGACAACTTGGTGGAGAGAAGAACAGGACAACTTGGTGGAGAGAAGAACAGGACAACTTGGTGGAGAGAAGAACAGGACAACTTGGTGGAGAGAAGAACAGGACAACTTGGTGGAGAGAAGAACAGGACAACTTGGTGGAGAGAAGAACAGGGCAACTTGGTGGAGAGAAGAACAGGGCAACTTGGTGGAGAGAAGAACAGGACAACTTGGTGGAGAGAAGAACAGGACAACTTGGTGGAGAGAAGAACAGGACAACTTGGTGGAGAGAAGAACAGGACAACTTGGTGGAGAGAAGAACAGGACAACTTGGTGGAGAGAAGAACAGGACAACTTGGTGGAGAGAAGAACAGGACAACTTGGTGGAGAGAAGAACAGGACAACTTGGTGGAGAGAAGAACAGGACAACTTGGTGGAGAGAAGAACAGGACAACTTGGTGGAGAGAAGAACAGGACAACTTGGTGGAGAGAAGAACAGGGCAACTTGGTGGAGAGAAGAACAGGACAACTTGGTGGAGAGAAGAACAGGACAACTTGGTGGAGAGAAGAACAGGACAACTTGGTGGAGAGAAGAACAGGACAACTTGGTGGAGAGAAGAACAGGACAACTTGGTGGAGAGAAGAACAGGGCAACTTGGTGGAAAAAGAACTCCAATGACAACTTTGGTGGAGATAGAAGACAAATGACCACTTTGGTGGAAAGAGAAGAAAAATTACAACTTTGGTGGAGAGAGAAGACCAGGGACAACTTGGAAAGAGAAGACCAATTACAACCTGGTGGAAAGAGAAGAAAAATGACAAATTTGGTGGAGACAGAAGCCCAATGACAACTTTGGTGGACAGTGAAGACCAATGACAAATTTGGTGGAGACAGAAGACCAATGACAACTTGGCGGAAAGAGAAGACCAATGACAACTTGGTGGAAAGAGAAGACCAATGACAACTTGGTGGAAAAAGAAGACCAATTACAACCTGGTGAAAAGAGAAGAAAAATGACAAATTTGGTGGAGACAGAAGCCCAATGACAACTTTGGTGGGCAGTGAAGACCAATGACAAATTTGTTGGAGACAGAAGACCAATGACAACTTGGCGGAAAGAGAAGACCAATGACAACTTTGGTGGAGAGAGAAGACCAATGATAACTTGGTTGCAAGAGAAGACCAATGACAACTTTGGTGGAGCGAGAAGCCGAATGACTACTTTAGTGGAGAGAGAAGACTATAATGACAACTTTGGTGGAAAGAGAAGACCAGGAACAATTTGGTGGAAAGAGAAGACCAGGGACAATTATGTGGAAAAAGAAGACCAAGGACAACTTTGGTGGGACGAGAAGACAAAGGACAACTTTGGTGGGAAGAGAAGACCAGTGACAACTTGGTGAAAAGAGAAGACCAACGACACCTTTTTTGGAGAGAGAAGACCAATAACTACTTTGGTGGAGAGAGAAGATAAATGACAACTTGGTGGAGAGAGAAGACCAATGACAACTATGGTTGAGAGAGAAGTCAAATGACAACTTTTGTGGAGAGAGAAGATAAATGGCAACTTGGTGGAGAGAGAAGGCCAATGACAACTTTGGTGGAGAGAGAAGACAAATGACAGCTTTGGTGGAGAGAGGGAGGATAAATGGCAACTTGGTGGAGAGAGAAGATAAATGACAACTTGGTGGAGAGAGAAGATAAATGACAACTTAGTGGAGAGAGAAGATAAGTGGCAACTTGGTGGAGAGAGAAGATAAATGGCAACTTGGTGGCGAGAGAAGATAAATGGCAACTTGGTGGAGAGAGAAGATAAATGGCAACTTGGTGGCGAGAGAAGATAAATGGCAACTTGGTGGAGAGAGAAGATAAGTGGCAACTTGGTGAAGAGAGAACATAAGTGGCAACTTGGTGAAGAGAGAAGATAAATGGCAACTTAGTGGAGAGAGATGATAAGTGGCAACTTGGTGGAGAGAGAAGATAAGTGGCAACTTGGTGGAGAGAGAAGATAAATGGCAACTTGGTGGCGAGAAAAGATAAATGGCAACTTGGTGGAGAGAGAAGATAAATGGCAACTTGGTGGAGAGAGAGGACAAATGGCAACTTGGTGGAAAGAGAAGATAAATGGCAACTTGGTGGAGAGAGAAGATAAATGGCAACTTGGTGGAGAGAGAAGACCAATGACAACTTTGGTGGAGAGAGAGAGGATAAATGGCAACTTGGTGGAGAGAGAGGACAAATGGCAACTTGGTGGAAAGAGAAGATAAATGGCAACTTGGTGGAGAGAGAAGACCAATGACAGCTTTGGTTGAGAGAGAAGACCAAGGAAAACTTTTTGGAGAGATAAGATCTAGGACAACTAGATGGAGAGAGCAGACCTGGGACAACTTTGTGAAGGGAGAAGACCAAGGACAAATTTGGTGGAGGGAGAAGAGCAAGGACAACTTGGTACAAAGTGCAGGACAAGCACAATTTTTTTGGAGAAAACAGATTAGGGACAACTTGTTGGAGAGAGCAGACCAGGAGCAATTTTTGGGAGAGAACAGACGAGGAACAACGTGACAGAGAGCAGAGATTGGACAATTATTGGAGAGAGCATAACAATGACAACTAGGCGGAGAGCGCAACCAAGGGCAACTTGGTGAAGACATCAGACCAAGGACTACTTGGTGGACTCTAGAAACATTAATGAAAAGTGTGGGCCAGACATGGAGCGGATTGCGAGGGATGGTCACGGATTGTACGAGGTGAACACAGAACTATGTTATTGCCCTACTAGACTTCACAAGGCGTGCCGGTCACTGACTGTTATGGGAAAAGATGAAGAATAAGCCACAGTGAGTGACTCTAAAATCAGCGTGCTGTGAACTTCACGGCAATATTATTGTACACATGTGCCGTGTATGGAATATATGAAAAGGTGAGTGTTGACCGAGTCAACTGCATACATGAGCCATCCAAAACTTTCGTTAAGCCATAAAATAAAACACTCCAACAAACTTTTGATAGGACTTCGGATGTCTTCAAAATCAGAGATCAATAAAAATCTTCCCTAACTGCTGGTACATACCCCCTCTCCACTAGAAACTTCTATTTAGGCAAAAACTATGAAGAGAGCCCACGAACATGCCTCGTGTGTCTGCCTATGGTACATAAGTGGCACTTTACGAACCAATCATCATTTGAAGTGTATAAAACGACAAGCAGGTAAAATTTTTGCAGTTATAGTTTGAGTTTTTCATTACTTCAATTGGCCTGTGTTTTCTCGACCATTCTATCATTCCGTCAAGATCTTTATTCTTTGTCTTCCTTGCCCTCGGTCGCCCTTAATCCTTCCCGCTGTAACAGCCTCCGTTCATGAAATACACGAATGAGACCTCTACCGGACTCCGTTGACGAGATTGGTACACACAAACAAACACACGTTCAAAAACAAGACGAGATACAATTTCAAGAAACTTTTGATGTGGATGATTGTTCTTTTGAACTGTAGCTGTTAAGGGGAAATTAATGTAGCACAGTTAGATACCGACTCTGTCGTCCTCCGCTATAAGGACGGTAGCAACATCGAGAGCTACCGTAGAAACAAATCCATTTGTCCTGTACATGGGCTGAGAAATGGACTTTTAATCCTGGTCTTTTTAAGTTCGCGGTAGTAGCGGCCCTCTTGTGACACTGGTCATTCATTAACTTGATAATTATATCTAACATCACTTTTGTTCCGTTAATTTAAAACGTATTTTAGTTTCTTTATGTTTATTTTATACTTGTAATTTTTTTTAAATTCAAAAACTACTTATTTGCTTTACATGCCACAGCGTTTGATTATCGTCACTTCGAAGTTTATTTATTATCACTCCTAATTTGATTTAGAAATCTTGAGTGTATTTGTTGTTTATATCATCATCATTATTGAGTGCCGTCTGCGCATCGAAGATTGGCTACCATGGAGCGCCATTTCTTTCTGTTTCTTTCTCAGATGGTGCAGATTGTCATAGGCTGACTTGTCCATCTTTTGATGTAACTCGTCCATGTTAGTCTTGGTATGCCTTGCCTATTTTACATTGTATTTTCCCTTCCAAGATTACTTCTAGTAGATTGTAGTGTCTTTTAACATGGCCCAAAAATCTTATTTGTCTTGTTTGAATTGTGTTTAATAGTTCTCTTTTCATTTGTAGTTGTTTTAAAACTCTATCGTTTGTTTTCTTTTCTTTCCATCCAATTATTCATATTCTTCTATATACCCACATTTCAAAGGCTTAAATTTTATGTTCTGTTTTCTTGTCTAATGTCCATATTCCCTCAACATACAGAAATGTTGAGAAGATATAACAGTTTGCTGTTCATAGTTTTAGCCCTGGTGTTATTTGTTTTGATGTCAGTATATTTTGTTTACGGTGTATATATATAAATAATCATCAGAAACGATACCATATTTCAACAAACGAAATATATTTTCGGGTTGACTAAATGTATTTATAAAGATCATACTTATAAAATACACCTCCTATCATTACGGTAGTTATCCTATTTCTGGTGCTAGCACTTCGGGGTGTATACATGGCTAGAGAATAACAGCAGCATGCTCAGTGCAGTCGCCATAAGGTGCTAGAGCTAGAATTTTTAGTTCAACACCCCCCTCCCTCTTTTTTACTATTTTAAAAAGAAAAAAATGTAATGACCTATAATTATTTGGTCTCTTCTCAACCGTGATGTTCCTTTACTTTAATATTGCGCCCTTAGATTCTTAGGATGTGTGTGTATTGTGTGAACCTGTAGTATCAATACTTCTAAACGTATTGTATTAATTAAAATAGCAAACAAATTCGGTGTTATTTCCTCCTCTGCTTACTTATTTTAATTACTTATTAACCTATAATATAGTATATTCCCTTACGTATTTTCTTCTCATTTTATCTTACTTTTCTTTGATTTATTAGTTTTAATTACTCCACAACATGGCGTTTAGTGTATCTTTATTTTGTTTGTCCGTTCATTTTTGCTGTCCCTGTTTTCTGGAGAAAGCCGCATGTAAGTCAACACGACAATAATCTGTATTGTCGTCTCTTGGAAACTATCACCAAAATGTGTAGAAGTATTTACTACGCCCCACCACTCCTTCCCAGCTTACCAGCTTTACCGCAGCACTTCAATTATTTGCCTTTTCTCTGATTATATTTCTAACTTCATTTTCTGCTCAACAACTTTTATATTGAGTATATTACCATACCCATGGTCGAAATCAATCATCAAGATGCTCGTTATTGTAAGTTGACACTTGTAGCTTATTTTATGATATTCGTAGAGAAAATAAATCGTTGGAAACAGTAAATACACGGTGACAGACTCACGTACTTGTACTGTAAAGTATTAACTAGTTCGTAGTCTTTACAGTTCACATTTTCCGCAAGTGTGTGTATGTGTTTGTATATGTGTATTGCTTTCATCCAAAAGAGGTGCTCGTTGTTTTTATGTTGTATGTAAAAAGTAAAGTACCCCCGTCACGTCAAGTGGCGTATAGGGAATATGGTGTTAGTGACCATAAATTTTACAGATCTTCGGAACATGATTTTTGGGGTAATGTGGTTGGTATTACGCCCGTGCTGTTTTACTTTCCCAGAAAAAAATCATGTACCCATTAAAGGCTGTGTGAACCGGAAGCCGTCGGTTGGGATCGAACCCTACTTCCTGTCCTTTGTGGTCCAGTTCACTAACCACTGAGCTATCGTGGCTTCCGTTTGTATGTTGTAGTTGTAGGTTAATCTGTAATTTCATGTTAAGAATGAAGAACAGCAAAGAAGTTAGTGCGTGCATATATGGCAAAGTGTGACATGCTTCAGTTTTCAAATTTATCGGATTATGTTCGTCACGAGACACCGCTTCGGAGTTCAATAAATCTCTGAAAAATCAGCGCTAGATATTTTGTCTAGAAACCTAATGCGGCCTGACGTGAGACTGGCCACTTAACACTAAATATTCCGTCAGGCAGAAAAAAAGTGCACTGGAACAATATTCCCCAAACGCAACAAGACAAGATATATACCCATTACTTTTTATTAAACAAAATAAATAATCAATTAAAACAAAATATATAATCAATTAGAGCCACAACGGTTTTAAAAAAAAAATAACATCAACATACTGTGTAAGCTACTTGGAATGTGTTGTAATCGTGGCTATGGCTAAGGCGTGCTCCAAGATCTAATTCAACACCCTTAACGTGCACACTTGTCAAACCTCAGAGAGAACATTTCAAATTCTGGCCATGTAACACCGAGCTGTTTCTGAACTAACAAAAAGGGTGAAGTGTTGGTCTTTGATGTCTACAAATAGCTATTTCTGAACTAACAGAAAGTTTGTAGTGTTAATATTTGATGTCTAGATCCCATATAATTTGAATGTAGTGTAGCAGACTCGTGGCCTTAAAGGAGAAAACAATCAAGAACATGATGAAAAAAATACAATTTCAAACCCACATATATCGCGACTAAGCTCGTAAGTGGGAATGGCGTTTGGAGAAAACCCAGAAATTAAATCAGGGGTCAAGTCTCAATGGCAGTCCGTCATTTCACTATCATTTGGCAGCTTCTCGGTCAGTGGTTCCTTTGGATCCGCTTTCTACTGTGTGAACAACAGCGCCCTCTATAGCATGAACTCATATTAAACTCAGGAGAGAGCACTCCATCTTCGCCACACAGAGTTGCCACAACACGAGAAGCAACAGTTCATTTGTTTTTGACAAAATCTCGCAACTCTAGACAAGATACGTTATTTACCCTTTCTCTTGTGGCATGTTACTTCTCTTTTGCAAGGCGTCATGACGCCCGTCACAATTTGTACTTATAAATGTCGCCATCATCTCATCGTGTACAGCTGTCATGTTTTCAAGCAAGCGGTATGAATCCTCGATATAAGGTAATGTTGAAGAACTATGTACTCGACTTCTAATAGACGACAATCCACATAAGACGTATTGTCCATTGGTTAATTATTTTACTAAACCAGTTCTTTTGTCCACTGACCTACAACCTTACTAGTATGTTTTTGAAAAATGCTTTCGCTTTTTATATAATTTATTTTCTCTCTATATATGTGTGTATGTATATATATGTCTCACTCTCTATCTCTCTCCTTAATTGTCGGAGTCGTTGAAACACGACTGTCACTATCAAGACAGAGGACAGGAGGTAATGTTTATTTCCGTCGGTCAACTGACCTCCAGGTTCAACGAGTGCCATCTCCGCAACGAAGGTTGGCTACCATGGAGCGCCATTTTGTTCTGTCTCTTGCTTTGATGGTACAAGTTGTCATAGGCTGACTTTTAATGTTACTGGTCCATGTTAGTCTTGGTCTGTCTCTGCCTCTTTTTACCTTGTATTTTCCCCTCCAAGATTACTTTCAGTAGGCTGTTATGTCTTTTAACATGGCCCAAAAATCGCATTTGTCTTGTTTGAATTGTATTTAGTAGTTCTCTTTTTATTTTAGTTGTTTTAAGACTTCATCGTTTGTTTTCTTTTCTTTCCATCCAATTCTACCTATCCTTCTATATATCCACATTTCAAATGCTTCAATTCTCTGTTCTGTTTTTTTTTTTGTCTAACGTCCATGTTTCTGCGTCATGAAACAATGTGGAGAAGATATAACATTTTACTATTCTTAGTTTTAGCTCTGGTGTTATTTGTTTCCATGTTAGTATATTTTTCATGACATTAAAATTACGTTTTGCCATTCCTATTTTTTCGTTTATTTTAGTTTTACATTTTCCACCACTGGTTATAGTATGGTCAAGATAGTTGTAGTTCTGAATTGTCTCCAGGTCTATTACTTCAAATTTGATATCCACTTGTAGGTTTTGAGTATTTTCTTTGTTTATGGTCATAGTTTTATTAATCTTTTTGATATTCATATCTAATCCATAATCTTTGCTTGTCATGTTTATTTCATTAAGTAATTGTTGTAGATCTTTAGGATTTTCTGCTAGTAGTAGAGTATCGTGGGTGTCCGGTTAGCGCAATCGATAGGCGGTTGGCTTACCACGGCAACAGCCGGGGTTCGTACCCTGGCGAGGACACCTGGGTTTTACTAATTCCCTAAAAATTAGTAGGAGCCGCGATAGCTCAGTGGTTAGTGAACTGGACTACTACGGACAAGGGGTAGGGTTCGATCCCAACCGACGGCTCCGGGTTCACCCAGCCTTAAATGGGTACCGGATTTTTTCTGGGAAAGTAAAAGCAGCACGGGCGTAATACCGACCACATTACCCCAAAAATCATGTGCTGAAGGTCTGTAAAATATAGGGTCACTAACACCATATTTCCCTATACGCCACTTGGCGTGACGGGGGGTACTTTACTTTTTTTACTTAGTAGAGTATCGTAAAATCAGTTTCACCCAATCTTAAATTAAAAACGCAACATGACATTCACAGTTTATTTCCCGCACACCACACTCCAGGCCTGACTGGGTTCTTTCGTCTTTCTCTCCTGTCTTCCGCAGATGACTTACAAGTGTGAACTATGACTGTGTATTCTCCGAGGTTGTTCTTCTATCCCTGCCTCTACCTCCCCTCCTTCTCGCGGTTCCCTGCGATATTCTTTTAGCCAGTTCTAGTTACGAAACGAATAGTGATGTATTGGACACCACCACAATGTGGCATACCAGAGAATGAGAGAGCGGATAGACTGGCAAAGATAGAGCAAGCACAGAGAGTGAACAGACAATCACTTTTTCAAGGAAAGAAGACTCTAGTCTATGCTATGATGAAGTTCAACCAACAAAAGGACAACTATCATTATCTTGAAGGAGCAGAACAAGTGATCATACTCAACCATCGAACAGGACACAACAGACTAAACAACCATTTGTACAGGCTGATACTAGTCTCATCACCCATGTGTACGTGTGGACAAGCAGTATAGATAGCCAGCTCATACTACAGGACTGCAACACATTCAGGAAGTTGTGGTAGTCACTGGCCAACATAAATCACATCGATGAAAAGCTTTTGGAATTGCATGTATTAAGGAACTATCAAACACAGGAACAACAACGAAAACATGGACTACTTTTGTGGACATTAAGAAACAGTCAGTTGTTGAAAAGACAGTAACGGGGTCTAATTACAGTTTTAATTGTCAACTTTGAACCATTAAGTCACTTTTCACTGCATATTCTTTGCAGTAATTATTGAGCACACTACATTTTAACAACTAACTACAACTGTAATAAATGGTTACACAAATGCTTCAAAATAATAGTTGTCAATTCTTATTTCCCTAAAAATTTTAATTAAATATTTTTTACGTAACAACTAGCCATCTTTTAATCAATTAATGATTTCTTCTTCTGAGTACACCTTTAGAAGTCAATAATAAGTTCGCTCGTCAGCTCAAGGCTGGAGACATCTCTGTACAGCCTGTCCCGGTATAAATTAGCGCTATTAACATCGACATTGAAAGTGGTGATTGGTTTAATTGAAATACCTAATTGGAGATGGGGAAAGATAACAAGCGATGCAAACAGAGATTAAAATAAAAGTTGAATTGAGTGGTTCGCCCTTTCATGATACAGGCTAAAAGTAAAATGATAAAAGTTGTGCATGACTAGTGCCATTATTAGAGTTCTGATGAAGCTGTGTCAACATATCAGTACCAAGTAATGAAATAAAAACAGCTGTAGAACTAGCGTGTAATTAATGTGAATAATTATCAACATTAAAGTGTCATTCAAAGAACATCATTATCATAGTATTTTTTTTTCTAAAAAAGGTACTGCTAATTGATATTAGGCCTGCAAGCACTCCCTCCCGCTGTTGTTTGGTCTGCAATGGCGTAAAAAACAAGATTCGATTTGGAAGGAAGAAAATGGGGCGGGGCTTGAAAGTTGTCTTTATTTGCTACTTTGTTGTGGTTATTTGTTGATTTATATTTAAGGGGAGGAGCGTTACTTATAGGTGGTACCTGAAAGATATTATGAATCTTGAAAGTATTTTCTCGTCGATATAACTATTTCACTGACAAAATACTTTCACAATTTTCTGCTTAAATAGGTTCGTTTCCAAGGGAATATCTTTTCGTAGACAAGGGAATATTTGTTCATAGAATTGCTAGCCAAATAAAAGATAATTGTTCTTGAGGTTGTTTGGGTTCCTTAATGTCTCTTCATTCTTTATTTCTCCCACCCTCTTTGTGTATGTGTGTTGTGTTTATGGCGCATGTGTACATGCATGTACATCATGACCTTGAAATTGGGTAGCAACAGACCCAAGGGCCGACCACGAACAAAAAAAGATGGTTTGATGGAATATTATACAGAGCTATTAACAGGAGAGGCCAACAGAAGAACAAAAGATCGCAAACTATATCGCCCCTCGACGGTCTAATGACAAATGAGGAATAAAAGAAGAAGAAAAAAGTAGAAGAGAAATACACACTCTGCTGTACACATTAAAGTAAAGTAAAGTACCCCCGTCACGCCAAGTGGCGTATAGGGAAATATGGTGTTAGTGACCCTATATTTTACAGACCTTCAGCACATGATTTTTGGGGTAATGTGGTCAGTATTACGCCCGTGCTGTTTTACTTTCCCAGAAAAAAATCCGGTACCCATTTAAGGCTGGGTGAACCCGGAAGCCGTCGGTTGGGATCGAACCCTACCCCTTGTCTGTGGTAGTCCAGTTCACTAACCACTGAGCTATCGCGGCTAAAAGCTGTACACATTACTCTCAAGTAATTAAAGTGCTAGTAATATGCTCATACTGTAGCCATATATATGTATGTATATGTGTGAATGCATGCGTTGTACACATTACTCCTTTTTTTCCTGTGTGTATATATATATATATATATATATATATATATATATATATATATATATATATATATATATATATATATATCTCAACTGAAGACAATTCACAAAAAAGACTCAAAATCTGATGCTCTAAAATCTGAGTTACGAACAAATATATACGCTAATATTAGAATAGATCTAAAGACTCCGTTTTATCAACATCTACTTCATGTATTGTACCTTTTCTTTCTCTTTCTAATGTTATCACTGTCCTAGGTCAAACATTCCGGATGGTTGTATGAGGGGATGGGATGAGGTGTGAGGGACTAAGTCCGGCTTTCAAACCATAAAAGGTCAAACTGATGTACAAACAACTACAATTGTATATATTGATATGCGATTCCTTTAATTACCACACGTAATTAGCTTTTATATAGCGATGACAAGACAAAATGGGTATTTTATTTTTAAAGAAAGGTCTATGTTGTTTGAATTTTAAATCTAATTATATATATATATATCCAAAATAAAATTGAAATAAGTAAAAATCGTTCTAATACACTTATGAAGGAAGACATTGATCAGTCTAGTGAAGCCGAGAAAAGATCAATAGCAAAGGAATCGGGACCATTGACAAATTCGCTGAGGAGACAAAGAGTGGTGTGATTTACTGAAATACTGTAAAAACATTTGTGGAAGTAATTTTTCCCTCAACATATTCAGCATAATACCACACAAAGACCCTCCCACGTGATTATTTGTGTTTAAAAAGTACCACACTAAGGTATGAATTTAGTCAAATATGAAATCTTTAAATCATTCACCAAATGTAAGCACACCATAAGTGAATTTCCAGTACACCTAATCACAAGAGGGTGAATTTAGTACACAAATGAAACGACAGTCAAAGTCTACTTACTTGTTATGGGCGCCTCCAGGGCCATATTCTCAGTCCTGGAAGGCGAAATGGTGACGGCCTATTAAAGGGATAAATACAACAGCAGGGTGGCTTTACCAATTTCCAGAATGTAATCCCGTTTCCGTGTATGAATATTGTAATCAGGATTAGTAGTGGGCGCAACGGTAAGATAAGTAGGCTCTGTGAGTGTTAGTAGTCGCACACTAAACCTAGACAGTACTGAGAGCTATAAGAATATCCACTCAAACGTCAGTGACCAAAACACAAGAAACTGAACGGCATCCGTCCTCTATACAACTTTTTCTATCGGATTTCCTCGACATGCGTCAACAATTCGGCTCACGTGGGCGGGACCAGTTCTCGTATTTGATGCAAGGCTATTGGTTGACTGTGACTGACAGGCTGGCACGTGGCCTAATCAATATCCCATAGGGGGCGGTGCTCATACAAGAAGGCTGTACTTGAGTAGCTTGTTCCAGGTCCGTTATTCGTCGCTCAAAGTCAAAGAACGGGCCGTCAAACATTCAATGTGTGAATGTGATGGCTTATTCTGACTAGCTTTTTCCATCTCTGGTCACGGTAGGCTAGAAGAAGAATGTGGACAGACAGAGCTCTTACATCAACACTAGACTAGACAGCCAGACTACTTACATCGTATATCATAGCCAACATACAGAGCTAATAAATATTAAATATATCGACAAGATCAGTTCGTTACAAACGTATTTATAAACAAAATATATATCATTAGGCCATTAGCATTCTTCTTTGTTGTCGCTTTACCGTTACGATCGGTCCTCTAGACAACAGCAGCAACAGTTCCACTGAACTTTGTCATTAGTTTCACATCCAGGGCTATTTTATTTAATTTTGAAAGTGGTACCGTCGTCTCGGCAGACCAGCCATACATTATTTTATCTGCCTTAAACTATGGATTTTTATTTGTTTGATAATTAGTGACGCTGATTCTATATTTATTAGAGAGTAACAACAGCACTACACTTAATCAATTAGTAGAATCAAGTATACAATCTAATTAGCAAAAATGGTACCCTAGTAACTAATTTATTTTTTTTTAAACTAAGTATACCTATTATTAATTAGTAAAGGTGAGCAATATGGTTTATTATTTAAAGTTTTTATTTTATTTTGAAAGGCATAATTATGATAATTGCTGCTTTATTATTTATTAGCTGACTAGTTAGTTGAGCTATGATATATTTATTAGCTGACTAGTTAGTTGAGCTATGATATATTTATTAGCTGACTAGTTAGTAGAGCTATGATATATTTATTAGCTGACTAGTTAGTTGAGCTATGATATATTTATTAGCTGACTAGTTAGTATGGCTATGATATATTTATTAGCTGGCTAGTTAGTATGGCTATGATATATTTATTAGCTGACTAGTTAGTTGAGCTATGATATATTTATTAGCTGACTAGTTAGTATGGCTATGATATATTTATTAGCTGACTAGTTAGTATGGCTTTGATATATTTATTAGCTGACTAGTTAGTATGGCTATGATATATTTATTAGCTGACTAGTTAGTAGAGCTATGATATATTTATTAGCTGACTAGTTAGTAGAGCTATGATATATTTATTAGCTGACTAGTTAGTAGAGCTATGATATATTTATTAGCTGACTAGTTAGTAGAGCTATGATATATTTATTAGCTGACTAGTTAGTAGAGCTATGATATATTTATTAGCTGACTAGTTAGTATGGCTATGATATATTTATTAGCTGACTACTTATTATGGTTATGATATATTTATTAGCGGACTAGTTAGTTGAGCTATGATACATTTATTAGCTGACTAGTTAGTTGAGCTATGATATATTTATTAGCTGACTAGTTAGTTGAGCTATGATATATTTATTAGCTGACTAGTTAGTATGGCTATGATATATTTATTAGCTGGCTAGTTAGTATGGCTATGATATATTTATTAGCTGACTAGTTAGTATGGCTATGATATATTTATTAGCTGACTAGTTAGTATGGTTATGATATATTTATTAGCTGACTAGTTAGTATGGCTATGATATATTTATTAGCTGACTAGTTAGTTGAGCTATGATACATTTATTAGCTGACTAGTTAGTTGAACTATGATATATTTATTAGCTGACTAGTTAGTATGGCTATGATATATTTATTAGCTGACTAGTTAGTAGAGCTATGATATATTTATTAGCTGACTAGTTAGTAGAGCTATGATATATTTATTAGCTGACTAGTTAGTAGAGCTATGATATATTTATTAGCTGACTAGTTAGTAGAGCTATGATATATTTATTAGCTGACTAGTTAGTATGGCTATGATATATTTATTAGCTGACTACTTAGTATGGTTATGATATATTTATTAGCGGACTAGTTAGTTGAGCTATGATACATTTATTAGCTGACTAGTTAGTGTAGTTGAACTATGATATATTTATTAGCGGACTAGTTAGTAAAAATAGGTTATATTTTAAGTTAGCTAGCAAGTAATTTAGTAGCATCGGTGGTTGAGTGGGTAGAGCGCTCGCTTCCTAATCAGGGTGGTCAAACTTAAATTTCCAGAAGATGCAGATTTTTTTTTTTATATCTCGGTCTAAGAATATGTCTCTAAATAGAAACCATTTATTTTCTGGGATATAAAGTCGGCTTGACGTGATACCGACCACATCATCCAAAAATGTACCGCTAGTCAAGGAGAAATATGGAGTCTAGGACAATACTCCCCTACACGATTAGCAACTCAGGGGAAGGGAACTTTTTATATTTTAGTTAACAACTGAACTAGTTATAGTTCGTTCACGAATTCGTGCCCACAGATTTGATCAATTATCTCGGAAACTGTTTGATAAATTTATGTAATTCTTTTTCATGAAATCTTATTTTTTCACCGACCTTCAGATCTAATAACATTTAAGTACAAAGGTAGTCTGAATTTTGCACAAATCGTTTTTTTGTTATATAATTTTAGGAAAATATCAAACCGCGTGCTCTAAACATTAGATATTATTGTAAATTATGTTAATTTGCTAACAATGCAAGCAAAAGGCGTATACGTATTACATTGAATAGGGCAACATGTTTCATTTGATTTTATATTTTCGTTATAGAGATAGGTAAACTTTGACCAAAGTATCAAACACATGGCCAAAATTAAGGCGTGTCATCAACAAAATATATGGAACAACCAGAACATCAAACACACATAGTCAGCAAATAGTTAGTGTCATCAACAAAATTGTGCACATGTCATACATATGTCATTCCGAATCAGAAGTCTCTAAGAGGTTAACAACTGTTATCGGTTGGACAAACTACAATCCATCTCGTTGCCAGTATTGTTCCTCTTCTCTGAGCACATGGTCGTCACATTTTCTCCGGTATTCAATGTCTATCGTTGAGAGGGCATCACGCGTCAATTCTTTAACTTCACAAATTTTAAACGTCGTGTTCTACGCAGCAACTTGACCTTTGACTTTAGCCCACACAAGTTCTGTTGGGTTGAGGTGCGAATGATAAGGTGGGAGGCGAAGAGATGTGTGGCCAGACGTTACAATTGTTTTATCAATTTGATATAATTTTGTCTTCTTAGTTTGTCTAACAAGTTGCAACAACTCTAGTTTTAACTGCGTGTTTTCTATCTATATATCTTTCGTTCGCCTAAAGTATTGTCTATATCTGCAGTGTCGTTTCCTGTATAAATGTTACTGTCTTTTGTAATTCTTGCAGTGGCCCATATAGTTTTGTCTGTAGTGTTGTATCTATGGGCCAATGGATTTTCCTCGGTTTACTATTTTCAGTGCAGTCTTGAAGTATGTTCAGCAGTCTGGGGCGCCTGTCCACATGTACAAGTAGTTGAGGTGCCGATCTTGAATTTTGTATACATGTGACTATGGAGTCGATTGTGTCCTGTTCTGAGGCGTATAATGATAACTTGTTCATATCTATTCATATTATGAAAGGCATCCTGATTTGGGGCTTGTGGTCCTCTGATTAATTTGATTATCTGTTTCTTATGATGGTATGTAACCGGTGTATCTAGTTGTGTGCCTGTTGAACCTTCCTTTGCCAACTGATCTGCTTTCTCATTTCCTGGTATTCCACAGTGAGATGGGATCCACTGCAGGGCAACCCTGTGGTGCTTGCAGAGTTCAGTTAATAAGGTCTGCAGATGTGGTAATTTTCTGGATTGTAGTACCTGGAGTACTGATCTTGCATCTGTCAAAAACACTATAGGCTGTGGGCTAAGATTACTGTTCAGCAGTTTTTCTATTGCCAACATTATTGCTTGTATTTCTGCATCATAATTGTGACAATATTTCCCTGTTGCTATTTTATTCATATCCCTAGTGTTATTTGGGTATTCTATATATGCACCTGCTAACCCATTCTTTACTGCATTCTGTGCTGATCCATCTGTGTACACACGAATCCATAGGTCTTGTGGGTATTCTTCGTCCAGGAAACTGAGAGTTATTGTTTTTCGCTGTAGACTATTCTGTTCCTCTTTGTCAACTATTCCTTTCTCTTCTGTCCGTATTTGAACTGATAATCCTGATTCATCTGTCCAGGGAGTCTGTTCTGGTATGGGCAGTAGGGGGACAACTCTTGGCATGTCTGGTGTTTGTCTACTAATACGCTTGGCTTGGTGAATAAAACTGCTTCTCTTAAGTCGTCCGAATGCAAGATTTTGGAATCGGTCCTTCATTGGATGTCTCGGCATACAAGCAAATTTTTCTGCCTGGATCAGTACCTTTGTGTCCCTCCGTTCTCTCAGTGCTGGTATCCTCCACAATTTCTCAATCTCCAATATTGGTGTTGATTTCATTGCTCCTGTGATGACCCTAAGTGTCTGGTTTTGTACTTTATTCAGCTCTTGCAGTGTGGTGTTTGATGCTGAGCACCATGCGGATGATCCATATTCTAAATGTGGGCGTATACTCTGTTGGTAAACTTTACTGAGTATTTTCCCACTCGCACCCCATGTAGTTCCACACAGCTTTCTAGAATAGCCAACTTTCTCCTTGCTTTTTGGGTTGCCTTATTTATCTGCTGTTTCCAAGATAGTTTGTTATCAAATGTAACTCCGAGATACGTAGCCTGTATGTCTTCTTTCACAGGCTCATTGTTTATATAGATGGCTCCTGCTTTTTGTTTTGGGGAGAGAGTGAAAAGTGTAGTACTGCATTTGTCTGTATTGGTGTTGATACACCATCTATTTGTCCATGAATTCAGTGCATTCATAGCTTTTTGTAATAATTTGGAGGCCACTGTTGCATACTCCTCTGTGCACCACATTACCAAGTCATCTGCATACATTGCCACTTTGATGCCATGTGGTAGTTCAGTAACTAGGTCATTGATGTAGATCAGAAAAAGTGTTGGAGATAGTACCCCTCTCTGTGGAACGCCCTGGCGCAGTAAGACCTTCTTACTCTTAAGACTATTCAGTTGCACTCTGGCTCTCCTGTTATGCAGGTATGCTTTGACCCATTTGTACATCCTCCCATTTACTCCATAATTTCTCAGTTTCTTCAAAAGCCCTTCCTTCCATACCTTATCAAATGCTTTCTTTAGGTCTATCCATGCTGCAAGTACCAGTTTCTTTTCTTGAAACGCATCCTCAATTTCCTGGGAAAGATAGGTTGCCTGATCTTCGGTAGAGTAACACTGTCTAAAGCCTGCTTGTTGTGGGACAAGGAGATTTTCACTTTCCAAGTACCACTGCAGTCTGAGATTGATTATACGTTCCATTGTTTTGCACAAACAACTTACTGCGTGTTTTGAAAGGAAACATTTTCTTTTCTAAGTCATGTGATGATTTGATCTTTTGTGCTTGACGAATTAGGAACCTTGGCCTCCAGTGCTAACCGCATTATGATAGGATGCATTGTCCATTACCAGACATGAAGGTCTATCCAGAATGGGGGGGGGGGGGGGGGGGTTTGAGTGTTCTCTATCCAGTCACTGAAAATTCGTCCATTCATTTCAGTTTGGTAGTCCCTATTGTCTGTATACTTTGATTGAAAAATAAGTTGTGTGTCATTAACAAGACCATTCTCTCTACTGCCAACATGCACCAATATAATGCGTTGTCCTTTGCTGCTGTGAATGCTTATTTTATTTTCCCTGTCAATAGATTGCCATTCTTTCTCATATGCATGATGAGCATTGACCCACGTTCCATCCAAATATGTATGTCGTAGCCTTCCATTCGTCGCTCACGGATCTGCCTCAGGTATTTACTTCGGGCAGCTTTCAGGTGTGGTTTTTCACAAACAATATTTCTACCACTAGCAGATTTTCGAAAAGTGAAACCAACGTCTCTTACGATCTTGCAAAGAGTCGTTTTTGAGATTTCAATATCACACTCTAATTGCAGTCGAACTTTAAGTTTGCGCAATGTAACAAGTTGATTCGAATCAAACTTGTTCAAAATTTCGTCGAATAACATCTTTGTCAAAATCATCAACTTTCATTTTTCTTCCTTGCTTGACTGTCCCTTCTGCAGAGTCAAAGTTCTGTTCTATCCATCGATTGAAAGACTTTCTATCTATATTTAGAGCTGCCCGTGTTCTGTTTTCTGTTTTTTTTTTATATTGTTATATAACCGACCCCTTTAGATTCCTTGCAAAAATGCCTATACAATAACACAGTTACCTTTTGCATAGTGATGAATTTACACTTTAAACTCTTCATGGTTTTAAAAATCAAGCAGTCACTTCACAACAGCTTACAAATTATCACACATTCGGGAATATTCATTAATAATAAATATTTTGTCAAAATACGCATCTGGACCAATTTAACAAGAAACCGGAAATGAAATTACCACACAACAAAAAACCTTGGGGTGGCGCGTGTCTTACAAGTTAAGAGTGCGAAACGGTGCTAAGATTGTGTGGTGTGCACGTGAAATTTGCCTTTTTAATTGGTGACTTGATTACAACATATGTGGGTATTGTAAAATCATAAAATTTAGGACAAGCAAAAAAATCATATTTTTATATACCCCAAATAAGCAAAAATCTTTCCTAAATGCATGACACTAGGGCAAAATATCACACTGAAGGTCGGTGAAAAAATAAGATTTCACGAAAAAAGAATTACAGAAATTCATCAGTTTCCGAGATAATTAATTAACTCCGTGGGCACGAACTTCTGAACGAACTACACTGTCTCGATCGCTAAGTGTGGGGGTGAGTTAAAGAAAATAATTGATGGTATTGTGATGGAAAATAAAAATAAAGGAATAAAGGTCTTAGTCTCAACAACAAAATGCACAGAAGTAATAGTTACAACAAAGAAGTAGACATTCCCTAAAGGCACAATTAAACTAAATGAGACAGTATTTCATCATCATCATCATCAAGTACCCGGCCTGCTGGCGTAGGTGATCATGTCTCTTCACTACTTTCGATCTCGGCAAATATTTATCATTTCTGTTGTTGACTTTCTGCCAAGCCATTCTTTTAAGCTGTCTGGTATCTTTTCTCTTTGCTTCCCTCTATCTCTTCGTCCCTCAATTTTCCCAGTTGTTACAATATATTCCAGCTGTTCTCTTCTCATTACATGGCCAAAAAATGATGATCGTTTCTTCCTAATATTAAACATTAGCTCTCTTTTTACTTTGGCCTCTTTCAGAACGCTTTCATTACTCTTCTTAGCTGTCCATGGTACTCTCAACATTCTTCTGTAAAACCTCATTTCTACAGACTCCAGTGATTTCCTTATCTGTTGTCCTATTGTTCATGATTCACATCCATATGTTAAGACTGGCTTTTAAGACATAACATTTAAGAACCCCTTTTCTTGTTTCTATTGTTAAAAATTAATTGCATAGTATCTTCCTCATTTTTTTGGAAAGTTGCTTTTGCCTGAGCCATTCTGAGACAGTATTTAAAAAGGTAAATTAATGTCATCACCTAGGAACGATGTTAACATCGGATGGTAGATGTACAACAGGTGTGAGGTGCAGAAGAGATGAATGAGACAAAGGCATCAGTTCAAAGAATTGCAAATGTATATATTATTAAATCAATTTTTGTCAATGGAATTAAGAAAAAAAGATATCTTGAGTGTCTATATGGAGCCAGTCTTGGCGCAAAGGATGTGAATCATGGACAATAGACAAGAACATCATTGAAAACCACAGAAATTATGTCCTTTTACAGAAGAATGTTGAGAATACCTAATATGAGTAATGAGGATATTATAAAAGAGACCCGAGCAAAAATACAGCTAATTTTCAACATCAGAGGGAAAAAGAAACATCCACCAATGTTTGGTCATATAATGAGAAGGAAACATCCATCAATGTTTGGTTATGTGGTGGGAAAGAAACATCCATCAATGTTTGGTTATATAGTGAGAAGGAAACATCCATCAATGTTTGGTTATATAGTGAGAAGGAAACATCCATCAATGTTTGGTTATATAGTGAGAAGGAAACATCCATCAATGTTTGGTTATATAGTGAGAAGGAAACATCCATCAATGTTTGGTTATATGGTGAGAAGGAAACATCCATCAATGTTTGGTTATATAGTGAGAAGGAAACATCCATCAATGTTTGGTTATATGGTGAGAAGGAAACATCCATCAATGTTTGGTTACATGGTGAGATAGAAACATCCATCAATGTTTGGTTATATAGTGAGAAGGAAACATCCATCAATGTTTGGTTATATAGTGAGAAGGAAACATCCATCAATGTTTGGTCATATAGTGAGAAGGAAACATCCATCAATGTTTGGTCATATAGTGAGAAGGAAACATCCATCAATGTTTGGCTATATGGTGAGAAGGAAACATCCATCAATGTTTGATATATGGTGAGAAGGAAACATCCATCAATGTTTGGTTATATAGTGAGAAGGAAACATCCATCAATGTTTGGCTATATGGTGAGAAGGAAACACCCATCAATGTTTGGCTATATGGTGAGAAGGAAACATCCATCAATTTTTGGCTATATGGTGAGAAGGAAACACCCATCAATGTTTGGTTATATGGCGAGAAGGAAACATCCATCAATGTTTGGCTATATGGTGAGTAGGAAACACCCGTCAATGTTTGGCTATATGGTGAGAAGGAAACATCCATCAATGTTTGGCTATATGGTGAGAAGGAAACATCCATCAATGTTTGGCTATATGGTGAGAAGGAAACATCCATCAATGTTTGGTTATATGGTGAGAAGGAAACATCCATCAATGTTTGGCTATATGGTGAGAAGGAAACATCCATCAATGTTTGGTTATATAGTGAGAAGGAAACATCCATCAATGTTTGGCTATATGGTGAGAAGGAAACATCCATCAACGTTTGGTTATATAGTGAGAAGGAATTATCCATCAATGTTTGGCTATATGGTGAGAAGGAAACGTCCATCAATGTTTGGCTATATAGTGAGAAGGAATTATCCATCAATGTTTGGCTATATGGTGAGAAGGAAACATCCATCAATGTTTGGCTATATGGTGAGAAGGAAACATCCATCAATGTTTGGTTATATAGTGAGAAGGAAACATCGTCAATGTTTGGTCATATAGTGAGAAGGAAACATCCATCAATGTTTGGTTATATGGTGAGAAGAAAACATCCATCAATGTTTGGTTATATGGTGAGAAGGAAACATCCACCAATGTTTGGTCATATAGTGAGAAGAAACATCCATCAATTTT
The DNA here is from genome assembly GCA_032433765.1 of Megaustenia siamemsis. Lineage (NCBI taxonomy): Eukaryota > Metazoa > Mollusca > Gastropoda > Stylommatophora > Ariophantidae > Megaustenia > Megaustenia siamemsis. The sequence continues at coordinate 55,666,891 of JAVIAB010000051.1, forward strand.
TGGCTATATGGTGATAAGGAAACATCCATCAATGTATGTTCTTATAGTGAGAAGGAAACATCCATCAATGTATGGTCTTATAGTGAGAAGGAAACAACTGGAATATATAGCGCAAGTGGGAAATTAGAGGAACGAGGTGGAGCAGAAAAACAGAGATAAAAGATACAATACAGTTTAATATGTTGTTTTGTTGCATGGCAATAACAATAATAGGAAATTCTTCATGCAGAGCTTCTCAGCAGGAGGCAATCTGATCATCAGAAGAGGACTCCGTCGAGCAAGTGTTTCGGTTCTTTAGCATCTTAACACTCTAAGGGAGGTGGGCTCGCCTGGGTCATGACTCATAGGCGTCAACCTCCTACAGCATTGAACTCTAAAGCTTACAATAAATATTCGGTACAAAATAACAACACTTACTGTACGCAACACTTCTGGTCGAATCTACAGTCTATACCCAGTCACTTGTCTTAGCTTTAGCCCAGTACATTCATGTCCTCTTTGTGGTGGCAATAGTCTAAACGAGATTATAAACAGCTGTGGAGATAGAAAGTCATGGAGAGACATGATCACGTACTACTGCCAATGCAGCGTACTACTACCAGAGCAGGCAATATATTAATAGTGAGCTTTACTAGACTATATTTTCAGTTTAGCCTACGACAACCTGCACCATCATAGCAAGAGACAGAGCGGAATGGCGCTCCATGGTAGCCAAGCTTCGATGCGGAGACGGCACTCGATGATGACGATTTTAAGTTAGCTTGTTTATAGTAAAACTAAGACTATAACTTGTAAAAATAAGGTTATATAACTTGTAAAACTAAGGTTATATCCTGTAAAACTAAGATTATAAATCTTGTAAAACTAATTTTATATCTGTAAAACTAAGGTTATATATCTTGTAAAACTAATTTTATATTCTGTAAAACTAAGGTTATATATCTTGTAAAACTAATTTTATATCCGTAAAACTAAGGTTATATATCTTGTAAAACTAATTTTATATCTGTAAAACTAATTTATATCTTGTAAACTAAGGTTATATCTTGTAAAACTAATTTTATATCTGTAAAACTAAGGTTATATCTTGTAAACTAAGGTTATATCTTGTAAACTAAGGTTATATCTTGTAAAACTAATTTTATATCTGTAAAACTAAGGTTATATCTTGTAAACTAAGGTTATATCTTGTAAGCTAAGGTTATATCTTGCAAACTAAGGTTATATCTTGTAAACTAAGGTTATATCTTGTAAAACTAGGTTTTATCTTTTAGGTGTCAAGTTAGTAAATGTAAGCTACAATTGTTCAGTTAGATGGTTCATTCATATTTGACATTTTTTTACTAGCGAGATGAATAAATGTGTACAGCGTCTTCCGCACAAGACGTGACGAAAAATATACAAGCGGACAGTTCCAGTACCTCACTGATTAAACACATCTCTCATTCTTACACTCACTCAACCCTCCATACTCGTGCCACTCTTTATTCAGTATATATGTTTCAACTAAATGAATCATTTGACATACCTTCATTTAAATATCGATATGACCCCATGTGTGTCGCTGAGCCCGGTTACATGTAATTAAGAAGCATGGCGTCTAATTTAACTTTGTGCTGCGCTGCCTATAGTTTAGTTTTTATGAAAGCGTCAGGTTAAAAAGTAGACTAAATAAATTGCTAATGTTTAAAACTGTACTCTCGTAAGGGTGGGGGGGGGGAAACAGATTTAACCCGTGAAGAGAGGTACGAGAATGAACGAATAAACTAACACGATGGTTATGATTGGCATACGTATATTTTGAAGCTTCAGTATTGTACATTGATCAGGTTGGAGAATGGGAGGAGGCGGGGCGACAGAGGGAAGAGGGGTCCTAAAGAGAGTCGTACAATATTAACGCCCAGCTAGTCGGTAATATTATTGTCACGTTGATCGTTTTTCGCTGGCGATTAATTTAGACTAGTATTCCTCGATGGCAGTACTAGGCCGTGAAGAATATCGTTTGGAGTGAGCATTATCTTCATCAATATTGCCATTCTCAATTACGAACACATGGGAAATGTCCATTTTACACTGCGAATATAAACAAAGATGTTAATGACGAGATGGAGTCGGGTTAGTTTGCTCAATAAATTAATCAATACCGGGACAAAATTAAATTTAAATTTTAAATTTCACGTGACCACGTCAAAAGTGATGTATGGGTTCAGAGTCTTGATAATCTGTAACATGTTTTATGACGTTTGTTTTATTTATTTCACGTCAGCTCCAAGCAGAGACCGTGCAAATGTTTTAAGCGAAATAATAATACAGTTATTAAAATTGTATGTGCTATTAAATAGTAGTCGCTTGCTTCTGGCTCCGGTCTCCAACACACAAATGTTCACGTCACTCAAAAATTGGCACGGTGGCTCCAGACCTGAAGACAGGCACATACGTTTGTCAGTGATATTTTAGTTGTGTTCATTTCATAAAAATATCATGTGTAAGTTATTATTTTTATTTTATTTTATAGAACATTCAAGTTGAGTAGAGAACTTGTATAATCATCATCATCATCAGGTACCATGGCAGTTGGTATAGGTTATTATCATCTCTCTCCATATCACTGGATCCTTCAGGCATGTCATAATTTCAGTCGACGATATTTTATTATGCCATTTGGATAAGCTGTACAATGTTTTTTTTTTCCTTGGTTTTCCTTTACTCCTCTTCCCATTATTCATTCTGTCCGTTGTTATAATATTCTCAATGCCTTCTTTTTAGATCTCACTTCCAATAAATGTATTTTTTTTTTCTTATGGTTCTGATATTTCTGGTTTCTGCAGCTGTTTCTAAAAAAAATGCATTACTAATCCTTGCCATCAAAAGTATACATAGAATTCTTCGTAGCAAGCTATATACTAATATTTACTGTATGTTTTTCAGTCTATGACACTGTAAGAAAATGTGGGTTGTTCTAGTTCAATTATTTTTTTTTTTAATTAGTGATATCTTTCTATATGATTATTTATAAGGAAAAGTGACAGGAAGTAAACGCTGTCTAATTTGTTATTCTTTAGAGTGCCAAATATAAGGTGACTATTTTGTGACATTGACCAACACATGGGTGATTAAAATAACACAGAAACTGCAATGCTAAAATCAATGAGAACACTAGATGCAACACTTCATGTGATGACTGGGAGATACAGTCTTGATTACGTTTGAAGTTTATTTGCGCTAGATACACGTCACTATTACCTGCCAATGGTTTGTTAACGTGCGTGTGTGTACCTGGGACTTCCTGTTTATTGCCGTTATCAGAGAGTGCCAATCTCACTACCTAGAAATCTAGAAGGGGTTTTGCACTGAAGAAACCACAGATTAATTTGCCCTAATGTTGACAAGAAATATCATTACCGCCTGTGGTGGGATTTGAACCCGGTTCTTTCCTATCCAGAGGCAGACATCGGATCTCCAGACTATCCAGCCTCGCTCCCATAAATAGTTGGCCGCTGTCGGGGCAAAACTGTCAACAAAAACCTACCCACACTGTAGATCTCAGGCTGTGCTAGGGAGTCCGTGATGTGGGCCAGTTTTCTCCTTGAGTTTTCTTCAGACTCTAGAGAAATGAAACATCGGAGTACTTATGGATTTGTTTGATGTGCAGTGATGATGATCCATATTTCGCAAACTCACCTCATTAACTATCTTGCTAGCAATTACAAGTCTCCCCACTTGACTTGAAACAATTCTCAGAGCCACCGAAAATTGGTAAAACTCTATATCGTAGTGGAAGGTTTTATAGTGTATAATGGAACTGCCGATAGTTATATATATATTTAACGTGTACACAATAACGATCACGGAACAACAGCTGGATGGGAGGGGAAGAACTATGACTTTTGCTGATGATATTCTGCTATATCGACAGGGAAGAGACAGACGGGGAATCACTTCCACAATGCAAGACGAACTCGATCGCATTTCTTCCTGGTGTGGGGTATCAGGTGCCGTGGTTAATCCTAATAAAGCATCCGTTTCATGGTTCTCCCTTAACAATCATATCGTTCTTACGACCACACCGATAGTACGAATGGGAGCTGATGAGGTGACCAGGTACAAGTTGATGACATACCTTAGAGTTAAGTTTGATCGCAGCCTGTGTTTTCGGGACCACGTCGACCATGTGATAACAAAATCCCGCAAAGGATTAGCCGCCTTGAAGGTCATGGCAGCTGCCAACATCGAGCAGAGGCTACTTAGTCTTCTGTTCCAGGGATTAGTCCTCGCACCTATCGAATATGCCCTGGCAATTCTTACTGTCAGTACGACTCAAACTGATAGGCTGGAGAAAATACAAAATGAAGCCATGCGCATTATCCTGGGATGTACGAGGGACACTCCCTGTGTAGCAATGAGGTATCTTCTTGACTTTCCAACCATGGATGACAGAATCAAGATCTGGAGAGCACGAGCATACCTGAAGATTAGTACAGATACAGAGCATCCATTGCACCACGTGCTCAACACAGAGAAAGGTGACAGGCTAAAAAGAGGCAAATCACGGGTGGGTCGAGCAGAAGATGTCATCAAACAGGTCTGTGGGCTTACCAATATCAGCGTTGGTGAGGAGTGGATACCGGTGCCTACGTCATTCAAGGGGACTTTCTCGTGTATTGTCACACTCGACAGGAAACGTAGGGAACAGAACCCGGTCGTGGTTAATGCTGAGGTCAACGGTCTCATCTGCGATAACACCGATGAGAAAGATGCAGTCATCTATACAGACGGATCTGTAAGACGACACCAAAGAAGTGCATGGGCATTAACAGCACGCTCGGCAGGCAGAATAGTCAAAGAAGACATTGGTGCATACGTCGTGACCACGAGTAGCATGACAATGGAGGCGATGGCAGTGACCAAGGCATTCAAATGGTTAGAGTCACAAGACTACACCCACGCATGCATACTGAGTGGTTCGATGAGCATGATAAAAAAAGTGGAGGCGAGCTCTGTACGCATGCAATGGGTAGAGTCGTTGCAGAAATCCAAAATTTTTAAGGTCACCTTTGTCTATGTCCCTGAACATGCGGGAGAACGGGGAAATGAAAGGGCGGACAGGTTGGCTAGCTGCGCTGTCGTTGAGGACGGGCAACCAATGGATCGGGCGGACATCATCAATGCCCTCCGAGATGTGGGAAGAGCACAGGACTTCGACAAACACAGATCCACAGGACTTCGACAAACACAGATCCACATCACTTCTTCGGATAATAGTAATGGGAGTTAAGTTGGGCACAGCCAGAAATGAGACACTTAGTGGCCGTGTAAGAAGACTTATCAACCAACATAGAACTGGAGTCGTCAGTCGCTGGACACTGAGGGAATTGCTGAGGAGGGGATCTGACCACCTATGGACATGTTCAGAGTGCAATGATGATGCCCCGCAAATAACTCAAATAACTATATATATATATATATATATATATATATATATATATATATATATATATCTATATATATATATATATATATATATATATATATATATATATATATATATATATATATATATATATACTTTTCAGATTTTATTAAAATATTAACACTTCTCTTGCCTATTACACTATCATGTACAGATTATTTTTTACTTGTGTATGTAGTTTCTTTTCAGAAAAATACCTAAAGTTCATGCACTTTACCATTTATCTCGGAAAGAATGTCAACTTGTGTAAGATCTCTTGCTCTGTTACGCAACTTCCTGCCGGCTCTAGACTCCAAGCATCTAACCATCTAACCATCCAACTTCTAATTCTCCCCAACTTCAGTTTGCAATCTCTTTCTTTTGGCCCAGTCCAGTTTATGCCTGCGATCTGTACTAAAAATGTCCTGGGAAAGTAAAGCGGCACGGGCGTAATACCGACCACATTACCCCAAAAACCATGTGCCGAAGGTCTGTAAATATATCGTCACTAACACCATATTCCCTATACGCCACGGAGGCACTTTACTTTTTTTTTTGCACTACAAATATATTTTATAATAATATATGTACAATTCTTGAAGAATTAGATTGGCTCATTTACAACATAACGCAGTTCATATTTCAAATTTCCCATCACCGGCGTTTCAGCACGTACTGTCCCTTATCTGGTCCCGGCCAAGTTGAAATATTACATTCCGAATCTCAGAATTACGTAAGTCAGTCTTGGCTAGACCTATCTCAGTGTTTTATAAATGCAGTAATTTGACAAGCTCTCAACACTGGGTCAATCTCAGTGCGCTATAATCCCGAGTAATATTTCTAGGTATCACACACTGGACTTATCTCATTGTGCTATAATCTCGAGTAATTCTATAAAATATCACACACTGGACTTATCTCATTATGCTATAATCTCGAGTAATCTTACTAGGTATCACACACTGAACCTATCTCAGTGTGCTGTAATCTTGAGTAATCTTAATAGGTATCACACACTGGGCCCATCTCATTGTGCTATAATCTCGAGTAATATTACTAGGTATCAGAAACTGGACCTATCCCATAGTGCTATAATCTCGAGTAATCTTACCAGCAGTGAAACACGCATCAGTGTCTCGTTAACATTCAATTGTAAAAAGTAATAAAATGCGTCAACGAAAAATGCTTTGAGTCACATTCCAATGCTGCACATTTCGTTACATTTCGAAACGTAAAGAAACAAAAATAAATAAATAAATAAATAAGAGGTTGGTGGTTGGTTCGCCCGATGACTAAAGTATTCTAGAGTATCGTAGTAGACTAGAATATTCCTCTTCATCATCCGCCCTTACAAGGACGTAGTAGACGTGTCTGCGTTGTGCTGTGGTTTGCAGTATAACTGTTATATTTGCGCTTTTCGGCCCAACACATCCGATTTCAGCACGACATTTTTGAGTACCGGGTTTTCTTCCCTCTTCGATCCCTGCACGCTTGGCCAGACTAGACAGGTTGGTCTGTTACTGGAGGCACCACGGAGAGATGGAGCAGGGTCTGGATGGTTTTGGTTCACAGATCCTGGCGCAAGCCATCAGCTGTGGGTAGCTGACAACTTCCAGATCTGGTGCTGGTAGGCGCGCCTTCGCCTCCATAAATAAGAGAGTAATAAGCAATAATAGATAGTATAAATATTAATAAATTAAATATACGTACAGACATGTAATGATCAAATATTCCCAAGACGACCCTACTCCACCTCTTCGCTGTGCGTCTAGAAAGATAATAACTTGTCTAGTCTGGCCAAGCAAATAAACTGCAACACAGCGCATCTACGCCCATTTAACGAACTTTTAAGAACGAATGACGAAAAGGTCAATCCATTTCTGTAGTAGTCATGGGGTGAATGAAAACAAATAGAAAGAGAACAAAAGCAAGAGTTAAGTTGACAATATCTGGCTACTGTGACAAGTAATGAACTTTCAACTTCTAGAAATGTCATTTTATCAATTCGTGGTTAGTTCATGAGACTTGTTGAAGCTACATAGAAAACATCTTCGTATATTTGAGTCTAACTAGTTTTCAAAGAGAACATTTCCTACCAACACTGAAAACGAATTCAACTTTCTACAATTATCTCACTCGTCTAAAGTTAGAGCAGAGTGACTCGGAATACTAACGAACACTCTGAGAATGTAAAACTAATGCATAAAAGCAATACTGCAAGCTTTAAACTCTACATGTTTCTTATTTAGTGATCAGTCTCTTCGTCTCTTTATAAACAAAACAATCATTAATGATGCTCCCTCTCTCTCTTTCTCTCTCTCTCTCTCTCTCTCTTTCTCTCTCTCTCTTTTTCTCTCTCTCTTTCTCTCTCTCTCTCTCTCTCTTTTTCTCTTTCTCTATCTCAAATTTATAGCGTTTCACTTTATCAGAATGTTTAACATCATCATCAAGTTCCGGGCCTGCTGGCGTATGTGATCATGTCTCTCCACAACTTTCGATCTCTACAGTTATTTATCATTTCTGTTGTTGACCTTCTGCCAAGCCATTCTCTTAAGCTGTCTGGTATTTTTTTCTCTTTGCTTCCTTTAATTTCTTTTCTTCGTCCCTCAATTTTTCCAGTTGTTACAATATATTCCAGTTGTTCTCTTCTCATTACATAGCCAAAAAATTATGACTATTTCTTCCTAATATTGGAAATTAGCTCTCTTTTTGCTTTGACCTCTTTTAGAGCATTTTCATTACTCTTCTTAGCTGTCCATGGTATTCTCAATAATCTTCTGTAAAACCACATTTCTACAGACTCCAGTGATTTTCATGTCTGTTGTCCTATTGTCCATGATTCACATCCATATGTTAAGAGAATGTTTATGAAAAGTCATATACTTGACAACAAACAATAGCACTTTTAAAAATTCGTTTTCTTTCTTTCTTTTGTCTTACTCCTCCACCGCAATTATTTAAACTATCAATGAGTAGTTTATTTTCAACTATTATTAATTTTTGCAATGCAATTAATATAATTAATTATTGTTGTTTTTTTTTTCTCCGTAGATCACAATTTCTGTTGAGTATTTATCACACGTTTCATGTATAATCTCTTTATTTCCTTTTTCCATACACACATACACATTTGCCATAAATCCATTTCCTTCTTCCATACACACATACACATTAGTCATACACCCATTTTCTTCTTCCATAAACACATACACATTTGCCACACATCCATCTCCTTATTTCAGACACACGTACACATACGAGACGCTATTCCCGCTACCCTTTCACACTGCAGCTTGAGAACCGTCCGTTCTGTGCTTGGGTATCTCAGTTGTCATGGAAACCAGGCAGTTTTTGTTTTATGTTTGAACGAGGTCGTCAAGTCGCTGTCTCGGCTCCGACTTCCCCTGTCACGTGGCTGAAATTCCATCGTACCAAATGTTGTGAGGTCGGGATTAAGACATTCCTCTGGCTCCTAGGTAGTAGAAATCTGCCAGATTCCGTCATTGTATAGTCCATCACGTGGTTAACGTGCCCTAAAGACTTTTACGTGAGTTCCATCAAGGGCCAGAACCAGTGAGTGAAAGAGAGGGAGTTTGTAATTTAAAGTGAGCGTGGGCTTTTGAGAGTGGTGGTTAGTAGATAGTGTTGGAATAAGATGGGATGGAGATGAGTAGAGTTGTATGAGAGTGAAAATGATATATTTATCTCATGATAAACTGAAAGAAATCATCATCATAATTGAGTGCCGTCTCCGCATCGCAGGTTGGCTACCATGGAGCGCCATTCCACTTTGTTTCTTGCTTTGATGGTGCAGATTGTCATAGGTTGACTTGTCCATCTTTTGATGTTACTCGTCCATGTTAGTCTTTGTTTGCCTCTGCCTCTTTTACCTTGTATTTTCCCTTCCATTATTACTTTTATTAGCTGTTGTGTCTTTTAACATGCCCCAAAATCTCATTTTCTTGTTCTTCTTGTGTTTAGTAGTTCTCTTTTCATTTTTAATTGTTTTAAAACTTCATCGTTTGTTTTCTTTTTTTTTTCCATCCAATTTTACCTATTCTTCTATAGATCCACATTTAAGGCTTACATTTTTTTTCTGTTTTCTGGTCTAATGTCCATGATTCTGCACCATACAGGAATATTGAGAAGATGTAACATTTTGTTGTTCGTAGTTTTAGCCCTAATGTTATTTGTTTTGATGTCAGTATATTTTTCATGGCATTAAAATTATTTTTGCCATACCTATTCCTTTGTTTATTTCAGATGTACATTTTCCATCACTGGTTATAGTATGTCCCGGGTAGTTGTAGCTCTGAACTGTCTCCAGATGTTTTCCTTCAACTTTGATATTTAGACAGGAAAAAAAAAACTGAAAGAAAAAGTAATGAAAATAGATGGATAGTGAGTGCGTGTGAAATTAAGGAGAGAAAATGAAGGATAAAGTAGAATATAGAAAACTGCGTAGACTGAAGACGGTGAGTGGGAAACACGGAGTGATAGAATGAAGAGAAAGTAATTCGAGTCAGAGAGACATACTGGAAAAAGATAGGCAAGTGAAGGCCTCTTCTACCAGGAGTGAAAAAAGTTGTAATTAAAGAACGAGTCTGATTGATTAATTTAAATGAAACAACGTAACAACAATGAAATAAAAATGATTGAAGAGTAAGTGAAGGAAAGCGAGAGTGGTGAAAGGGGATGTGATAGTTGCCTGGGTGATAGTGAGAAAGGAAAAGATGGAGGCAGATTGGGAGCAAGTGAGAGAATGACAGTCAAAATGAGATACTTCTTTCTAGAGACAGAAGAGTGGGGGGGGGGGGGGGCGTGTGTGCATGTGCGTGTGTGAAAAATAATGTCTTTGATTGAGAGTGAGGGAGAGAACAAGAAAGAGAAAGCTATAAAAACGAAATGACCCGACTTGCCTGCCCTCCAACCTAATCCATTTTCTTCTCTCGGTAACATTTGACCCTGGATATTTTTATTTTCTTCGCGATCTTTCTCTTTCCTTTCTCGTTGTGTGTCAATGTCGTAGTTGTGTTTTAATGTGTTCCATCTGTTTCCTTGAATGTTTTCAAACAATTTTCACGTTTGTACCTCGCCCTTTATTTTTGACGTGTATGTCAGTTACATTCAACATGATTTAAACCGTTAGACCGTGCGATATGCCGATTACCAGAATCCTCACGAATTTAATTGTTTTGTATTTTTTTTAGTTTAACGTGAGCAGTGCGATCATTTATTGAAGAGCTTCTGTGAAAGGCGAGGCAGGCCGAGATTTCAGGTCGTAATGTATATGAAGTGTTCGGGTTCAAGATGAAGAACAAGGCCGGGGATGAGAGTGCCCAACGACTCAAAGCTGACTGACTGCTCACATCAGGATTAACGACTCCATTCTGACTAAGACCCTACTCTACCTCTCCTGGTAATAAAATAACCATTCTGGCCAACAGAAGATGGATCGAGAGGGAAGGCAGCACCGTACATGAAGATGCCACGCTTAAGATGGATGTTTTGGGCTGAAATTTCGCGTATATCACAGTTTGCTGTAAAGCTCTATACAAGATATATACATCAATGAGACGTATTTTAAATGTGGGTCATGAAGAGAAAAGGTCGTCGGCCGAACTCAAATGAAGAGAAGAAAGTAGTAGGTATTCTAACCGTGACAAGCATCTGCAAACAGTATTTTTTTCATCTTAACAATGTTATCTTTATTTTCCTTCTCGTCTCATAAAGTGAAAAAAGTAAAGTGCCCCCGCCACGCCAAGTGGCGTATAGGGAATATGGTGTTAGTGACCATACATTTTATAGACCTTCAGCACATGATTTTTGGGGTAAAGTGGTCGGTATTACGCCCGTGCCGCTTTACTTTCGCAGAAAAAATCCGGTACCAATTTAAGGCTGGGTGACCCGAAAGCCGTCGGTTGGGAACGAACCCTACCTCTTGTCCTTTGTAGTCCAATTCACTAAACACTGAGCTATCGCGGCTCTCTCTTCTCGTCTCATTCAACCTTTTTTTTCCCTCTCTTTTATTCTTTTTCTTTATCTCTTTCTCCCTGTTTTCTCCGTCTCCGCGTCCTTCCTCTTGTTTTGCTCTTCGTCTTGTTCTTCTTCCCTTCTTCGTCTTCTTTTTGTTCTTCCTTATCATCGTTATCATACATTTCTCCTTCTTCTTTTTCCTCCTCCTTCCCCTCCAATTCTCATTTACTGAGCTTTCATTTCCTCCTTCACACCTACATATCTAATGCCGTTATATGTTTACCGGGTGATTGAATTATGAATCGAATAGCCATGTGGAACTGGTATCCTGGAGCGTATCCTCTATTTGTGTCCAGCCTACAAGGAACAATGGTGTCAAATCTGGCCAGAGGGTGCTGAACTAAGGCAGAACTATGGGGCAGCCGTCTCGATCTGGAGAGAACTGTCAGCTTCATCATGGAAACGAGACTACAGATCTGAGCTCCTGAACCAAAGACAAGATGGAAGGCTTCTTCTACCGGGATGGAGTGGGGGCAACAGGTGGAAATGTTGCACCAATTAAAAAACGCCCCATATGTCCAACGATAGGATAGGTCATGCGAATAAGAGCCGCATTCAAAGCTTTATCCTTCCTTTATGGGAAGGACACCCCAGAAAACAAACCACTTGCTGCCAAACAGTTAACATTAGGAGAAAGAACTATGGTTATGGGAGAACACCGAGACAGAAATCACTGGTAGGTTGGGCCCAACAGCCCCAGCCGGCATCCACCCTACGAGGAGGAAAAACTCCTTAGTCAAACCAAGGTTCAGCCTGCCGAAAGACGGAGTGTGTCAGTCACGGCGCAGGTTTAGAGGAAAAATCAGGACACACACACGCATATACGAGTGCTGACCATACGATCAGCTCAACGTGCATTATGCTGTTGTTGTTACCCCTCCATATACGAGTGCTGACCATACGATCAGCTCAACGTGCATTATGCTGTTGTTGTTACCCCTCCATATACGAGTGCTGACCATACGATCAGCTCAACGTGCATTATGCTGTTGTTGTTACCCCTCCATATACGAGTGCTGACCATACGATCAGCTCAACGTGCGTTATGCTGTTGTTGTTACCCCTCCATATACGAGTACTGACCATACGATCAGCTCAACATGCGTCATGCTGTTGTTGTTACCCCTCCATATACGAGTGCTGACCATACGATCAGCTCAACGTGCATTATGCTGTTGTTGTTACCCCTCCATATACGAGTACTGACCATACGATCAGCTCAACGTGCATTATGCTGTTGTTGTTACCCCTCCATATACGAGTACTGACCATACGATCAGCTCAACGTACGTCATGCTATTATTGTTACCTCTCCATATACGAGTACTGACCATACGATCAGCTCAACGTGCATTATGCTGTTGTTGTTACCCCTCCATATACGAGTACTGACCATACGATCAGCTCAACGTACGTCATGCTATTATTGTTACCTCTCCATATACGAGTACTGACCATACGATCAGCTCAACGTGCATTATGCTGTTGTTGTTACCCCTCCATATACGAGTACTGACCATACGATCAGCTCAACATGCATTATGCTGTTGTTGTTACCCCTCCATATACGAGTACTGACCATACGATCAGCTCAACGTGCATTATGCTGTTGTTGTTACCCCTCCATATACGAGTACTGACCATACGATCAGCTCAACGTGCATTATGCTGTTGTTGTTACCCCTCCATATACGAGTACTGACCATACGATCAGCTCAACGTGCATTATGCTGTTGTTGTTACCCCTCCATATACGAGTACTGACCATACGATCAGCTCAACGTGCATTATGCTGTTGTTGTTACCCCTCCATCAAGAAACAGGTCAAAGAGTCAAGTTCGCATGATCAAAAGACTTGAAAGTTGAAGAAGAAGAACTATGAGTGCTATAAGTTCACACACATCTAACATTAAATGAAGGAAAGAGGAACCATGGGCGAGAAAATTAAGATTATAAAATATTAACAGAAACCATTATCATCAGATTTACTTGTGAACTTGGACGGTACTATAAATCGTCCTTAAAGTCTCTTATTTTATAGCCATATCGATATCTCACATAAATGTGACAATCTGATTCAGGATTACTCGTTACCAGTACACTTCATGGTCTACGTCGGCTGGGGAAACAAGTTAGTCACTCAGCAACTCTCATGGGACTGTCAGAACTGGAGGAAGATGACTCACCCAGAAGATCACTGGAGGTGATGAAGTTATAACTGACAGAGTGTGATAACTATTTGAACCCGATACGATGATGTAAAACTAACAACAAGAATTACTGTATCCAAATCTATCGTATCATATTTTCGCTAACGCTTGCAGTGGTTCAACGAAACACTTGGAGCTGCTAACGTGTGAACCATAACGCTAGTCTACTTCAGCGAGCAGCTACTGCTGCACATTTAGACCACCATTCTTAGACCAACTTGGGTCACGAACAAGACAGTTGAATTCTGGGTCTTTACCAGTTCACCATAGTGTGTCATGCAGGGTTGCTTCTATGGGTCACATTAGTGTCCTCGGGCAGTTGAAAGCTCTGTGGGCATGTAGGATAGGCCCTGGAGTTTGTTTGGATGTTCCGCAGTCGCATGTTGCAAAGTCACTGAGTCATATCTGGTGTAGGTTTGCTTTGTGGTCATAGTGACCTGTTCTGAGTCTGAATTCTTGGTTGACTGAATTTGTTTTAGCTGTCATGTTCTAGCTCATATTTTTTTTTTCATATAACTCTCTCATGTCTGTTTTCCTTGCTTGTTTCAGGAGTGTCTTTATTTCATTGAGGCTATGGGGGTTAGTCTGTTGAAGGCTCCCAGCTGCTTTTGAGGACTCATCTACTTTCTCATTTGCGGGGATGTCAAAATGTATTGCTATCCACTGCAAAACTAGATCTGTCTTTTCTGACTAACGGTAGCCAAAGTAATGGATATGAACGTCGAGAAGAGATACCTAAACAAAGCTTATCAGATCTTGCGTAAAGCGACCATTGAAAATGGGTACGTTTTCTTATCAATATCAAAAACGAGGATGTAAATACCAGAGCTGCTAAAAACGTACAGGGACTGAAGTTTTGTTTGTGTAAACGCACAGATTTGTTAAAAGAGTTCGTTCTGTCTATCTCCTTCAAAGTGCCACCCTTCTAATATTATGTAATTGGTCCGTAGTTTCTATCAGTTGCAAAGGCACCTCTGATTGGCGAGGTAGTCTTCGTTTGTTTCGTTCCGTTGGCTTGAAATTCCTCTTCATCGAGTCAATGCCTTTCCTTACTTCAGTTGATGTAACAAGAAGTCACTTGCAGCAAGGTCAGGGAAGTATGGACGGGAGGGTCAGATCGTGTGATTTTACCCCCCACCCCCCGCCAAAAAAAAAAAAGTATGTTTGTTTGTGGAGACAGACCTGTGGGTACTGAGAGTGGATCTGTCGTCACAGTGCAGAATCCAGTCGTCGGTCAAGTAAAAACTGCTGGCATAAAGTGTCACTCTCACTCGACACTGACCACGACAGTTTTAGTAATGAATTCTGGGTCTTGGAATCGAAAGTTTAAATAGGAACATCAGAAATATGAGTGAATAGCATGATCACAGCTCATGCAACAGACAATGTCATTATTTGATCTACTGTAACGGAGATGCAAGAATCCACGGAAATGACAGAGAAATGAGATTGTAGTCTTTGAAATAAATATAATTGGAATACAATAGAAAGAAATTATATAGCTGGCATTGTAGTCTTTGAAATAAATATAATTGGAATACAATAGAAAGAAATTATATAGCTGGCATTGTAGTCTTTGAAATAAATATAATTGGAATGCAATAGAAAGAAATTATATAGCTGGCATTGTAGTCTTTGAAATAAATATAATTGGAATGCAATAGAAAGAAATTATATAGCTGGCATTGTAGTCTTTGAAAAAAAAATTAGTTGGAATGCAATAGTAAGAATTGAGTGACACCAGAAATAACATTGGTTTTACTGGAAGTTACTCTGGTAGTTACAATTGATTTGTAATCGCCCAAGTTTTGCTGGAAAAGTTGTCCATTATTGAAGTACTTCACTGGGTCATCTATATCAACTTCGGTGACGACAGAGATCCCCACATCATTAGCAGTTTATTTTTTACCCAGTTGCAGCGGATCAAAAATTAGAGGTGATATAAGATCTCGACCAGCTTTGGGTCTCTGACCATGTCGTGCTCGTCTGGCTAGTGCTCTCCAAAGCAGAGAAACATACAAAAATACACATCTTGAAAGAGACAAATTAAATATTATTGACATATGAAGGCACGAAATAATTTACTATATATCAGATTAAAATCACAATTCAGGCACACCAAAGAGACAAAGATATTCTAAGTGGTGAAGATTTTCAAAGAGACGAGGTGGTGATGGGGTAACGAGGGGGTGACGGTGATGATGACGGTTGTGGTGGTTGATGATAATAGCGGTGATGATGATGATAGTTGTTGATGATGATTGTGATAATGGTGGTGGTGGTGGTGATGATGATGATGATGATAATGATGAAGACGATGGAAGCGGTGGGATGATGATGGCGGTGCTGATGAAGACGATGGAAGCGGTGGGATGATGATGGCGGTGATGATGAAGACGATGGAAGCGGTGGGATGATGATGGCGGTGATGATGAAGACGATGGAAGCGGTGGTGATGATGAAGACGATGGAAGCGGTGGAGATGATGATGGTGCTGATGATGAAGACAATGGAGGTGATGGTGATGATGATGGCGGTGGTGATGATGATGATGATGAAGAGGATGGAGGCGATGGTGATTATGGTGGTGGTTGTGATGATGATGATGATGAAGGCGATGGAGGCGGTGCTGATGATGATGGTGATGGTGATGAAGGCGATAGAGGTTGTGGTGAGGTGATAATGATGACGATGGTGGAGGTGGAGGTGGTGATGGTAGTGGTAATGATGATGGTAATGATGACGATAGTGCTGATAATGATGAAGGTAGTGGTGGTAATGGTTATGAACTCTTTAACTGTATCAACGTACACCATTTCAGCCCTCGAGGCCTTATTCCAAAGATGGCGATGCTTCGTGTTGGTATTTTTCAGACATAGCCCGCGTCGTCGTAGTCATCAGTCATACGGTCATTTTCACCACACCCAAATATATAGGTGGGAGCCGCGATAGCTCAGTGGTTAGTGAACTGGACTACAAAGGACAAGAGGTAGGGTTCGATCCCAATCGACGGCTCCGGTTCACCCAGCCTTTAATGGGTACCGGATTTTTTTTTCTTGGAAAGTAAAGCGGTACGGGCGTAATACCGACCACATTACCCCAAAAATAATGTGCCGAAGGTCTGTAAAATTTATGGTCACTAACACCATATTCCCTATACGCCACTTGGCGTAACTGGGGTACTTTACTTTTTACTTTTACAAATATATAGGTGGCGCATGGCCAGAAAATAAAATCGGAAAACACCCCATCCAGCATGACGTTTCCAGCTATAGAAGATATATACGACTGACGTCACTTTCCCCACAACCGCCATTTCTCACAAAACTGTAAGCTGCACACTACTTGAGATTTTTTTTCTCCAAATTTACGTTCTGACCGCGGGCCATCTGCGTAGGAGGTTGTGGTATCACAAGGGGCCTTCATACGTTCCCAAATATAAAAGGGAAAAATCCCATCCAAATAGTTTATTTATAACGGGGAAACCATAGAAGGATGTATTACAGCACTCAGAAAAAAATGATAAATAAACTACAACAGAAAAAAAAAACAAAGAACAATATATGGCCCGAAGCAGGATCGAACCCGTACTCCATGGCACTGCGCCTTGGGTACTAAAGATTAGATATTGTGGACAATGTCATACGCGCAGGCGTTCTCATGACTATAGCATAGGGTTACGATCACAGCTCGGGAATAAATTGTATTTCTGTACTTTCCTATTAATGCAAGTATCTCCCAGTAGGGCTGAATACTTGTGTTGCAGACAAACATTTATTGGACGAAACTGCAAGAATAGTAGTCTCCAGTGGTTTATTTCAGTTCTAGTTCTCCAGTTTATTTATAAAACTCAAGTGATATAGCCGGTTGAGTGGGGAGAAATGAACCCGAAACACTTGGTGAGCAGGCAACTAGTCTATCCACTTCTGTAACCTCGATGGGCACATCAACACTGATGAAGTGATAGTTTCCAGACAAGATTGGAGAGACATGAAAATGGACTCGTGTACAGACATTGATCACTGAAATTACTACTACATAGTTGTGACGTCAGAGTGCTCACCTCCCAACCACAAGGCTCGAAGTACATTTGAAGCAATCGATTTATTTTTGTTTCCGGTGAACTCTGACCTCAAGGTCGGTGAGATCAAGTATCTTGTCCGACTGGAGGATGACAACAAAAAGAAAGTATAGTCTCATCTACGAGTTGAGCAACAAGCATTAGCAGTTTGAACATCGAAAATATTGGGTTTATAATATTTGATTTGCCACGGTCAAATTAATTTTTAAAAATAATTAATTAGATGCCTGTAACTTTTACAATAATTAACAAGTTGTAACCAACAACAGTAATTAATCTGGGCTCTAGTCGGTGCTACAGAGCTCGTGCAGCAATGTGTTGATATCTTTCTGTGTTTTCGGGAATAAGATCAAATTGATGATGTCATTGTAATTGTCCATTAATGTTAATGACAAGACCTCAGTGTGCATAACCGGAGAGCTATTGAAACCATCAGTTTGCATATTTTGCCATTGGATTAAAAGAAAAGGTGATGGGCATCTTCGTGGCTACTACGAATGCAGAACTAGACCAGTTGCCGGTGATAATATTTGGACAGCCTTGCAACCAGTACCTGTCAGTTAAAGGCGCTTTGAGGCCTGCCAAGACTGCTCTGAGTGGCAAGTTATTTAGCCCCTTGGAGGATAAGGACGTTGGGAGCGGGAACTGTTAACTTAGTAGAATAGACCAATTAATAAAGAACATTTGATCGGCGAAGGAGAAAGTAACATTGCAAACATTGTATGCAACTACATTAATGGTTTAAAAGGATTGTTATTTTTAAGGTCAAAACCGAAATATAGAAACTTTTGGAACGCTTCAGTCAAGTATTACTTCAATAATTTCGAGAGCTGTTATCGTGTAAGATTATTTCAAGAAACTATTGGTAAAATGAGAGCAGCCATGTTGCCTGCTTTTTGTTTGCACATCCGTGCTCCAATACTATACTTGCCTTTACGTCGACTCTACGTTATTCGACTGCTGCCATTTTGTCGTCTATACCTCTTATGTTTCCGTAAAAAGGCTTTAATGTCGCGCCATTAAGTCTGTGACCTGCACTACCTTCAAGTCCAAGATAAGAATCGACAGCACCACGAAATGCAACCGATCTCCAAAACGCCGTCAAAACAGACTAGACTGTGTCAACACACACTTCACCCGCTGCTTCCACATCGACAGCAGCAATAAACTGACAGCTTATCTCCCGGCCAGCTGTCGGCTGTGCTCGCGCGTTTGATATCTGTTTGACAACAACATCTCGCTTTATGCCTCCATTGTATTCAATCAATCATGACTTAGTGACCTTCATCACCGTTGTGCACGATCCCCGCTGAGCATACAAATACAACAATCAAAAATAAACTGTTTGACAATACTATTCAGTCTCTTCGTTAAAGTTTGGCTGAAATTTATATTCTAGGTCGACTGACATTTTCTTTATTTGATCTTTCATGGCAAATCACCTTACCTTCTCTTTCTAGCGTTACCGTTACGACTACTAAAGGTATCAATAGTCATCTTCGTCATCCGCCCTTCTTTGAAAGAACTTTAAGTGGGCGTTGATGGTTGTATTTTGGTTTTCATTAAAACTGTGATATTTGCTCCTTTTGGCCCAATACATTCGACTTTGTCACGGCGCTTTTAATTACAGGAACATCTCCCTCTCGATCCTTACTCACTTGGCCAAACCAGAACGGTTATACTTTTTTTTTCCAGGGGCACTGAGAAGAGATGAAGTAAGATGTGGATAGTTCTGTTTCACCGATCCTAACGCAGACAACCAGCTATGAGTCGCTGACAGCTCTCAGCCCTGTGCTCACGAGCGCTTCCACAAGTCGCCATTGCCCATTCCTCAATGTTATTATCGGTCCATACTATCTACCTCTATCAGCTTATTAAAAGGAAAAAGTAGCATTTACTCGACTCCTTCAAAAAGACTTCTATCTGTGGAAACGTATAAACGACTCAAGAGATATAAAAGTTGTTACATTAATCAAACAAAGTAAAGAAAGTGTGGTGAACCAATAGTATATCAAAGTATTTATCAATACATCATCATCATCATCATCATCGAGTGCCTTCTCCGCAACGAAGGTTGGCTACAATGGATCGCCATTCTACTCTGTTTCTTGCTTTGATGGTGCAGGCTGTCACAGATTGACCTGTCCCATCTTTTGATGTTACTCGTCCATGTTAGTCTTGGTCTGTCTCTGCCTCTTTTACCTTGTATTTGTCCTTCCAATATTACTTTTAGTAGGCTGTTGTGTCTTTTAACATGACCCAAAAATTTAATTTGTCTTGTCTTAATTGTATTTAGTAGTTCTCTTTTTATTTTCAGTTGTTTTAAAACTTTATCGTTTGTTATCTTTTGTTTCCAACCAATTGTACCTATTCTTCTATAAATTCACATTTCATAGGCTTCAATTTTCTGTTCTGTTTTCTTGTCTAATGTCCATTTTTCTGCACCATACAGGAATATTGAGAAGATGTAAAATTTTGCCATCCTTAGTTTCAGCCCTGCTGATATTTGTTTTGTTGTTAGTATATTTTTCATGGCATTAAAATTACTTTTTGCCATACCTATTCTTTTGTTTATTTCAGTTTTTTTTTTATCAATACAATTAAATGGAAATAAAGTAAAAAGTTTGTACACGCTTTAGGGTAAAATTGCATTAGCACGATCATTTTTTTTTCAATCACCAACGATACATTTTATAGATAATGTGGTCAGCATAACGCTGGGCCGCCCTACTCTCCCAGACACATTTGATATGTACTTAAAAATGTGTGAATATAGGAGCTGTCGATCAGGATCGATCATCTTTTGTCTTTGATATTTCAGTTCACTGACCATGAAATTACCATCAATCCATTTAAGCAACCATAATATAACAAAAATATACGTTAAACTTACATACATATTTTTACTCAAACGGTACATACAATAGTTGGCACATAATTATTTAACATATATATTGACACATACATTACTTGACATACATGACTAGATACATACATGATTTGAAACATACATGACTTGAAACATACATTACATAAAACATACATTACTTAAAACAGTCATTACTTGAAACATATATTACATAACATATAAATTACTTGACAGACACATTCATTACTTGAAAGAAACATTACTTGGCACATGCATTAGTTAAAACATACGATACTTGACGCATATATTACTTGAAACATACATTATTTAACATATAATTACTTGATACATACAGTACTTGGCATATACATTAACTAAAGTAAAGTACCCTGTCATACCAAGTGGCGTAGAGGGAATATGGTGTTAGTGAAGCACCATAATTTTTACAGACCTTCGGCACATGATTTTTGGGGTAATGTGGTTACTACTACGCTCGTGCCGCTTTACTTTCCCAGAAAAAATCAGGCACATACATTACTTGAAACATATATTACTTGAAAAATACATTACTTGACATATAAATTACGTGCAACATCCACTACTTTACACATATATTACTTGACACGTACATTATTTGAACATACATTACATGACACACAAATTACTTTACACATACATTACTTGACACATACATTACTTAACACATGCATTACTTGAGACATACACTATTTGAAACATACATTACTTTACACATAATTGCGCGGTACATATATTACTTGATAGATGCAATACTTCACACATACATTGCTTGTCACATACGTTCAACTTGGAATTAAAGTGTAGTATAGCGCTCATGCTTCGACCGAAGAGCAAAACGATTGGCAATAACTACTAAATACTATAGTATCCAGTTTCTCTCTCTCTCTCTCTCTCTCTCTCTCTCTCTCTCTCTCTGCAATCAAGACTCAATCAGAATAGGATTCCAGACTCTCTCATGAAGTCAGCTGTCTGTTTAAGCGAATCGATTGCCCCATATAGTTTCTCTTCCAGGGAGGTGGGCGTGGACCACATTGCTCTTCTCAGGTCTGTGTACTGGGAGCAATCCTGCAGAACATGTTTTGTAGTCATATTGTCCAGTGTACAGTGGCATAGGCTGGTTGTACCTATTTAGAATTTAGTGAACTTATGATTTCTCATTCTATTGTGGCCAGTGCGTAGGCGAAGTATGATGACTTGATCCCTCCTTGATGGTTGGTGGTATCCGTCATTCTCGTTATGCTTTAGGTGTTCTCGTTTACATTTTTCATGGAACTGACATTTGAGGATCGATTTGGCTTCATCATAACTGAGCGGATGGTTCTATTGTGGTTATCTCTTCCACCCCCCCCCCTCTTTAGCTAATTTGTCTGCGCGTTCGTTCCCGTGTAAATTACAGTGTGATGGTATCCACTGAATGACTACTCTCTGGAAGTTATTGCATAGTTGGTCCAGGGTTGTTCTCAAGTCATCTAGTTCATTGTTCTTGGGGCATTTTAGAGCTGATAGTACTGACAGTGCATCAATTAGAATCACCAATTTATTGTGCATGTTATTTTTGTGTTGAGTAGCCAGTGTTGCAGCATCTCTGATGGCCTCAGTTTCTGCTTTAAAGTTGTTTGAGAATTTGTCAGTAGCTATTGACTTGGTGATCTCGTCCTGATTATTCAGCGTCAAGAACACACCTCCCCTCCATTTCTGGTGGCATTTGTAGCAGAGCCATCTGTGTATATGTGGGACCAAGAGTCCTGTGGGTAGGTATCGTGTATGTGTTTTTCTGCTGCGTGTTTTCTTTCTGTGTCTGATTGGGTGCCTTTTTTCATGATTCCTGTTATATTTTCCTTAAGTTCTGGTATTTTATGTTTTCCATGAGGAGACATATAAGATGGGCCCAAGGATTTCGATATTGTTTGGGAAAGTACTGGGTCTCCATTAGTTAGTTCATTGGCAATTGCAGCGAAGTTGCTCCTCTTTAGTCGTACAATTCCGGAACCAGTTATTCTTTGGTGCATGGGGTGGCTAAGGAGCCTTCTATATTTCTCCGCTTGTTGCAATACTTTAGTGACCCGTCTGTCATTTAAGGGCTGTAAACCTGTTACTGTTTCTAGAGTCTTGATAGGTGTAGATTTCGTAGCACCAGTGATGGTACGGGCAGCTTGGTTCTGTGTTCTGTTAATTTTGCTAAGGTGTGATTTGGAAGTCATAGCCCAGGCTGTGACTCCATACTCTAGAACTGGTCTGACTCTTACTACGTATAGTCTTTTCAAAATCAAAATATTGCTGTCTGCCCCCCAGTCCGTTCCTGCCAATTTCTTCATAATATTTGTTCGTTTTCGGGCTATTTTTCCTTGCTCTGTCTATCTGACTTTTCCAAGTCATTCTGCGATTCATCCAGTTTTTTTATGTTGAATATCTATTGCGCGACATTAAGGGTGATTCTACTGCAACAACAAAAGAAGAGAAGAAGAAGCTAGAAAACAAATGTCAAGAAACAGAAGTCAGGAAACAGAAGAAGTCGGGAAAAAGAGGAAGTCAAGAAACAGTTGTCAGGAAACAGAAAAAGCCAGGAAACAGAAAAAAAATCTTAAAAAAGAAGCTAGGAAAGGGAAGAATTCAAGAAAAAGAAGTCAGAAAATGATGAAGCCAAGAAACATCTGTCAAAAAAACAAAAACAAAAACAGAAGAACCAAGCCTGGATGAAATTTTTTAATGAGAAAAATTGATAGAAGTCGGCGCCTATCGACCTAAGTGGCAACTGGAAACTGAATATACACAAAGTGATCAACGGCTGTTTTGGTTAGCTCGCGGTCTAACATTATGCTAGAGTACATAGGGCGATACGGACGTAATACCGACCACATTACCCCATAAATCATGTGCTGAAGGTCTGTAAAATTTATGGTCACTTACACCATATTCCCTATACGTCACTTGGCGTGACAGGGGCACTTTACTTTTTTCTTTACAATGGCGAGGGTAGAAACGAACTATTCTAGCTCCGCCTTCTACTGACTTCTAAAGGTTCTGCATCATAGTCCACTTCATAGAGGCAAGGCACTTCACATTACCACAGTTGAAGCTGTCAGAGATTCATAGCTGATAATTTGTGCCAGAAGCGGTAAACCAAAACAATACAGATCATACTCCACCTCTTCGCGGTGCCTCTAGTAACAAACAGACTAACCAGTTTATTATGGGCAAGTGAGTAAGGCTCGAAGAAGGAAGATAACTCTCACAAATGTCGTGTTGAAGTTGTATTGATCCGAATGGTGTTATTAAACAACACAACACATATATGCCCACCTAATGTTCTTTTCTTTTTATGCGTTCGCCCAGCTTTCACCTCTGGCGAAGTCAAAAGAGAGTAGGAACTGAATTTTGCGTGTTAATCCATTTTTCCCTGGCAGCCGTGTGCACAGGGGTCCCTCGGAGGTACTCATATTTTTTTCCGTCCATGAGTAATTGACGTTTCAAGCCGGGCCTCGCTGCTGAGACCAGGGGTGGTTACCGCAGAGAGAAATCATAAATAAAAATCCCAACTGGTGCAGCTCGGATTTTAACCCACAACCTCTGTGTCTCGAGGTCGGTGTCTTGCCTCGAGACCAACCAGTCCCCAATGGTGGAATTAAACAACACAACACATCTATGCCTACCTAATGTTCTTTAAGGACTGGTGACGAAAGGGAATATCCACCCCTTTAGTATCATCAGGCGAATGCCAGAAATAAGGAAGAAATCTGGTCCGTTTCGATGTTTAGCGAGCTTGTAAGTCAGAATGCAAAAGAAGAATGCCACATATACCTCCTTGGGCCGATTCTGCTCTGTGTCGCCAAGAAACTAGTGGGCCAAAAGATTTGCTCAACAGGGCCGGAACTTCTGATGATCAGGTTGCCTTATTCTATAGTTTCATACTTATTTGCTATTACTCAAGCTGATTATGTCCTTTCATGAAGACATGAATGATAAAAACCACTTTGATGGGAGTTCATCAGAGAGTTTCAAAGTCAACAACGGAGTGAAACAGGGATGTGTCCTCGCCCCCACCCTTTTTGGTATATTTTTTGCTGCCCTCCTAAATTACGCCTTCGAAAACAGCTCAGGAGATATTTACATTCGCACAAGATCAGATAGCTTACTGTTCAACTTAGCACGACTAAGAGCGAAAATCAAAACAAATGTTGCCCTACTTAAAGAACTTTTATTTGCTGACGATGCAGCCCTAGCCGCTCATAGCGAAGCCACCCTACAATCGTTGTTCAACAACCTGGACAAAGCATGCGACCTTTTTTCACTGTCAATTAATGTTCAGAAAACAGTAATACTAAGTCAAAGCGACATCAAACCTCTATTAAGCACTCTAAAAGATTGTCCACTAGAATCAGTTCAGAAATTTACATATCTTGGATCCACAATTACGCAAACCATTTCTCTTGATGATGAAATAAACAGTCGAATTTGTAAGGCAGCTACGACCTTCGGCAAACTCACAGAAAGGGCCAGGAACAACAAGAAACTAACACTGAAGACTAAACTCTTAATATATCAAACATGTGTGCTTAGCACACTATTACATGGATCTGAAACCTGGACAACATACTAAAACCAGGAAAAAAGACTAAATGTCTTCCACATGCGATGTCTGCGCAAAATAATGCACATCAAATGGCAGGACAAAATAACCAACTTAACTGTCCTGCAACGTGCTGAGATCCCAACAATCATGTCGATGCTCAGATGTCGAAGACTAAAATGGCTGGGGCATGTCCAGCGAATGGAAGAAAAGCGCATTCCCAGGCAAATACTATATGGTGAACTAATACACGGAAAAAGACAAATCGGCAGACCTTAACTACAATATAGAGATATCTGTAAATCATCTCTGAAAGACTTCTCCATATGTGAAATGGCCGGTAACATCTGGCAAGTGATCGCACATCATGGAGAGCATGTATAAGGAACGGTATAACATCATTTGAGACTGTGCTAAGAGAAAACGTAGAAGAGAAAAGACTCATAAAAAAGGATGGAAAACCTGTGGACCAGTGGGCTTGATTTGTTCATTATGTGACCGCGTGTGTTTCTCAAACATTGGTAGAATTAGCCACGAGAGAAGCTGTTCGACAAAAACATAACCTAAAAAAATACACAATAATATCCACTAGACCGTCTGACAAGACGAAAAGGGCCATATATATGCTACGACTCATGACTGAAGTAAAATTGTATATTAATCCGATCACTCCATTCTTACCCCCCTCCCACTCTCACACATTCTCTCTCACACTCGCACTCATCCTCTCAATCTCTCATACACACTCTCACTCTCGTTTAATTTACCTCACTCTCTCACACTCTCTCACTCTTTCTCCTTCTCTCTTTCCCTCATTCTCTCTCACACGCTCTCACTCTCTCTCTCACTTTCCCTCATTCTCTCTAACACACACTCTCTCTCTCTATCTGACTCTCGCATTCTTTCCCCTCTCACTATCTCACACTCTCTATCACTCACCCCTCTCACTCTGTATCTCTAACTCTTTCTCTTACTCTCAGTCTTTCACTCTCACTATTTCTCTCTTTCGCCAAAACTACTGTAATAACAAGCTTTCCTTAAATCATTATTATCCCATACATTGTAAATATTTTACACAATTACTTAGCAAAAGACATTTAAAAGATATAAAACACCGGCAAAGCTAATGTACATACAACCAAATAACAAAAATCGTAATAATTCAGCTTTGCTGGATAAGACCAGACTAAACAAACCAACGTTTATTTATGATTAACACAGATACAAATAGTTGAAATGGAAAATACGCAAGTGAAGTATATAATCTTAAGAAGATACAGTAAACATGGAAAATATATACAGTATAGAAGGATTATATACAGTATAGTGAGATTAATAAAGCTGATAGTCCAACGCACATTCGATTTGAAAAATGTAGCAATATATAAAGTTATATAGTCGTGCAGGCTTCAGGCAGGGAGATACGATAAAGTAGACAATGTCTGCAGACAGGCAGAGAAGGAAACAGGATAAGATGGACATATATTTACAGATGACATGAAAGACAAGAAAGAGAGAGAGAGAGATGTCTAGACTAACTGGTGTCAGTCATGGAAAACAAGACTCATTTATGTAGAGTATTTTACAAACAGCAATAAGCACAGAAGGAGGGAGGGGGAGATAATAAGGTATAAAATTCTATAGACATTAGAGAATGCGAATGCAGAGACGGGGAGAAAGAGAGCAAGAGAATAAAGTACATTATTGTACATAAATTAGAGAATGCAGACGCAGAGATGGGGAGAAAGAGAACAAGAGAATAAAGTACATTATTGTACATAAATTAGAGAATGCAGACGCAGAGATGGGGAGAAAGAGAACAAGATAATAAAGTACATTATTGTACATAAATTAGAGAATGCAGACGCAGAGATGGGGAGAAAGAGAGAGAGAGAAAGAGAGAGAGAGAAAGAGAGAGAGAGAGAGAGAGAGAGAGAATAAGGTATACAATTCTACAGACATTAGAGAATGCGAAGGCAGAGACGGGGAGAGAGTGAGTGGGAGAATAAACTACATTATTCTACATACATTTGATAATGCAAACGAAGAGTGGGGGAGAAAGAGAGTGAGAAAACTAAAGAGAGAGAGAGAGAGAGAAAATGAAAGAGAAATAATAAGGTACACAATTCTACAGTCAGTAGAGAATGTGAACGCCGAGAAGGAGAGAAAGAGAGAGAGAGAGAGAGAGAGAGAGAGAGAGAGAGAGAGATCGACAGAGGATCAGATATATAATTCTACAAACAGTAGAGAAAAAAAAAAAGAAGAGAGAGAGAGACTTACAGACATCAATCATGAAATACACACAAGCTCAAAGTGATGTACACAGACTTATAGACAGACAAAGCTTTCAACACAACAGCTATCAAACTAATGAGTTGAAGAACAATGAAAGTGAACAAGCTCCATTTCCGAATTCATCTCTAGCCTGGATTTGGATTTTAGACCGGCATTTCGTTCTCCTGTCTTTTCCCAATCCTCTTATTGTCCATTTATCCAGATTGTGTCGGATCGGATAAAAAGTTAAAACAAGGATAATAAAATTCCCATGTGAATCTCCAGTCCATGTTTTTGTAATCCATGTTTTCATTACTAAAAAAGTAAATGTTACAAATAGAAGTAACTATCAGAGGCGTCGCTTCACAGAAGAATATAGCAAGGGCGTCACCCGTTGAAGATTATATTTAGAGTTGGTAACCTTCAGAAACCTTCAGAAGAGACTTTTACAGGCGTTGTTCGTAGACGAATTTATCAGAGACGTCGCTAAATAAAATAGTCATTGAAGAATTTGTCCCTAAGAGTAACTATTAGGCACTCCAAGTGTAGAAGTAACTATTGGGTACTCTAAGGGTAGAAGTAACTATTGGGTACTCTAAGGGTAGAAGTAACTATTGGGTACTCCAAGGGTAGAAGGTATTATTGGGTACTGTAAGGGTAGAAGCAACTATTTGGTACTCCAAGGGTAGAAGTAACTATTGGGTACTCCAAGGGTAGAAGTAACTATTGGGTACTCTAAGGGTAGAAGTAACTATTAGGTACTCCAAGGGTAGAAGTAACTATTGGGTACTCCAAGGGTAGAAGTAACTATTAGGTACTCCAAGGGTAGAAGTAACTATTTGGTACTCCAAGGGTAGAAGTAACTATTGGGTACTCCAAGGGTAGAAGTAACTATTGGGTACTCCAAGGGTAAAAGTAACTGTTTGGTACTCCAAGGGTAGAAGTAACTATTAGGTACTCCAAGGGTAGAAGTAACTATTGGGTACTCCAAGGGAAGAAGTAACTATTGGGTGCTCTAAGGGTAGACGTAACTATTTGGTACTACAAGGGTAGAAGTAACTATTGGGTACTCTAAGGGTAAAAGTTAGTAAAGTACCCCCGTCACGCCAAGTGGCGTATAGGGAAATATGGTGTTAGTGACCCTATATTTTACAGACCTTCAGCACAAGATTTTTGGGGTAAAGTGGTCAGTATTACGCCCGCGCTGCTTTACTTTCCCAGAAAAAAATCCGGTACCCATTTAAGGCTGGGTGAGCCCGAAAGCCGTCGGTTGGATCGAACCCTACCCCTTGTCCGTGGTAGTCCAGTTCACTAACCACTGAGCTATCGCGGCTCCCTACTCCAAGGGTAGAAGTAACTATTGGGTACTCTAAGGGTAGAAGTAACTATTGGGTGCTCTAATGGTAGACGTAACTATTTGGTACTACAAGGGTAGAAGTAACTATTGGGTACTCTAAGGGTAAAAGTTAGTAAAGTACCCCCGTCACGCCAAGTGGCGTATAGGGAAATATGGTGTTAGTGACCCTATATTTTACAGACCTTCAGCACAAGATTTTTGGGGTAAAGTGGTCAGTATTACGACCGCGCTGCTTTACTTTCCCAGAAAAAAATCGGTACCCATTTAAGGCTGGGTGAACCCGGAAGCCGTCGGTTGGATCGAACCCTACCCCTTGTCCGTGGTAGTCCAGTTCACTAACCACTGAGCTATCGCGGCTCCCTACTCCAAGGGTAGAAGTAACTATTGGGTACTCTAAGGGTAGAAGTAACTATTGGGTACTCTAAGGGTAGAAGTAACTATTGGGTACTCTAAGGGTAGAAGTAACTATTGGGTACTCCAAGGGTAGAAGTAACTATTGGGTACTATAAGGGTAGAAGTAACTATTAGGTACTCCAAGGGTAGAAGTAACCACTGCTCGATACATCCGACTTTAGCATGTCATTTTTGGGCACATGGTTGCCTTCTGTCTTCGATTCCTACTCGCTTGGCCAGGCTGATGTGGCTTTTCTCAGGAGCACAATTGGGAGTTGTGGGAGGGTGGGGGGGGGGGGTGTGGAGAAGTACTTGAATTAGTTTTGTCATTCACCGAACCTGATGCATACAGAGTCAGCTGTGAGTCTCTAACTGCTCTCAATGGCGCCACATTTAAAAGCATCCGGAGGAGTCTCCTCGGAAATAACTTTCAGTGACGCCTCATATAGGAATAACTATCAGAAGCGACATCCTCTCGGAAATAGCTATCAGAGTCGCCACGCTTACAATTATCGGCGGGGGGGGGGGGGGGGGGATGCTTCAGAATAAAAAGAAATGGTTGGCGTCGTCCTTGAATGCGAATTTTAGAGACATAATTTATGGAAAGAAGTTTTAGAGACATTACCCGTACATGAGACTTTAAGTGATGTCATCTGTAGAAAAGACTTTTAGTGATATCATCTGTAAAAAAGACTTTTAGTTATGTTATCTGTAAAAAAGACTAAGTGATGTCATCTGTAAAAAAGACCAAGTGATGTCATCTGTAGAAAAGACTTTAAGTGATGTCATCTGTAGAAAAGACTAAGTGATGTCATCTGTAGAAAAGACTTTAAGTGATGTCATCTGTAAAAAAGACTTTAAGTGATGTCATCTGTAAAAAAGACAAAGTGATGTCATCTGTAGAAAAGACTTTAAGTGATGTCATCTGTAAAAAAGACTTTAAGTGATGATATCTGTAGAAAAGACTTTTAGTGATGTCATCTGTAAAAAAGACTTTAAGTGATGTCATCTGTAAAAAAGACTTTAAGTGATGTCATCTGTAAAAAAGACTTTAAGTGATGTCATCTGTAAAAAAAGACTAAGTGATGTCATCTGTAGAAAAGACTTTTAGTGATGTCATCTGTAGAAAAGACTTTAATTGGTGTCATCTGTAGAAAAGACTTTAAGTGATGTCATCTGTAAAAAAGACAATGTGATGTCATCTGTAGAAAAGACTTTAAGTGATGTCATCTGTAAAAAAGACTAAGTGATGTCATCTATAGAAAATATTTTTAGTGATGTCATCTGTAAAAATAACTTTTCTTTAAGTGATGTCATCTGTAGAAAAGACTAAGTGATGTCATCTGTAGAAAAGACTTTTAGTGATGTCATCTGTAGAAAAGACTAAGTGATGTCATCTGTAAAAAAGACTAAGTAATGTCATCTGTAGAAAAGACTTTTAGTGATGTCATCTGTAAAAAGACTTTAAGTAATGTCATCTGTAAAAAAGACCAAGTGATGTCATCTGTAGAAAAGACTTTTAGTGATGTCATCTGTAAAAAAGACTAAGTGATGTCATCTGTAAAAAAGACTAAGTAATGTCATCTGTAGTAAAGACTTTTAGTGATGTCATCTGTAAAAAAGACTTTAAGTGATGTCATCTGTAAAAAAAGACTAAGTGATGTCATCTGTAGAAAAGACTTTAATTGGTGTCATCTGTAGAAAAGACTTTAAGTGATCTCATCTGTAAAAAAGACAAATTGATGTCATCTGTAGAAAAGACTTTAAGTGATCTCATCTGTAAAAAAGACAAATTGATGTCATCTGTAGAAAAGACTAAGTGATGTCATCTGTAAAAAAGACTAAGTAATGTCATCTGTAGAAAAGACTTTTAGTGATGTCATCTGTAAAAAGACTTTAAGTAATGTCATCTGTAAAAAAGACCAAGTGATGTCATCTGTAGAAAAGACTTTTAGTGATGTCATCTGTAAAAAAGACTAAGTGATGTCATCTGTAAAAAAGACTAAGTAATGTCATCTGTAGTAAAGACTTTTAGTGATGTCATCTGTAAAAAAGACTTTAAGTGATGTCATCTGTACAAAAGACTAAGTGATGTCATCTGTAGAAAAGACTTTAAGTGATGTCATCTGTAGAAAAGACTTTAAGTGATGTCATCTGTAAGAAAGACTTTAAGTGATGATATCTGTAGAAAAGACTTTAAGTGATGTCATCTGTAAAAAAGACTTTAAGTGATGTCATCTGTAAAAAAGACTTTAAGTGATGTCATCTGTAAAAAAGACAATGTGATGTCATCTGTAGAAAAGACTTTAAGTGATGTCATCTGTAAAAAAAAGACTTTAAGTGATGTCATCTGTAGAAAAGACTTTTAGTGATGTCATCTGTAAAAAAAAGACTTTAAGTGATGTCATTTGTAAAAAAGACTTTAAGTGATGTCATCTGTAAAAAAGACTAAGTGATGTCATATGTAGAAAAGACTTTAAGTGATGTCATCTGTAAAAAAGACTAAGTGATGTCATCTATAGAAAATATTTTTAGTGATGTCATCTGTAAAAATAGCTTTTCTTTAAGTTATGTCATCTGTAGAAAAGACTAAGTGATGTCATCTGTAGAAAAGACTTTTAGTGATGTCATCTGTAGAAAAGACTAAGTGATGTCATCTGTAAAAAAGACTAAGTAATGTCATCTGTAGAAAAGACTTTTAGTGATGTCATCTGTAAAAAGACTTTAAGTAATGTCATCTGTAAAAAAGACCAAGTGATGCCATCTGTAGAAAAGACTTTTAGTGATGTCATCTGTAAAAAAGACTAAGTGATGTCATCTGTAAAAAAGACTAAGTAATGTCATCTGTAGTAAAGACTTTTAGTGATGTCATCTGTAAAAAAGACTTTAAGTGATGTCATCTGTAAAAAAAAGACTAAGTGATGTCATCTGTAGAAAAGACTTTAATTGGTGTCATCTGTAGAAAAGACTTTAAGTGATCTCATCTGTAAAAAAGACAAATTGATGTCATCTGTAGAAAAGACTTTAAGTGATGTCATCTGTAGAAAAGACTAAGTGATGTCATCTGTAGAAAAGACTTTAATTGATGTCATCTGTAAAAAAGACTTTAAGTGATGTCATCTGTAAAAAGTCTAAGTGATGTCATCTGTAGAAAAGACTAAGTGATGTCATCTGTAGAAAAGACTGTCATCTGAAAAGACTTTAAGTGATGTCATCTGTAAAAAAGACAAAGTGATGTCATCTGTAGAAAAGACTTTAAGTGATGTCATCTGTAAGAAAGACTTTAAGTGATGATATCTGTAGAAAAGACTTTTAGTGATGTCATCTGTAAAAAAGACTTTAAGTGATGTCATCTGTAAAAAAGACTTTAAGTGATGTCATCTGTAAAAAAGACTTTAAGTGATGTCATCTGTAAAAAAGACAATGTGATGTCATCTGTAGAAAAGACTTTAAGTGATGTCATCTGTAAAAAAAGACTTTAAGTGATGTCATCTGTAGAAAAGACTTTTAGTGATGTCATCTGTAAAAAAAAGACTTTAAGTGATGTCATTTGTAAAAAAGACTTTAAGTGATGTCATCTGTAAAAAAGACTAAGTGATGTCATATGTAGAAAAGACTTTAAGTGATGTCATCTGTAAAAAAGACTAAGTGATGTCATCTATAGAAAATATTTTTAGTGATGTCATCTGTAAAAATAACTTTTCTTTAAGTGATGTCATCTGTAGAAAAGACTAAGTGATGTCATCTGCAGAAAAGACTTTTAGTGATGTCATCTGTAGAAAAGACTAAGTGATGTCATCTGTAAAAAAGACTAAGTAATGTCATCTGTAGAAAAGACTTTTAGTGATGTCATCTGTAAAAAGACTTTAAGTAATGTCATCTGTAAAAAAGACCAAGTGATGTCATCTGTAGAAAAGACTTTTAGTGATGTCATCTGTAAAAAAGACTAAGTGATGTCATCTGTAAAAAAGACTAAGTAATGTCATCTGTAGTAAAGACTTTTAGTGATGTCATCTGTAAAAAAGACTTTAAGTGATGTCATCTGTAAAAAAGACTAAGTGATGTCATCTGTAGAAAAGACAAAGTGATGTCATCTGTAGAAAAGACTTTAAGTGATGTCATCTGTAAAAAAGACTTTAAGTGATGTCATCTGTAAAAAAGACTAAGTGATGTCATCTGTAGAAAAGACTAAGTGATGTCATCTGTAGAAAAGACTTTAAGTGATGTCATATGTAGAAAAGACTTTAAGTGATATCATCTGTAGAAGAAACTTTATGTGACGTCATATATAGGTAAGATTTAAGTGAAGTCATTTGTAGAAGAAAATATGTGACGTCATCTGAAGAAAAGATTTTAAGTGACGTCATTTGTAGAAGAGACTTCAAGTGGCGTCATTTTTAGAAATGACTTTAAGTGACGTAATCTGTAGAAGCGACTTAAAGTGACGTCACTTGGAGAAGCGACTGATCATCCTCATTGCTCATCTGACAACTATAAAATAGACTAAATGACGTCACCTAGAAGAAACACAAAGTGATGTCACCCTCAAAAGAGGCGTTAATTGATGTCACGTATAGAAGGTATTTTCTTTTGAGGCATTGTTTGTAGAAGCATGTATCAGAAGCGTAAAAAAAGGTGTCGCGATGTATGTGTCTTATAGACAATAAAATATGTATCACGACCGCAGAAGAGACAAGAAACAGTGAGAGATAAAAGTAGCTGTCGCATTTTAAGGCATATAATGTATACACAAAAGAATAAATAAAAGTATCTTAAGAGAACTTAATAAAAAATTGACTGCCGAATTTATTTAAACAAAGAAAATTAATTAATCTTTCAAATATCAGACGTCATAATGGAAGAACAATAATCGAGAATCATCATCATCATCATCGAGTGCCTTCTCCGCAACGAAGGTTGGCTACCATGGCTCGCCATTCTGCTCTGTCTCTTGCTTTTATGATGCAGGTTGTCATAGGCTGATTTGTCCATCTTTTGATGGTTACTCGTCCATGTTAGTCTTGGTCTGCCTCTGCCTATTTTACCTTGTATTTTTCCTTCCAATATTATTTTTAGTAGGCTGTTGTGTCTTTTAACATGCCCCAAAAATGTCATTTGTCTTGTCTTAATTGTATTTAGTAGTTCTCTTTTTAGTTTCAGTTGTTTTAAAATTTCATCGTTTGTTATCTTTTGTTTCCATCCAATTCTACCTATTCTTCTATAAATCCACATTTCAAAGGCTTCAATTTTCTGCTCTGTTTTCTTGTCTAATGTCCATGTTTCTGCACCATACAGGAATATTGAGAAGATGTAACATTTTGCCATTCTTAGTTTCAACCCTGTTGATATTTGTTTTGCTGTTAGTATATTTTTTCATGGCATTAAAATTACTTTTTGCCATACCTATTCTTTTGTTTATTTCAATTTTGCCATTTCCATCACTGGTTATAGTATGTCCCAGGTAGTTGTAGCTCTGGACTGTCTCCAGATGTATTCCCTCAACTGTGATATTTAATTGTAGTTTTTGAGAATTTTCTTTGTTTATGATCATAGTTTTAGTCTTTTTGATATTCATATCTAGTCCATATTTTTTGCTTGTTACATTTATCACATTAAGCAATTGTTGTAGGTCTTTATGATTTTCTGCTAGCAGAACAGTATCATCAGCATATCTCAGGTTATTGATTATCGAGAATAAAGTTCTGAAAAAGTAAAGAAATGGTACAGCGTAGAAGATGATGAGACCAGGACTTTAAGGGCTCCCTAGGGACAGTATTCAGTGAGACAGACAACACAGGCAGACAACACAGGCAGACAACACAGGCAGACAACACAGGCAGACAACATAGCCAGAGAACGAAAAGAAATTAGGCTGGCAGCTGAATGAGTGATGCTCGATTCATGTGATGATATAGACAATGTCTACATTTCTGGACATGTCCCAAGAAATGGAATATGAGATAAAGTTTGATCAAATAAACAAACTCATGGGGGAATAATGCGAGAACATGTATCTCCCTGTCCGTCAGACTGTCTACCTATCTAATTATTCATCTAATCCACCTATCCAATCTAACTATCTATCCGCCTGTCTATTCATCCGTCATTTTGCCTGTCTGTTTGTCTTTTTGACTGTTGCCTATATAGTTATTCACTATCTATCTATCTATCTATCTATCTATCTATCTATCTATCTATCTATCTATCTATCTATCTATCTATCTATCTATCTATCTATCTATCTATCTATCTATCTATCTATCTATCTATCTATCTATCTATCTATCTATCTATCTATCTATCTATCTATCTATCTATCTATCTATCTATCTATCTATCTATCTATCTATCTATCTATCTATCTATCTATCTATCTATCTATCTATCTAATCTGTCTGTCTGTCTGTCTATCTGCCTATCTGCCTATCTGTCTATATGTCTGCCTGTCTGTGACGTCCGTCCGTCCGTATATCCGTGCGTCTATATGCCTGCCTGTCTATCTATTTATCTATCCATCTCTCCACCATTATGTTTATCTGTCCCGTTATCTACATGTCATTTCTAATAAATCCATATATCTAACCACCCTGTGTTCTTCCTCGATGTCATCACCTTCCCCACATCAATCATTCATGTACCCATTCCTTTTACACCGTATCGTCAGAGCTCACTAAACAAAGATCCAAGTCACACTCCGCCGTTAAAAATAATTCCTGACCAGTAAATCATTTCAGGGGAAGAGGTATGTTTATTACATTTATTTTTACAAGATTATGCATTACTGCCCACAGCCAACTAAGCAACCCAGAAAGTTATTGTCATTGACGACATCTTTCACGCATGTGTACATGTGTACAATTGGAAAACAGAAAAAAATGTCATAAAAAACGAGTCTTAGCAGGAGAAATACAGATATACAATTTATTCTCGAGTTGTGTTCGTAACACTATGCTATAGTCATGAGTACACATGTGATCGAAACACTATGCTATAGTCATGAGTACACATGTGATCGTAACACTATGCTATAGTCATGAGTACACATGTGATCGTAACACTATGCTATAGTCATGAGTACACATGTGATCGTAACACTATGCTATAGTCATGAGTACACATGTGATCGTAACACTATGCTATAGTTATGAGTACACATGCGTGAAAAACATCGTCAATGACAGCAGCTTTTTAGGTTGCTTAGTTGGCAGTGTAACGTAATGCATAGTCTGTTGTGGCAATGCGATATGT
Organism: Megaustenia siamemsis; assembly: GCA_032433765.1. Lineage (NCBI taxonomy): Eukaryota > Metazoa > Mollusca > Gastropoda > Stylommatophora > Ariophantidae > Megaustenia > Megaustenia siamemsis. The sequence continues at coordinate 55,703,414 of JAVIAB010000051.1, forward strand.
CGAGGAGTACGGGTTTGAACCTGTTTCTAGCTGTCTATTGTTCTTTATTTTTTTCTCTTGTTGATTATTTGTTATTGTTTTCTCTTGTTGATTATTTGTTATTTTTTTCTCTTGCTGATTATTTGTTATTTTTTTCTCTTGTTGATTATTTGTTATTTTTTTCTGTATTTGATTATTTGTTATTTTTTCCTCTTGTTGATTATTTGTTATTTTTTCCTCTTGTTGATTATTTGTTATTTTTTCCTCTTGTTGATTATTTGTTATTTTTTTCTGTTGTTGATTATTTGTTATTTTTTATCTTGTTGATTACTTGTTATTTTTTTATGTTGTTGATTATTTGTTATTTTTTATCTTGTTGATTATTTGTTATTTTTTTCTGTTGTTGATTATTTGTTATTTTTTTCTGTTGTTGATTATTTGTTATTTTTTTCTCTTGTTGATTATTTGCTATTTTTTTCTCGAGTGTTGTAAATATACCTCCTCCACGGAATTGATTCGCTGTTTTGTCGCCTCAGACGTTTCTGTGCATAATTCATTCATTGAGTGCCGTCTCCGCATCGAAGGTTGGCACCCATTCCACTCTGTCTCTTGCTTTCGTGGTGCAGGTTGTCATAGGCTAGTTTGTCCATCTTTTGATGCTACTCATCTATGTTAGCCTTGGTCTCCTCTGCCTCTTTTACTTAGTATTTTCCCTTCCAATATTACTTTTAGTAAGCTATTGTGTTGTTTAACATACCCCAAAAATCTCATTTCTTTTGTTTGAATTGTATTTAGTGGTTCTCTTTTCATTTTTATTTGTTTTAAGACTTCATCGATTGATTTCTTTCTTCCCATTCAATTCTTCGTATTCTTCTATAAATTCACAATTTTAAAGGCCTCAATTTTCTGTTCTGTTTTGTTGTCTAATTTCTAGATTATAGAATTCTACTGAATTGTCTAATTCTGTTTTCTAATGTCCATGTTGTTGCACCATACAGGAATGTTGAGAATATATAACATTTTGCTTTTTTTAGTTTTAACCCTGGTGTTATTTGTTTGTATGTTAGTATATTTTTCATGGCATTAAAACTACTTTTTGCCATTCCAATTATTTTTTTTTAATTGTACATTTTCCATCACTGGTTATAGTATGTCCAAGGTAGTTGTAGCTCTAGACGGTCTCCAGGTTTATTCCTTCAACTTTGATATCCACTTGTAGGTTTTGAGTATTATCTTTGTTTATTATCATAGTTTTAGTCTTTTTGATATTCACATTGGTGAACTAACACACGGAAAAAGACAAATCGGCAGACCTAAACTACCATATAGAGATATCTGTAAATCATTTCTAAATTATTTCTAAATTTGTGAAAATGACTGGGAACATCTATCACGTGATCGCACATTATGGAGAGCATGTATAAGGAACGGTATAATATCATTTTAGACTGTGCTTAGTCAAAACTTAGAAGAGAAAAGACTCTTGAAAATGGTTGGAAAACCCTGTGGATCAGTGGGCCTGACTTGTTCATTCTGTGGCCGTTTGTGTTTCTCAAACATTGGTAGAATTAGCTACGAGAGAAGCTGTTAGACAAAAACAAAACGTCAAAAAAATACTCAATAGCCTCCACTAGACGCGTCTGACGAGACGAAAAGGGCCATATATTCACATTTAATCCATATTTTTTGCTTGTCATGTTTGTTTCATTAATTAATTGTTGTAGATCGTTAGGATTTTTTATAGTAATACATTATCATCAGCATATCTTAAGTTATTGATTATTCTTTCCATTACGTTCATAATAATATTCATTTATTATTATTTGTCACTAATGCCTAACCATTTCGCTACTGACACTCACAATAAGCTACTACTACAAATACTAGCAATACAACCATAACCACCTCTTCAGCTGTATTACTACCATGAATGCAATAACAACAACTACTACCACTGTTACCACTAACAAAACTACTTCTACTATTTCAACTAATAACAATAATAGTAACAACTCTGGCACTGCACGGCCTGTAATTACACTTCCAGGTGCAAACTTCAAACATCTGATTAGCAGGAACTCCGGTCCAGCTACAAACCGAATAGCCCCAGGGGGCGCAACACTCAATAAATCAAGCCCTGACTCGGTCTGCACAGGGGCGCCCTGTCACCCAATCCGGCATATGGTCCGGTATTGTTCTCACCTCGCGCGCCTCCGCCGCGGCAGAGACACTAGAACAGAGGGCGTGTGTGAAAGATTGTTGTCGATGGCTGTACCACAATGATGTTAATAAATGAGATGGTCGCTGACGATTATGGTTCAGGTGCTGGGTACTGGTGTATAGAAGCAGATGGGCGAAATCATGAACTACGCAGAAAACAAGAGGCGAGTTTTCTCTTTGGGTTGTCCGCATGCCAAGAATTCAAAACTTGGTAAACTATGAGAACTGAAGAAGTTTTACCAAAAAATAAATAAACCTCATCTGGATATGAAAAAAAAATAGAAAAAAGGTATGGTAAAAGCTTTACGTGATTGACAGACGACACAGATTTGAACGACGTTTCGGCTCAATAGGCCTTCAGCAGGAACACATAAACAACACGCACACACTGATATGTAAGTAAATAAAACTACTCCTACATAACTAGCTAGTAACTAAACATCCAAAACAAAATAATCGAAACTGGTTAAAGAAAAGAAAAATGACTTCCATGTGCGTGTTGTTTGTTTGTTCCTGCTGAAGGCCTATTGAGCCGAAACGAAATTCAAATCTGTGTCGTCTACCAATCAAGTAAAACCTTTACCATACCATTTTTTTTTCTAGTTTTTTTTTAAATTCTTCCTCATATTTAGCTTTACTGCAGCTTCGTATTTTTATGCATTAATTTGCATTTCCTTGCCTTAACCGCTCATTTGGATTTACAGCGTTATCGAGCATTAAACCTGCTGGCATACGTGATCATGACTCTCCATAACTCTAATGTACTTATTCACTACCTTTACATCATTTTCCCATCATTGGTGTCTGCCGGTGGGGTTGGGAGGGTAATTATAGGACCAGAGAATAAAGGCCGCTTGCCCAATGCAGTCGTCGCGTGGTATTCGGGTCTGAGTTTTTAATTTCATTTTCGACAGAAAAAAACATTTGACTCTACCTTGATTCGACCCCGCCTTCTCCTGGTCTCCACAGTCTACTCTACAGTCTACTCTACAGTCTACTCTATAGTCTACTCTACAGTACACTCTATAGTCTACTCTGCAGTCTACTCTACAGTATACTCTATAGTATACTCTACAGTCTACTCTACAGTATACTCTACAGTCTATTCTACAGTCTACTCTACAGTCTAGTCTACAGTCTACTCTACAGTCTACTCTATAGTCTACTCTACAGTCTACTCTACAGTATACTCTACAGTCTACTCTACAGTATACTCTACAGTCTACTCTACAGTCTACTCTATAGTCTACTCTACAGTATACTCTATAGTATACTCTACAGTATACTCTACAGTCTACTCTACAGTCTACTCTACAGTCTAGTCTACAGTCTACTCTACAGTCTACTCTACAGTCTACTCTACAGTCTGCTCTACAGTATACTCTACAGTCTACTCTACAGTCTACTCTACAGTATACTCTACAGTCTACTCTACAGTCTACTCTACAGTCTACTCTACAGTCTACTCTACAGTCTAGTCTACAGTCTACTCTACAGTCTACTCTATAGTCTAGTCTACAGTCTACTCTACAGTCTACTCTATAGTCTACTCTACAGTCTACTCTACAGTCTACTCTACAGTCTAGTCTACAGTTTACTCTACAGTCTACTCTACAGTCTAGTCTACAGTCTAGTCTACAGTCTACTCTACAGTCTACTCTATAGTCTACTCCGCAGTCTTGGTGTTATTTCCAAACACGCCATTCTCATTCTCTTGATCTATCTGATTTCTTTTATCCCTCCGTTTGTTCCTCTGTTTTCTCCTTCCTTCTACTTTCCCACAAATATATTTCAGCTGTTCCACGTTTATTCTATCTATCTATCTATCTATCTATTGTCCTTCCGAGCCGAAGACGGCACATAGGGCAGAACCACAATCTCAAATACAGAAACCTTGCGTGCCAAAATGGCACATATTGCGGAGATCACTGCTTCTAAAATCTATGGCTCTGTTTCCATAACAACACTTTTTACAATGACAGCTTGTCAAGCCATCGATCCACCTCCTTAGTCGCCTCTTACGACATGCCTGGAAGGTCACAGTGTCACTATTCTTTACTTCCTTCATAAAGAAGCCCCGGAAACACACGGGAACCATGTTTATTACATGTCAGAAAATGAAGACTGTTGCCACCTGTTGTTGATAATCAGTTTTTTTTTTTTTTTTGCATTCGCATAATTTAGAACGTTCTTGTTAATTTGTTACGCCGGCCAATGTATTCCCAACATTCTTTTGTAAAAAATCATGTGTGTGTGGCGTCCAACAGTTGTTCATATCCTTTATTCGATTGTCCAGTATTTACTGCTATATATTAGCAATGGCTCTGCATAAAACTAACGAACACTCGCTGTCTTATTTTCATTGACAACAACTGATAGTGTCATTTATAAAGTGCCCTTTAGGATGCTACTTCTCTGTGACCTATTTTGCACCTCCTCTCTGATGCACATCTACCAGCTGAAGCTGTTATCTTGTGAGGGCTGGACACACACATAAGTGAAGTAACGATTTCATCTGTAGTGACACAAAGTTGTAGGGTAACATGAGCACCGATGTGAGCTGGTACTGCGTTTGGTAATAGCGAAGATGTGTGTCAAATCGCTTTCAGGAACAATCTCTTCATTTTCTTTAAAAGAGGCTAACCAAAGTCACCAATCAGCTCGAGGGGGAGTGGCGCAACTACTGAGGTGGTATAAAAAAAATCCATCGAAAAAAAAATCGTTACCTCATGACTCCATCATTTACGCGGATGGTTCTGTACGCCTCTGGACAGCGCACTGTGGTTGGGGTTTTGTGACGTACCGGCATGGCAGAGAGGTGTATAAGGAATCTGGCTAGTGAAGCTTTACTGCTTTACGGTGTCCAGCATGAGAATGGAGATAGAAGCAGCAACAGTGGTGATAACATGCGAATCAATTCAGAGGAAGAGGTTTGTTTACAGCACTCGGAAAAAATGACAAATAATCAACAGAAAAAACAACAAGGAACAATATATGGACAGAAGCAGGATCGAACCCGTACTTAGTGGCACAGCGTCTTGCCACGAAAAGCCAACAGCTGGGTGGTAGTGTTCCCTAGGAAAGGGCACTTGTTTCGTGGCAAGGTTCGATCCTGCTTCGGTCCATATATCTCTCTTTGTTTTTTTTCTGTTGTTGATTATTTGTCATTTTTTCCGAATGCTGTAAACATACCTCTTCCTCCGAATTGATTCGCTGATTATCGCCTCGGAAATGTCCCTCTATGATAATATTCATTTATTATAATTTGTCTCCCGTGATAACATGGTCCATTTTTCGGGCACATCATGAGAAGAGGAAAATTGGAATACTTGGTTACAACTGGCAAAATAAAAGGAAAGAGAGATCGCGGACGTCAAAGAGGGAAAATACTGGATAGCTTGGTGTCATGGCATGGAAAACAGTCAACAACAGAACTGATACGATGCACTGTAGATAGAAGATTGTGGAGGGACATGATCGCCTACACCAACCGGCAGGGTACATGATGATGATGATGATGATGATGATGATGATGATGATAACATGGTTGGTTGCACAGAACATGGAACACGCAATCTTCTTGAAGACACAAGCTTGCCAGACAGTATCCGCCGCAGGAATAATTGTAACTCTTGGATGGCTCTACAGTGAGCGCGCCAACCTAGTGAAACTGTCAAGGGCGTGCTATTGGAATCGGGAATATAATAGTTGATAAGCTCTCTGGCATTGAGTGCGGCATTAACTGGTCAAAGACGTCATCGCCAAGTTTGCTCTTCATTCCTTTAAGAGAAAGAGATGAGAATGGATGGGACAGTAATGTTATACATTGAAAGACTAAGACGTCTAATGATGGAAAAGAGGTCCGGTTAGTCTGGAGTGCTCAGGGAAAAACAGATATACCAACAAACAATACCTTACAGGAACAGTCACTCTGTACGCTTCAAGAAATGTTGGGGTGGGTGGTTGAAGTCATTTAGGAATGCCCCGACTGCAATGAAACTGATTCCATGACAATAGAATAGAATAGACTAGAATAGAATAGACTAGAATAGAATAGACTAGAATAGAATAGACTAGAATAGAATAGAATAGAATAGAATAGAATAGAATAGAATAGAATACTTTCAAACGTTACTACTTTCTTGGATACACACCTAGCACCAACGAATGTGTGATATGTGTCACCTACTATAGTCCAGACAGATTAATTTGCGCCATGTAAAGACGTTTCACAGAAGTCCATAAATAATACAGAAAAAGGAAGGGGGAGGGGTTTGAGCCAGAAACTATGTGTTACAGAATACGAATATATAGCGAGATTGGATAAACTGAAGTGTAGATCCAAACGTCTACAAAAACAAACATAACAGATTATAGACCTTAAAAGTTCAACATAAGTGAATTAAATTCGTAATAGTATGCGTGAGTGAACGCTGTAGCCCTACAGGAACTTTTGTGATTTTTGTTTGTTGAAGACCTCATAGACCGAAACGTTGGTATGTAAAGCCTCGTCGTATATCCACAAAGCTGTTGCCTTCTACATTAACACCAGCTTTGCTGAGGCTCATCATGATTGTATGTGCTTTGTGTGCAAATTCCTATCCAGTTTATGAAGAAACAACCTTTCCTCTGGAAAATGAACTCACACACTCCAACAGGCACTTTATTCTTTGTTGCTCGCTCACTTTTAACTGATTGCTTTGCTCTATTTCCTACATTGTGCAATGTGATGAATTCCTCTTCAGTATGCAAGGGTTAGGAACCGTTCTGTCCAAACTTTAGTTCTTTACATTACCTTCTGTGAGGCAGCAGTTAAATGTAGTCAGAGTTGTCTCTCATTTGAAGGCAATTTTACCAGACTAACGAGTAGCCAACATATGTTGACAATACTGCATCACAAATCTTTCTCTCTCTCTCTCTCTCTCTCTCTCTCTCTCTCTCTCTCTCTCTCTCTCTCTCTCTCTCTTTCTTCTCTCATATTTTTTATATACATTTTTTTATATGCCAATGATATTGATATATTCTCTATTATTCTCTATTATTTTCTCTCATTCGTTGTCAAAATATTACGTTCTTTATTCCTTTCTTAATGTTTCTATTGCTTTCTCGTTTCAATTTTCACTCACTAACTCATTCTTTCACTCACGCACTCACTCGTTCTCTCTCTATCTTGCTCTTTCTCATACCTCCCTCCCTTCTCTCTCACATTGTTTTCTTTTCGTAACTCACTTCTCTATATTCCTTCCCCCTCGTGTTCTCACCACTCCCCCACCCCTCTTTTTCCTATTTTATGATCAGAACGAGAGGTCTGCATGTATTTTTATATTCTCTTGTGGACAGGCGCAATAAGATTACTTTGACTGGCAACTTATTTACATTAAAACACATTCTAAAATGTTAGCCACATTTCAATGGAAACATCAAAATCATCATCATCGAGTGCCATCTTCGCAAAGAAGGTTGGCTACCATGGAGCGCCATTCTGCTCTGTCTCTTGCTTTGACGGTGCAGGTTGTCATGTGCTAGTTTGTCCATCTTTTGATGTTACTCGTCCATGTTAGCCTTGGTCTGCCTCTACCTCTTTTACCTTGTATTTTCCCCTTCAGGATTACTTATAGTGGGCTGTTGTGTCTTTTAACATGGCCCAAAAATCGCATTTGCCTTGATTGAATTGTGTTTAGTAGTTCTCTTTTCATTTTTAGTTGTTTTAAGACTTCATCGTTTGTTTTCTTTTCCTTCCATCCAATTCTACCTATTCTTCTATATATCCACATTTCAAAGGCTTCAATTCTCTGTACTGTTTTCTTGTCTAATGTCCATGTTTCTGCACCATATAGGAATGTTAAGAAGACATACCATTTAGCTATTCTTAGTTTTAGCCCTGGTGTTATTTGTTTTGATGTCTGTATGGTCTTCGTGACATTAAAATTACTTTTTGCCATTCCTGTTCTTTTGTTTATTTCAGTTGTACATTTTCCATCACTGGTTATAGTATGTCCAAGGTAGTTGTGGTTTTGAACTGTCTCCAGGTCTATTCCTTCAATTTTGATATCCACATGTGGGTTTTGAGTATTATCTTTCTTTATGATCATAGTTTTAGTCTTTTTGATATACATATCTAGTTTATATTTTTTTATTGTCATGTTTATTTCATTAAGTAATTGTTGTAGATCTTTAGGATTTTCAGCAAGTAGTACAATTACGTCAGCATATATTAAGTTATTGATTATCTAACATCAAAATATGACATATAAATCAGTTCAACATTTGATTGTTCTTTGTTTTCTTCATTTACTTGCTTTGTCATTCAACTCTCTTATAGTATCTTATAGTATCTCATAAAATTGTTGATCTGGTTTATATCGTGTGTACAATTAATGGTTTTAGTATCATGCTTAAGCTAGAGAAGGCCACGCCATCACTTGGTCATATGTAAGTAGGTCGGAGGAGGTGAGTTAGAACGAGGGAGTAAATTATTGAAGTGGAAGATTGTGGCAGTTAGAAATAGAGACAGACTGAAAGAGTGAAGTGAGTGAGTGAGTGAGTGAGTGAGTGAGTGAGTGAGTGAATGAGTGAATGAGTGAGTGATTGAGTAGGTGAATAAGTGAGTGAGTGAATTAATGAATGTGTGAATGAATGTGTGAGTGAGTGAGTAGTTGAATAAGTGAGTGCGTGAGTGAGTGAGTGAATGAATGAATGAGTGAGTGAGTGAATGAGAGAGTGACCCAAGGAAGGATGAAGACAAGTGAAATGAGAACGAGAGATTGAATGTGAGAAATTGTATTGTCAAAGTATAAATAAGATTGTGAAAGAAATAGAATGAATGACAAATACTGTTAGAGAATGAGACGGAATGTGAGGGAATCATCGAATGCGTGAGTGAAGGAATGAGTGAGTTAAAGAACGAGAGCAATAGTGAGAATGGGAGGTGTATGAATGTGATTAAAATAACAATAGCGAATGGGAAGTAAGCGGGAAATAAAGATGATAAAGTGAAAGTGCATGATGCTAAAACCATTAACTATACACAAAATTGAAACCAGATCAACAATTTTACGAGATACTGTGAGAGAGATAAATGACAAAGAAAATGAAGAAAACAAAGAACAATCAAATATCGAACTGACTTCTGTGTCATATTTTGGTGTCTCATTTAAATGTGCATAACATTTTAGAATGTGTTTTAATGTAAATAAGTTCCCTGTCGAACTAATATATATATATATATATATATATATATATATATATATAGCTAGTCCACTAGAATCAGTTCAGAAATTCACGTATCTTGGATCCACTATTACGCAAACCACTTCTCTTGATGATGAAATAAACAGCCGAATTGGTAAGGCAGCTACGACTTTCGGCAAACTCACAGAAAGGGCCTGGAACAACACGAAACTAACACTGAAGACCAAACTATTAATTAATATATCAATCTTGTGTGCTTAGCACACTATTATATGGATCTGAAACCTGGATAATATACTCAAATCACGAAAAAAGACTAAGTGTCTTCCATATGTGATGTCTCTATAGAATAATGATCATCAAATGGCTAAGACCCCATACAATCATGTCGATGCTCAGATGCCGAAGACTAAGATGGCTGGGGCACGTCCGGCGAATGGAAGAAAAACGCATCCCCAAGCAAATACTATGTGGTGAACTAACACACGGAAAAGACAAATTGGCAGACCTAAACTACGATATAGAAATATCTGTAAATCATCTCTAAATGACTTCTCCATCCGTGTAAATGACTGGGAACATCTGGCAAGTGATCGCATATCACGGAGAGCATGTACAAGGAATGATATAACATCATTTGAGACTGTGCTAAGGCACAACTTAGAAGAGAAAAGACTAATGAAAAAGGATGGAAAACCCTGTGGCTCAGTGGGCCTGACTTGTTCATTCTGTGACCGTGTGTGTCAAACATTTGTAGAATTAACCACGAGAGAAGCTGTTCGACAAAAACAAATTCTAAAAAAATACCCAGTAGTATCCACTAGACTGTCTGACAAGACAAAAAGGACCATATATATATATATGAGTTTTACTGCTGCTTGTGAGTTTTAATGGATTCAAGAAAAACAGTGGGGCAAAAGAAGCCATATTCAGCATGAGAACATTGATTGAAAAGTACACAGAAGTAAACAAACCAATATATGCCTGCTTCATAGATTACACCAGAGCTTTCGATAGAATACACCATAACCAACTTATAGACTGCCTAAAGAATATAAATCTAGACGACGCAGACATACGACTAATGTGTAATTTGTACTGGGAGCAAACAGCAATAATAAGATATAACAAGGAGAACTCTACATCCATGGACATAAAAAGAGGAGTAAGACAAGAATGCATCCTATCACCAAGCTTGTTCAATCTATACACTGAGCAAATCTTTAAAAACATCTCAGAGATACCAGGCCTAAACATTAATGGAAAGATAATCAATAACCTGAGATATGCTGATGATACTGTTCTACTAGCAGAAAATCCAAAAGACCTACAACAATTGCTTAATGTGATAAACACAACAAGCAAAAAATATGGACTAGAAATGAATATAAAAAAAACTAAAACTATGATCATAAACAAAGAAAATTTTCAAGACCTACAATTAAATATCACAGTTGAGGGAACACATCTGGAGACAGTCCAAAGTTACAACTACCTGGGACATACTATAACGAATGATGGAAAATGTAAAACTGAAATAAACAAAACAATAGGTATGGCAAAAAGTAATTTTAATGCCATGAAAAATATATTAACAACAAAACAAATATCAGCAGGGCTGAAACTAAGAATGGCAAAATGTTACATCTTCTCAATATTCCTGTATGGTGCAGAAACATGGGCATTAGACAAGAAAACAGAACAGAAAATTGAAGCCTTTGAAATGTGGATTTATAGAAGATTAGGTAGAATTGGATGGAAACAAAAGATAACAAACGATGAAATTTTAAAACAAATAAAAATAAAAAGAGAACTGCTGAACACAATTAAGACAAGACAAATTAAATTTTTGGGGCATGTTAAAAGACACAACAGCCTACTAAAAGTAATATTGGAAGGAAAAATACAAGGCAAAAGAGGCAGACCAAGACTAACATGGACGAGTAACATCAAAAGATGGACAAGTCAATCTATGTCAGCCTGCACCACCAAAGCAAGAAACAAAGTAGAATGGCGATCCATGGTAGCCAACCTTCGTTGCGGAGAGGGCACACGATGATGATGATGATGTTTGTGATGCGCTTTCATGATAGTATTTATTTTTTAAGTTGTCATGTTGAGTGAATATTTTTGTAAATAAAAGTTTGTCAGTCCTTCTTTCTAGAACATTGTTTCTCTTGAAATATTCTTTAGTGCAATACTTCATGTTCAACAAAACCGATAGAACAAATAAAAAAAAACATCAATTTTAAGTTTAACTTTTCTGATAATTTTCTTTCAGTTCTTAACAAACATGCATATGTCTAATCATTTAATCACCCAGGAAGCTAGCAGCTTGTCAGATTAGTAAATTACATTTACGATCAAAACAATTTACAAAATGTTTTGGAACGGATTAGTCCTGAAGTTTGTTTTAGCAATAGCAAATGTTTAGTTGTCAAAATAGTCATACTGAGATCTGTCTGCGAAAACAATTTTAAGCATAAAAAATGAATGAATATTCAATTTACATAGTTTTGAGTCATTTCACTAATCTTTCTATAATATCTGGATTTTACGTCTTTGTTATCTAATTCGAAGAACAACATAATGAAACCAAGATTCTGGATAATAATGTGCTTTAGGTTGGTTAATTCAAGTTAGTCTATTTAAATTTGCGGAGAATATATGGCTTGTTATCTGTTTGAGGCGGTATATAAAATTGATTGGTTATCGATATTCTTCTTCTTCTTTTCTCTTTCACTGATACCCAAAAGGTGTCGTGGTTTATATCATTTGTCGTTCTTGAGCTGCTCGAACTGTCTGAATTAGTGATTTTCCTTTGTTGTTACATGTCTCTGTCACTGCATCTATCCATCTTCTTCTGGGTCTTCCTCTTGGTCTTTTTCCATGCATTCTCGAGAAGAACGCCCTTGATGGTGATTGGTGAGGATTCATTCTGACCAGGTGGCCAAACCATTTAAGTTGTTGTTGTTCTATATATTTTTGGCAGAGTTTTGTTCCTACTATTTTTCTTATGGTTTCATTTGGTATTCTTTCTCTTCTTGTGTTGTTTGTTACTTTTCTCAAGCAACGCATCTTACATGTATTGATCTTTCTTAAATGTGATTTAGAAAGGGCATGTCTGGGTTAGGGATATCTCATATCTTTGTTTGCATGTTTATGTTAGTCATATCTCATATCTTTGTGCGTACATGTCTGTGTCTGTCACATCTCATATTCTTGTGTGTGCATGGCTACGTAAGTCACATCACATATCTTTGTGTGTGCATGCCTATGTTAGTCATATCTTATATCTTTGTGTGTATGTCTATGTTAGGTATGCGTCATATCTTTGTGTGTGCATGTCTAAGTCAGTCATATCTCATAGCTTTATATGCATGTCTATGTTAGTCATGTGTCATATATCTTGATGTGTGTCAGTGTTAGTCATGGCTCGTATCGCTGTGCACTTGTCTGTGTTATTCACATCTCATATCTCTGTGTGTGCATGTCTGTGTTAGTCACCTCTAGTGACTCGGGCAGATGGTGCTCGTAAACCTGGGAGGGTAGACCATCTAAGGGCAGAATCCCCCTAGAGAAAAGACAATCTGCTGCCTTGCAGGAAGATTGGGGACAATCAAAGGCTAAGGAAAGCAAACCTGAAAAAATGCTGGCTGAAATCGGATGCACTGGGCCACTGGCGCAGAACACAGTGCAACGTATTAACGGGTGTTCAGTCAGAGTGGATCTGGCGGACTCTAAATGTGACGTTCTGTCTGTGGGGGCGATCAACACACTTAACCTGACAGCTGACTTCATGTGGGAGTCTGGAATCCTACTCTGACTGAGTCCTGATCGCAGAGAGAGAGAGAGAGAGAGAGAGAATTGACGACTGACTGTGTGTCTATATGTTCGGAATTGGAGTCATCAACGATGGCCTAACATCATCAAGTGCCACGATGATCATCATTTTCGGGAGGACGTGACTTACCGATATATGGGGATAGGCGGCGGGAACAAATGGAGGCTATGCATGAAATGTGTTCCTTGTTGCAGTTTCCTCATATTACAAGTCGCATGTCTGTGTTAGTCACCTCTAGTGACTCGGGCAGATGGTGCTCGTAAACCTGGGAAGGCCGACCATCTAAGGGCAGAATCCCCCGACAGAAAAGATCAACTGCTGCCTTGCAGGAAGATTGGGGACAATCAAAGGCTAAGGAAAGCAAACCTGAAAAAATGCTGGCTGAAATCGGATGCACTGGGCCACTGGCGCAGAACACAGTGCAACGTATTAACGGGTGTTCAGTCAGAGTGGATCTGACAGACTCTAATTGTGATGTTCTGTCTGTGGGGGCGATCAACACACTTAGCCTGACAGCTGGCCTCATATGAGAGTCTGGAATCCTTACTCTGATTGAGTCCTGAACGCAGAGAGAGAGAGAGAGAGAAAGGGTCCATGTTTGACTTTCATAGCACAAAGTTGGTATGAAGATGCTATTTATCATTTGTTGTTTAGCTGGCATAGAAATGTTTGGATATCTTAGCAATTAACATTATTATTATCGATATTTAGATTATTATTTTTGAAATAATTATTACTCTCTGATTTTACCTACTTAAGCTGTTATTGTTACTTAATCTCCTGTTCTAACTCGTTAATATCAGCATGTTGCTTAACATTCTACCTCGAAACATATATATGTATACGTATATATTTATGTATCCGGGGACCTCTGTAGCCTAGTTGGGAAAAGCATCCGACTGGGTTACCGACGTTCACACAACCCTTGTTCGATTCCCGCTGCAAGCAGTGTGGTTTGTATTCATGGGTGGAAAAAAATACCACCGCGGTCGACCAAGCCGTTGGCAGAAATGGGTAACTTTAGGGTATTACTCTTGGAAGGTGAGGAATGTCGTCTCGCATTGTGAGTTTTGATGCTTGAGGCGACACTGTCCAGAAGTCTCCGAACACTTATGCATAGGCCGCCGAGCACATATGAGTGAAAAATTCACTTGCTAAGACGTCGATTCCAGTCTTATACTTTAACTTTATATATATATATATATATATATATATATATATATATATATATATATATATATATATAATTAAATTTAAATTAGCAAGATAAGATAAATTACAATTTACAATGACAAATAATTTATAAAACTTGTCTGCAAACGAGTTTTGAAAGAAACAGAGCTGACCAACAGCAACAGTGTGTTGAGAATAAGTCGCTTTGAAAGTAAGACTTTACATTTTTAAAACACAGTCAGTTGTCCAATGCTAGTCATGGACAATGGATGCAAGAGCAATACGAAAAATAACCTCTACTGAGATTAAATGTGTTAGGCGAATGACAGGAAACAGTCTGAGAGATAAGATCAGAAATGAGGAACTGACAAAAAAGCTAGAAATAATCCCCGTAATAGAATATATAAAGAAACAACAGATACAATTGTTAGGCTACGTGATAAGACAGAAAGATCAAAACACAACACAACGAGCCTTCAATAAACCTTACTAAACACCAGCCACCACGGGTCGACCACGATAAATTTGGATTGATGGAATATTAGAAATACTGGGAAACAACAGAAGCAGAGACGAACAGAAGAGCTAAAGACCGCAAAATTATATCTCCCCTCGACGCTGAAAGGAAAATGAGGAAGGAAAGAAGAAGAAGAAAAAAAAATAGGACGAGAAGGAGAAAAAGAAAAAAAATAGGAGGAGGAGAAGGAGAAGAAGAAAAAGACGAAGGAGAAGAAGAAGAGAAGAAGAAGGAGGCAGACGAAGGTGAAGAGGAGAAGAAGAAGAAGGAGGTGGGGGAGGAGGAGAAGAAGAAGGAGGTGGGGGAGGAGGAGAAGAAGGAGGAGGAGAAGAAAAAGAAGAAGAAGGTGGTGGAGGAGGAGGAGAAGGAGGAGGAGGAAGAGAAGTAGAAGAAGGAGGCGGTGGAGGAGGAGGAGAAGATGTAGAACAAGGGGAAGAGGTGGAGGAGGAGAAGATGTAGAACAAGGGGGAAGAGGTGGAGGAGGAGAACAAAAAGAAGATGAAGGAGGAGGAGGAAGAGAAGAAGAAGGAGGTGGAGAAAGAGGAGAAGATGTAGAACAAGGAGGAGGAGGTGGAGGAGGAGGAGAAGAAGAAGATGGAGGAGAAGAAAAAGAAAAAGGAGGAGGAGGTGGAGGAGAAGGAGATGAAGAAGATGGAGGAGAAGAATGAGGAGGAGAAGAAGAGGAAGAAGAAGAAGGAGGAGGAGGTGGAGAAGGAGAAGAAGAAGATGAAGGAGAAGAATGAGGAGGAGAAGAAGAGGAAGAAGAAGAAGGAGGAGGAGGTGGAGAAGGAGAAGAAGAAGAAGAAGAAGGAGAATAAGGAGGAAGAGAAGGTGGAGAAGGTGGAGGAGGAGAAGAAGAAGAAGTAGAATAAGGAGGAGGAGAAGAAGAAGAAGGAGAATAAGGAGGAGGAGAAGGTGGAGGGGGAGGAGGAGAAGAAGAAGAAGAAGGAGAATAAGGAGGAGGAGAAGGTGGAGGGGGAGGAGGAGAAG